>JAGVSL010000197.1:0-647098 GCA_022494535.1 Himalopsyche phryganea | reverse complement strand
CTAATGATTCAATCAAGTCAATTCTTCACTCAGTCTTTATAACCTTTCCTTCTCCAAAATAAGAGTTTGAGGCACTGAATTCTACACAGAACTTTTTTAACGAACGTCTGTTGATATGCTGCATTTAGAGTCTAAATTATCTACACTGTAAGCAAAGGTCGAGTTAAAACAATATTCAATACACATTCAAAAGTTATAAATTTATCGCCAAGTAAAAGTTTCCAGTACAATTTAGAAATCAAGATGTTGAAAATTAGTTTTGGAGAATTTAATTATTATTCAAACGGTCTCGTGAAACCCATTTCAATAAATTAAATCGCAAATCTGTCGAGATATTTTTAATCTTTTCGAATAGCATGCAAATTGACCGTGAAAAAATTGTAACGTGACTTTAATATTTGATCTGTATAAATTACACTATGACACAGGTTTTCAACTTTCACGAAAGAAAATATTGAATTAGAAATATTAAAATACAACTACGTTCAAGTTTTGTTAAGAGATAATTTATTAGAATCATTGTTTAAGTAAAGAATAAAAATCTAATTGATACAATTATTCTCAAGCTACTTGCCAGAGAGACAAAACACTAAATTACGTAATCAGTGGAATAAAGAAAATTTCAAAGTTACGTTTAAAATGAATTTCTACAAAGTAACAGCTTAAACTTTAGACAAACAAAAATATTAGAAGCATAATAATTGATTTAATACTGGTTGTGTTTAGATGTTTTACGTTTTTTTATCGACTGACTTAAGCGTAAAGTTGTCAAACCATAATATAGATTTTGAAATTGATTCTTATTCTCTACTTATCTTTTTAAGCAGTTATTTTGTAGATTTTCGTCAGTATAATTGATTATAATCTTTATCAAATCTAAATGGGTAAACTGCTATATAGCCTGGGAATATATAAATTAAAAAACAAAAGTAAAATTCAAAATTCTTAGAAAAAAATATTAAGGCTTTAAAAATAAAAGTCTGTTACTAAATAAAAACTACCATCCAAGCGTCGTTTTATGTATATATATTTATATATTATAAAAAACAAGAAAAGCTTTTATTTATTAAATAAAATTAAAAGACTTTTCTTCGTTCAAAGAAACTATGAACATTTTCCTTTGCAGTTTTAATATTGGAATAAGTTCGTTCTTTTCTTTGTAAACAACTATTTCCGTTTTCTGTTAATTTGAGACCTTATTCGACTTTTTAAAGTGAGTGCTTTTACTATATCTTTGATTTCAATATGATTACTCAGAAAAGTAAAGAACAGATGGCAATGTGTCACAGTTGGTTATTACTTTATTGTCATTCCACTTAATAAAATTTAAACTCAATATCAATCATTTAATGTTTTTCAACCCTGAAAAAACATTTATTTACTCAATGATAACCCAATACACCAAATTTTTTGCAATGTTACCTTCCAGTTATCCTTCCAGGAATCACCGTACAAAAAATGTGAGTAACAAAATATACTGGGCACTCCTAGAAATGAGTTACTGAGAATAAACAATTTTTGTTTTATTTCTGTAAAACATTATTTTTATTTAGTAACCCAAGTCATATTGCCAATAAAACGGGTTTTCAATCATGCTTAAATTAAATATAAAAAGTTATCGCTTACGTTTTTGAATATGCCAAAATAGATTATTGTTTTTATAGCTGTAGGATATATGACGATGCAGATTACAAAAAATAATACTTGCCTGTAGAGAAAAATGCTTGTCATTTTCGTCAGCATTATTGACTAAGCATAATTAATCGGCAAATGATATTTGACCGATATTCGATATTCTGCAGACGCTGCGTAACAGTTGGACACTCATCAAAACAATGCATGACAAAATTCTGTAATCACCCTCCAAACGGGACATCGACTCTGAACTAATCGTCAGCATCCATCCTACTGTTTAAATCACGTCATACAAACGACAATTGGAAACATTCCTAAATAGCTGTTTGAACGCAAAACACTGTATAGAAAATATAATTAATTCGTTTTTATTCACGGTGCAAAAATGAAATCCGGTTTTTGTTACTTTGTCTTCAGATTTTCGGTTGAAAATGATCGTAATGAACTAAAATTGTTCTGACCATTATAAAAAGCGTTTTATTAAATTTTTTACAGAAATAATTTTATATCGGGAGCTTTTATTGTCGTAACTACGAAAGCTTGAGATAGTTTGCTGGGTATCTGTCAGGCGAGGAGTTTCCCACAACTTTACGAGAGCTTTATATGTGAAGCAGTGTTCAGTGTAATTCTCACCTGTCCTACATCTGAGCTTTTAAAAATACAGTAAAATTTTCAGATGTAAGTATTTTATTCTGTCATATAAAGTTCTTATTTACTGATTTAATTGGCATTTATTTCGTAGAACTCCATTTCAATAAGATAAAAATAACGTTTCATTTAAGTTTACAAAATTTTATCAACTATTTTAGCTTCACGCCATTGCCGGGATGGGACTACTTGTTAGAAACTAATACATTTTTTTTGTCGCTCATTTCCTTGACAAAATCTACGGTGTGACCTTAAAAAATACGAAAATTGGCACAACAAACGATTTTAAATTTAAATTAAGTCCAATTTCAAAACAAACAAAAACACTTTATAATGACTTGCGATTGCTGGTCGGCTCCCTTTAGCCGAAGGCCTCCGAGAACCAACTGTCCACCAATATAAAAAATAAACTTCAACCATTATAGGTTCTTAATCTATTTGTCATTAATAGACTCGTCCGCTGGATGCTTTTTAATTTTTAGCTATAGCCCTAAGGCAACCGATTGCTTTTAATGAAAATAATCGGTTGGAATATCAATAATCATTGCCATTAAATCTGTACGCTGTCAGTTATGGACCCTAATAAAACTTAAATTCAACAAACAAAACCAGGGTGTGTCACGTGTTTTGTCCAATTTATGTAACCCTCAAAATTGAAGTTCTTCACTATTATTCTGAAAAATGTCGTTAAATGTAGGAATATAAATACAAAAGACAGTTTTTTAAAGAAATTAGGAGTACATATGGAGGTGCAACATTATTAAACTAATAAAATAACATCGTTTAACGTCTTTGAGGTATACACGCATTTTTTGTAATTTTGGAGATACACCATTACTATTTTCGGTGACACATATGTTGTGTGCTTTATAGTAAACTTATACTTGTGACGATGGCGTAACATTCAACAATTTTCGTACAACTAAGCGAAATATTTTCTTCTCTGTAATTCTGTCACGTTCAAATACTTCACTAGTTGGAAGATAGCCTGCTTAAATATCTTATTTATCTTTTGATAAGTATAACTTTAAAATACACGATAAGTTTTAAACTTATCTGTGCATAAGAAGATAGTCTTAACGAAGTGGTTGTAATGCCAATTGCGTGTTTGCTAAGATACGTGCCGTCTCCTATATTTTCACTTTCTTGTTTTGTAATAAAAGCTTAAAGTTTTAATCTTCTTAAAAGAACAGTTTTTTACAGGCGCGGGTAAAATGTCACAGGTTAATTGTGCAATAATGAGATTTGATAGAACTTCCGCTTAGCATTAGGTTTATGGACAGATACATAAATTATATCACCAAAGAAATTGATAACTAATGTTGCAAATAAATGAAATAATATTGGACAGCAGAAATGTATGTACAGAGATATTCTCTCGGCTACGAAATCTGATTAAGTGGCTCAATGTGCACAAAAATGGCATATTACATACCCAAGATATACAATTCATATTCTTGAACCGTATGCAAACCATTAAGAAGGTTAACTTTCGACCAGAGTCACAACGTACAAAATGACAATTAAGAGACAAAAGCAAATATGATATTAATTTTCATTTTTTTCATTATTTCGGAAAATTTATAATATTTTTGATAACTGCGCAGCCTCGGTGCGTTTAAAAGTAAAAATGCTCTATTTATAATAGTAGTAAATTACATTTTTGTGTTTCATGCAATTTTTTAGTTATAAAGATAGCTTATTTTATCCATTTTTTTTATTTTATCCATAGCATATTTTATCCATCAATTATATTTCCAATCAAAAAAGCATGCATATTTTTAGTAACCAGTCAACCACTAATTACGATTAATGTAAGCGTAATAAAATGATACGTATCGCCATTTCATTGTAACTATTAAGCTTATCGGGTTGTGCACGTCATTAAAAGTTTAAACATTTTTTTACGTATATCTTTGAAGGGTTTTGCAAGTTATTTGTTATGAAATAATGTATGAAATGTTTATCGTCGCTGTTCTGAAAGAAAACACTTAATCAAAAAAATTACGTATTGTTTTAGTTATACCAAAATTTTCCGTGTTTTGAACTCTACCGTATTTTTATAAACTATAGTTTTCCTATTTTTTGCTTTGTACAAACAAACTAAATGAAAAGGATGCACCATTTCAAACATTTAAAAACTTCAAAGTCCAATTACTCAAAACATATATTTTTCAGTCAGTCTCTTCTTTCAGAACAGCGACAATATTATCAACGTATATTTCCTTCGATTTTAACAAAATGAAGACTTGTCAGTTTTTGCTTTTCAGCACCTTATTTTTTTTAAATTGATTAAATGTATATTTTTTTTTGCATTATAATAATACACATTTGGATTATTGAGATTTTGTACACTTCCATGTATTTTGTCACTAACGACCCGGGTTACGCCTTTCGGCATCTTCAGGCATTCGAGCACACGAATGGACTCGAACTGACAGACAGTAAACAGTGTCTAACGTTTATATACAAGATACAAATACGACAAATATTATTTACGAGGTAAGATATTATACGTCTGAGAGCCACACTGATACCTGAGTCTAAATTTCGGAAATCGCCCTAATCCTTATTTTGTAAACACCATATTAACAGAGTGGCGAATTGCCGCTTTTCAACTTCTTTTAGAAATACCAGTGATTTTACAATTATAATTGTATTGTGAGTTTTGACGGGATGTAATTCGACGAATGGGTAAATATATACAATCATTCCACATTTAGTGACATCTGTTAGGTGTTTCAACGTATAGGAAACGTTGAAACACCTAACAGTCGTATCCCTTTCCGGTGTCACATTTAACCTTTGAGAGACTTTGTTACTAGGATGTTGTTAATGTGTGTTTTCACTGAATATATGTATGCTACATGCAATGTCAATATCGTACAGTGTTACCATACTCTCAATTTTTATGTACGTGGCCGAAACCATAACCAAACTTTTTTTATTCTTAAATATGGTTCTTCGCGTCATTCATATGAGTCACCAGTTGCAAGGGCCGTTCGGCTGATCAACGCATTGCCTAGAGAGGTGGAGGACATTTTCAGCAACGTCTATTCATTGTATTTATTTTTTTTTCTTGCTTGAATTTGTAAAAAATGTTTGTATTATTATTACTATTATTTTACTGTATAGATACATCGCGCATTAGCTTCAATTGTAATTCCGTGTAGTTAAATTTTTGATTTACAAGTATATGAATAAATATCATAAAAAGTAAAACAAATTTTCATAAAATTTTATTAGGGTGCTCAAACACCCACGGTAAGAATGGTTTTTTTTTTGATATCAAGTTGATAGAGCGTCAAGTCCTAAGACGCGTTAGCATCATAGTTCCCTGAGTCACTTTCATTTCTTATTTTTTTTTTGTATTCCACTCCCATCGTTGCCGAAGGAAGGGTGTGATCGTTGCAAAGATAATCGATCCACAGTGAAGCCAATTTAGGTGGGCACCATATTCATTTATGTAGATATACCTCGCCATATACCCCCCCCCTCCCCATATACATACGTATGCACATACAATAAGTTAGGAAGAATCCCAAGGAAAGTCATTTTCATACTGCTAGAGGTTGTATTTATTCAATTTAAAAAAAAAATCCTTGTTAACAGAGCAGAACTGCCCTCGGCCTAAAACGATTCTTAAGTATTGTCTCATCGTATTTTTTTGGGTAAGAGATCGTTGAGTTATAATGTTTGCCTACATCACTATGAAATTTTTGAGACATTTCACAAACGAACTCACGAATTATAGGTAAGAATGGTATGTGGCAACTTGTTATCATGTAAACTGACTCCGTGTAAACTTGACATAACTAAAGATTTACGTTTTTTTTATATGTGACGTTAAAAGAAAAACGTAGAAATGGCAGCCAAGAGAGATGTTTCAGTATTAGGTTCATAATAAAACACAGAGGCGGCGTGATAAATCATAGAAGCGACCTGTGACATTTCGGTGAATAGTGCATTGTTGTTGTATTGAATCGTGGGCGTGCGTAATCTATGCGGGGCCGCGGAGTCAGAGTAACGGTGTTCTTGGAAGAGTCGGAGCCGTAAAAAATCAACCAACGTCGACTTTTTTTAAAATACTTAGGTTAATTAACACTTCTAACACTTACAGTGCGAGCTGTTTTCGCACGAATTTATTTTCGGTCAATTGATCTGTTAATCATAGCTAAAAACAGATTAATTTCAACAGTAAAAAATGGCGATTTATACGAAATATATATAAGTTATCCAAAATACACCAAGAATTAAACTTAACTCGTCGAATTCTTGGTAAAATAAATCGAAAAAAATGAACAAACCGAAAAATATTTCATCTACGACATTGCAAGCAAAATGGCTGCGGCCAGTCTTCATATACACCGCCGACACGCATACAAGCGCGTAATATATAAGACTGACAATTAATACTGCGAAAACATATTTCTTTGTGTTTTACTTGAAAATGATTTTTCTTGTGAAAGGCGGCCATAAAACATAAGGTGCGCACACACAACGGAAGTTAGTATGAAAAACCGTTTTTTTAATTATTATTATTTATGTCTATCAATGTTGACTTTTTATCTTTACGTAAATATTGACATAATATATTTGTTGGGTCCGTGGTGCAGTGGTGAACGTAGTTGATTTTGGACAGTTTTGTAAGTAAATTTTTTAATCAAATTTATGGATTTCTGTTCGAAGGTATAGATGTTTGTGATGTCTAAAACTTCTTCCCATCCATTTAATCCCAAAAAGGGTCGTAGTGATTACTTTACCACTAGGCCTACTATAGTCTTAATCTTGTATCACCGATCTTTTCTTTTACGAGAGGTTGAGCAACCTAGTAATAAATAGTTCTCGTATAAACACTTATTTTGAAATACCTCTATTACGAAACGATATGTTTAAAATTGGTAGCAGACATGGTAAAAAAATGATTACTATGCCATGAATGGGAATACTAGAAATTGTATAAAATTGTAGAGAAAATAAATCAATTTGCCATTTTTCAAACCGGAGCCCACAGCTCCACAGCCCTGAATCTATGCATTGTAATATTTTGTACCTTCACGTTGAAAGGGTCAAAAATATTTGTTTGGGTTTTCTTTCACTTGGCAACGAAAGCTTAAAATATATTATGTACAATATTTAGAGTGTTTTTTTCCGTACACGGGAAACTAGGATAGTTACATATAAATCTTTTTATATTATTTTTTGCTTTTTAAAATACAGTTATAGTGTAATAAAAATAAGTTTGAATGGTTTTCAGTTCTATTTCACTTTTGCTTGATTTTAATCTAATATGTTTTTATCAAACATGTTTTTTTAGGTATACAATCTAATATGTGATTAAATTTGGATTATTGAGATTTTGTACACTTTCATGTATGTTGTCACTAACGGCCCGGGTTTCGCCTTATGTGTGCTCGAATGCCTGAAGATGCCGAAAGGCGAAACCCGGGTCGTTAGTGACAAAATACATGGAAGTGTACAAAATCTCAATAATCCAAATTTGATATTGAAATTCCATCAAGCACCCTCAGTCGATGTCTTAAATTAATATGTGATTTTCAAACTACAAGCCAATTAAGATTTAACCAAAATTTATTCTATATCTATTAGCATGAAGCTATGTATAATTGACCTCGAAGTAAGCTTTTGTTGGAAAAGTTGAAGTTTTATATTTATGATCAAAAAAAAACCTGCGAACTCCAATTTGGCAAGCATTTGATAAAAATGGTCCGGGATTGGATGCCCTACTACCAACACGCTATCCCAATAAACTTAAAACTATTGAAATAAGAAAATGGTTTTGATGTTTAATTATATTAGAGTTCGTTAACATTTTAAGCTTATAACTTATTCATATAGAGTGTAATATCAAAATATCGCCTTTTGTTTGAGGAAATTGAAATTTCTTTGGAGACTCGAGGCCTATTACGAAGGCATGCCTGACATTATATTAATATAATGCCTTACCCTTGTAATACAGAACCGAATAAGCAAAGGCAATCTGAGAGTCGGCCAAAGGTAAATTTCCTGTCACGACTCTGTTACAATTTTAATAGACTGTAAAATTGGATATTACGGAAAGCTTTTGTGAATTTGAATTCCAATTCAACGGAGCTTTTTCAAAGAGGTTGCTTAGTTCCCAGGAAATATGCGTATTTATCTCTTTGACTGTAAATAATTGATGAATTTAGTTTAATACTATAATATGTAATGAAGCCATTCATGTAAATTACTATTTGACCCTTAGCAAATCACAATAATGTAGTTATCAAGTTTTCCTTCCTGCGAGCACCGTATCTGAGTGATACTTGAAGGCTTTCGTTTTAATCAATTGCGTGGTAAAGTGTTCAAATCCATGAAACGAAATTTTACTTTATTGAATTTTTAATATAATCGGTACATAAATTTTTATTTGAATGCAGAACCACATCTTTCCGATATAAACTATATTCCCTCCCAATTATCCGATCTTAAAAACAGGCGAAAGTAAAAGTGACTAGCTAACCACTATACCTTCTCTCTTCGAAAAAAAAGGAGAATTTGAGTAACTGAGTAACAAACAATTCTCGTAGAAAAATTTCTCCACACTAGGAGAAGATATTGTTAAAAAAATGTTTAGCAATGCACGTTGCAGGTTTACGTGTTGTGATATTCAACGAAAAGTTATGTTTGGTGTCAGAGTATTACGTCGTGTCAGCAGTTACGAAACGTGATACGCCTATGTGGAAAAATAAATAAATAATTATATGATTGTAACAGAACACCGTCTGCAAGCGTGACAATTATCAAATGCAATCTTTTTAAAATACAATATGACAACCAAGGTGGAATAGGAAAGAAGGACAGGTACCATCATTCTGTCACCACTCACTGAGCGTAAAACATATACTCTGAACTGCATTATCGACATCATCATCCGTCCTACTGTTAAATCGCGTCACACATTCAACTAATTGGAATGGTATAAAAATGTTATACGATCAAGGCCGGTCTCAGGACCATTTTCAACTGAACAAAAAAACAATTCATTAATCGATTAATTCTCTAATGTCGAAAAACATTTTTTTTTCGAGGATACATGTCATGATAGTGAATAAATATAAGGCATAAATGGTCGAGAAAATTCCTTTATGCCATTTCCTGAAACGCTATCAACAGACTCGGCCTTTGAACATTCCAAATAATGTTTTCAAAGGTAGAGTTATAAAGGGCACTGTTTGTTTTGGATTGCGATTTTTTTTCCGCCAAATAATCCATTTCTTAAATATACATTTTTTACGTTTCAAGTGAAGTTTGCCTCGGGGGATTTCCCAACATTGTTTGTTTTCCTAAAGGTTTTCTTAGCGTTTGAATTTTTACATTCTGACATAATATATAATATAATATCTCTTCGTTGACGATTTTTCACTTCACTCGTATTTTTAACATCTTTTATTTTTTTTTAATTGGTTTTAAAAGTCGAAAATTGTTCGATTAGTAGTATTAAGTGTAGTTTTTTCTTTCCTTTTTAAACGTGTAACTTTTTAATGAAGGCATCTCAACAGAAATTGTTGTAACTCTTCGTTTCTCATTTGCTCAACTTCCTTTTTTGAAAAAAGCAGGGCTAGGACAGGACTAGTGGTTAGATAGTCGCTCTCGTCACTCCCTACTGTTAGGGTCAGATGGGTAGGAGGGAATTTCAGTCAAAATTAAAGATTTAAAAAAATATATATGAGACTTTCCGTACCGAGATTTGAACCCGTGAGATCAGTAACTGAAGTCAAATACGATGACCACTGCACCACTGAATCAACAAAATTCCAAATAAAATGGTCATGGTCAATAATTGCTTTCATGGGGCAGATGAGTAATAGTAAAGAGATTAGACATCTAATATAATATATTAATAAAACGGTCAATTTCCACAAAATTGTTCAATGAAAAAAGATATTATACTTTTCATATTCATGACGCCAGCAGAGCTGTACAGTGATAATCTTGGAAGCATGCATCTCTTTCTTCAATCTTTACAAAAACTGCTTTTTGCTAAGTCACTCTTTTCTGAAGGAGTTAGGGTAAATTAATAAGACTCCGGTGACAGTTAGCTGATCACTTGCGTTTCAGGTGTATCAATTATAACAATAAATCTATTTATTTTAATTCAATTTCATCTTAAGAGATTAGTTCATTACTATCTAGAACAATACCACATATAAATGCAATGGCGAACCATAAAAATTCAAAAACCCTCAGAACTGGGTTAAATTTGACTGTTAAATGCAATTATTTCCCCTGCAATGTGTCCATATTCTAGAACTTTATATCGCTTTACTTCGTCGACTAAGTATACATGATGTTTTTTATGTTTTATTGTAGTAACTTGAAGAGGTGCGTCATATGAATATTAAGTACAAGTCACCAAGTTGATAAATGAGCGCAAAATTAGTTTTCAAACACCCTTTGATCGACACCCTGATTGAGGCATTCTCTTGGAAAAGCTATTACAAATTTATATGTTGTCTTATAATAAGCTTTCAAACTAAGTATTGCGTATTTAAAGTACTCCGATCTTTTGTTGATTGCTTTATCGCAAAAAAAAATATAATATTTTCAAATTTCACATTTCATTCAAAAAACATAAATGAAATCGTAGTAATTTTTAAGCAGTGTTTCTGAAGGCGCTGAAAAAGACCTGCATTGCATATTGCGATGATGAAATCAGTAATTTCTTTCAAAGTTTATGAGACGCGCGCTTTTGATCTTAATTGAGTTGCGTTCGACAATATCAGCAGTATTTTGGCCAATTGATGTAGCCATCATAATTGAAATTGTTCAGAAGAGAGTAAAAACTGTTTTTATCGAAGACATTATATGGTGAGTTTCGTTATGAATCTTTGAAATTTACTCATGTAAATTCTCATGTTTGCAGATACGGGACTATATTTAAGGAGTGATGATATAATAGTGGCTTACATCAAATGGTCGATTCAGAATTTTCAAACTTAAAACCAATGTAAAATGATGTTTCCCATCCAAAAATTGGTAAATTTATTTTTATAATTTACATCATTTGGCCGAGACCTGCTTTGTTGACTTTAAAATAAGACCCAAATATTAACTTCGTATTTTTTTATGGTTACATTAATTGGCCAAAACACCATCGAATTATTGTTGTTTATGATAACTTAATTCCCTCTCGACCAAACCATTCCAAAAAAAACAGGACATAGCAAAAGCAATTCGTTAACGATTTGTGCTGTCCTGGCCCCACTTATATATACCTCCTCTTTCCGAAAAATAAAAATTGAACGACGAAATAACAAGCAGTTCTCGTTTAATAACGATTGTTAAGATAAGCTTTATTAATAGTTCATAGACGCCACATTTTGAAATTGAAACGACGGTAATTTGCAATTACTCCAAAATCTAAATTTTCAGGAGAACATAAAAACAGTTTAAAAATAACTTTATCGAATTAAAGCAATAATAAAAACACGAAATTAGTATGTTTATTTATACATACATGTAATATTAATTACGTGTTAAATTTTTTTTACTGTTTTACGCAAACATGAAAAATTGAAATTTTGCAGATATACAATTTTGCAATGGAAACGAAGTTATGTAATTACATCCTTATCTCTGGAGGGAAAAGTTGAGCAACTCACTTACATCCAGGTCTAGTCAAAAAAGTTTTGTCAAGATTCTCCGTATTAGATACGTTTTGAAATGGACTAGACATACGTCAAGAAATGAATACTGACAAAGTTGCATACCGCTTTCTGACATAAATAGTGAGCGAATAGAAAATAATATTTGAGACATAAAAATATCATTGGTTTGTGGTGGAATTTCATTAATACGTCTTCCATGTAGGAATCACACGGAGCTTCATTTTGCCTTTTAATACCTTAGCCGTAATAAAAAAAGTTTTTCTGATTTATGGCCAGGCGTCACTTGTAACGGTGACTTATTAAAGGGTGCGACTTAAGGGTGGGACGCAGTCATTTTTTCCGCCCTCGCTGAATTTACTTATGATGACTTACTACTTGATATTACGGATGAAAAATATTATTAAAAGCGTATCTCAGATCGAATAGATATTTCTGAATAGTTATTTCACAGCCACAAAAATAAATAAACTGTAAGCTTTATAACTATATTAAGTAGTATATTTATAATATCGTGAAAGTTTAATTATTTTCAAATTTTTTTTAACTAAGAGTTTAGAGTAGATTTTGCTCTCATTTCACAAAACCTCGAAATGTCTGAGATAAAAATATTGCAAGAGTGCAATTATTACAAAAAGTTTTTTTTCGACGTTTCATAAGATTTATGCGATAGTTAACGATTGAAAGCAAATAGGGGTTTTTTGTTTTCTTTTACATAATTAAAAGTGTTATTATGTATTTATTCATTTACACTCTTAGAAACCTATGTAAAAAACAAATATTCAATTTATCACATTTTTTTTTAAATTAAATTAATAATTTAATACAACTGCAATAACTTGAAATCAATATGAAAATTTTTACAAAAATTTTACATAGTTTTACTGTGTTTTACTTTTTAATACACTACTTTTTTTATAATTTAAATTTCAATTTATTTGTTTGATGTCAAGGGTTGAAACTTAAAAAAAAAATAATTGTGGTAACAAACATATTATATTAAACGCTTTCTGCCGGGAAAGGGGAAGTTATATAATTATGTCATAAATCGTTAGATACAAAAGTGCAGTAGCAAATCAACTCTTAAATTTAATTTGAGAAGAATTCAAAAGCATCTTTGCACATAAAATTAATCCAATTTATGTCAAACTGATTTAAAACAATAAATCTGACATTTTAAAAATGCATGAATCGAACCACGAAAGGTAAATTACCCGTTCGGCATGTGAAAGCATTCACATCATAAACCGCACGCGGTACGTCTTGCGAAAAGCTCACTCCATTTGCTCGCGTACTTTGATAAATATTGTAAAACCTAGCCTGAATCATAAGTCAATGTGATTGGGTTAAGCAGACCGTGAAATCACATGCCTTTATACATGTTAAGCATCCGTTAACAACCTTTTATTCATTATTTATTAGGATCACGTCAAATTTCATTTCGTAAATTGTATGGAGAATTGACTTCGGCCACGTATTTTATTGATTTGGAAAACTGAAAAATAATTAATCAAAAGCGTTTACATTTGCATATTTACATATTTGCTATTTCATATACTTTTATGAAGGTAGCATGGTAGATTAAAATACAAAGGAAGAAATATCGTTAACTGTTGTTGTATCAATACTTTCACCAGTATTTGGAAATTATTTTAATTGGACATTCATAGAAAACTTATTAAACTTTTTACAATAAAAATAATGAACACTTCGATACCTTAGTTTCATAGTGTAACAACTTAAAAAGTATAGTTTTGGGATAATAAGGAAACACGATTTTCGGCAGGCTTAATCTTTTATTTTGCCTACATCTATTTTTGTATATTTTAATGAAACTCTAGGATTACTTACAAATATATTTATATTTAAACATAATTTTCAGAAGTTTTCACATGATTTTCGTTGTTGTAACAGTTTAAATTCAAAGTGTTATGTAAGCACTGCCAATCTAAAATAATCACAGATTACCGGTATTCTAAGAATTTCCTCATTTATTTATTTTTTACGATGTACATTCCCAAGGTGGAGCATATGGCCTTCTAATGGAAGTATCTTAACAGAAGTTTTCTATGTGAACTGCTTGTTACTTAGTTGCTCAACCTCTGTTTTTAGACGAATAGAGCTAGGACAGTACTAGTGGTTAGCTAATCGCTCTCGCTGCACTCCGTTTTTGACAATCGAATGAGTGGGAGGGATTTTCAGACATCACAAACATTCATGACTACGAACAGAAGTCCATAAATCGATTGAAAGATCAATTTATTAAACTGTCCCCACCGGGACTTGATCCAGAGACATCCGTAACCGTAGCCAACGACGTTACGAACTGAGCCACGGAGCCGGCAAATTTCCTCATGCTTAACTGAAAATTGATGAAGACTTTACGCTATGGAACTGAGGTAGATTTTTATTTCAAACTTACTATATTTTTACTGGGTCAAAATTCAATCAAACATCATTGTTATTTTATTTGACATGGGTATACTCCTCCGAATATAAAACTAAACAGAAAGCAGTCTGCATTCAATATGTATTATTTATTATCAAAATCACTGCATATAGCTATGTCTACATTCAATGTTACTAAATTAATATAACTGATACGTTATGATGCAGTTTTAAAAATCAAATGATTTTCATTTTATTTGTGTTGCCCCTCTTCTACATTTCTACGTTTATCAGAACAGATTTCATTTATCGCGAACGTTTTCAACCGATAGCGATAAGCGAAACCAGTCCTGATCATTACAAATTTTTGAAATATTTATTATTAACGGTTTCAACTCTTTAAGAAACATCTTCTCACTAACCATATCGCAAGGTTATTTTTATTTCTAAGATAAACAATGATTCTAATTCTAACATTAAAAATAAAGGGTGGAGTGGGTTTTATCCAATTCTACCGGACGTGTGGAAGGCGTAAGACATAAACACTAATAGACTATTTACAAATCAATTACTGGCACTTGGAGGTGAAAAACCCAAGAGAAATAAATTTAATAATGGTGAGCCGCCTGTTCTTTTTAAAATATTATTTACTAATGCTCGATTACTGTTAAGGGCTTTATTAATTTCTAAAAATTCCCTTTTGGGTGTATTTAAATATTATAACTTTGATAATAATTGTGATTACTCGTAACGTGGCGTAATTAATACCAACATGGAAACAAATATGCCCAGTAATTAAAATACTTCTTGTGTGCTACTACAGTGCTACTCAAATGGTGATCCGTGGACCAGTACTGGTCCGCGGGCCGGCGAAAGCTGATCAAACAATGAGAAAAATAATTAACATCGACGCGCGGCTCGTGTAATATCAATATCCCTGAATTTCAATTCTTTGTATTCAATATAAATATATTACTACCTTATTTATGTTTTATTTACATTATGAAACCGGTTCCAAGATAATACTGAAACATATTTACTGGTCCACACACCGAAAAAGTCTGAGTATCACTGTGATACTGTGACTATTTAAAAACATATCATTTTCTTAATTTCAATATTATTTTTCATTTTATAATCATAAACTATTAATAGGTAAATGTGTTTGTGATGTCTAAAATTTCCTCATACCCATATGCTCCTAAAAAAACGGGACGTATCGAGAGCAATTTGCTAACCACTAGTCTTGCCCTAGCCATTTCTCCTATTCCCTTCGAAAAATAGATGCTGAGAAACTGAGTAACATGTGGGTCTCGTAGGAAAACTTCTGCTAAAATTCCTCTATTAGTAGGTCAAATGCTCCACATGGGAGAGGACATTGTCTTAAAAAGTTTTTCTACGATAACTGCTTGTTACTCAGATAATCAAGCTAAGATGATAAAATATACAAATGATTGCCTAATCTTTTTACCTATTTATTAACCTCAAGGCGGAAACTTTTGCCTTTAGTATAATATAAAATATGTTTTTACAATAATTTTTGTTCTTTTATTGTTTTTCACCAACGCAAAAATAGCTTCACCGTATACCATAATAAAATAGTAAAGGAATTCAGCGCTTTGAGACAAAAATCACAAATCTTTTCCTCCAATAAAATTTCAAAAAAAATTGAAAAGTTTATTTTTCATCGGCCCCGTATTCAATTTGCTGAACGCATTACTTTCTTTGACAAAATAGATTTTAATTTCCATGCGTCTCACCAATCCTCATTATAAGAACGAAAAGATTAAATTGTTCGAACGAAAGCGAACATAATATAACTTACTTTTTATTCGTGTTAATATAATAAATTAAAAAATAATATTAAGTTTGTGAAAAGCTTGTCGATATTTTTAATTAAAGTTTGACAGTGACATAGCTAGGACTGTTTTTTCTAAGTTTTATGAAAACATTAATGCTGCTGCACTGGTTTAGTGGTAAATTTTTTACGCTCTACGACTCCGCTCTACGATTTTGATTTTCTTCAGCTTTACAGGTTGTTTAATATTTGATTTATACATGCATACCCGTAGCTGAGTTAGCCGTGCCAACGTAGTCTTCTTTTGGTTTCAGTGTATCTGGTTTCATATCCCGGTACAAATACTTTAAATTTGAATCGTTCAAATTTAATTTATTTCCGAGTATTTCGAGAATAACTACAGGGGTTTCGGCTTATTCGGATAATCGAGTACTCGAACAGACAGCAAATAGTAAATATCGTTTATATATAAGACAAATTAAGAAAAATGTTACCACGTAGTCTAGGAACTACATTGATATCTGACTTAATTTTAATACAGGTTTGATAATATTGACGTTTAACCTTAATTGGGAAAACAGTCACAAAAAAAATCACAAACTAATAGTATACCGTAATTGCAGACGATCACAAAAACCGATCGTGTTAAACTAATATAGCTTTTACAAATACTTTAAATGTTCAATCGAATTCTGGATTTTCGTTCCCTCTGCTGTGCTCTCAAAATTCCCATCTAATTCTCAGAACCCAAAAACATATTGAGAAGATAAGCTAATGAACAGTCTTGTTCTAACCCTATCTTCAATCTTTACTCTCTCCGAACTTGTGTTGATCCTGTGATCAAGTGGTTAATCTTTGAATCATTTGTCTTATTCAATTCGCGACTAAAAATATATGCATTTGCTATTAAGGTAAATATGTGCATGGACGTTTTTATAGAGTAATTTTGTTTTATATTCTTTCCTAACAGCTCCAGTTAATTCTTATCTTTTGCAATAAAGATGGTTCAGCAAATGACTAAAATAGCAACCAAGCAAACACTGTTTACTGTCTGTCAATTCGAGTCCATTAGTTTGCTCGAGTGCTTGAAGATGCTGAAAGGCGAAACCCGGGACGTTAGTGACAAAATACATGGAAGTGTACAAAATCTCAATCATTCAAATCTAATAATCCGTTGAGGGAAGAAACGATTTGACATGTAACACTGTTTGCGGTCCCTGATTGGATGATAATTTTATTCTACTGTAGCAATGAAGAAGTATTTTTAAAAAATAAAACGATTGTTATGTATTAAATAGTTTTCAAATGTGATTATCTTAAACACTATGTATTCTAACACGCAGTCCATTAGGACAATAAAAAATAATAACCATACACAATTACTACCTGCTTAAAAAAATGTTTTTCTTTACTGATTCAAATATTGAATACCTGAGAAATTTTAAATTATTTAATGGTACTTACCTACCAGCAAAGTCGTAATTTAGATGCGCTGTCGTAGGATTTAAGCTAAGTGAGATGGTTGCGCTTGCTCACTTTACAATTAGCATTTAAATCTAAACGCAGTAGCTCAGTGCAATTTAAATTTAAGGTATTAACTGTGAATTCGTGATATAAAAGTAAGATAGTTACAAAATTAAAGTCAAAATTCTGTACACTACTTTCACTGCATTATGCACATACCATTTACAAAAGTAAAGTTTTACAGTAACTTACGATATATTTAGATGTTTAAATGGTTCAATGTGATCAACTTACGATTGAGATGAAGTCATCAATAAATATTTTTAAGGTCGATTCTTCGTGGAAAGACATTATATTTTAAAAAAATAAAACACAATTCATTTGTACTACTTCCACATATTTATAATTATCAGGATCGGTTTCGCTCATAACGAGCATTATCAAATGATAAAAATACAAACATAACAGACTTATTTATATAAAATTGAGTGTAAAAATGAAGGTACATAAAACTGATGGTACATGAACTAAGACAAGAAAATACTGATTAGCAAACAAATTATACATAAATCGAATAAAAGAGTCTACAACTAAAATTTTATGGCCCTCTTACAAATCAATAAATACTAATCTGAAATCACAAATATAGCTACATTAAAAGTCCATTTAGCTGAGCAAAATTTTTTAATGACATTACTAATGCAATAAGCAATAATGAATCAGGAAAATTAAATGGTTCACTGATTTTTTCTTATAATTTTTTTTACTGTTGAAATTGATCGTTTGAGTGAGCGTTTTAACAAATCAATTGACTGAAAATAAATTCGTGCGAAAACGGCTCGCGCTGTAAGAGTTATTAATATAACGTTGTAAGTCACTAGTTTTGCACTATGTTCTCAAAATAAATACTGTTTTTTAAGATCACACATTTTTTTAGAATATTTTACAAAATGTCACAAAGCAATCTTCTTAAGACGTGACAAAAATAATAATACATCATTCTCTTTACTTGCCGAGCATTGACGGGAACATCCTAAAAGACCTGTCACGCCCTTTCTGTCACCAGAACTCTTTAAAATATTTCACGTGCGCGATATATCATCACTTTATGAGACTTCTTGAAGAATGTATTTTTACTCGAAGTAAAAAATTGCAAAATATATTTTATCCATATCCATATCCTAAGACCTCTCACGGCTATGTGGAATCCTAACAGAGTTGTAACTAGATAACTAGAGACTAAACGTCTATCAGTGTGTTACATTTCAATCACTGAATTAATTAATATGATTTTTCAGTTGTCAGTCTAGACTTAATCAAATTTCATTGCGTATGTACTTAATTCAAATTTTTAAGAATTACATATTTTAAATTAAGAATTGGTCTGTAATATTATATTTATTTCTTGATTTGATTCACAACTTAAATTAATTGAGTACTACCAATCTGGGTAACTTTGGCCCAGTTCTGAGACTTTTGGTATTTGTATAGTCCGCCATTGCATTTATGTGCGATACTGTTCTATATAGAAATGTAGTAATGAAATTTAATTAACACACATAGATGTATTGTTATAATTTATATATAAATAATTGTATATATATACAATATTATCATGTATATATATTTTTAAAAACCATATGCGCTCCTTATTCGGAGCATATGGCCATCACGCGGTTCCTGCAAGTTTCTGTCCCCCGCCAGTCTCCTCGTTTCTTCCCAGGTCATCTCAGCGTCCCGTAGCTCCGCCCAATACATCCTGTGGATGGTTTGTGATTTTCCCTGGGGCATCTGCAGCATGTCTCCAAGCCAGATCCATCGTCGCTTTTATATTTTGGACGTAATAAGAGGCTGGTCCGCCCGCTGTCTTACCTCCTAGTTCCTGACAAAATCAAACCACCGTACCCCTAGTATTCGCCGCAAGCATCTGTTTTCAAAGCACAGTATACGGTTACCCTGTGCCTTGGTGAGCTGCCACGACTCACAACCGTAAAGCAGCACCGTCAGAATGCGTGCGTTTAATAAGTGGCACTTGGTTCTGACCGAGTACAACTGTGAGTCCCAGACATTCCTCATTGAGTTAAAGGTAGTTTCAGCTATCCCTAATAGGATTGCGAGCTCTTTACGCGGATTGCCATCTTGAAGTACCTGAAGAAGTCGACTCTTTCGATGTTTTGCCTCACTCTCGTGTAGTCTGAGTCCAGACAGAAACTTTTGCAAAGCATGTTGGTTTTACTCGCATTGACTTTGAGGCCAGTGCGATATGAGTTACTCTGCACAGGTACAGTTGGACAGGCTGCAGAGCAACTCGTATATATATATACTTGACTATATAATTGATATCTACAAAAAACAAGGTGGGCAAAATTTTCATTCAAATCCGTATAAATAATTGTTATAGTTGAATGTTGAAAATAGCACACCTGACTTAGAAATGGCAGCCAGAATGACATGTGCAAATTTTACGTCGCTTCCATACACCGTTTGGGAGGAGTTCTTAAGATAGACAGACAGATTTACACATACATATTTCTGATATATTTCCGTAATGCTAATAGAAACATTATAGATCTCGATGTCTTTGAATACAAATTCATAGTTGTAGCTACAGCTAGGAATAAGAAGTATGACCTTAGACCATCCAGGCACACTTTCGATTATAAATTACTTTCTAGATATCTCGATTTTTTATACTGATTAACCAATTGTAATTTTAATGATTGGTAAAAATAGAAAGGAACAAAACAAGTATTGAATTTAAGCATACTAGAGAACGCTTAAAAGAAGCACGCCACCCTTTTTCATAAAGCTTATCATATATAGCGCAAGGTTTTTTCAGAAGCTTTTATATAACACCCTAAAGGATTAACATTATATCTTCATTCACAGTGACAAGAAACCATTTTTATGGATTAGCTTTTGGCTACGACAAGAAAAATTGAATCCGGTAACCTTGTTGTGTGGAAGTAAGTGGTTAAGCGGCTCATTCTTTTAAGAAAAATTAATTTAATATTAAACAATAGTATATTGCATCACAATTTATTGCTCAGAATAATTTGAAATAAAATAAAAAATATCCGATTTCTAATAATTTATTTTAAATAGTTTAAAAAATAAAAAAATCCATTAAACTATTCATGCAGATAAAAAAGCTGGATGACAATTTTAAATGGAAAAACATATTATTGTGATATAATATGATTTATATAATATTAAATATTTTTAAACTCTATAATTACTTAAATCTGATTTAGTATAAAGTAATTTGATACAATTATGGCAGGAAAAAGGTCGCCTTACACCCCTAAAATGAAATATATTGGAACCACGATCTATCATTCTCTCATCGCTTTTTAAAAGGTTCTAAAGAACGATAAGTCAGGGCTCCACTGTATATTATTTAATTGATATATGGTTAAGATAACTGTCAAATGTTAAAGACAAATTATTTTTTCGGTCTCTGTGGTCTAGCGTTAAGAACTGTACCATAGCAATTAGTTGGGTTCAAGTCCCGGCAAGGTCGATATCCATTTTTGATTTTTTTCAATTTGTTTTTGAGATATTGAATGTCGGTAACTTATTAACTTCGTAACATGTTATTAAGATTTTTTTCGTTTGATACGCTTTTAATTCCAGGGCTGTAGCCGAGTAGTTGACGTCATTGGCTGCGATTACTGTGTTCATGGGCTTGACTCGGTTTGGTTTGGACATGGTTTTTTAATCGATTTACGAATTTATTTCCCGAGTCATGAATGTCCATGATCTATAATTTCCTCCCATACTAATACTCCGTTCGTTACTAATAACGGGCAAATCAATTCGTCTACATGATGTTTCTCAAAATATTTTATGGCGTAAAATACCATGGTTTGAAAACATTATATGCGCCGCAGGCAAACCTTTATTGGTTTATTGTATTTTATTATTATTTACAAATTTGGTAAATTTTATTTACATTTCTTAGTATTACGTATAACCCAAAATCATAATTGGGAGTAGATATCGTTAAAAAAATATTTTATTTATGAAAGTAAAACACTTGTCAAACAACTGAAATAAAAAATCTATTATTACATAAATGTATTGTTTTGAAATGAATTTCCCTAAAGTAACAATTGAATTCATAATATAGAATTGGAATCCTTTGAACTCTAATATTCTCACAAAGCGTCTGCGATTTCACCATATTAATATTATTATTAAAAGTTAATATCGTAAAATATTTTCATCACAGAGCAGATAACAAGACAAAATTTATAATATTTCAGAGTGATGTAGCCTTGAACAATTTCACGGTGTATAAAAAATATTTAATAAAAAAAATACCTTTTAAGTTTTCATTCAGTGAAACCAGCTTTGACACTGACGCATTACGTTTATTTTTTACTGTCAAAACACTCTTAATTTTGAAAATGTTATTCAAAGAATGAAAGAATTAAATTCCTTGTTACAGAAGTACGTATTTAAGAAAAATAAATTTAAGGTATTTAGCATTCACATAAAACGCTCCAAGGATTTTACATTTGACGTCAAAATAATTATTCTTATGACTCAAAAACGAGAAAATTTCAAATAATTAATTGCGTATCTTAATAACTAGATTTAGATGACAATCGAAATATTCGCAATTATCTTATAGTATCCCTAAAAATTATTAAAATATTTTTTCTGTAAGGTGTATAAGTATTATAGTAAGTGGAAAATATATATCGGTGCCCCAGTTAAATAGGACGATAAGTCAAAAGTTTTATGTTTTGAGTTAAGCTAGCCATTGTTCTCGAACACCACTCTTTCACAGTTCCACAAAAACACAGCTTGTAAAATGTACAGATTTCCTCCCAAAAGGCAGATATTTGCATATGGAAATCACCAAAATTAAATAATTTCTCAGTTTTATATACATAAATACATGTCGAAATATCGTATTGTGGAAATATATTGTTGTGAATCGTGGCGTTCCATAAAGAAACAACCTTTAATCCTAAAACTATTAACTATTGACTACCTAAATATTTGAATAGAAAAGTAATACAAATAATAAGCCATCACTTTTTACCAGTCAGTTTAGTTGAGTCAAAACTTTGATCGACCATATCTCAAAACTACCAATTTTTATTTGTATCACTATAGAACTAGGCCATCGATATATTTAAATGTCGTAAAAATAATGCTCTGCTAAATAAAAACACAGTATCTGCAACAATTCGTCAGAATCAGACTTTCTATATTAATTTACTTTTTTTGTTTTTTGTACCTGAATAGTGATTTTATAGGTTATTGTGCAAAGGTATTACGTATATATAAGTAAAAACACATTTTTTTTCACAAAAAACACTGTGTTTTTACTTATAAAGTCAAGTTAATTTTCAATAGGTATAAAAACATTTGTGACCTTCTTTTGTACAAAATATAAATTTTACTGGGGTTTTTCTTACGTAAAATATTCCAAATTCTTCACTTTATCATACCCCGTACATAATTACTTTAATTTCGACATTTTCTTTAAATACTGTGTTTTTACTAAGCAGGGCAAAACACGTCTCACGATAAATTTCACAAAGACGTGAGTGAGTGCAGACGAGAACTATTATATTTTGTGGTAAAGAACATTTTTTCGTAACTACTTGGCTGAATTTCTTGCCAATTTTTCACTGATTACTATTTTTTTATCGTTCTTCACAATTCAAAAATAATATAATTATAATGCACGTATTACAAATTATTTAAATGTAAGCTTGAAGACACTTTTCAAAGAGACGAAACACCTGACACATTTAGTTACAAGACCAATGACTATTCAATGGGATTAAAATGCTTCATTAAAACGTTAAACGTAATTAATTAAATTGTATTGTATACATAATCAGTTACTAGCTTCCCGGCTGATTCATTAAAAGAAAACCACGAAAGGTACCTACCAATAGTACTACTTCTAGCTGTTTTCCGGTGTAAAAAGTCTAAAGTTTCTTTATCTCCCCTAAGGTGTTACTTATCAATTTTTGGTGGAAAGGTATAATATTTTTTAAATAAAACACAATTTGCTTTGTACTACTTAAGAATTATCAGTTGATAATGTTTGCGATGAGCGTACCGATCTTGATCATTATAAATATGTGAAAGTAAGCTTTATCTGTCATTATTTACGATTTCGTTATAGCAACGCAAACTATGATGGAGTCCCATTGTTGATAATCGTTGAAATAGCAACCCAAAATACAATATAACATAAATTTCACAGAATGGAATTCCAATACTATTTATCTCAATCAAAAAAGCATTTTTACAGTCATGATTGCATAATATTACTGTTTTCTTCTTATTTAAAGATTGAACGGAGAATTATCTTTTATTTAAGTTCTAAAAAATATCCGAAATAATCATAAATTCAAAAAAACACCATCAGAAAACTTGCGTACAAAAAACCACAAAAGTTTTCCTTACAATGATTTCAGGACATTCTGAGCTAAATGCATCTGGGTATATTTTGACTTGTAAATATATAATTCGAAAGACATTTATTTACTAAACGATGAATGGTTTCACACACATTATTTTATATTCATCAGTACTGAATATTAATCAAAACGTGTAGCTTATTTTATCCTTCATTTACACGATTTTCTATTTTGTTTTCTAAAAATAATCATTTTAATAAATTACTCTACTGTATGGATAAGTCGTTTTTAGTTCATCGTTAAGACTATAAACAGAACAATAATGAGGCAACTTTGTCTCGTTGGTCCAAGTATCAGAAAATAAACTTTAATTTATAGGAGCTTTGTGGAACTTTAATGTTGCCCCTGACATGTTTTAAAGTACAAAGGATGTGTCAGAACACCAGTGTTGGGAGTTAAAATGGTTGGCCATTTTAGTCTTGAAGGTTATTTATCATTGAATAATTATTAAAGCACGTGGAAAAGTTTCGAATACTTAATGAAGATAAATCAAAGCATCATCAGAAAATTAATGTAAAGAAATATTTGAGACATTGTACAATTTAAATTGATAATATTGCTTTTCCACTGGCACTAAACCATTGTATTCTAAGTATCTCTTATTTGAAAAGCATCTTTTATCTCTACTTTTACTTAGCAAGATTGATTGCGACTCTTTACAGAAAGATGACAAAATAAAAGTGAGTTTTTTCCTTATTCTGACCACAAGGTGGAGTTAGGTACACAAAATTATCGCCTAATCCATCCAAAATTGTAGTATTTTAGGTTAAACAAGTTGGTTGTTCCATCTTTCACCCTATTTTTTTCGACCGTCTTCTCTAACACAATAGCAATTAAGAAAAGAAAAAGAAAAAACGAGCTACAAAGACCAATATTTTAACCTTAAACTATCATGCATATTATGCAGAAAAGAAGGGAAAACGTAAAGAGAGAAAAAATAAAAGAACGTCTGATATGCTCAATTACTTAGTCTAATTGGTATTTAGTATCCTGCGTATCCGTATACTGAGAATCCGCCGTGGTGTTAGATTTTAATATATTTTCGTTTAATCTAAAGGGGAATCAAGAATATCCCGATCTCCTTAATATGATGCTGCAAATTTATCGAATGCCTCAAATTCGGCCTGGTTGAATTAACTCAGCGAGGCCCATCAAATTATTAATGGCTGAAGACAGAAGTAATGGCCAATGATTTATATCAGTACACGGTAGCTTTGCTCATAAACTCTTCAAGCCTGGCTGGGTGTAAATAGGAACATGAATACATGGCGTATAGCAGAATACTGACAACATCCTCTTGGATTGTCCATTTATGTCAACTGAACGGGAAGAATTACTCAAGTCCGACCAGCAAATAAAGCAAACTACTCGGTGTTCCGCAAATTTGCGGTGTCTTACGGAAAGAGAGTATACATTCACTATTAGAATCTCTGTTGGAGTCCGTGGCACAGTTGGTAGCGTCGCGGGCTACGGATACTGATGTCTCCGGTTCAATTCCCGGTGCGAACGGTTTTCATAGATTGACCTTAGGGGCGTAGCGAGAGCGATTAGTGAACCACTAGTCCTGTCCTAGCCTTACCTTCCATCCCTACTCTCTTCGAAGAAAGAGAGGTTGAGCAACTGAGTTGCAAGCAGTTCTCGTAGAAAAATTCTGTTAAGATTCCTCCATTAAGAGACTATATACTCCACATTGGGAGCAGACATGGAATTAAAAAATTAGAATCTCTGAAGTTTTACAGGGAAATTTTGTGCACACTAATGTAATTACTCTCTGAACAAACCCAGGACAAAAAGATATTAACATTATTACATTAACACTTTCACACCACGGAAAACGTCTGTTAAAACTTGATGTATGCCATAGTGGAGGTGGAGGGTATTGTATAGAAGTAATGTGTATACTGAAAGGCAGAATGCGAGTGAGTTTTCACTGATTATTCTCACTATTCAATGTATTACGAAATGTAAAATTACTAGCCAGCCATTTTGTAATTGACTGTTACATCCGCTTTAAATATTGACAAGACTGTTTTTAACCTTTCCCTGTTTACTTTGTCACCAGCATCTACGCCACAAGAGCAAGCGACGCGAGAGTTACGCCGTAGCGTGAGCATGGGTGGCGTAGGCAACGGCAGCGCCGAGGGAGCGGCGTCAGGGCGCAATCTCGTAGCATTACTCAAGCGGCAAGTTCCTCTGGCGGGACAGCTTCACAGAGAACTCGAATGGGGCCAAGGGTGGGGCTGGGTTACATTGCCGAATGGAGTATGGAACGGAAGTAAGTTATCATTATGTAATTAATTGTATGACAATTGTTTCCTTTCAACTTGAACAAACATTAATTTATACTAAAATAGCAAAATGTTCTAAAAGAATATAAACACACATTTGTCTATGAAATTTGACGATGATCCGGTTCAAATTAAATAAAATTAACTTCAAGAAGAGTACATTTAAAACACGAACAATTCTTGGAATTAAACTTTTCCAATTTTTAACAACCAAATCGTGATGAAATTATGTGAGTAATCAAATTGTGTATATGTTTTTGGGTCACATGTATAAAGATTATATATTTATAATCATTTTTATCATAGTGTTACACTGTTACTTCTAAACACTTATTTAAATTACTCGATTTCAATTTTCGTATAAATATAAAAGTGACAAGATTATATCTACAAATTGACATCAAACAAACATCAAATTGTCGGCCTCTGTGGTCTAGTGGTAAATGTTTGCCCTAGCGATCAGGTGGGTCACGGTTCAATTCCCAGCAAGGTCATTATCAAATTTAGATTTTTTCAATTTAAATTTGTGATCATGACATGAATGACTTCTTAAAAAAAATTCTCATCGAGTATATCTCGTATGATTTTCTAATTTTCAGAATATTTGGCGCATTGACTGCCAGCTGTAATTTCAGATATTTTTTTAAGAAAATATAAAAAATAGATAAATAATCATTCTCGTTTAATCTTAGACAGTAGCTCATAACTGGAGCTTAAGCGCCTCTTTATCGAAGTTTTAAAACTCTAACAGGTTATTGCATGTTGGAATGATTTATTTCTTTGGGTTAGTGTATCCGAGTTATTCTGCATTAAAGTCAACCCTTTAAATTTCGTTTTTACGTGTTTTTGAATATTTTTATTGTAATAGTAGGAGCGACAGCTTCAATAACGTTAAGAATTTCCACTCTAAATTGACTCCTTAGTATGTTTTCAAAAAAAATAAGATGCTTAATATCAAAAAATTAATGATTGCATGTTTTTATTTTTTATAATGGTTAGTTCCAATAATATACCAAACATATTTTATGAATCTTTATTAAAGATGTACAAACTTTAATTTTATCAATGCTAGGACTGACGTGGTCCCAAGAAGGAGACGATTTCGCACTGCACGCCACTCCGTTGGTACACCACAGCAACGCGGCCATTGCCGGGGCTTGTGCGGGTCCAGAAGGCGTCGCTCTCTACGAGGGTGCGTACGACAGAGTCCACGCCGACTACGGTGGTGTCAATATCGGTGATTATGACGATGCTACTGGAGGAGGAGCAGAAGACTGGGACTTTAACGTTGATTGCGGTGACTTTATGATGTGAAGTGTTCAATAAAAAAAAATGTATAAAATTCACAACGGGAATATCGTCATCCGAATGAAATTTTTTAACTTCATTTCATTAAATAATGACATAAAATTATTGAAATGAATCGTTGATAGTATGAAATTATAAAATGAAAAACTCAACGTTAAAGAGTTCAAATATTTTTCAGAAAAAAAAATTATTTTGAATATTTGCTTTGAAAAGTTCATTATTGTAATTATAATTTTGCAGCTTAGTAAAAACGCAATTATTTCGACAATTTACCATAGTCTATACTATGTAACGTATTTCCGTAAAAACCACCAAATTAAATGCCATACTAAATAAAAAATTTAAATAAATAAACTATTTTTTGATTTTAAATACTTAGAAATAAAAAATATACGAGATGGAAATAGTTTTATACCCTAATGCACGTTGATGATTTAAAACCACATTTTGCACCAGTTTTTCACTATATTGACTTATAATAATTAACAACTATTGATAAAATTTTTGTGAATTATAATATATAGTGTAAAAATTCAATAGAAATTAAATGTAAAATAATGAATAAATCATTTTATCAGAAATTTTTTTTTTTCAAATACAATCTTATGAAGATTAAAAACAGCGATGTAATTGATAATGTAAAATAGCAAAAAATGTCGATAGTTTTAAAAACACGTATATTTATTAAATTTTCAAAAAATGTATTTATTTACAACACATCATGCTATATAAAATTGATAAACATTTATTTTTTGTTGGATTGTTCACATTTTTCAATAAAATTCTTTCGAAGAAATTTAATGATAAGTGTATGGGAGAAATACAACGGCATTGTTACGATTTTTCATTATAAAATTAATTTATAAAGTAATATTTTTATATATTTAATGAAAATTATATGCACACGATTACCCACGAAATCTATATATATTATATTTTAATAAATAAAAATGTTTTTGTCAGGTATTTGACTGTGTATACAATACAGAAAGAAAATAAAATAATTATTTAATGTCACATATTTTTCCTTCAGAAAACGATATTACATTTTTGTATACGTTTTAGATGTATGTGTTAAATTTTCATCCCTGTACTCACACTATGAAAAAAAGTATAATACTGTTTCGATTCACTCATTTTTCAAGATTCGGAATTCCAAATTTAAATTACGTATTCCAATATAAATTCACTCACTTCAATCGTAAATTAAGTGTTCGAAATTTAAATTCAATTCATTAAATTACCAATTCTAAATGAAACGAGCGTCTAAACTTAAAGTGCATTTTGAATGATTCTATTCGTAAATTATTTGTTCCAAATTTAAAATCAAAGTTATATTTTAAATGAAAACTGTTTTTGTTATCCAAAATTTAGAATTTATGGATGAATATTTGAAACGAAATGCAATGCTATTCTCAAATTTACTTGAGACTAGAAACTTTCTAATCACCTTTACGCCGAACTTAATATGTTTGGTATTTATTCTATACATTTTTAGTATGTTGGTACTTAGCATAACCATCATAATAATACAAGAATGAGGTCAGGATAACATAACTTTTCATCACAAAAAGTATTATAACCATCATTTTAATACGTATAGAGAGTGGACAGGAAGAATCAGATATGGAAAACCTGAAATTAGTAAACGAAATTCAAGGATATTACTTACGTAATATTGTTAACTTCCGACATAATAACGCATTTAAATAAAGACTTACCAACATTTATTATAGAGGATATATAGAGAAATTACAAAAAATATTACGTCCGGCGTAGTGGTGCTAAGTATTACTGCTCAGACTCAATTAGTGTCTAGTCTCTAATAAATTTGAGCCGTTGATCAACGCCTATATTGCTAGATCATCTAAATTTAACACTCATCCAGGTTTTTTTTATAAATATTATATTTTGAATTTTGTATGATGAAAAAAAAAGTAAAATTTTGTGTATCTATTTTGAAAATTTGACGAACTCAAAAAAAATTTGTCTCAATTAACTACTTAGAATATTTTATAAGAGAAAAAAACAAATACGGGTAGCATAATAAACATTAGCTTATAGCACTTCGATACATTGTAGAATACACTTTGTAAATATAAATTTAAAATAGTTAGATATATTTATAATTTTTTCATATGATTTAAAAAAAAATGAATCATTAATATTTTTTCAACCTGGGCATACATAGTAAGGTAAATCAGATTGTTTATTGTAAATATTTTCATAACAGTAATATTATCAATGCTTCATTATACCAGCTTAAAACTTCCAAAATAAGTAGCCTCGTCTCTCATGTAAATTTAAAATTTATAACATATGTATAAATAATCTTTATTTAAATGCCACTAAAACTTTGTTATAAAATATTTTTGTTACTTTTTTAAGAATGACATTCACATTTTGCTTTAATATATAAATCGAATATTATAAATTTTGACGACCATGTTTTTAGTGTCCACAGTGAAAAAAATATTCAGTAACTCAATCTCAAGTATTTGGTACTTAACTATAGTCAAATATGAACAGCTTTTTCTTCACGCAATTAGGTCGTTATTGTATATTTTACACTATATTTATCTCTTACGTCCATATCATAATAACTGTGACATATTTTTCTAAAAAATTGTTACAGTTTAAAAAACTGTTTTAAAACTCGAAATTCTTTTGACGCTGACTACATCCCATCTATCAATATCAAATTAGGATGTCAGCAAAACGGTAAAAATGTAATCCAATAAATTTTTTGCAATTATTTAAACCCATATTTTCTGAAAATAGAGGTTAGGAGATCTATCTTAATATCGTGTAAAAATCTCACACGATATTTGAAACCAATCATTTTTCGTTGAACAGAATAAATCCCTTTTATTCCGTTTAGAATGTACGCTTTGTCTGATTTATTATACGATGCAATTCATAAAATAATCCATTTTCACTTTCGTAAATTATCACGAAATGAGTTTTTTCATAACTGGAAATACTAAAGGACATAACCAAAATACACTTATTTAACTTCGGCAATATATCATTTCGTCTCACTGTATAAAAGCTCTTTTACGACTCGAGAAACTTTGGAACGCAGAAACATTTGAAGGCTTCACATGTTATATTTTCCGGTACATAAATCGCTGGGTACAGTAATTTTCCTCTACATAAGAAAATACTTAATAATTTACATTTCTGGGAAGCAGAGGCGTGCTATTCAGACCAACATTTCATGTATTGCTTATTGAAAACAAAAATGCGATATAAATAATTACAACTGTTAAAATTGAAATATTCACAGCCCAGACAATATTCATAGTTCAGAAACTCTAAATGGTACGCCTCAAAAAATTTCGTGACTAAGGCTTCGCGTTTTTTCTTAGAACCCTTGACTATAATGTAAGGTAAAACACGGTGATATAAATATCATACATTGCATAAGAGTCCTTTTGTCTTTCGGTCTTGTTTTCTTGAATATAACTGTTTGTTTGCATTGAATGATTCATTCAGTAACAATATAAATTCAAAAAAATACTCCTCAATATTTGTAATAAACTATATCCTCCGAAAAACATCGTGACTTGGAATTCATTTTATATTTTAGAAAAAATTGCTTTATACAAAAGGCATTGACATATTTTATTATAAATGATTATGGATGTACCAATTTAACTTGGCTGTTAGTTATAACGCCACCGTCACGTCAGAAATAAATTCCAAAACTGGTATTTTAGCCACGGAAGTAAAAAGTAAAAGTAGACGAGATATATATTTTGCATAAAATGGCAACTGGAGAAATTTATTCTAGACTGACAATTCTAGTCTCAAATTCGGCGGTGGCCAAGTAATGTTGGTAATACTATACACATAAACAATCGCTTCTTTAATATGTCTATCAAACCCTGTAAGAATGGTTTTAAACATTCAGCTGTCTAATTTCAAAACCTTAAAAGTGTTTTTACAAAAAATCTTCAAGATAACCAAAAATATGTTTATGCATGTCTTATCATGTTCCACCAACACAAATTTGACAATAGGCAATGCTAAGTTCACTTATATGTCCAATGATTGGAAATACAATTTCAACAGCAGTGTATGTCCTATGAGATATTAACAAAAGAATTTCAAACAGACGTTATTTCCAAAAAAAGCAGTTATAATATTTCAAAAATAGATAGTCGTTTTGTTAAACAATGAATATAAACTCTATTAGTAACTGATGTTTCGTTTTTTAAAATGTCGTAGAACACACTTATACATACGATTTTTAAATTATTATCAGTAAATAGTTGGTTACCTTTTTCCAATGTTGTTAATATGTATAATAGCTTGACGTCTTTGCTATCAATATTAATTTTAATTAACGTTTTCGTAAAGTCGATTCACAAGACTAATATCTAGTTTTAGTCGATTGCAGTCTAATTCTGGATTGTCAAATGAAAATGGAATACATATAAAACCGAGGTTGTGATATTTTGTCTTCTGAAATCGGCCATTAAATGTACTTATATGTTTTATTCATTAAACTTTCTAATATTCCTTAGTATTACATATTCTACAATGAAAACTTTGTTGAATTATTTGCTTATTTAACAAGTATTGTTTGTATTTGTTTGTCCACTTTTGTTTGAACTAGCTACGTTTCATTTAGATACATGGCTATATTCACAACCATTTCCCACAAATTTCTGTATTTCACTTTATGTATACCTAAAACTTTTCACGGATTCTTTCTCTATCTCTCTTGATGACGTTTACCCTTTTACTTAGAATGGAAGAAAAAAAGATCAAATGTGCTGTCCTTAAATTCATTTTGGAGCCACTTTTTAAATGAAAAACTAAAGACGTTGTCCACCATTGTAACAGATGATTGTTTTTCCTTATATCTTGACAACTTATCACATTAAAAACGACAATAAATGCTGATAATATATCGACAGTGCTTTGACCAATTCATGTGACCCTCAAAATTGAAATTGTTCAGGAGAGAGTGAAAACTATTTTTATCGAAAACATTACATGCTGAGTTGCGTTAAGAATCTTTGAAATCCACTCCTGTAAATTCTCATATTTGCAGATACAGAACTATAATTAGAGATTGTCTATATAAAAGTAGCTTACATCAAATGGCTGGATCAGAATTTTTATACGTAAAACCAAAGTAAATGATGCTTCTCTTCCTAAAAGTTGTCAATTTATTTTTCTAATTTACGTCATTTGGCTGAAACCTGCTCTGTCGTCTTTAAAATGAGATACAATCATTAACTCAGCTTCGTATTTTTCAGGATTACATCAATTGGCCAAAACACTATCGATATCTTAAATTCCTGCTAAAGATACTATCAAATACACCGATTCAATAATAACGTAGATACTGTCACCGTAGAGGCTCTACGCCACTGCTTCGCGTTATTATTGCATATTATATAAAGACACTTTGCAAATTGTAACATTTTATTGCGTTTTATATTCCTTGGGAAAATATAAACTGCTGAAAAGCGTGCAAGGAAAGTGAATGATGGATTATATCATCATCATCATTCCTCACAACTCTAAACGATTCCTGACTTTTAGTATGCCCTTATCTCTTCACATTAATTGATGCTACTCTTAAGAGAAATTGATATTTGTTGGTAGTCATTCGCTCAAAACTACTTTCAGTAGCATTAAAAAAGTTATAGCATTACAGTTAAAATTTATTTATCCGTTTTGTGATTAAAAATTTTTTCTTAATACGATTTCTTTTTTGAGAAAATAAACGATTCAATTTCCATGAATTAATTTAATTATTGAAAAAGAGTTTGTGAGTAAGACGCGGCTTAGTGCACGTCTAACCATTGACCGGTACGCATTAAAACTGATGCTTTGTGATCCCATCTGGCTTTAGTTCTCGTATTTTAGAATGAATACTAATAACAGTTAGTTAAAAATACTAATTTAAAATTCGTTAATAAAGTTTCGTAAAACCAAAGTCCATTATATCGAAGTTAAGTATATAAAAAGAGTAAAATTTCAAACATTTTAAATATCATATCACTTGAAAGAAGACTATAATATGAATTTAATTAAATTAAAGATGAAGATTAATAGATGAATTGAAGGGTGGTTTTGGTTCATTATTTCGCACTTCATTTTTAGAGATGTATAAGGGGGATGTATATAGAGGCTAACAAGGCAATTTGTTAACCAAATTTCACAGATTGTTTTTAAACGATACTTCTGTTGCAAGGATATACACTCACCTTCACTACATACATATTTAAAATGATCCGATAATTTTCTTATATTAGTGCAAAATAATTACTTCTTTAAAATCCTATTTTACCTTTTTTTTTTTTTACTTCACTCCATCAAATGGGATTCAAGAATGATTTTTTTGTAAAGAGTCATTCCCGCACAGCATTCTTCCTCGACTATCTTCTATCAAAATTCTGATATTAGATCACAACTATTTGTATTAAAATACCAATTGATTTTTCATAACGTTAATGGTTTATATAATATACTTCATGTAGAGCAAACTTATGAAAGTGAGTGAAAAAAATACCCTTTTACGGATCGAAAGATTTACCAAAGAAGGCCCTATTCAAGAATCTCATTCCTTAACAGTTTTCAGTACATAAATCATAGAGTATAATGAGAAGTTGGGTTATTTTAGAGTAAGGGTAGTTTCGCAATGTATTTTGTGGGTCAAAGTAAAGTAATAAGAATATTTATTGGTAAAAAGGGTCAATTCACAAAATAGTTTGGCGAAAACCGATGAATTATCTTTGAAAACCTTTTTAGAATATAAACAAAAATTTAACGATACGCGACATACTCTGTCGACCTGCCCTGGCTACCTGCGGCGCTTTATGCATGATATTTGCGTCAAAGTATCCAGAGTTTTTTTATTCCTTTCTCCCAGCGAATTTATGGGGTTCAAACTGGTATTTTTCCATCAGGACTTCCAATGGAATCTTCTTCGAAACCAGTGTCTCCAACATACCTTGTCCAGCGCAACCTTAACATTTATTATAAAATTGGAAAGGTTTCAATCATCCGTATCATGTTTTTGTACACGTACTTGTTCATCAGATTCTTTAAAATATAAATGCTGATAGATAGAAAAATATTCATATTTTTATTTAGGAGAAAAAGTCAGTTTTTTATCTCTATTATAAAAATGAATATTTCCTTGTTTGTTTGTTTGTCCTCTATGTGTTCCCTTACCATTCATTCATCAGATATCGATGAAACGTTGTGAGTTGTTGTGCGCGCACTTGATGGTTTCTGAAAGAAAAATTTAAAATCTGAAAAAAAATAATCAAATACGTACACACAGCGACATCTCGGAAAAACTAGATCAATACAAACCCCTTTTAACTTTGAGTTGCCTTGCAACGACTGCCGTGTACTCACTAGTAAACGATAAAACGTATATTTGACATTGTATAGATCACAAATTGACTACAGTAAAACCTCGATATAACGGACAGATGTCAAAATTGTAAAAAACATTCGTTAACTTTATACATGTTTAAATCCTTGTTTCACTGCTTGTAAACAATTTTCTTTACATGATAATGACTTCAATCTCGAACTCGAATTCGAGTCATAATTTTGTCCTGCTCGCATACTGAAAGCAGAACTAACATATGCAGCGCTGGCCACTGATTTACACAGTAGTTTAATTTCTTTACTTCAAATGAATGGATGCATTCGTTACTACATTTAATAAGATTAAATTATAAATTACAATCAAACACATCGTCTTAATATGTGGGAAAGAATTAATTTAACTAGGTACGTAAAAAACTGTAAATCATACCAAAGTTGTAGTCTGGAGTGTCTCGTATATTCGAGCAATGTGTCAAAAGAAAACAAAGTGTTTCCGACACTGATAAAAGTAAAGAGAAAATAAACAAACTTGCGTTAATATGTGATAAAATTTAGAACTTAAATCCCAGAAAACATATAAGATTGGCAAGTGAAACGTCATTTAATGAAGCATTATTTTTATATAGCGGAGTTTTGGCTTCAACAGACACCCCGACCTAGTAATGTGAGGCGGGGAAAAAACTGGGTTTTTACCCAGGAATAAACTCGCCTGAAAAAAATAATTTTAATACTATTGATAACTGTATATGATTTTGAGCATTCGGTAACAATTAATTTAAAATCGTTGCATTTGTTACGTATGCACGCACACATTGTATCCCCAAATTTAGTTTGTGGTAAGTTATTAGTTTGGTGATATAGATGGAAGTAATGAATCTTATTCAATATCGGATCACTTACGACATCTATGTATACTTGAAGGCAACACAAAATATTTACGGAAACGTTCCTGTTTTTAGGTATGAAGTGCATATTGTATATTGAAATTCCATCAAGCAACCTCGTTCGATATTTTAAATTATATCATATTTAACAGTTTATTCCCAATTTTCCTGGTTTTTCCCGCCATTTCAAAATTCTCGGGTTTCTTGCAACACTACCTCCCGCTGCACTGTCTTTTATACGGAAGATTTACTGTACATGCAACTTTTCAAAACCAACCTTCTACCTTTGGTAGAAGAATTTCTTAAATAATAAAAAAAAAAAACAAAATCAGGTTTGTAACCTTGTAAGAAATCGTTTTAAAAATGCCTAGATGTTAAGCAACAGATACCCTCCAATTCATCTTTACACTAAAAAGTTGCCCATAGAAATCAATAATTTAAAGTCACAATCGTACCACTTTCCCTACGTGTAAAACTCACTGGTAGACTCATTTATAATTCTTACGGCACACATCTCGTTCAATTTATCCCTACACACCCCCACCGCCTTCAAACTATTGAAGCCTTATTTCGAATAAACTACCCGTCATTACCCAAAGGCGTATTATTTATTAGACACCTTTACTGGTAAATATTTTCTAGTTTCCTACAACTATATTATATTTTCTACTAACTAACCATCAAATCTGTACACTCCAGCGGTTCTCAAAGTGGTAACTAAGGCTTCAGTCTCAAACCCTATTTATGATCTCGGGATTTCGGAATTCACAATTTTCCCCCATTCTATCAATCGCGGGATTGGTTAATAAGCGTTTTAAATTGTATATTTAAAATTAAATTTGTGTCGTTCATTACTTCAATTGAAATAAATAAATGATTTTATATTATTTTTTTGACCATAGGAATGGTTTATTTATTTATTGAGGAGTTTTTATTTATAAATGAAATTGATTTTTTATAAAATAACGCAAAAAATATTGTCGTCAAAATTATCTTTTACTGTCTACGGCAGTTACGAAATATAAGAAAGGGGGAGATCGCAATATATATATTTATTATTTATATAGGTATTATAAAAAAATATCTAAATAAACACACCGAGTTACACGTTGTAGTAAACCAGGAAGTATATAATTTAAAATATCAATTGAGTACATTGGTATCAAAGACGGACATTTATGAAAATGTACAGCAGAGGTGATTTATCATTTTATATATATTCCACACTTCATCAAGCCCGGCAGCTATGATACTTTAAAGTAAATTCTATCTCTGTGATTGGTCAATGTGTGGACGATGTATCAATGTGTGGATCGAAATCAGTGGAAATATGTCCTCTGATTTTGCGAAAATGGATGTTTAGTGTCCGCTTTTGAAACTATTTACGAACTTTAAACTCAAAAATCTATATGAAACCGTTGGATTCTGGTATTTTTAACGAGGTTTTTGAAAAGATCATCACTTGCACTACCACAAACAATAAAAACATGACTTTCGTGGAATGTGGCGTTTGTCCGACTTTGATACCAAGGTACTCAAATATTTTTTACATTTACAGTGAGTCTTGAAATCCCGGTATTTATATTTAGGCAATCTATGGAATTCCGGAATAGACTTACTGACCAGACCCTTGTAATATCGTTTACTTAATAAAGAAATCCAGTGAAATGGAATGAAATTCCTTACTGGAAGTCTTCTGTTACAGATTATGAGAAAATAATTGGCAGGCGTGTCTTAGAAGTAAGTGTGCTCAAGAAACTACTGTATGTTTGGAAACCTTTTATGAGTACAACGATTCCAAGTTATAGATTGCAATTATTTTTTTACCAAGGTGACTGGTACCAACTAAATTGCCTGCAGAAAATCTCAAGGGCAATCAGCATTGTATAGAGCTGCTATTCAAAGCTTTTCAGTGTGCAGGCTGGTATATATAATCGTCATATATTTAGGATACGTGACGCTGCAGATTACGAAATCTAATACTCGCCTGTACCGAAACATTATGCTTGTCAGTTTCGTCAACGTTATCGACTTATCATAATTAATTGACAAATAATTCTTGACCGATATTAGATATTCTGCAGACGCTGCGCAACAGGTGTCAATGTCACTTATCAATGTCACGATGATTTAAGTAGGTTACAGATAGTCAACGCGGCAGTATAAATAAACAAATAAATAACAATTGGATTCGTTCTGTATCGACCGCCGAACGTAATTCAGTAATCGTCTGAACGTATCGTCAATCGCTGACCAACGGCGTCAAGCAACAACATTGGAATCATATTCCTAAATATATTAAATAGGTAGTAAAATAAAGAATCCAATAATTTTTTGTATTGTTTCATAGACTAATTTAAAAACTATTTTAATTTAAAAATATTGTATTGTAAAAACGCGATAAGCACGTTAAAATATGGCACATATTTTGAGAAAACTGCTTCGATAAGATCTTGTAAATGTTAGTAAAATCGTTCAGCTTGAAACTAGGAAAACATGCTGTTTTTACGAATCGTATAGTCATCACTGGCTGTGGTTTTTTGTAAAAGAAATATATTGACATAGTAAACTGAATCCGATTTGACATGTAAGTTATTATTTAAATAGCCGATAATACCTTCAATTATTTCTTAGTGCTAGTTAAATGAAAGAAACCAATCATTTTTCACAACGTTTAGGTGCATTTAATATATTGCTTAGTCTCCCTCATCTACTCACCACTGCTTTAACATCCGTTATTTTATACGTCAGTATCCAGTGGCGTAGTAAATATTAAACGTATGTAGAGTTTTTTTTCCTTAACTGGAAGTGTCTTACGAGCGAATGCTCAAGACTTGGAGGCTTGCAAAAAATCAATCTCTCTATATAAACGACATACATAGTGTTATTATAGAAACAAAAATTATTCTGAAGTCGTATTTGTGTCGGTTGTTATCATAGCAACCCGAACTAAACAATTATGTAAATGTCAAAAATAGTTAATTTCGTAAGCATTTTTGCAGTTGTAATAAGATTTCTTCGACTGTAGAAATAGAGTCAAAAATAAAAACATTTGAAACGGTCAAAACCTCACAGAGAAAATAAGGAAATAGTGCGTGACGTTACATATATCACGTAATACCCCTTAAGATTTTAATATATTTATGATATAATTCAAAGTAATTGAAATAGTCATGATCGTCATAGGCTGTCTACAAAATAAATGAAATATTAATATAATGATATGAATCCGTAGCGCTCAACAGTACCTTATATGTATGGTACACAATTAAACGTAGCTAGAATTAAATAGATTCAACGTTAGATAACCCAACCCAATAGATACTCTTCGTGTACTCATAGTTTCCGGCATTCAATTTTGTCTACGACAATGAAAACTAGCCAACGTTATGTAACCTGAAAATTATCTTGATTCAAACAAAGTTCAGAAAAGTTTGTCATATTTAATTAAATTGGATTCATGGAAACCTCAAAATTTGCTGTAATTATAACAAGAGCTTCAGCTCTGTCAAGTTCTATTCAGTATTTACTTTTTTTTCTATTTCATTATTAAAGAGGAAAAAACAGTATTTTCTGTGACCGTGAAATTCTTTTATAAACATTCATGTAATTCAGAGTTTCTTAACCTAATAATTGTGGTCACCAGTACATTCGAGATTGAGGAAAATAGAGGCGGGTAATAGCCGGATTTCTAAAAAATCATAACGTGTAACATTGTTTATATATTAAAACTTACATGTATTATTATAAATTGTTAGATTTATACATTTATACGCCTGTTACGACATTTGTATAAAAGGAATTCGGATTCAATTATGTTTTTTTGTTATCTAACATACAGATGTTGAGAAGCCTTTGTGTAATTTATAAAACCTAGCTAAATTTCTAAAAAAATTCAATTTATTCTGAAGTTTTAAAACTATTCTTCATAATATTACTCCACTGATGAAAAAGCGCCAGTGGCGTCCTTTATAAGTGGATTTTTTTGTTTTCATTAATTTAGTTTTTCTCAATTGCAACAATATATTTTATTCCGAAAACTTTATCGAATATACGTAAAGAAACACTAAAAAAAGAGTTTGTAGTATATAAAACTAAAAGTTTTGCTTAATTTTTTTTAATACCGGATATGCATAATGTATTTATTACCCATTTAACAACGACTAAGTCAAAAGTCCAAAGACTGTCCGTCATGTTATTCGTAAATTAATAGAATAAAATATTAAAGTATTTAGTTCTACAAATTTGTAGAACTAAATACTTTGATATTTTATCCTATTTTAATGAAGTTTTACCAAGTAAATGCTAATTCAATCAAACATTTATCAATTGTTAAAAGTCAAGAAATTGCTCTCGCTGACCGTCGTTTCATCTATGTTCTAGATTCACAAACTATTTTTTTTTATATTTTGAATATGAATCTCATAATTATAAAGAATGAGCAGTATAACTTTTTGTATTTTTTAAGATTGTAAATAATTAACGGCTCATAATTATTATTATGATAATATTGGTGTCTAAATTGTAAATATTTATTGCATGTTTATGCTTAGAAAATTAACTCGGTGTCTTGTGAGAAACGTGTTTCAAGTAAATTGAAATGAATAAAGCTTAATTCTAAGTAAAGTAGTAAATTTTGCCAACGTCGTGAAAGATGACGTTTCGAGCAAATTTCTTTTAGACGTAAGAAATTTTGAGAACCTTTACCTACGATTTTTTTTAATCTTGTAGAAATACCGTCGTATTGATAGATTAAATAGAAGGCCTAAAATTACGTATTTTTTAAGACTTTCAATAGTAATACATAATAAATTGGTAAATTAATAATAACTAACACTTTTTTTTTTTATTTTTTGGGTTTTCATAACACACAGAGGCGATGAATCTTAATGAATCATTTCATTGATTGATTTTACAATCGATTCACTGATTCGAGTCAAAAATCAAAACTATGTATGTCTTTTATGTTTCAATTACGTTTTATTTTATCATTACCTTCGAAAAAAGGAGTTCTGTGACAGATTTTTTACACACATTGGACAGAAATTCCCCGCTTGATTTATTATTATACCAAAAAAGTAACAGCATCACTATGTGGCCAGTGTGTGTGTACGTAGAATAAAAGATTATTTTTCTTGATAAATAGCCATTGGTAAATTTCTTAATGTACAGAACATTTAAAGTATTGATTAACTATACAGTGATGTAATTTTAGGCCAAATTTATTAGAATATAAAAATAAAATCGATCGAATTGAATGATGTGTTATATTTAAAAAAATGTTAATGATAATACTACTATCAAATTTCAACCCTTATAACACCAAATACCTTTGTGCAATTCTACTTCAAATGCGTGTAATTAATTACTAAAACATTCTCTATATTTGTGTATAGAATACATGAAAATTATATAATAATCTTTAATATTTTTAAATTGTACTATTTTTATTACAACATTAATTTTGCTTGTTTTTAAAACCATGAAAATAGAACTACCAAAATTAAAACATTGCAAAATATCTAAGTTCAAATAAATACATTAAAACACTTTAACTTTTATAGTTTTGTCGTATGGACTCTAGCCCAGCGTCGTAAAAAATGTTAATAAATTTTATTTATTTGTTTAAAATCGATAAACTTCGATGCAATTTATTTAATAAATTTAGTTATTAGATAGATATTCTGGTATAATATTAAGTAGACAAATAAACAATTTTTATGTGTCAAATTAAATAAAAACGATAGATGTTTAACCATTTATTCAGGGCGCAGGCGTTCTGAAAAGTGTTACAAATTATTTTTGTTTATAATGACATTGTAAATGCGACTTAAAAAATGGGGAAACTCGAAAATAAATAAATCGTTATATATTATATTGTTCGATTTCTTTTTTATGAAATGACTAAGAGTCATTTTATATAATTACTACGAAAAATTAAATAAATATGTGAATAAAAATTACATTTTTGATTTTTTACGATATTATTTGAGATACCCCCAATATATTTTAAGTAATAAATAACTATCAAAAATTATTGTATGTTAGAAAAATGTGTAATAAATTCTACTGGAGAGATATTTATCTATATGTGTTAGATGGACATTAATATTTGTTTTAGTGTTAATGTTTATTGAATGTTGTAAAAAATGTTTTCAAGGGCCAATATTCTTATGCTGAATTGTTTAATGTTTAATCAGATATTCCGATATTATTAAATCTATCGAAAAATAACACGCATGTCCAAACAAAATCATTTTACCCTTTACATATTATATTATAGCTTAGAATTCATTTCATCCTATGGTTTGATATTCAATATTGGTATTCTTATACTGCTGATACATTTTATTTATATTTATGTTTTTCATCTCAAAAATCAATGTTTTGAGTTTGACGACTGCACACACAAAATTCAGTCAATAAAAAGTATAATAAATATCTAATTTTTAATATCACCTAATATATTATTAACTGTACTCAAAAGTGCACTATTAAAACAAGGAATTGATATAACTTTTATATAATTAAGTGAGAAGTAAAATTGGCCAACTGTCAAAAATGTATTATTTCGATTTAAAACCGTATCGAAACGATTATTTGATTTTTTTTAAATATGCTTAGCAAATTTTACTTCTCATTTCACTATTCGATCAATTTAGAATATTTCCGTCAAATTGGGTAACAAATCCAGCGTTTCGCCACCCCTCATATTTCATATTAAGCAAAAACTAATTACTACGAATATGCGTCCTTTTAAACTACTAGTTTGGATGTGTGAATAAATGTTTAGAACCAAACTTAATCGTGAATGTCTAAAAATATTAGTTAAATTATCATCCTGATGAAATATTTCCTTTTAATATTCAATCACTATGTTAGTTTTTAGAATATCACACGTTTAAATAAATTTAACGTAAATCGTGTCAATGTTTCTTTTTAATATTTCTATATCGCCATCCTTCCTCTTGACGATATATTTTGACCAGGTGTGAATAAAAAAATCTTCGAACCATGATTATAAAGTAATTCTTAATTGTAAAAAGTTTGCTTCGAAATCTACCGAAATCAAATTATTTTCACATATCAAATTCTAATAACGAAAAATATTGCTTAAATAATTGATGTTCTATTGAGTGTACACGGGTTCCCAAACATTTTAGAATCACGCCCCCTTTTTACGGTAACCGATTAACCTACTGATACTTCATGCCTAAACGACTATTTTTAACTGTACCAGGCTAAAGTTTAATCTAAATATAAAGCCAGATCTGTCACTTAAATATTGGTACATAATATGCTACATTACAATAGTTTCAACATCGACTTTTTCGACTATTACCTGTTCTGTATCCAAATTACAATGCTTTTTGGTGTTCATTGTGTTAAGTTGTGGCCTGCACGAGCTGGAGTCGCAGTAGAAACATTATTATAAATTGATTTTTCAATGTTTTTTTGTAAATGAGCTCAAAGATGTGAATTACTGTGATTATTAACAGACTGCTAGTTCTTCTTCAGTCTCATCCATGTATATTTAGCATCAACTTTACTAAGTGTGATCAACTTAATTCCAAAAAAATTCGTAATAAACTTCTACTCTGATGATCTAGTAAGAGTCCATATTATGATCTATTATACATCGGAATCAAGTAAACTTGGAGAAATTGAGAAACTATTGAGTATCTTGAGTCGCGATCCATCGATTAGGAACCCGTGATGTCATCGCAACTTACGCAATCAATTCGCATGATATTTTGACGCAAGTCGCAAAACAACATTTTTCTCGACTTACTACAGAAAAAAACTTCGGTTATAATTAATCAAAACAAGCATTATTTAATGAAAATACTACAGCCGCATTTCCGTGAACTTATAAATGTCAAACGCTGTAGAATAAAACTTCAATTACTTAGGCTGGTATGTTTATTTCTGTATCAGACTCAATTATGCCGTGTGCCGTATGTGGGTCAAATTATTATTAAAAACTATTAATATTACGTTGAAACTTTTTTTCACGTAATATTTTGACATCATTTCAGGTTCAATTACATTACACCCTTAGAATGCTAATTTTGAATTATTTCCGAGTTAACATAAACGATTTCGGTGTTTGCTTTTAGACATCTCAAAAAATCAAATACTCTTTGTTAATAATTGAACCAAAGATAAGGGAAGTGAGCCAACTGACTGAGCAATTTATAGAAATGTGAGCTAGCTGCGTTTTGGTATTCCACATTTTATAAAGTATCATGAGTGAGAAAAGTAAAAACAGGCTACAAAATTATTCTATTCTGTAAGAAGTTTAATTAAATAACATGTTAAGTAATGTAAGCTTAACTAAATCTTTCAATAAGCAAGTTTCACCATTTTATCACTTGGCTCAGTTCACTTCTCGAGAACTAAGTTTATTATTTTTGTTGATTGTCGTTTTTATTATACAAAAAAAAATAATTTCGTTATTCTCTTTCGAGTTGATAAAAACAGTGCCAAAATAAACCAAAATATAGCCAAATATTAAAACCTGTCTGTGTCAAATAAATAAAAACAATTATTTTTATTGAAACTATAATTTTTAGACAGTATTGTGGCTATAAACACAAAATGCAAATATAAATAAATTCTAAATAGCGACAAAGTCTAAAATTGTATAGTTATCTAGAAATATAGTAGAACATGCACGAAACTATAGTAATAAAATGCAATTATTATTTTAAGTCAGCTAAATAATCACGAAAACTGTTATGTACCGAGACAACATATTCGTCGACAGAATACCATTTTGGCAATTAATTCGTTATATGAGTCTATTTCTTAAAGAATCTAATTTAAATTTAATTCATTATGAACAAGAGAAAGTGCACTTTTCATATAAAAAATACTTAATAACTATTCAATGTACGAACATAATGGGTAACACATCTGTACCCACGAATTTCAAAAAACTAAATCAGAATTTGAATTCAGTACACGGACGTTTTAGATAAAATGTTCAAGCAGTGTTTCTTAAACATTTACTTTGTCTATATCTTTGTATATATTTACCCATTCGTCGAATTACATCCCGTCAAAACCCACAATACTATTATAATTGTAAAATCACTGGTATTTCTAAAAGAAGTTGAAAAGCGGCAACGCCTTCGGCAATTCGCCACTCTGTTAATATGGTGTTTACAAAATAAGGATTAGGGCGATTTCCGAAATTTAACTCACGTATCGGTGTGGCTCTCAGACGTATAATTTATTGCCTCGTAAATGATATTTGTCGCATTTGTATCTTCTATATAAGCGTTAGACACTGTTTACTGTCTCTCAGTTCGAGTCCATTCGTGTGCTCGAATGCCTGAAGATGCCGAAAGGCGAAACCCGGGTCGTTAGTGACAAAATACATGGAAGTGTACAAAATCTCAATAATCCAAATTTACTTTGTCACTTTCTCTTGTATGATGAAGAAACGCATATTATTTTTGTTCAGTTAGGAAGATTATTTTTCGAATTTTAAGTTTTATCAAACGCTTTGAAGATAACGTTTTTTTATATATTTATTACTATGGAATGAACTTAATCAACATTATGGTAAGCAGGCTTATTCTAAGAGTAGTGAATTACATACACAACGAAAAAAATTAATTATTTTATACGAAATGACTCAGTATTAGAACGTCCTAAGATGGTGTGTCTATTGTGTGACATATGTGCACTTTATATATTATATTATAACGATACCTCAGTTCCATAGTGTAACAACTCAAAAGACATAGTTCTGAGATAATAAGGAAACGAGATTTTGGGCAGGCTTAATCTTTTATTTTATCTACATCTATTTTCGTAGATTTTAATGAAATTCTAGGATCAACTAAAAATATATTTATATTTATGATATTATAAACGAAAATTATTTTTCTTTTCGGATGTTTTCACATGATTTTCTTAGTTGTAACAGCTTGAATCCAAAGTAATATAACTAATGACAATCTAAAATAACCACAGATTACCACTTGTTACATTTTGGGATTGGTAGATATCGGCATTCTAAGCATTTCCTCATACCTAACTCAACACTGTTTTTTTTTACTATGGAACTGAGACTATGGAACTGACATTATGGAAGTGAGGTATCGATATATTTAACGCTAATCGTGTTTCAAAACATCACCAGGAATGTCCAACAAAAATTACTCAAGACTTTATTTTGATTTTGCAGCACAATTAACGTGGTTACGGATGAGAAATAATCCCTGTAAAAAGATTGAAGCCGTAGCGGGTGGCGGTGGGTACAACATTGAGTACCAAAGGAATCGAGTAATATTTACATCCTGTTCGAAATAGTTATACATATGTATCATGGCTGCAAACATTCATGTCGTCGTGCACGAGCAATTTTTTCGTTTCAAATCATGTGTCTCTAATTCAACGTAACTATCTGCTAGAATAAGCCTGGTGGTGTATCATTAAATTCACGTTTATATGCATTTTTTTTAATTTGAGATTATATGTATATTATTATGAAAACAACATTTTGATAATTGACAAAAAACTTTCAAATGGGGACATATACGCGAAAAGATTGAGAACACTGTAAAACACTGCAAGCACAATAATTGTAAATAGCGTATAATATAATCCATTTTATGTGAACAAAATAAAGTTATTACTTTAGTTACAAAAATTCCCATGTATTCGTTGCTTTTAATGTATTACTTTTAAATAAAATATTTTGAAGATTTAAAGTTGGCAGAATGAAGACGTTGCCTGTATTGATATTTGATACGCTGCAATACAAAATCATAGAACAACTTTTCGTGTATAGGTCCTTTATAGTAACAGTTTTTCAAGAACTTTGAACACAAATTACACCGCTCCCTAATAAAATATTAACAATATAACATTTTGTCACTAAATATTATAAATTATAATTGTTCGATCATATAACAATATATCGCATCATTTATGTAATGCTGTAGTAAGTTTGATATTGTTATTTTTGTTTTATGTACAGAATTGAATTCATAATTTTTGCTCATGTTTTACAAAATATGTTTATATTTATAGTGAACACAAATAATGTCCAAGAAAAAACACTTATATGGAGATAATAGTTTTTTTTCACACTTTATACAGTTTATTTGTTTACACTTTTGCATTTTTTTACTAGCAATAAACTCTTGAGATCATGAAAAAGAGGTCATGGCGTTAAGCTAGACAGACTCAAAGTCTTGTAATTGTCTCAATGTAAACTAATACCCTAAGAATGCAATTATTAAAAAAACGGCTCATGCGATTTAGACAACGGTAAACGATTAACGATTTTCGCTAAGTGGGAAAACACTATTGTTTCCTTGTAATTAATTTAAGCAAATTTCAAAAAACGGATGCTGTAGTGAATTTATTTATTTATTACCGTTGTAAAAAAATTGTTTTTCCGTAAAAACAACAAAAGTTTATTCATTATGTCGATCCTATTCTCAAATGTATTAGTGTCCGTAAACTAGACTTGCCCGGTCAGTAAGATGAGAAGGTTGAATCGAAGAGAGGCGAATGTTTGGTTATCAACGTCCGAGAGGTCTGGGATCTCAAGCAAACACCATTTAAAATCCAGTTCATCTCTTATTTAATTAACGAAGATGCACTGGTTTATTCCACAAAGATATTACTAACACATAAAATTGAGTCTACATTTACATTTACTTAACACATGAATTTAACTTTAAGTTATAATGCAATTGACACAACAACGATTTTAAATCAAGTCCAATTTCAAAACAAACAAAAATAATTTATAATCACTTGCGACGCCAGCCGGCTCCGAGAGCCGCCTTTGCCAAACTAAAAATCAAACCTAAACCACTGTAGGTTGCACCCCTTGTTTTATAATAGACCCGTCCACTGGACGCTTTCTAATTTTTAGCTATTGCCCCTCGTCGGTTAGCAACCGATGGCTTTTTAATGGCCATAAACCGGTTCGGCTAGCTAACATAGTTAGAAATTATTTGGAGCATTGCAATATTAAAAGTGTTCGAATGCCGTTATTGGATCACTCCAACCTTCCAATAAACAAATAAACGTTAGCAAAAATATCAGGGCATTTCAAAGGTTAAACACCATTTCGCTGAAAGTATCGATTTTTTTTATTTTCACTTAACATGTTTATACTAAACATAGTGAATATCGTAAAACAAGAAGGAGCTAATTTGATCATAACTTTTGATCACAACAGCTAAATGATAAACTTCATTTTTATTGGCGAAATATACGTATATTTTATTTTACATACTTGAAATCAATCGATGAAAATCATAACATTCGTTGTAAAGGTGTTGGATTTTACTGTGCTAGTTTCTGGACACTAATAAATCTGAGGATAGGACATCAGTTTTTTTTTCTGCTTAAGAGAAAATTTTTGAAAACTTTAAATTAGTAAAAATAACAAATTCAGACTTATCACTTTATTTAGCTGGTGGTGCGAAATATTAAATTGTTTTTTTTTTTATTTGGCACGTTCGTAGCCTTATAATTATATCCATAATCTGTGTTTGTACTGAATTAAATATAGATTGGTATTATATATTATATTATACAAACAAATTAATGTGTTGTACCCAATGTAAAATGATATTCATAATATTATATTACTTATGTAAATGTTTGTATGTACGTTTTGTAAAAAAAAAAACAACATAAATAAAAATGATTAGACTGCATGGGCGTTATATTTTATACAAACTAAAATAACGAGATTGGATATACTGACAGAAGACACTAAGTCATGAAAACGAGTTCTGAGATAATCACATTTAAAGCATTCTTTTTTTAAATGTACTCTCTTTTCCAAGTATAATTGTCTGTTTTTTTAAAAGATTTTTTGTGCATTATAAAGAATAATCTTTTTGAAACACAATTCATAAGATTTGGTATCGATGAGCTACAGCAGGGGTGGCCAAACCGTGGCGCATTGAATTATTACAAGTGGCGCATTGCATCCATGCTCCTGTATATTCTTTTGAGGTAAACGCCACAACAGAATCCATCTTCACATTTTCCATCTAAAAATGGGATGTAGCGGCAGCGAATAGATAACGACTGTCATTAACCTTTTTCTACTATCCCTAATCAGTACTGAAAAGAGAGGTTGAGCGATTGAGTAACAGGTAGCTCTCGTAGAACATCTTCTGTTAAGATATGCTCCATAAGAAGTCCATATACACCACGTTCTGAGCGGGAATGGTTACAAAATAAAATGTTTTGCTTATTCAAATCGAATTCTACCTACTGGATGCCAATTCAATCAGTAGATCGCGCGTAAGCCAGTTTTCTACAGAAGACTTGCTTTTTCAGATATCGACTGAGGGTGCTTAATAAAATTTCAATATCAAATTTGAACAGATCGATTGACTGAAAATAAATTCCTGCGAAAACGGCTCTCGTTATAAGGGCTAAAGCCATTATCAAAAAGTTATGATTTATTTAACTAATGCGCAGTTTTGGACATTGATATTGTATAGAACTTATATATTTATTTAGGAAATGTTTACGATTAGTCAGCAAAGGTGTGTCTAAATAAGGGTTCACTAAAATTTATTCAAATATGGAACGCGCCCACGCCTACCATTTTAACGGATCTATAAATTATTTGTTGCCACGCGAAACTGGCCAATTTTTGACACATTAATATATGTCTGACAAAAGGTCGTACATTGTTAATAAAATAAATGTACTATGTCCAATGTCATGATAAAAATGTTTATTGATTGCGTGGAGGATGAATAGAATAACCGAGTTTAATTAATAAGCCCCTTTTAGATCGAGTCGAGTTATATGGACATTAGTGTAATTTTAACATTCGCTTAGCTGTGATAAAAAAATACGTGTGATCCGGTACTGTGTAGTCGATACACATGAGTCAAATGAATAAAAAAACGTAAAAATAAGGACATTCATGTTAAATTATAGCTGAAGTTAACAAGTTTAGTGGTAATACAGGTAAAGTTTGTTCATCGCGACCCTAACGAGTGCGGATCAAGTTCTCTCTAGAGGGAAAGGTTACCTGCTTGAAAAATCTACGCAGGTAAACAAACAAATGAGCGGTACAATTTTATGTTGGCCTTATTGCAAATATCCAAATATGTGTAAATATTTGCAATATTTTTTTGTGTCGTTATACATAATTAAATCATTTATTAATTTATACTATTAGGTATTTATATAAAAAACATTAAAAAAGATATGCTTTATTTGCTTATGTTACTTTCCATTTTTATATTCATCGTAAAGGTAAAGAACATTTTTTGGAATATAAATGAACATGTGTGTTTCTTCAAAAAATTAATTTAAATAGTTTGTTTCGCAGTGCGCGTTAACTCGAAATGAGTGCGCAGGGGTTCTAAAACTATTGAGTGCAGCTTAGAGGGAATCGATTTAAAACAAAAAAAAAACGACTTTCCTCGTCATAATGAGTAATATTATAAAATTACGAGCGCGAATGAGACAAAGGTATGTCGGTGCATCGCTTGCAAAGTTAGTATTACATATTTATGTACAAACAACACAAATTTATGAAATTATACTAATATTAAAAAATAAGTAATCGCAAAATTTATTTTTGTTTCTTTTGCGACCATGTTAAAAACGTTTTCCTCGCGATCAACTGTAATTATTATTGATTATATGAAAATATGAAAAACATCAGTCGTAGACCACAACGCCTCGAGTGCCTCAGTATTGAAAAAAACAACAATAATGAGCTTCTGTGTCTCGCGTGTTCAAATTAATAGTCATTCCAGTGATTCATAAAGTGTTTTTTTTGAAAATCATTTAAAAAAGTAATTTATACAATCATGCATAAAAAAGTCAAATAGTACCAAATAAAAAAGTAGCAGTGTTATTGAAAAATGTTATAGTATGCCTATTTGAAAATGTTTTACTCTCTGGGAAAAACTGGCAGGGGTTATATTATAAAATTGTAATGGACTGTATCTATAATAAATACAATTTTTCCATTAATAATTGAAGACCTTGGCTTAAAAAAGCAAATGTCTCAACACTAATTTTGTTCAGGAGAGGGTAAAAACATAATATATTTGTTGTGAGGACCTTTTCTGTTTCCGTACAAAATGGTATGGTCTATTGTATGTTGACATAACGGCAGAATGGTTTTGTGTCTCAACCGGGGTCAGACAGGATCTGATTCCACCTGACCGAGGTGTGACCGTCGCCCCTAATCTGACGCTATGCGACCTCGAGTATGCTGCCGACGCTGTTATATTTGACAAATCTGTCGAAGGTATTCAGGAAACAATGGACAGGCTGCATAGCAACACGTATCGCATTGGCCTCAAAGTCAATGCGAGTCCGGACTCAGACTACCCTCTGACGAGCGCGAGGCAAGGCATTGAAAGAGTCGACGGCTTCAGCTACTTGGGGGTACACATCACGGGAGATAGCAATCCGCGTAAAGAGCTCTCAATCCGTTTAGGGATAGCTGGAGCAACCTTTAACTCAATGCGGAAAGTCTGGGACTCACGGTTGTACTCGGCCAAAACCAAGTGCCACTTATTAAAAGCATGCATTCTGACGGTGCTGCTTTACGGTTGCGATTCATGGAATCTCACCAAGGCACAGGGTAACCTTTGAAAACAGATGCATGCGGTGAATATTAGGGGTACCGTGGTTTGATTTTATCAGGAACTTGGAGGTAAGAGAGTGGACGGACCAGCCTCTTATTACGTCCAAAATAAAAAAGCGACGATGGACCTGGCTTGGACACATGCTGCGGATACCCCAGGGGAGCCTGATTCCTGCTTGTCCCTTCTACCAACCAGATGTGTTCCGTCACCCCAGAAGGCCGCTGATGACCATCCGTATTATGTATTCGGCGGAGCTAAGGAATTCTGGGATGACCTGGGAGGAAACGAGGGGACTGGAGAGGGACAGAGAATCTTGGAGGACCGCGTGATGGCAATATGCTCCGAATAGGGAGTGGTTTATGCTCCGGATATGGTTTAAAAACAAATTGCTCAAAAACATGTATACATTTGAGATTTACATTCCCTCCCAGTCCTCCCCCCATCCAATTCGAAAGAGTAGTCGGGGGTGAACTCTGGCCGCCTAAATGAATCTCGTCCTTCAACTAGATCTTTCGCCTTCCTACTGGGGCTTTCAAGCCCGGAATCCCGTTCAATTAATCTATCATGTAACTCCGGAATTATCTGGAATTCCTTCTCATCCATCCAATCCTGAAAAAGGAGCGTAGCGATAGCGGTAAGCTAACCTCTAGTCCTGTCTTAGCTCTATCCTTGTATCGCTACTCTCTACTATTTGATGAAGAGAAGTTGAGCAACTAAGTAACAAGTAATTCTTATCCAAACACTTATATTGAGATACCTCCATTAAAGGGGTATATGCTCTCAACATTACGAGCGGATACGGATAAAAATAATGCCAATCAATATGGATTATTTATAAAGAGAAACATCTGTTTATTCATAACAAATAAAAATGTTTGAGATTTGCTTTTTATAACGTTCGAATCTCTTCAAAACTATGATTGGATCTTTTTGTATCAAATCTAATTACTTACCTTCGTCTTGTTTGCATCATTATGGCAAAATATGCTCAAGAGAGAAATCTGTTACCTTGACAGTATTGAGTCATCAATCACTATGAAATCTTGCTTGGTTAAGATTTTTTGGCGGAAACTGTCGCGATGTTTTCATAGTGCAGACATAGTGTTGCAAAGACAGACATCAAACATAACCTTAAAAATATTTTAATGGGACAATATTTATTTCATTCACACGTAAGGCCGCATCTCCCTCACACTCGCGAATCAGCTGCGTTTGTTTGGTCGAATAAAATTACTGCTTACAAAGAAACATGTCTCGTGATCACTGCATTACAGTTTGGGTACACAAAACTATCAACACATTAGTATATAATAAATAAAATTTTATATTTAATTATCTAACTTTATGAATATAACTTTTAAGTCCAAGGTACTAGGGAAGCTACAAAAAAACATTATTTAACGTTGAATTGAAATAATATAAACAAAGCTTCTAAATAAATAAATTATTTATAATACTTTCATTCAGCTGTTAAAACAAATAGTATGATATATAGTATCAGACATACAATATCAGTAAAAAATATTTTAAAAAATTCAAATTTAAATTGTTCTAGATTCTAGAAGGCTTAATTGATTTAAAAAAATATATCTCGCATTATGTACAGCTGACAGTCTACGCGCCAAATATTTTTAAAATTGGAGAATCATACGAGATAGACTCAATGAGAATTTTGATACGTCACTCATGTCCAAGATCACAAATTTCAATTGAAAAAATCTAAATTTGAAAATAACCTTTTTAGAACATGAACCAGGACACATCTGATCACTAGGGCAAAGCTCTTAACACTACACCACACAGACTGACATTATTAATATCTTCATATTTACCATTATATTTATTGAAAAATATATTCTATTGTTTCCGATTATATTTCTTAAAAATTAATGTTAAAATATAATACATGTTAATAACTTAATTAAAAACAGAAAGAAGGAACAACATTCCGAAATCAGTTAATGAAAATTGGTTGTAAGTCATTGCGTAAGTCGAGAATAAACCGCTATTATAGATTAGATTTATTTTTTATTACTATTCTTTGCCAAGAAGAAATTTATCATAGAATTTATTACAGTTTTATTTTTATGATCAAAATTTTACTACGAAATTTCTTCTTCCAAAATATGTAGATATTCTCATATGAACACAAGCAGTATTACTCACATACTGTAGAGCAGAGATACGAACGGCTATTTTTTTCGTTCCAGTTCGGTAAAAATAAATTTATCGGTTCAGTTCCGGTTTTCGGTTTTCATTTCAGCTAGTATTTAAATTACTTTTAAGGTGTTTTGAATTGTCAATTTTTGATGGAAAGACATTATTTTTTATATAAAACACACTTTTTTTACTAATTCAACACGTTTATAATGATTATGACCGGTTTCGCTCATCGCGAGCGTTGTCAACTGATAAAAATACAATTTATCATTTAATTAAATTTTTTTGATACAATTTATTAATTAAATCTGGCTTTTATCGGCGAAAAATTTTCTCGTAAATCGAAAGAAAACCGAATTAAATATCGGTCTAGTTTCGGTTTTCGTTCCGGCAAAAATAACGGTTTTTCCGATTTTCGGTTCGGTTCCGGTTCAGGTCCCTGATATAGTCACCACGGAGTAAAGAAATATTTAATTATTAGTAAGTCTGTGTGGGAGAGTATTTCACAGTTGAATAATAATATGTAAGCTCGTAGTGCAGTGATCGAAGACTGGCGAAGGCCCGCCAAACGCAAAACTCCGGTGAGTCAGTAAACGGCCAAATACGTCGCGGACAACAAGTTTCATTAAATCCGTATTAATTGTACATGTTGAACAATCACAGTAAGAACGTACATGCTTTTAAAACATCGATAGTTTTATAAACAGTGTAAATATTGACGGAACCGAGTTTGAATCCACTTTTAAAACCAACTTCAAGTGATGTGATAACTGTCAAAGATTCAAAAATATAACCGGCAAAGTTGTTCTAACGTTTCTTAACAAAGTTTTTAATAGATTGTTACATCTTAGCTTATTTTCTCATTAATTATCCCTCTTATGAATAATTTGCGAATACAATTATCAATTAAAACACTTGAAGATATGTTTTCGATTTCTATCATTTTTAAATAAGTTATTGTAATGTTCGTATTTTTTCATCTTACGTAAACGATACCTACTTTGCGTTTACCGTATTCATGGTGTAACAATGAGTTACTTCGGCTTTTATACCTTTAAATTATCTGTGAAATAGGTCATACAAAATATATTTCTACATATAATTAAAAATTAAAACTACATTTTAGTTTATTTTTTTTTTTTGGATAATTATTCATTATTTGAAAACCTCGTCAACCTTACCATAGAAAAATACAAAATTATATAATAGTATAGTAACAATCTGAGACGCATGACGTACAATGCAACTATTTTGTTTCAATCGGCACCAAGACACGTCTCGAGCTTGTTCTGCTCTAAAGAATTTCGATTCTTGCGTCTTTAGATAATTTAGGATATTTTGATACGTATTTCAGGCTATACGCACAAAATATGACGCAAAATAAATACTTAATACTACATAAAACCATATTTAACCTTTTCAAATTGTCATTTCGCTTTATAGATGTGTTTATATGAAAAAACCCGCACGGTAACAAAATCTGACTGCATGATATCCCCAGGATTTTTTTTAGCCTGAAAATGTGAAGGTTAAAGTGATGTGTTCAGAAAACATCTCACAAACGTACATATAAGTTTTAGCATAGCATTCTTATAATTTCTCTCTTGCACAAACTTTATTTTATATTTAATGAATTTCTACAATGTTACCGTCGAATACTACATCGTAAATATGAAATGTATTTTTTACAAGGTATGCCAATTATAAAATTAATGGTATCGTCACCATTGTTACCAATTCTTTCGTGTAGTAAAATCATGTTGACTTATAAACTTGCAGCTATCTGCCAATTTTAGATTAATTATTTTAATTAATTAAGTAATTAAGAAAGCATGAATATTTTAATAGACGTTACAGTATCTCGATTATAAATTATGAATCGTAAAATAACAGCAATATGGCACTTTCTTGAAACATTCCGAAGTGGTTATAATAATTATGATTAACAATGTAAAACTTCAAACTTAGTTACGTTATTGTGTTTGATTGATTTGTTGTACGCATGCGCTGGTTATGTCAGATAAGCCATATAAATAAACTTGGAGAATTTTGTTGTTTATTATTATGTTGAAGTAGCCACATGCCTACCTTCACCCTTGTATCTCAGAAAGTACGCAATAATTGTCACTTACTGGAAATATTTTAACTATTATTTGCACAAAATATCCACGCGGACTTCGCGTGCAACTTTTCAGTTTAAGTGTTAATATATTTGACAATGATGAGTTTTTTCTTTTAATATGTATATATCAACGTAATATAGTTTCATTCAAATGTTATACAAGTATTTTAATACAGTTATATGACGGATACCGCAAGGATTCAACAGATTAAGTTTTGCACTTTAATGATTTAAGCCGTGTGATCGTTACAAGCAATTAATTTGCGCCGTGCTGAGACTCTTAATATCGCCTCCCTATGGTGTCTTCAGAAATGGACGCTGATAATCTGTCTCTCGTTTCAATATACGATGAAAACTGCCAGGATGATTATAGTATAACATGTCCATATTGAATTTAATGTTTTTATGATAAACAAAATGGCCAGAAACTGATCAGATGCCCAAATATTCAGCGTAGTGCCTAAAACTATCTAAGCATTTAATTATTTTTATTTACATCTTTTGCTTACCCACACAAGTTCGTTAATCCAGGGTTTGCCAAACTAAGTTTCGCGGAACACTGGCGTTCCGTGGAACGTTAAGTAGTTTTCCACCGAAACCTGAAATCGTTTTATTTGCTGCTACGGTTGCAACAAATCATGCATGTTTGAATTCGTATTAATATTACACACCCAACACAATAAATATGGTGTTCCGTCAAAATTCTTGTATTTGAAAAGTGTTCCATCGCAAGAAAAGTTTGAGACACCCTGCGTTAATCAATTGAAAAATCAATTCATTGAATTGTTCATAAAGGTATATGAACCCGTAAGTGAATTGTACGATAGTTGAACTCATGATAGATGAGGACAACGTGGCAAGAAAAACTAAAGGTCCTAAAATTCACTCTACTGCTAACAAATCGCCATGAAGAATCGGTACAATTGCGAGTCGATTTGAAATCTCATCTTCGTTCGGGAATCAAAAATAACTTTTTACATACTTTCATCTTGATCGTCCCGAGACGATAAACTTTCCATTTTATATTCTAATCAATAACACCGACTGCCAAATCATGATTTATTTAAAAGAAACCGTTTGTAAAAAAATAAATCGATGCCATTTAACCTTCACGTGTCAACAGTTGAATTGAATTTGTAAAAAGCTGTACAAATTTGTCTACATTATGAATAAAATAGTAGATAAATAAAAGCAGCTGGTATAGTGTCGCACGCGTGTTCAAAAAACTGAAATCTATCAACAACAAATACGCATCAGAGCTCAGAACCATTTTTTGATAAACATACCAATTATTGCTAGCATGTTTATTTTTCGCGTATTAAAGCTTTCGAGTTTACTATTTGTTCAACAATTTCTGTTAATAAAATATAATCATTTAATTCAGTGTTCCAATAAATACAATTTGAGCTTATCGATCGTCCAGTTCATTACACAGACATCTCTAAATTACCCATGTTGGGATAATAAGAAAAGCAATATTCGAATGGTCATCATAAATTAAATATTATAGATTTGAAACGGAGTTTTATACATTGTTTAACAATTAGGTTCTTTCACAGTATAGTATGATATCCTTTTAGTGACCCAGAAATATCAATATTTTGTTTTATTCCTTATAATTTAAAAGGGTATCTGCCTTGGCATTTTTTACTGAAAAGATAGAGCACAAGATTTTACCTACAACCGCATATTTAACTTAAATTTCAATTTTTTGCAGTTGTTTGACTAATGAACTGGACGATCGATAAGTGTTTTAAACTTAATTATTATTAGGTTTAGTCCTTAATGGGATTAAAATACATAAATAATTTATATTCCTATTAAGATATAAATTTAAAAAAAATATTTGGTTCACCCGTTTATAATTATTCCATGATATTTTACGAACATGTCCTCTATGGATTATTTGGACTCCTGATGGAGCATTTCAATATAACTGTTAAACATGAACTAGTTATTATTCAATCACTCAACCGCTCTTTTTGGGAGAGAGTAAGGGTAGAAGAATGGTACTAGCAAGCTTCTATTCTAACATCTAATCGATCTCGTTATATACCGTTTTTAAAATCGGATGGGTAGGAGGAAGTATACAGAAACCCATGTCTTTTAACACAAATTCATAAATCGGTTGTAAAATTATTTTTAAAAAAAGTCCGTATTGAGATTCGAGTCCATGTACACCTCATATTCGAAAAGAACGTACGCCCAAGAAGGTTGACTGAAAAACAGGGATGTACTCAGAATAAAATCGTTTTTTGATATAAATTGGCTGATGTAAGATGTTACAGTTAAACTTTTTTTGTAGCAATCCTTAGTAATATATATATTATGAAGCAATTCAATTTATTTCATTACCAAAACTACATTTAAATAATAATTAACCTTTTTAGTACGTTAACCCTTTTACGTAAATTCACGCGAACAGATCTTATGTGCTGATAAACATAGTATATTCTCGCCACAAGGGATTGCGAGGCAGTGTTTAAATCGTTGATAAATTCAGGTCAGTTTGGAAATTAATCGTTCCATATTCAAATTTGACGTTTATCCAACTATTAATATAACAAAAAGGTAGAATATTTCGAAAACCCATTAAATTTTCGTAATAATATGATACAAGTCACTATATCAAAAGTTTGAGCACGTGCTGTAATACAAATGTTTTACAGCACGTGTTCATAAATTAAATAAACTTAAGGTTCAAGTTTTATTCGTCGCCCTATAATATGTTACGCAGGGCTTGTAACCGAGTAGTCACCGTTATTCTCTTCGGTTGCAGTGTCCACGAATCGTACAAATTCAAATCAATTTCTGTTATTCTACGGAGTTGTACATCGAAGAATTGTGATTATTGTTGATTAGTTACTGTCAAGTCTTCCTGGAAAAGTATTTTATTTCGCTAAAATAAATCGAAGAAAATGAAAAAGCTGAGAAATATTTAATCTACGACTTTGCAAGCAAAATAGCTGCTGCCAGTCTTCATATACACTGCCAACACGCACACAAGCAAGCATGTAGCCGCATAAGTATGTGTAATACATAGAGCTGACGATTAATGCTGCGTATCGGCAGTTCAAAGCTGAATATCGAGAGCTCTTTTCAAAAATCTATTTCCTTGTGTTCTATCGTGTTTATTAATATTTAAATAAACAAATCCTCATTTTGCCACCCAACATAAAACACAGCTCTGACACTGCGTATTCGTTGCGCCCTACGGCTCTAAATGTGTTCATAAATATTGAAGATGGTACCAATGGATTCAAACTTTGTTTTTTTAGGTTATTAAATACTACTAGATAAACGAAATAGATATTTTCTAAATAATGTGTATTAAGTAATATAAAAAAAATAATTCTTAAATTCATAGCTACCAAAAAAAATATAATTTTTGTGTGATGGTTTTTTTCTACCTTTAATTTTTATATGATTTTCTGAACTTGTTATCTATTATTATTTTTAATATTTTTTCTGTTTATTATTTTATGTGATTAGTTATTAATTTTAAATAAAGTGAGATTGCTCTAACGTTGGATATTTTAAACTACATCAAAGATGCAAAGTACTGGAGGATCACGATTGAGCCAAATACAGGTGAGTTATACGAGATATATAAATAAGCTATTTATTTTTCTGTCATTTATTATTGATCTATGCACTATCAAGGTTTTCTTGAGCAGTACATTTTCGTGTACCCTTTCGTTTTTCTGCATATTTGTCAGTTAGTAAAATCTGAAGCTCGTGAGCGTGACAAGCACATATTGCAAAGTGCGACTCCTCGCGGTCAATATTATCAGAAGATGACAAGTAAAACATGTTACCAATAACAAACGGCAACGATGTGAAGCTCGCGAGCAAGAATGTTTACTTTTGTTGCACACGGGTTGTCTAGAATTTCTATCTGTAGACTTACAACGACATCACAACATAAAATTGGTGTGTATCAATTTACTTTGTAGAAGCTTTTTAATAATAAAATAGCTTAGTATTTTTATTAAGGAATCGTCAGCTGTTGTGGTCTAGCGGTAAAAGCTATCAAAATTAGTTTTTTTTCAATGTATCATTCGAAATGTCCGTAATGCCTTCTCTCCTAGAGTTTAAATCTCATCGTGCTTATTTAGTGTAATATTTTTTTGGCGGGGTCCGTGGGACATTGTTCGACGTCGTTGGTTTCGGTTACGGATCTCACGGGTTCAAATCCCAGTTTCATAAATTGATTTTTCATTCGATATATGGATTTCTGACTGAAGGCATGAATGTTGGTGATATCTAAAATTCCCCCCTACCCATCCGATCCTTAAAACGGGGCGTGACGAGAGCAATAAACTAACCGCAAATGTTGTTCTAGCCCTATCCTTCTATTACTACTTTCTTCGAAAAAGAAAGTTTGAGCAACTGAGTAACAAGCTATTCTCGTACAAAATACTTACGTAGGAAGCTTTCATTAGGAAGTCATTGGGAGCGGACATGGCTAAAGAAAAAGTCTGGCTCATTGGGAGTCATGAGCTGCAATGTAAAATATTTTTATTCACTTAACAAAAAATAATATTCAAATTAAAATAAATAATTATATAATTTAGAACATTTAGACGATAATAGATAACAGCCTTATAAAGAAATTCTTGTTAGACTTAAATAATTCACTATTTTCATACATTATTTATGTATTATTGAAACTTTGTCTTCGCGTGTTAGTCGTGTCGTATCTTTTACGTTGCATTTATGTCAACATAATATACAATGTACATTTAAATACAAATTCATTTCGCAAAATACGTTGAAATGTTCACGTATGTATTAATTATATTCCTTAAAACAATAATTAGACAATTGCAATCTTGCATAGTAATGATATAATAATATGGAGAGCGATAGTTATCCGTAAAAAATGCATAATTGCATCTTTTTCAAGATTTAGACACCGACTCTTGTTTTCATTTGTATATTATTATGCAAACGTCATCGGAAAGTAAGCTGAACAACGCTATAATTGTGTGCATTATTATTGAATTATCCACATGCATAAAGATGTTTGCGATTTGCAGAATGATTCATTCATTTGTTATGCAGAAACTCAGTTCCATTAGTATCATTTTTTTTATAAATAACTATGCAATGCAGTAATAGCGCATGCTCACTATTTACGGATACAATTTTAAAATGGTCCATAAAAAAATCATAAATTATTAAGCAATCAAAATAATTTAATTCCCACAATAACACGCCATCTGATATTCACCCCAATTTAAAATCGGTAGGTATATATCTGCTATTTTCCCAATTACATTTTAATGATGATTAATTCTTATGATCGCCTGCAATAGCAAAATAGTATAAAGTTGTAATAATTGTTTATGACAGTGTTCCCTAACGTTTTTACACCTGCGGAACGGTAAAAAAAGGAAAAAAAAATCGCGGGCGGTAATTTTTTTTTAAATTTTATATTGTGACAGTTTGATATAACAATAACTGACAAATAAACATATTACAGTCTGATACAATTAAAATTTAACAAAAACAATGGGGGTTTTTTTTTAACAAACTAATGCGAAACCTGCTGTTGCATCTTTGCTAATATATTGGATTTTCTTGGCTGCAGTGCTGTCTCTGACAGACAAAGTGCTGCATTAATCCTTGTATAGTCTATTCCTTTGTTTCGATTTTATTGATTACATGGACGAAAATGCTTTTTTGCATGAACAGGTGGTTGAAAATTACATTAATAAATTTATAGCTTTACAGCTTAAAGATGGATATTAAACTTCCACTCTCGCTTTTATCTGTCCGCTTTTTTCCTGTACGGTTTTTTCCGTTCATCAATATTTTTGCATGGCAAATTTCTTGAAATTTGGCATACTGTTTGCGGCCAGGCGGAAAGTCTCTGCGGCCCGGCACTGGGCCGCGGTCCACTGGTTGGGGAACACTGGTTTATGTGACTATTTTCCCAATTAATGTGAATTTTTAGTGTTAAAATTAACTCAAATATCAATGTGGTTCCTAGACTAAATGATAATATTTTTTCTTAATTTGTCATATATATATACAAAATTATAATGATTCAAAAAAAGCATTGTTTTTTTATGGTTGCGAGGTATATTCTGCTAAATTCAAATGACAAAAAATACTTTGTGAGCCATTATCACTGTGCGTAGAAGTTTCATTATGTTAATATAGTTATGAAAAAAAAACATTATTGAATAAACTCATGGCTGCGAGGTAAATTCTGCTACATCATAATGACCCAAAATACTTTGTGCACAATTGTCACTGTTAACATTAACATGTAGATATTTTTTTTACCTTTTCCGCTCCCAATTTGGAGCATACGTATTCTTAATGGAGGTATCTTCACAGAAGTTTTTCTACGACAACTGCTTGTTATTATGGCAGGGAATTCTTGACATCATAAACATCCATGCCTATGAACAGAAATCGAAAAATCAATTTATTAAACTGTTCGACCGAGATTTGAACCCAGACATCCGTAACCGAGGCCAACGACGTTGACCACTGCACCACGTACCCGACAAATAATATACACGTATATATGAGTAGGTTTTTAAAATTTAAATGTTCGTAAGGACACGATATACATTCTACAGAATTCTGTCAACAAAAATACTTTGTGCGCAGAATTAGCAGAACCAGTCTCAGTATGTAAATATAGGTAGGAAAAGAGCACTTTTGAATGTTCTCTTGGTTGCGGGGGAAATTCTACTCAATCATTGCAAGTATAGCACTGGGAACAATGCATACTTAATTGGTAATCGATATCCGATGCAGTTCAAACATGCACTTACTGGTAAACATTCACACAATAGAGGCGTGCTAACTGATCGCTTAATCTCGATCCGATGTATGGATTAAGTATCCAATGAACTTATGAACAACATTCCCATTGTTTAGTCTTAAGTCCTGTGGCAATTGGATAAAGCGACTTAAGTGCTTTATGAAGTTAACAATGTATACACAGACCGATTAGCAATTAGAATTAATTACGAAAGGTACGTTCTGTAGTGCAGTAGTCAATGTCGTTGGATACGGTTACGGATGTGTCAGTTTTATAAATTGATTTTTCAGTAGATTTGTGAATTTTCTGTTTGTAGACATAGATGTTCGTGATGTTCAGAATTCCCTCCTACAATAAAATTTGCTGTTTTTTTTACACTATTAAATTAATAATAAATTTCAACTATATATACAAATAAGATGTATATATAAAATCATATATTCATCCCAATGGACATACATTTAATTTTGTATAAATAATAAATTTAAAATTGATAACTTTGTTATTGCACTGGTTTTATCACCAACGTGACACGTTTCGCCTCTTTTAGAAGCATTTTCAAACTAACCGTTCGCAAGATTAGTTATTTCAAAGATAAACAATGATTCTAATACTAAAATAAAAATCAAGAGTAGGGTGGGCTTTATTACATTCTACTGGACGTAGGGAGGGGGTTAAGATATAAACACTGATAGACTAATTAACATAACACTACTTATTACAAATCAATTACTCGTATTTAGAGGTGAAAATCCCAAAGGATATAAATTTAATAGTAGTAAGCCACCTGTTCTATTTAAAATGTAATTTACTAATACTCGATTACTGTTAATGATTTTATTAATTTCTAAAAACACTAAGCTATTCGTTTTAATACTTTTTTTTATTTACTCGATGGACGTCTTTTCTACGTTATTATTTTTGTAAAGTTACCGCTAAATTCATAGAAAATATTTATATTTACAGTTTCAGACATGAAATTACGCTTAATGACCAATTGCACGATTGAAAAATTGTAAATCCCGAAATCTTGGGATCGCAAAAACGTTTCGGAATTGGATGCCCTAGTTACAACTGACGTTTATCATTTTGTATCATATTATCTCATTAAAATCACAATAATAAATAAATTTAATCTTTTTTTTTAATGCTAAATCAATTGCCGAGTTTGTACTCAATACAATAAATAAATGAAGCCTTATTGAGTGTTTTGCTTTTACATTGAAAACCTGTTGGCATTAAATATTTTTCTATGTACGCTCGGATTGCCAGCGATGACATAATCTTATTTCTGCCTATGGAAGTGCCTCTAAGTTTTCTTGTTTTCATTTCGTCTCCATAAATAGTATTCTAACGAATAATATACGAGTCTTGGTCGAATGGCATTCTCGTTTACGCGTTACGTGGCTAAAATATAGTAGGCTGAGCAAAACAACCTAGTATTACAACCATAAAAATGTTTCCTTATGTCATTTCGTTCATTAGTTTTTAATGAATTGTTTTCGTAAATACTCTACAGATCTCGGAGAATTATGCTAAAAATAGGAAACTATTTAGTACCACAAGAATCACGCCCCCCCCCCCGTATTAGACTAAACTCTCGATTATTCGGGCTAATTGGTGGGGTAGGTCAGCACGGATAATCCGAACTATACATTTTTACATTTCTAAAGCATTTTATTATTTTATCATGTTTAATACTTGTTATAATATTAAGATTATTATTGTATGTGCAGTGGTTAACGGCGTTCAGGTTCGGACAGTTTCATAAATGTTAATCCGACTTCTGTTTGTAAGCTTGGATATTTGTAATATTTAAAATTCACTCCCAGATATCCGATACTAAAAACAGAATATAACTAGAGCGATTAGCAAACCACTAGTCCTGTCGTAGCCGTGTCGTTCTATCCCTACTCTCTTTGAAAAAGAGAGATTGAGCAACTGAGTAACGATCAGCTCTTATGAAAAGCTTGTGTTGAGATACCTCCATTAGGAGTCCATATGATTCACATCGGGAGCAGCGTTGGTTAACTCCAAAATGTTAACCAATGTTTGTATTTGTTAAATAAACATTAAAAAAGAATTGTATGACGTGGTAGAGAATCGAATATTTGATAGGTAGATTGAAACAAGTTTGACGCAATTTTAACAGAGGTGATTTAAAAAATTCTCCATCAGGAAACGGTTCGAATTATTGATTTTGTATTTTTTCCCCCTATAAGCGATTACGTATTTAAAAAAATAAAAGATTTTTTTGCGGATCTACCGTTGGACATTTTTCGCGTGCTGCTAATCATTGCTGCACAACATACATCGATCCATTGATGTATAATATTATATTTTAAAATATGTAATGCATGTTATCATAACCGACATGATGGCATCACACCAGGAACAGTAATCTACTTACCGCATTTGCGGTGAATGACATACGATAATATCAAACGTAAGCTATCATATATTTTACTATTTACCTGCCTTATCGGCTGACTGCATATTATGTATTTATTATTATAAATCAGTAAGCCTTACTTGATTGTGTTTTGTGCGCATAATTAATTACGATATCGCACTTCATCTCATGACTCATGATAATCACGATCACAACTAGGGCGTCCAATCCCGGATCTTTTTTACGATCCCGGGATTATAAGTGTAATTTCATGTGTTTAATTGTACATTTAAAATTTAATTTGTGTCCACTATTGCTTCAATTGGAATGTATATATGATTAAATATTTTTCTGTGCATTGGAATAGTTTTTTTATTGATTTAAAATCAGACAGTCATTTACGAAAAAAGCGAAAAATATTTTAAAAAATAACAATGATCAAAATAATTTAAATTATAGTAATATTATGGAAGGTTTTACCAAATGTTATCCAAAAACAGAACATGTCCTAATTTGTCCTCCATTTAAAATTAGTGAAGAACGGCTGTTACAAAATATTAGAAGAAGAGAGACTACAACAAATTTATATTAATTTTACAGGTATTATAAAAACCTGTAATTTGATTTATAAATTATTTTTTAGGATTTACAGTGAATCCCGGGGTTAGGGGATTCAATAATTGACCGGGATCCCGGAATTGGAAGCCCTAATCACAATATATTATGCGCAATAATTCATGATCACAACGTCGACTTGATCTTAACCATGGTCAACTTTGAGGCAATCGATAAGCACATTTGCAACATCATATGGGGAACGGTGTATACCTAATTCCTCTTTTACTGCTATTTTGGATTCCCAGTTTTACTATATTTGTCTTCCTTTTAAAGATTCAAACTCGAATATTCGATATCCGAATATATTTGGTCATTTTATAACTATTTGATTTTCGCATATTTGGCCAACTATTCGAATAGTGTTCATAATAATTTTCAATGAAATATTTAAAAAAAAAAACGTCGAAAGACCACATCACAATTTCTCCAGATTTCAAAAACAATAAATAATACTCTAGGTAGTGATGAAAACTAATTAAACAAACAAAAGATATAAATAGGTAGGTTTGCATACATTATTTTATGATGAAATTAAAAGCCAGTAGTTATGATTTTTCGAGTTGTTCATAATAATTTTTTTGTGTGCTTCTTTTTAGAAAACAATTGCTTGCAAATAATGTGGGTGGCAGCTAATTTCTGGAAAGATACGTCTTACAAAATAATTTAATGTTTAACTGCAAATTTATATATCTTTGACGCGTCCTGTAAATTTGGATGCAACGCTGTTATATCAACGGAAAATGGAGCCAAAAATACAACAAAGTATCCATAGAAAATACACAACAAAAGTATTGATAATTTTTTGAGTCAAATTACGTTCTGCTTTGGGTCGCCGGTTGGACACGCTTGATTCAAGATAACAGCAACTGCATAAAGAGCGTTAGATAAAGTTATCCTCTCTCAAATATTTTATTTAAATCTTACATTAAGTCACGTTGCTACTATCGTTTTTCCATGCACGTACGAAATAAAAGTTTACAATCACGACACAGCGGTGATAGCAAAAAATGGGTTTCCTGAATGACTTCATATTTGCAACGAAAAAAATGTTGTTTTGAAAAGAAGGTCAACGCTTCCTATGCAGGTTGTTATCGGATGACGGAATGCTAAATTAAAATGTAGGTTGTCCGCCAACCAGTTATAAGTAACGTCTTATCTCATCTCTCTCGTATGCAGACAGTGTTGAAAATATCATATAGCGTTGTTCTGGAAGACGACACTATCTGAAAAATACAGTTTGTCAAATGTTTGAAATGCTATACACTTGAGTCTCGAATAACATGGTCATATGGTTCCACAAAAATGTCGTGTAATACGAGATTTGAACTTGACGTCGAGTCTTTTTCGAAATCGAGTTTTCACTAACGGAGTACTATGGAGTATTTTTAGTTTTAGGCTTTAAAAATTCTGTAATAAACGGCTGTATGCTTTTAGCGTATAAATCTTTCCGTATTTCGTGATAAAGGGCCAAGATCTGTTGTAAATCCCTCTTGAACTTCAAAATTCTTTTCATCGTAGGATCATTTTCTATAAAAAAAATGCTGAAACCGTGTTATACAAAGCGTGTTGTATAAAACCCTGTTATACGAGGCCCAAGTGTACCTTTTTTATTCTGTTTGTTTGTCGAAAACTGTTCTTAATTAAAAGTATAATTTATAAAAATAACTGTGTTCTTTCATACGGTAGGGTTTAAATAAGAAACACTTTAGTAAAACTAACCCAATGTGTAATTTTTTCAATTTAGTGCTTTAGCAGATAAACCAGGGGTAGCGAACCTCCAGGCTTCTAATTTTTACTGAATCAAAACTGTTCGTGTCGTTGTTTTTATTACTCTATAACATAGTTAATACTCTTATAACATTACATAATTGACGTTTCTTTAATGTGGCCATATTTAACAACAGATAATATTAAGGTTATGCTGACATAACGCATTAAGTCAGTTTTTGATGATTTTCTGTTTTAAATCTCAAAATGTATGCAATTTAACGATTTACGTAGAACGCATGAAATCATAGTATATAATGGCGTTGAAGAAAACAGTATAAAAGCATATTATTATTTTTTTATTTAAGCAAAAAGCATGATATTATTATAATTCATCGATATTAAATCTTATGATTACTATGCCAAAAAGATTATTTTTTATTACGGACAAAAAATATAGTTAATAAACAAAAAATTGTTTTTGAGAGAGCGAGAATAATTTGATAAAAAAATACTTTAAATGCTTTTTTTTCTATGGATTCGGCGGTAAATTTGGAAGTTAATTTTTAATATAAAACTAAATTATCTTTTTTCCTCTTATTCTCCTTGGGTTTTTCACATCCAGGTGCCAGTAATTGATTTGTATATAGTGTAACAGTGTTTCTACCTTACACCCCCCCTCACGTCCAGTAGAGTGTGATAAAATTCACCACCACCCTTTGAAGAATTAAAATCATCGTTTACATTATAAATAAATAACCTTGAGATACGTTTAGTCTGAGGATGCTTCTTAAAGAAGCGAAACGCGTCACGTTAGTGATAAACCAAGAGGAATAACTAAGTTATCAATTTTTAATTTAATTTTACACTTTAAGTGCGATTATCTCAGAACTTGTTTTTGTGATTTAATGTCTTCTGTTAGTATACCTTCGATATGTAAATGAATGCGGCCTTCCAACATAAAAAAAAAGTGTCACATTACTACGCTGGAGATTCTGAGTTAGGAAATCCACGTATTTCAAACAACCCACTTTTAACGACAAAAATTCCGATTATTTTTAATGGTATAGAAAATTTAATAAGTCTTTTGAAAATATACGTCGAAATAAACTATATTTGATATATCAAAAGAATATAAACGTTCGTTTGAATCTCATACCCTTTAACTTTTCCTTTTCTGTGATGTGTATCTGGTGCACATAGCTTCTAATAAGGAAAATATTTATACACATATAATAAATACTGCGTTTAGATTTTAGGTTTTCCTCCGTTGTAAATTTACGCATTCAATAACAGTAATAAGAATAATAGTAATAAGAATTACATGCCATTGGGCGCAGCGGAGATATTTTATCGAAAATCTAGGATAAATACCAATACAATCATACGTGTGCGAGTGTGCTATGTACATATTCTGAGTTGTGCAAGTAGATACAACGGCCAGCGGGGAACACTGAACATTTTTCACATTAGCTCACATATGAATGACAACGCGCGAGACAGAGAGACCCAGTCGCGTCGTTTCTTTCAAGATTACGAAACGAAAAGTGTCGAACGCAAGCCAGTAGGTTTCGAGCCTACCATAGATAATATACTATAGAGCCAACGCTTGAGGTAGTCTGCTAAGCCGTTTGTCGTCGGCTGATATTTTTTCATGTTTTCGGAGATACAATTTTAATTATTAATTCATGCCGACTATGTCATCTTCAACTTTAATAAATTTAAGCGATATCTGGGAATATTCTTATTTTTCTGTATTTTACATAGTAAGTTAATATAAATACTTAGGCCAAAAACTTTGCACCTTACCAGTACGTCATTTTCGAACAAACAACTCGGTCACTTCTAGAGAAAAATAACAATCATCGCGAATCATTTGCTTTGATTTTCTAACACAGCTTTGCAAATAGCTGGCATTAAGAGAACCAACAACTCACAGGGATTTCAATCCGAATTGAACCGCAAGTCACTCTTACGCTGTTTTGTCAATAGCAGGTAGAATAAGAAAAAAATGACTCGTGGATAATCTAATCAGAAATTAAGGGCAAGCTTTGATTTCATTACGCCGTGTATTGTTTGCCTGCATGTCTCTTCTTCTAACTGGTAGGACACCGGAGCTATCCATAGGATGTATGGAAGGAAGCAAAGCAATTGGGGGGGAGAGGGAATCATCGAATCGCCGCGTGGTGGCCATATGCTCCACATTAGAGGTCTGCACGGGCCGAAATTTGATGAAATTACCCGGCCCAAGCCCGTTCACCTCAGGCTCGACCCAGCCCGAGCCCGAATCTTAATACCACACTTGTTACCCGAGCCCGACCCGAAGCCTAAATCTATATATCTCGGCTCGAAAAAAACCCGATTACAGTTGCATGAAATTGATTAACGTACTTATCAAACTTTTTCACATGTAGAAAAATCTTTCAAAAAATTTCACCTAATGATTTCCACACATCACCACAGTCACCACTTTTCAACATTTTATTTATATCGTTGAAACTCATTTTTAACGAATTTTTCGTATTATTTTTCGGCGCACGGACCAGTCGACTATCTAAAACGACTAGAAAGCAGATACTGAATTTTACACATTATTCATTTATGAACTATTTAAACTTACTATCGGTGATGTTTAAATGAACAAAGTATTGTTTCAAGGATCAATAACAATTTTATGAGCTCAGTTTCAGGTTATCAAAATATAAAATGATGTCTCCATACTTATCAAATAAAAGACTATTGTGTCCAATGCTATTCGAAACTTAATAAATTATTTTATTTATTGCCTTTTTGTTATCAACAGTATTTAGTTATCAAGAGTACTCATGATCCGAACATAGTCCGAAATATTTTTCTGAAGAGTAAATCCCTTACCCGGGCCCGTGCAGACCTCTACTCCACATAGACAGCGAATATTGTCTAAGAAAAGAAGAATAATACAACTCGAATAAAAGAATCGGTAAGAATGAATCTGAGATGATCGCTGGTTCTCTTTATGAGAAGTTCTATTGATATGTTTTTCAAGTAGTCCATTGGAGTAGTCATAGTTTTAAAAAATCTGCCTCGAGACTACCAATTACTAGCATTGTAGATTTGTGCCTACATGCCACGGTACTATTGGATTTTCTTTGCAGTAAGCTAAATACTAAGATAATTGTGATCCACAAGCACTGCAACTGAATATAACAACCAATCGTAAACAGGTTGAACAAAAAATTACCCACTTGAAAGCATTTGTCTAGATTAGTTCCTCTCGCTGTCGGCTCTACGACGGAAAAGATAATTATTGAATTCCCGAAATAGCAGCAATTTAGAATCACCAGATCACTGAACGAAACACCTCAACCATCAGGTCATCGAAACAATAATTACAACCAAAGTTTGCGAAGTGGTTTTCCCAAATTCTGCGAATCGATTCGCGGCAAAGCCTCTTGAGAGTGGAGATCGAGCCGCGGTCCTCACAGTTCGGGATTAGATGAAATTTCAACACTCCAATGCAGAGGTTGACATGTTATGTTTTGTGGTCATCAAATGTTTTATATTTAGTTAAATGCATTTTAATTTAAGCTTTCAATTATATCATACCTATTTTGTTTCATCGATCGCCAACTAGATACTGGGGTCTCTTCTCAAAATTGAATCTAGAATACAAAAAAGCATTATAAAAAGAAACTAAGGTTGAATCTTCTGACTGACCGAGTGAGATGTGTGTGCACCACGATAATTGACTACATAAACAGTAGCGACGTGAAATTTGCACATGTCATTCTGTCTGCCAATTCTAGGTCAAGTGGGCTATTTTCTTCTTTCAAATTTTATCGCCATAATTAATTGCTGGACTATGTGCTGCGGTCTTTACATGAGGTACCTACTCTCCACGGCAATATTTTCAACCAAAAAATTTAACATTACTATTAATTGACTAGTATAACCGTACCCGTCATATATAACGGTATTGAAATTGAAATACTGAATGTCTAAAGTAGCTAGTGCGTCGGAACTGTGTGCGCATTGCATAACACCGCAAACGCTTAGGTCATGAGAAAATGTCATACCTGCCTGTGATATTTGATAATAAAACGTCTACAGAGCGGTCTGTGCTATCATGTATAAGATGGGTTTTATTTTGTGACGGTGATATTTTCAACATTCAGCATTATTATTAATTAATGGATTTTATGTTGTGAATGAAACATGAGGTACGATCCACAGTGATATGTTCAACATTCAAAATTATCCTGCACCGAAATAACGCCGACGACTAAATGTTAGCGCCTTCTATCTCAAGCAAAGCAGGGTAATAAAAACGTGTACTTTGTATATAAATCAATTGAAAATCTAACTTCTAAAAGGTAGTAGCGTCGTGGGCTACGGCTGCAGATGTCTCAGATTCAACTCCCGGTGCGGACAGTTTTCATAAATTGATATTTCAATCGATTTATGGATTCCTGTTCGTAGTCTGAGTGTTTGTGTTGTCCAAAACCCCCTCCTCACCCATCCGATCCTCAGGGGCGTAGCGAGAACAATTAGCTAACCACTAGTCATGTCCTAGCTCTATCCTTTCATCCCTACTCTCTTCCATAAACAGAGGTTTAGCAACTGAGTATAAAAAAGTTCTCATCGAAAAATTCCGTTCAGATACCTCCATTAGGAGATCATATGCTCCACGTTGTGAGCGGTCATAAAAAAAAATGCAGTGCAACCTCGATCTATTAATTGTTCTCGCATTTATCGTTATTATTTATTGTCCCGGTAAAACATAAAAACTGTCCATTTAGGAGTTCGAATATTACACACTAACAGTGTTTAGTGTCTTCAGGATCTGTTAAATCTTAATAATAATCGCTGCACAACTATATCACGATCCAAATGTTTTTGATGGCTTCCCAATGGCGTAGAGTGGCACTCAACTATTCGCGGATGGAGAAATAAAAGTTCGCATCCGCCGAAGCGGCTGTTTGGTTTTCTTTCCACTTCCCAACTTTGAAATTTTAATATCTTCTCTTCAACAAGAAACCCATAGAACCGGCAACTCACGTTTAATAATCAAAATCAAATCTCCTTCTGCTTCTTTCTTGAGATCAGGTTTATTATGTAACATAAAAAAGATTTCAACGCGTAATTCTTCTGGACGGTTTGCGTTTCCCGTATAAAATACTTTTTACTTTTACACAAAAAGTTATATAATATTAATAAATTACTACAAAGTAGCCACTGAATATGTGATATCGCAATCTTTGACGGCTTTTGCTTAGGATTTTTCTTTTTGTTTTAAAAAATAAGCTTATTTGTCTTTACGGTTGAATAAATAAGTTATAATTATAAGTCGTAATAGGGTCATTTCGCCAGTGGTCGGCCAGTTAAGCGACAGGTGTACTTTCCAAAGGGATTTTGAGGCAATGAATGATAAATGCATATTTCTTTCGCTGTTACTCCATTGAACAGGGATTAAGTAATTTAACTAACTAAAAATAAAATAGTTAATACTGTACCAAGCATAAAATAATGGAAGTCGTCGGCCTTTCGTTGCCCAGTGTTCAGATATCACTATGAAACTTCATAAAGCGAACGAATTTACTGAGAGTGGATAGAACAATAAAAAACATAATGATCCAAAGCATGACAATATAAAGTATATTTTGTTAGCGATCTCCATGCAACATAAATTTGTCGAAACTTTCGAAGTAAAAATGTGCTTTTCTTAATTGCATATTGCATCATATAGGTCAGTATAGTGCAGATATACATTGGCAAGTGGCAAGACTGCTTACACGAATTTAAAAAAACCTGTTTTTTTAATGTGTCCACTATTATTTAAGTTTTAAGCTCAAAAGACCGACCACTGGCAACGGCTGACTTTAGGAACACTTGCCCTAGTTATAATATAGTCGTAATATATATTGTAAATCGTAAGGTGTAATAAATATATATTTTTGCAGCATATGGAACCCTAATGGAGTATATTTCAACAGAAGTTTTACTACCAAAACTGCTTGTTACCTAGTTAGTTGTTCAACCTCGCTTTTTCGAAGAAAGTAGAAATTTAGAAGGAATTTAGTCTGCCTATAGTTTTTATATTTATTTTTATTTTTTAAGTAAAACACAATTCATTTGTACTACTTCCACATATTTATAATGATCAGGACCGGTTTCGCTCATCACGAGCATTATCAACTGAGTCAGTTCATCAGTTGATAATGCTCGTGATGAGCAAAACCGGTCCTGATCATTATAAATATGTGGAAGTAGTACAAATGAATTGTGTTTTATTTTTTAAAATATAATGTCTTTCCACCAAGAATTGACAGTTAACACCTTAAAAGTGATCTGCCTTTAGTGGTTGGATAATCGCTCTCACTTTGCCAAGCTTTAGAATCAGATAAGTGGGAACGAAGCTTAGAAAATAGACATCCATGAATTCGATCAGAAATTCATAAATCGAATGAAAAATCAATTTATGAAACCTTCCGTACTGTGATCCGAACTCGTGAGCGCTGCAATCGAAGTCAACGACGTTGTCCACTTGGCCACGGACCCGTAAAAATTTAATTATTATTTTGACAACCCCCACGTACACTCCCGTATCTTCAAACATGAGAATTTACAGGAGTGCGTATCAAAGATTCATAACGCAACTCACCATATATTGTTTTCGATAAAAACAGTTTTTACTCTCCCTTGAACAATTTTAATTTGGAGGGTGACATCATTTGGCCAAAACACCGTCGATATAATCACATATTTTGCACTAGTGTCACACATGGTATTTTGATTCATGATTTATTTTTAAAATCCGTCTTTAATTGTTTATGGTTTAATAATATTGATAAATAGATATATCGATTATCTTAAATGATGTTTATGTCATCAGACAAATATTAACGTTTATAAATACGTCAAACCCACAACGGACATCAATGTTGGTCGTATTCTATAGCCATGTCTAAAAATATCACCCACTAAAGTTGTTATATGCAAATTACATTCTTTTACTCTATAATTAAAAATTAGTTTTGATCAACCAGTCGATTTATCAAACATTTAGTTATTATTTGACAATTATTTTTAATTCGTTTTTAGAGTTTAAAATAACAAAGCAGTGTTTAGTTTTAGATTGACAGTAAGAATTATTGTGTTACGGTAAAACTATAATTTAAAACTAGACAGTTCTGATTTTGACATTGTTGAGAAATGAGTTTTAAACTTTACTTGTTAAAAATAATTCTAACATTTGTTCTCCGTAATTTAAATTTATATAAGTACTGAAATTTTGAATTTACATTGGAAAGTTTCAAGATGCCTGTCTACTGTATTAAATTTAATGGAGATTGGAATAATAGAAAATTATTTCGTAAAATACTCAATCAATGTTAGTATTTGCCATGTCCTCTTTCAAGATATATGTAGCATATCAATGGTATAACATTGACGCCTCGTAATAGACATTAGACTTTTTTTTACTGCGACTCTATATGACAACGAATATTTATGAACTAGACGGAACGCCCGTCATAGATGACGGTATTGAAGTTGAAATACTGAATTTCTAAAGTGACTGTTCTTTAGTTTCCATACTGACGGACTAATTATTGTTTGTTTGCCTCGGCATGTACGTCACGTTGGAACTGTGTAGTGTTTATATTCACCGCGGACGCTTAGGTCATAAAAAAATTTCATACCTATATGTGTGTGTGATAATAATAAAACGTCTACATCAACGCCTACAGACCGGTCTTGGCCATTATACATAAGATAATTTTTAAACAAATTTTATTTTTTTCACATAATTGGATTTTATTGCGGCTTAATTACTGATTTCAGATTAGTAGTTATTGGTTTGTAAGAGGCCTTAACATTTTAATTTTAGAATTTCGTTTACATATTTTGGAAACTTTTATTCCACTTAATAATAGATATTTTAACATTTTGGAATACATCTGCTGCCAACCTTTGCGGTCAACGGCTAGTGAAAAATTATTGTCGCCTGTATTGGTGTGTGAGGTAGTTCGGTTTCTATTACGTTAGATCGTGTTCTGTCTATCGCCCGTCTCGATTTATGGTATAAATTATATTTTTACATTTGGATAAAAATTCACTAATCTATCAAATACAAGCTTCCATTCGGCTACCACAACATAATTACTAAGATGATAATCATAATATCGATTGTCTAGTTCCATAGTGATACAAATGGAAATTGGTAGTTTTGAGATATGTTTCCAAATATGCCAATCAAAGTTTTGACTCATCTAAACTGACTCGTAAAAAGTGATGGCTTATTATTTGTATTACTTTTTTATTGAAATAGGTAGTCAATAGTTTACAGTTTTAGTATTAAAGGTTGTTTCTTTATGGAACGCCATGGTTTGACACCGCTCCGTACTTATGGGGCGGACAGGGTCTTCAAAACCAATCTGCAGACACTTCCTATTAATGAAAATTTAAAAATGTAATACCCCTCCTGAGGCGTTTAAGAGTGGTGTCGTATTTGTTTGGTTGCTGTTGTTGGTTTGCAGTTTGAAGTGGGGGAAGGGCCTGCGACCCTGCCAGCGTCAGTCGGGTTCGACCTTTCCCGGAGGAGATCGTCGTCGGCCGGCAAAGTGGCGGTTTTATTCCATCGCTTACTAGTAAAACCACTTACAGAGTTTAAATTAAAGTGTGTAAATCTGTTGTGTAACTGTCTTAACTAACTGAAACTAATTGCAAATAAACGAGAAGAGTATACGGATAAACGACCGGGTTTTAATGGAAGACGAAGGAGCCGTTGTTTTGTCCTTTGTTTGTCCTTGTCCCAGGACGCGGGCCTTGAAGTGTGTTGAAGCCCGCACCCCGCTTCTCCCCGCTCTCCACCTTCCTCCATCGAGCGGCGAGACGGATGTTGTTGTTTCGTTTTCGTACTCTCTCAGGTTCACAAAAATGTATTTCCACAATACGATATGTTCATGTTCATGTACATGGAATTGAGAAATTAACTCATTTTGCTGATTCTCATATGTAATTTGGTGGAACTGTAGAAGAGCAGTATTCGAATATAATGGCTAACTTAACTCAAAACATCAAATTGTTCACTTATCATCCTATGGAACTGGATCATCGATATGATTCGCGACGGGGAAAATATAACCAGAATACGCGAAGCGGCAGGGCTGATTCGCAGTAAATTGACAATAGGTCATCGAAAGAATAGCATGATACTGACCAATCGACAATTACGCGAAAACAAGTTTGGATGTTCTCCTAAAGGTGTTTTGTAATAAACTGATCAAATTCTTTCAATAATATTATGAATCGAACATGAATTATTAGTTATGAGCGATTAATGTCGCCTATATTGAATGACGCGAAAAACGCGTTCCCCGCCGCAATACAAGAAAATATGTGACGCGGAAAACGCGTCCCCCGGAGCTAATGTTTTAATATTAACTCTATTGAAAATCTACGTACACCATATTGTGAGCTGACATGGTAAAAAAATATATTTATTATAACAACTTACCACCTCATATCAATCAGTATCTCCAGTTTTCTCCTCATTTATGATTTATTAACAGTTTCATAAATTGATTTTTCAATCGATTTATGAATTTCTGTTCGAAGGTATGGATGTGTTTGCTGTTTAAAAATTCCCTCCCACTCTTCCAATCCTAAAAACGCGACGTAACTTCTATCCCTACTAGAGAAAAAGAAAAAGAGACGCTGAATAACTGAGTAGAAAATCGTCTGTTGAGACACCTCCATTAGGAGGTCATATGCTCCATATTGAAAACGGATATGGCTTAAAAATATATTATGACAATATCAAGTGGTTATCTATATATTGTATGTATTCGGTGATTTGATATTTACGACCATGCTGTATACTTATGATGGATAATTTTACACCTATATATATATATAAATATGAATGTTTGTTTGTTAGTCTTCTATGTGTTCCTTTACCGTTCATCCGATTTCGATGAAACTTTGGTGAGTTGTTGTGCGCACACCCGTGAAGGTTTCTGAAGAAAAAAAAATCTAAAATCTAAAAAATGAATCAAATATATACAACTAGTGACATCTAGGAAAAAACCTTCTTAAAAATATTGTGCATCCAAAAGCACTACAATAAACAGAATTAAAAAACAAACACTTTCTTTCTTTGAGTGGTATTGCAACGCATGCCAGGTACTCACTAGTATTCAATAAAAAAATGATAATGTTTTATAATGCACTGTAATGTTCAGTGAAGGCATTAAGCCCCAGATAACAAACTTAACCAAAGCCTCAGCGTCTTTTGCTGATGTATATATTAAACACAATGAGAAATACGCCTTAGTTGATATTCATAAAAAATATTGATAATTTTTAATGCGATGTAAAAAATGTTACGCGCATCTGCTCGCATAAAGTCACTCTGGAACTCTGAGAGATCTCGAGCCTAGACTCAAAGAGCGTGACGTCATCGGCTGAGTCACGGGTTGACCTCCTGCAATAATACAATAACAAAAAAACGTTCAAATTATTTTGAGTTCTCTCGCGAATTAAAAGAATTCTGATGTCATTATTTTTTTTGATAACTTATTCATTATTGCGGTCATCGACAACAGTTATCTTGACACATGTAATTAATTTTGTATCGAGCTTAATCAATTTTAAAGAATGATTACTTACCTTCTAGCATATTACTTAAATTTATCTTTAAAAATATTTTTTTAGCAGTGGTCGCTAACTGGGATCCGCGAGAATTTTTTTGGTGCTTTGTACTTTGGTGCTTTGTTTGAGTTTTTACGGTAACCTTATTGGAACCAAGCATACACAAGATTATGTCAAGAACGCATTGACAAATATTACACTTATATTTTCTAAAAAATAATAAATTTTCGATTCTAAGCATGTCTCTCTTATTTTTCGGGGACGAGTTTATAATCCTAAAATTCTCATGACTATTAACTTACATACTCTCAATTTTTATCTACGTGGCCGAAACCATAACCAAGAATTTTTTATTCTTAAAACTTGTTTATCGCGTCGGTCATTTGAGTCACCAGTTGCAAGAGCCGTTCGGCTGATTAATGCATTTCCTAGAGATTTGGATATACTTAGCACTAAAGTCTTGGTATGGTTCCTTGTAAATTAATAATTTCTTGTTCTCTTTGTATTTTATAACTTTAAAAATGTTTTTGTTTTGATTATTATTTTTATTATTATTATTGTTTTCATTATCATTACTGTTGTTATTATTGTGTAAACGCATGGCGCATTGGCGTCAGCTGTAATGCCATGCATTTTAATCTTTAAAATTTACAAATAAATAAAATAAACAAATATTTTTTTTATAATTAACAAGTGTTATTACATTTAAGACATGACTGAGGGTGCTTGATGGAATTTCAATATGAAATCTCAATAATTCAAAAGTGTTATTACAATTTCGCAATAAAAGCAATGCTACTTTTATCATTATTTTATATAACTACTTGTGTACCATTAAAAGAACATGTTAGTGATCGGTAAACTTAAACGAGTGGGCTTTGGACACATCCGCTAAAATTTCCGAAATGGGATTTGAGCCCGTAACCCCGCAACCGAATAAAACAAACGCCCAAGAAACTACAGAATAGGCATATTTTAAGTACTCTAAATCAGTGGCTTCCAAACTTTATGTTAATACGCCCCAAATTAAGAAAAACAATTTGCGCCCTCCTTATTTTATACAATAATATAGAAAAAAATGATTAAAATGATTTTATAATGTCGCAAATTTAATGCATTACGAAGCAATGTAGAATTAAAATGTTTAATTTGTCTGACCCTCCCTTTGAATTATTACATGTCATCTAGTTGGGAAATTACTGTTCTACGCCAGTGCTCCGCAACCGGTGTGCCGCAAGACTATTACAGGTGTGCCGCAGCGCAGTGCGTCCAAAATGGAAAAAAATTGATTGTTTTTGTCTCAAAAAAAATTAAAGGCATTCCATTACTAAGATCTTCGTTTAAATTGTTCTCGATGACACAAATATTGTATTATTTTGATTTCAATGGATTAATTGTATTATTGTTGGCAGGGATAGTGGAACTGCAATGATGGGGAATAGAATGGGTTCGACTCGTGTGTAAAACAAAAAAATCCTATCGTCAAAATTACACATTGCTGCATATATTGGGAAGCATTGATGGCGATAAATTTTCCAGTGGAATTATTAATTAACGAATTTATCAATATGAAACACACTATTAAATCAATTGTTTAAAATGCGCATTCGTTTTGAAAAAAATATTAATCACTAGTGTACTATTTTAAATTCACCAAATAAATATTAATATTATGAAATTTACTTGTTTTGGTGTGCCGCTTGTGGTGTGCCGCGAAATATTAATGAGTGCTAAGGTGTGTCGTGGATGAGAAAAGGCACTGTTCTACACAATGTGGTATAAATTATCACTCGAAAAGTGAAGTAAGCCGAGTGAAAAAAGGTGAAACTTGTTTATTGAAAATTTTAGTTAAACGATCGTTTTCCATTCATTTACGGGTTATTTAATATAACTTCTTACAGAATAAAATACTTTTACAGCCTGTATTTACTTAGCTCACTTCAATTCATTGACTCGATTCTATTTAGGTATCTCACAATCTCATAAACTAAAACAAGAAAAGACAATAAAAAAACAATAATTAGTGTTATTTTTTTACTCCGTTTGCGGAGGCAGTGCCTCGAATTACAATGCATATGACCTTATTCATTTCCTTTTGCGTCCTCGTCTCTAGTTGAGAAGTGAGTCAGTCACCCACGTCCGACCTTCCGCCTGCTCGTTTCGAAGCCGGCATAATAGTTGCGTCACTCCATCATCAGCGGGTCTAGCACCTCCTCGCCGGTCGCTGCGAGAAGCACCTTCTTTGGGACACTGCAGTCACGATTTGTCTTGCACAGTTTGCTATAAGTAAGAAAACGCAAAATCGTGTTATTGATATTCAGTGGTGAATGTTGTATTGGGAAATATACAATACCAATTTGTTAAATATAACGGTAAGAATACAGCTTAGCGATTAGAGAATCAATTCCTGACGGGATCGTTCATTTTAATGTATATCTAAAATTAAAAACAGAAAATACACGTGTCCGTCTACTTGTCTAATACAGGTTCCTTCAAACTACGGCCCACCATGGTTTATTTTGTTTACATTTTAAAATTTACAATGTAAGTAAATCAAACAAAATAATAATTAGATGTTTTTATTTAACAACCAATTAAGAAAATCAATAACTGAAGAACATAATAAAAATGAACATTTTAACTGTAATTAATGATATGAGATTTATCATAAAAACATAAATTGGCAATTGTATTGATAAATATGATATTTGTCGGCGTCCGTGGCGCAGTCCGTGGGACTGAGTCCTCCTTCACACCCATCCGATCCTCACGGGGCGTAGCAAGAGCGATTAGCTAACCACTAGTCCTGTCCTAGCCCTATCCTTCTATCCCTACTCTCTTCGAAAAAAGATAAGTTGAGCAACTGAGTAACAAACAGTTTTCGTAGAAAAATTCTGTTAAGATGCCACCATTAGAAGACTATATGCTCCACATTGAAAGCGCACATGAAAAAAAATATATATATTATTTCAATATTTGAGATAATTCTTGTTCAGATATTTCTAATATACCGTTAGAAAATGATATATTGAAAAAAAATATTCATTCAGTTGAAAAGTAGGTATTTAAATAATCTTATACACAATAACCCAGACCGGTCCGTAGGCGTAGATATAGACGTTTTATTATTATCACATACACATGTAGTTCCGACGTGACGCAAATGCCAAAGCAAACAAACAACAATTAGTCAGTCAGTATGGAAACTAAAGAACAGCTACTTTAGACAGTCAGATATTTCAATTTCAATACCGTCATCTATGACGGGCGTTCCCACTAGTAATTAATAGGGATGAAAGCATAATTACAATACAAATGTTTTTACAACAGATTTTTCACAAAATAGTGAATTATTGCAATGCATAAAATTTTTCTTTTTTTATGATTTTTTTTCATTGTAAAAAAGTTGGTTACCCTAGTGTTATACACAACTAGTAGAAAAACCAAGTTATGAATTTTAATTTATGTATTTAAATATATTAGTTTTTTGTATAACGATATAATATTGGAGTAATTTATTTTTTATTCTAAATTGACTTGTCCATTTATTTTTCATATTATGTAGGTTAAAAATTACACTGCAATAAAAATGTGACCTTGCTGTCATTTCGATTGTTAATTGGATCTGGTACATACCCAATATTGACTGTATTAAATTTATTCTGACTGTCATGACACAATAATACGTCAATCAGCCGGGATGCCACGTGTCATTAAAATGTACAACCATGCGGCCACGTGACGAAGGCGTGACGTCAACAAGTGGCTAGGCTTCCGCTACATTATGGCGTCAGAAATTTTGAATCCAAGTTAAGGTAATGAGATATTAAAACACGGGAAGCTGTCGATAGGGTTGTGAGTTGTGAGTATTCAATTTTAATCAATGATTGACGATAAATTGTATATATTCTCACTCACCATGATGCCTCATCTATACAATAAATGCAATCCCTGTGCATAATTCCCGGCGTGAAATTCAAAAAATTTGTATTTTGAACACAACACTTTCGATTTTAAATTAATGCAAAGCCGTATAAATTGCTAATCATTTTTAACAGATTTTCAAATAAAATTTCGTCCATATTATCCACATATAATGCAAATCGGGAACTGTCTTTAAAATAATATATACTTTACATTAGACAGTATTGGATGAATTAAGATAATCGTTGAGTCCGTGGTGAAGTTTTCAACGCCGTTGTCTTCGGTTACGGGACGAGTTCAAATCCCAGTACAGACAGTTTTATGAATGGATTTGTAGATTTCTGTTTGTAGGCATGGATGTTTGTGATGTCTCGAATTCCCTTCCGCTCATCGATCCTAAAAACGGGGCGTAGCGAAAGCTATTTTCTAACCGCTATTTCTGTCTCAGCCGTATCCTTGTATTCTTAATCTTTTCAAAAATGAAAGGTTGAGCAACTGAATAACAAATAGTTCTTGTAGAAAAACTTCTGTTGAGATACCTCCATTAGGAGCGCATATGCTCCACGTTGAAAGCGAATATGGTTAACATGCATGAAGCCTAGCATCCATATGAATCAGTGATGAAAGAAGTGATATCAGTCGAAAACCTAACCTAAAACTATGGACGCGACGAAACGAATCCTAACGACCTAATCTTTGTATTCAAAAAGATTAGTGAAAATATTAGAGTTATCTTGAACCACTCGCTTTCACACTCTGTAAAGTGAGAAAACATATGACTCGTGGGGACTCTGATACGAATTGAAACCTACGTCACTTGTTTCCAAAATCTAGAACTACTTTTCCAATAACAGACAGAGTGAAAAAAATGAATGGCGAGGTATCCAATCAGAAATGAAACGCAATTCCTTTGTTTTCGTCAATAAGTAATGCGACTCGAATCGGAGACGAATTGAAGAAGCACCTACCTGAAGCATTCACTTCATTTATGTCTAGAAATAACTAAAACTATGCGTAGAAGTTTTTAAAAGTATTTTTCGTGTCTGTAGAAAGTGTAGAAAGAAAAAACACAACAAGAGACCAAACACGTAACACACCTGGCAACATAGTGAGTGAAATAACAATGTTCTTAATTTTAATTTTGCGAAATTTCACCAACAATAATTACAATAACACATTTCTCCCGACATCCCTAACAGTAGAAGAATCGAAATTTACGTAATGCGTACCGTCGACCAACCCCACTACACTTCTATCGCAACGTTTGGCCATATTAAATTTTCATTTTTCGTAATGGATATTCGATTCCATCTTTATGGCGCGGGTTGTTAAAAATTTATAGTATGTGAGGTTTTCATTATTCTCCGTATTTTACCTTTCGGTTTATTCTGAGAAGTTAATATAACAAAATGCTAGATATGCCCGTAGTCAATACTGGTTTAGGTCCATAAATAACGACGTCGCACGATTTTAGTTATTTTTTAACCCAGCCTCCATCATCATATTCTGTCACAAAACTTTAACCCTCCCAACTATTGACACGACGTGTGAACTCAGACAAGTACTATCTTTTTATCTCAACGTTTACTATGTTTTTAACGTTTTAAATTTTTTAATATACAAAAGTAAATAATGAATTCTCTCCCCGAATTTTATCAGTTAAAGATCTTGGCGTTCAATTTGAAAGCAAACTAACATTCATTATTCACATTAAAATTACCTGCAACAAAGCATTGCAAATTTTGGGCTTTATCTTCCGTACCACTAGGGTCTTTTCAGGAGCTAAAATTGTAATATTAATGTAGAATGCTGGAGTTCTAAGTAGGTTTGGGAGTGGGTTGATTGTTTGCGTCTCAAGAAATTTTAAATACACCATTATAGTGAAAAGGTTCAGATGAAATTTTTGCGACTTCTCTATTTGAGAGCGTACCTACGGATTCTACACCTGGCTTTATACAACTGATCTCTCCCTCTCTCTATCTCTTTTGCATGCTCACGTTTAATAGTTTGAACGTTGAAAGACAAAAAAATCACCTTGCCACAAATTTCTTTCGATTTCCGCCATTCTTTAGAATATCAAGCTTTATGTTCGTGTTCATTTTTTGATCAATCGTGGACAAGAATTGTCTGTTCTTCCAAAGTGTAGAACTAGCTTCCCAATGTTCAACGGTATTGCTTCGGATGTCGACATATTCCACGTGGAAGTCAATGAGTTCAGACATGTACTCTTTTTGACGTGTTACAACAAATCTTTCAGGATATTATTCGGTTCACTTGTGTGCACATTTGCAATATTTACAAAAATTTTTTGTCATCTTTCACATTGCAAAAGTACACTTCAGTAATTTGTAAAGGCAACAAATTAAGCAGTCAGTATTTAAATCAATTTTTGGTCAGAATAAAAATATAAACGGTCTGAATAAAATTACTGATGGTCTTAATAAACGGTCTTATTACTATACGGTCAGAATAAAAGGTTAGGTTAAATTAGGTTAGGTTAGGATAAAAATATTAATAAATTATTTATTTTTACCTCTGTAATTCTGACCAAAAAAATGCGACCCATTTGTAAACATGTTATAAAAAAATAAATATATTTAATTCAATTGATTTATACTGTGTAAATAATAAAATACCTGCGACAACTAGTCGTAGGTATTTTATTGCATGTCATATCCATTAAAATCATATCAATATACCTTTGCAGACTCTGCCTGTTCTTTTACGGCATGATTAAATTTATATTATTATAATAAAGAATACGAAGAAAAAAAATATTTCTGCCATTATTTTATCACCCAGACGATAAAATTCGCGAAATCATTTCGGGAAAAATTAAACTTGTTACGTTATGCACATTATTTGAATGCGTATTTTATTTAATACTCGTTTGTTTTCTTTATACTTCGATCGTAAAACAATGATTTCTTCTCGTGATGGTTAATTTTGAAAATAACCAGAATTTTATTAGGAAGAAGATGTCATTTACATAATTTACTATTATATATGTACTATCCATATCTTAAGACTTAATGGATAGGGAAAAAAATGCTCGAGGTGGCTCAGGAAAAAATAACGAAATACGTCCAAACTTATATTTCGATGGATTCGGCAGTAACTTTGTGAAAATTCATTTTTAAACATATATATTTAAAAATGAATGTTTGTTTGTTCGTCCTCTATGCGTTCCTTTACCATTGATCCGATTCCGATGAAACTTTGATGAGTTGTTGTGCGCACACACGTGAAGGTTTCTAAAGAAAGAAAAACCTAAAAAAAGAATCAAATACGTACAAGCAGTGACATCTCTGAAAACCTTCTGATTTATTCGTGTACGCAACAGACGGAAAAAAATAAATATTGTGTATCCAAAATAGAGGTCTGCTCGGGTGGGTAAAAACAACTCAAATTCGGGCTCGGGCCGAGCCTGGGTTAAGGAATTCAAATTTAAGAAAATATTCTGTAATATGTTCGGGTCATGAATCAGCCATAAAGCAATAGTATTCATAACTTAAATAATTTATTTCACATGTGCTATGAATATCACACGGTGTAGGATTTCTACGTTATTATGTTCATTAAAATTATTATCGTTTAATTAAAAATAAACGTGACGTATATCTAATTAACGTGACTTTATAAGACTACAGATAAATGAATGCAGTCTTCCGACACGAAAAGGTTGTTCTATGAAATATGATATTATTATTTTCACTTGAATGGGAATAAGTAAAGCTATGAAAGAATTTTAAATATTTGTTTAATTGTATATTTCCATTGTTTTTTTTTAACTGGCTTCGAGTCAGGGCTGCAAAACGTCCCTGTTAGAGCGGGACTGTCACGGGCTCAACAGACAAAACCCGAATCCCTCATTGCCTCTAAAAATCCCGACTTTTAAGAGAAACATCGTGTGTGCTTGTGTCGTCGTAAGTTTAGCAATAATTTAATTAAAGTTATGATTTTTCTTAATTTCTTCCTTAATTGTTTAACTTCTTTTTTTTGTCGTTCCAAATACTGAATGTCCCGATCTGTGATTTTGAAAATCTGGTAGCCCTGTATCCAATGTACAGCATTTGGTCTGCTTATGGAGAATTTAAAATGATAGTGTTTAACGAGAGGTGGTTGTCTATAAACTTCTCTGTTCAGAGAGATTTTGGAGCTTTTGAACGTAAGAACTCCTTTAATATTTTCAAGAAACCAAATTTGTTTTATATTATGCCCTTACAGTGATGCACAACCCATGTAACAGTACAGCCGATTTATACATTGCTTCTTCAGTATTCATTCATTCATCCATTAACCGCATCTACTGGATATCAAATCTCATTCTGTGCTTACACTTTCAAATAAATTTAATATCTACATAAATATCTTAGTATAATATTTCCAATTTCGTAAGTATATCACTGTTTTATACCTCAATATGGATTAATGTCTATCTTTAATCTGATATATTCAACTCGCTAGACCAGGCAACGTCAAACTGTAGACATTTTCGAGAGCCTTGTATAATATTATAGTATAGTTTTTTAGGAATATAATTCCAATTTTTTTATGATTGGCGAGATTTAACTGGAGGTATAGAATGACGTATGATTATTATGCAGTTCCGGGCGCGACGACTGAATATCCGTCCTTCCCTTGGACGTCCATATAAATACCGTCGACGGCTGTCTGTGTTCTGCTTTAAACATCATGACTTGCCTTTTTAGAGCGTTCTCCTTTATCACTAAGTATGCAGAATTGGCGTCGTATATCAGTCATCGTTTGATTTCTCTGACTGCATTTTCAAGTGCTTTGATAATAATTATTTATTTGTGAGAATTTTTTGTAAATAAAACTAAAGGGATTATATATAAATATAAATATGTTTTCCCAAATATGTAATTTTACATACATTCCGAGACATTTCTGTTAATCGTTTTAAATTACTATTTACTATTTTTTAATGTGTAACTAAAAGTAATTAATTAGGCTCGATTCTTAGGTTTGCTTCGTGGCTTCTCAATGTAATCATTATGTCGTTTAAATATGTATCCTTACTGAAGGATTGATTCCTATAATATCCATTATGATGATGATTATACACACGAATTAACTCGAACTGACTCGATTGACTGAAGACGCCGAAAGACGAAACCCGGGTTGCTAATGACGAAATACATGAAAATGTACAAAATCTCAACAATTCAATTTTTTTACGCTTGTTTTATTTTCAGTTTTATAATTTTTACAAAAGAGCCACCGTTTAACTATCCCTGTCCTAGACAGTGTTTGTTAACCGATATCGTTGTCAAGCGGGCGATATGTAAATTTATAATATTCTGAGGTTATTCAGTTTGACATGACTTCAAGCTTACTTTTGGGCGGCTCCATATTTGACTTTGCGGCCGCCCAAGCGTCTGGTCCAATTCAAAGCACAGCCCAAACATAATCAAAGCCAATTTCATAACAGTGACCATGCTGCAACCTATTTGGTTAGATCAACTAGATAAATCAAGCCATTTTTCCAAAACAAGACGTTTGTGTTATGTAAATCGTGGTTATCAATTAATGAGAGGAATAAATCTAAGATTTTATCACGACGATTTCATCCATAAGACTTGATTTAACATTAATAACAAAATGTAATCATTATGATTGCAATACCAAACGAATATATCAAAAACGGTATGTTGGTATTTCATATATATATATATTTTTAAGTCAAACCGCCCCCCAATGTGGAGTGTATGGAATCCTAATGGAACTATTTCAACAGAATCGTTTGGGTCGTGACCAACGCATGTTTAGTTTTAGGTTAAGTCTTTGAATGTAGTTTTCATTTTTTTTTATTTAGCCAAGTCTGCTCTCCAAGTTTTTCTACAAAAACTGCTTGTTACTCATCTGCTCAAATTCTCTTTTTCCGAAGAGAGTAGAGATAGAAGGAAAGTGCTAGGATGCGACTAGTGGTTAACAAATCGCTCTTGTTACGCACTGTTTTTAAGATTGGATGGGTAGGACGGAATTCTATCACAAATAACCATTCTCCGTGCCGGAATTTCAACACGTGAGATCTGTAACCAAAGTCAACGATAAAGCCCAAATGTATGAAATATCTATTTAAAAATATATATAAAGAACTGCGTAGATATCATAATTTTTCAGCAGCGGTCAACATCGTTGCCTTCGGTTAAGGATCTGACTTGTTCGAATCCCAGTAAGGACAATTTCACAAATTGATTTTCCTAATTGGTGTTGGTTTTAATTCCACTGCCTGTGCTCAGCATTTATATTAGTGCAGTAATTCTGCTGCTAATTATCTTGATCAGTGTCTGCAACTCTGTGTGCCGCAAGAAGTCTTAGATGTACCGCGACAACTGTGGACGAGATAAGTTAAAAACTCACATCTTAGACGCTTTGATTTTACTTAGACGCGTTACATCAGTAACACAGCCGGTAGAACAACTAAGTTATCAATTGTAATTTTATATTAAAAATGAATTTCCACAATAAAAATAGGAAAGTTACGTGTTTGTTTTATCAAATTTAAAGACGCGTTTTAAGATAATTCTTTCTGAAAATCAATTGTATCATTATCACTTATTATTTTTTTGTAATTTACCACCTCTGTATACCTACATTACATCTGTTTATAAAATAATATTATATATTGCTACCTACACTAAAATTTTCTTTATTCAGATGTATTACATTACATTTTAAGTCAATTTTATTTGGTTTTACACGGAACAAATCCTTCTTACTCAATGTACCGTGAGATTAAAAAGTTTGACAGACACTGATCTAATTGGATATTTGAAATTAAATGCAGATGATGCCTTTTCTGTGAGCGGGCATGTCCTACATCGTCCAATAATAGTCCAGAGTGTAAATACTAGTTAAAGTTAAGATATACCTTCACAGCGATTAGCGCATGACCTCATAATGGTATAAAAAATGTTTGAAAGCAAAATAATTTACTGACAAATTTTTTTTGGAACATCTAATTTTTCATAGTTTCGCATAACTACATATCTGTGGAATTAATTAACAACCTAAATATTTTTTAAGGGATAGTTCGTCATTTTAGTTTGGCTCGGGTTTATCATTACGATGTCAATTTTTCATTTTTAATTAAACGTCAAATGAACGAAACTATCTTGAATAATACGTTTCGCCATTCGTCCGTTTCATTATTGGCAACGCTTTATAATGAACACCCCGAATTGTATGCCACCCCATTCTATGCCGAACGCGTGATTGATGATGTTCTTTTCTATTAGAAAAACATTACACGGAGTGTCCCAAAAGACATTATTATTAAAACAGCGACGTTGAAAATTAAAAAAAGAAAATTTTAAGGCATTTACAAAAATAATATGAACGGAGGAAAATTTTAAATTGAGTTATATAAAAGCAAAAGCCCCACCGTCTTTCAAAGTCATATCGCGAGAACTCAAATACTGATGTCCAATCAATAACACAACCTTACCTCGGTACTATCCCGCATCTTAATAAATCAAACTATATTTGACTATCCGTATTAAAATTACATTTTCTACTGTCATGTTGACAGTAAGATTTCCATACCCTGCCGACGTCACGCAGTCTGCAGATAATTTGCCTAATTCATGAATGAAGCAAAGGGATTGCTTATTTCATGAATTGAGCAAACTTTCGCCGATTTCGTGTAATAAGTAATTTTAGCACATCTAAATCAATATTCTAACGGAATTCCAATGAGGATGTACATGTCATCCGGTCCTTTTCTCAAAATGTTTGGTGACAACTACATACTATAGAGCAGGGGTGGCCAAAGCGTAGATCGCGGTCCGGTCGTCCGCCTGTCGACGTGTACACATCTCTGACGCCCGTCCCACACAGCTGTTGAGACAAGCCGTGCGACAGAGACAACGGTCTACAATCTCGAAGTCAGCCGATTATCGACGACAGTCTCGCTCTAAAACCCGACGGAGAAAACAATAGTTGACTTGTAATTTCACTCACGTAGCGACGATGGCGCGGAGCGGAGGTGTTTATAAGGGGAGGAGAAAAACTTGATATTGAATACGTATTATTATTATTTAAGTTTATTTTAAATTTAAACTTACTTTTACCTTTAAATTATTATTTTTCTTATAATCACCTAACACATACGATGGTGGTCAAAAGTTTGGCCACCCCTGCTGTAGAGTATTAGATTTAGCAACAATAATGTCATTTTAAATCATTATTAAAGAAAACCAATTGCGTTTGCTTTGTGATTTGTTTTATTGTTTCATATTGGATATAAGTAACTCTTTCATAATATTCTTTTATGGCAGAAGGCATCGTCTCACCATTAAAGAGACAATTCAAAGCAATTTACAACAATGGCGTCAAGCAAAGTTTAAATATTCTGAAACATGATTATAACATTTAATATTGCGGCATAGACGAACAGTTATTCTGATAGCAAAAATGAATAGTTATAATATGAGGCTAGTATTTGTAAACACGGCTTATTTTAATAAACATATTTTTCGCAAAATGCAATAAAACTAAGTTGTAAGATTTTAAAGAAAATTTGTTGTTTAGCATATTTAAAATAGAAACAAAGGGAAAACATATTCATATTTATATGAATAAATAATCTTTTTATGACAATAGACGCACACGTTTATCAGAGAGGGAATCGAAACTTATAACAGCAAAATTAATGTTTTCAAACAATAACAGTCATGCACGATTCATGAACACCTGCGTCTTAAAAATCGCCAAATGGCAAAAATGACGATTCCAATATTCACAAACGACCAAAGTGTTTTTAAATACATATTACTTTTTGTTTTTTTGAAACAGTGTAAAGGAAAAAATCAGTGTAAATAAAACAATTGGTTTTCTTAGGCCTGCAAAAGGAGAATCCGGTGTTTGCAACCAAGTGACATATAAACCACGTGACTCCAAAACTGACCTCCCATTGGCTAACGTGAAACTATCCGTCTTTAATACTATTTAAATGATTATGGAGTAAGCCACGTTTGAGGCTGCTTTTTAATTGCTTTTAGAATGTATTTTTCTCCACAAAATTACATTCAACGTTAATTTTTCAATAATACTGGAACGAGCATGGTTCGCAAAAAGTAACCTAGTATGAAATACACATTTTTTTAAAATTGTCATGGGCATTTGGTCTTTAATGGACGTGATAGCAGATGTTTATTGGTAAATTACATGGTCATATTTGATTCACATGTTGTCGCTGTTCTGGAAGAAAACACTAAATCAAAAAAATGACATATTCAGTTAATTATACCAAAATGTTCCGTATTTCACACTCTACCGTATGGAAGAACACACTTATTTTTATAAATTATGCTTTTACTTAAAAACAGTTTTGTACAAACAAAATTAAAAAGGTATAGCATATCAAAAATTTGACAAACTTCAATGTTCAATTGCTCAATATTTTTCAGTTAGTGTCTTCTTCCAGAACAACGACGACATTGACGAACAATAAATGTCATAGTTTTCAATGCTGTTAACGTATGATTCTTTTCAAGGAGATTGTGCAAAATTTTGCGAACAATTTTGGTGATACATATTGAAGTGTGCAAAAATTAAATTGATGTTTAAGCTAGGCAAAATTTACGCCTACACATTTAAATCAATTTCCAGTGAAGTGTTCTTTGAAAAAAATCACAATGACATCGTTAATGTCATGATTTATCCTTGTATTGTTTCGATTTTTCCTACAATTATTTATCTCTCCATTGAAAAACTTGTCATAATTATTATATATTATGTAATTCTTTGTGTTCTTTCATTTTCAAACAACTGTCATTTATTAAGTAATAGTACGTAATAAAATAATGAAATTATGTACGAGATAAATGATGAAAACCTTGACGCAATATGATCATATCTTTCAACAAAGCTGTATGCCAAACAAATTAAACGTAATATCCACCCGAAAATACAAAAAAATCTTCATGATTTGTTTTTAGAGACATTTAGTAAAGTCGAATAACGGGATTAAATAATTTTTGCTAAGGATGACGTTTTACCATGTGAATAATAAACAATATAATTTTCTCTCTCTTATAAGTCTAAATTGATTTATTTAACAGTAAATCCCTCTCTCAACCTTCCTTGTCGGAGGTACTTAAGATATTAGAATATGATTAATTTGACAGTATACATTGACGGGTCCGTGGTGTATTGATCAACGTCGCAGGCTTCAGTTACGAATCTCTCTGAATCAAATCCAAGTTCGGAGAGTTTCATAAAGTGATTTTTCAACAGATTTATGAATTTCTGTTTGTAGGTATAGATGTTTTTGATGTCTAAAATTCTCTTGAATCCATCTGACCCTAAAAAACAATGCTTATCGAGAGTAATTAGCTAATCACTAATCTTTTCCTAACCTTTTTTGTCTTCCATATAGTGTATCAAAGCATGAATGTTTGTTTTTCCACAGTTCTGTTTGTCGCTGTGTTGTTTTGCCACTGCATAGATTTGTCCGGTTACAAATGTTTACATTCACTCCCACTAAACCAATACTAAAAACGGGGCATAGTGAGAGTGATTATTTAACCACTGGTCCTGTCCTAGCTTTATCTTTCTATCCCTACACTCTGTGAAAAAGAGAGGCTGAGCAACTGAGTAATGACCAGTTCTTTTGAAAAACCCTCCATTAGGAGTATATGCTTCACATTGTAACCTGACATGGTTAATAATATATGTATTATTTATTGATTGAATTGGCATTTACTTGGTAGAACTCTATTATAATAGGATGATGACAATAGTCTCCTTAGTGACCAACCAAATATTAATCCATCACCTTTACTTCAACCATTACAAGAAGCCCATATAATTACGCATAATCAATAAAGTTTCAAAGCATTTATTTTAACGACTAATTAATAACACCACGTAAGTTACTTTTATAAAAACACAATTAGCGCCTTAAATGACTTAATTTTAAATAAATATTATGATGTAAGTTTAAGTGTAATTGTTTTCCCCACACAAAGCCTTCAGCTGACAGAATCTTTTTAGATAGCAGTACGTAGCTAGCTTACATGCGGGAAAGCGATATAAAGACTTAGTCTGTACCCACCCTAGCACTGAATTTACCCAGGAAACTTGGAGCCCGCCTCACGGACTTCACATAATAGTTTCAGCAGGAAAAAGAGGTAGGAAAAAAGTATATATCTGACCTAATAAAATTTTGTAGAACATACTTTGTTATTTCATCATATTATATATTATTTATATCGATAAATATTTAAGTGAAACATAGCAGTTAAATATTTCTCGAAATTCATCGAATAGAAAACTGAATATAGCCCGCCTCAATAGGTATTCAATTACTCAATTTATTTCAATGATCACTATATTCTCTCGATCACTCGTGGTTTTTTTTTACAAGTGATGTTTTGACAAGAGATGCAAATTTATTTAATGAATAACGTCATACTTTCTTCACAATGCAAACCAGTTTTAACAAGAATGTCAGACGAGGAATCATACCGAGGAGACGTTATGGCTTCAGTTCAACGACACTATACCAAAGAGATCTTTACAATCTAAAATTCTAATAGTGTTTTATACTGTCGAACGCGTTGGAATCTAATGGTATGGATGTCTGTAAAGTTCTTATCCCTTTCCACTCACTATATCAAATCCCGAAACGGTGTCAAAAGAGTGATTAACATAAATACTTGAGGAGTATAAATACCAACATGTCACTTTACACTTTTCACAATTTTTCAGTAACAACGAAAAACGTTGTCCAATTTGAATTATTAAGGTTTTGTACATTTCCATATATTTCTTCCTTCACTAAGTCTTAAGAATGCAGACTAATAACAAATCGGCTTACAATTAAATAGACTTTTGTTTTGATCATATTCATTTTCATAAAAATAGTTAATAACTTGTAACAAATAAATTTCACAAAAAACAAATTCTTTCACTAAAAATAATAAAATATATTTTAACATTGAAGAAATATATTACAGTTACAAAAAAATATTTTCACATAGATAAAATAGTTTTCACTCAATATAAAAACTCACACTTTTAAATCGATAGTTGTACGAAGCTGTAATGAAATTTCACATATTTTTCTACCCTCCACGCACTAGAATATATTACAAAAACCAAACCAGACCAACCTTAACATAACCTACTACAACTTAACTCACTTTAAATTTGGATTATTGAGATTTTGTACACTTCCATGTATTTTGTCACTAACGACCCGGGTTTCGCCTTTCGGCATCTTCAGGCATTCGAGCACACGAATGGACTCGAACTGAGAGACAGTAAACAGTGTCTAACGCTTATATAGAAGATACAAATGCGACAAATATCATTTATGAGGCAATACATTATACGTCTGAGAGCCACACCGATACCTGAGTTAAAATTTCGGAAATCGTCCTAATCCTTATTTTGTAAACACCATATTACCAGAGTGGCGTTGCCGAAGGCGTTGCCGCTTTTCAACTTCTTTTAGAAATACCAGTGATTTTACAATTATAATAGTATTGTGGGTTTTGACGGGATGTAATTCGACGAATGGGTAAATATATACAATCATTCCACATTTAGTGAAATCTGTTAGGTGTTTCAACGTATCGGATATAATAGCGGAGAATAAGGAAGGTTCAGCTGCTCATTCAAGATTGGTAAGGAGTATAACTGGCCTCTATTAATTTCTAAAATTTCCTGATAAAATAATTTATGATCCCCCATGTTTTTATGCAACAGTTTAACCCCATCATCCGCATTAAACGTATGGTTCTCCATTAGCAAGTGATTTGCGAATGTCGAAGTTTCTTTTTTAATCTAAAGGCAGCTAAATGTTCTGATACCCTTATATCTAATGTACGTGTGGTTTTACCCACATAGAAATGTTGGCAATCATTGCATTGTAATTTATAAATACCAGATTTGTTCTTAAAGTTTACTCTATCTTTATTGTTAATAAGTAATTTGCCTAGAGAGTTTTTGCAATAGAACGCCGGTCTAACACTATCAGCGAGTTGTTTTTTAATTTTAAAGCTTGTGCAACCTAAATAACTTATTCTATGCCAGATTCTAGGGCGGTCTATGTCTTTAGACAAGTTCCCGAAATATAGCATCTTTTCTGCTAATTTACGTTGTTTTTTTGATACAAGACTATCTATAAGAGACGCCTCATAGCCATTATTAATGGCAATTTGTTTAATAATGTTTAGTTCGTTTTCAAAATTAAATTTATTTAGAGGTATAGTGACTAATCTGTGAACCTGAGAATGGAAAGCAGCCAATTTATATGAGAAAGGATGGTCTGACTTAAAATGGATCGTGGCTTCTGAAAACGTCTGTTTTCGGTAAATTTTAAATTCATGAATGGAGTTTTTAATATCAATATTAAGGTCAAGGAAATTTATATTCTTGCCCCCTACTTCTAAAGTGAATTGAATTTTATCATCTAGTGAGTTAAGAAAATTATGAAGGTTAGAAACTTGTCTCTCAGTTCCATTGAATAGACAAAGGATATCATCTACGTAACGGAACCAATAAACTACGTTTCTAACTTCTGTTTTATTGCTAAAAATAAGGTTTTCTAAATGGTTCATGTAAAATTCTGCTAATAGTGGTGACAAACAACTTCCCATTGCAAGGCCTTCGGTTTGTTCATAGAATCTATTATCAAATTGAAAATAGTTCTGGTCAACGCAAACGTCTACTATATTAAGTAATTCCGTAGTAATGACAGGATTAACTCTACGCGTATTAAGGGTATCTTTGATGATTTGTTTACATTTGTTTACAGGTACATTAGTGAATAAGCTAACAACGTCAAAAGAAATTAATTTGGCGTTTAACGGAATGTTATAATTTTTAATTTTATCTACTAACTCTAATGAATTTTTAATACTATACAATGGCTTGAATTTACTGTGATTGCGGATATAATCAGACAGGTATCAGTGTGGCTCTCAGACGTATAATATCTTACCTCGTAAATAATATTTGTCGCATTTGTATCTTCTATATAAACGTTAGACACTGTTTACTGTCTCTCAGTTCGATTCCATTCGTGTGCTCGAATGCCTGAAGATGCCGAAAGGCGAAACCCGGGTCGTTAGTGACAAAATACATGAAAGTGTACAAAATCTCAATAATCCAAATTTGATATTGAAATTCCATCAAGCACCCTCAGTCGATGTCTTAAATTATATTTTGGTCAGTCGTGTTTCGTCAGTGATTCGTTTTACAATTCGCATCTGTTCCTAGTTGTGTTGCTATGTCAGCCTCTTGGCGGCGATCATGATGGCCAGGCTCTCACTTCCGCATGAGAGAGCTTATCTTGCCGAAAGCTGGGAGAAATCATCTGTAAGCTGTAACTTGTACCAAGCAACAAAACTGCAGTAAAGATAATCGCCGAAAAGACCGGGGGTTTTCGTTTTTATTACAGCCTCAAACCGAGAGTGTCACATGATAAATATGTCCGTTAGGATTATCAAAAATTAAATATATAGGCTCTAAATCATAATTTTGTATATTTAGAAGTTTCTCTGCTATATTAAATATAATATCTTTTACTATATCCGCTCCTAATCTGGTAAAAAAATAATATATCTATCTAATTTATCTAGTCCTAGGGGACACATTAATCATGCTATAGAACCAGTTATAAATAAACAAATTTTGTCTACGGACCATCCGTTATTAGAAAAAATACATATCTTCACTGTTGAATGATTAAATGAAAGACATGTACAAAAAAACACCACTTCAAGAGTTACATTTGTTGAACACAGCGATAGAATCTGTTATCTGTTTCATAACTTATATTTAGATACCAATCTGTATTGATTCGTCAATAATTGTCAGGGTTCAAATTACTACTTGTAGCTGAGTTTAGTGATGCTTAATATGACGTTGAGATTGGATACCAGAGATGTCGAGCTATTGCAGAGGTCGGTAACTATGCCACGAAGGGCGGAATTTGAATTGTGATTTGGCAGAGTTTTGACGAGTATTGAAAATCTCGTAAATTATATATATTTTGATTATCCAAAGCATGGTTTAAAAATAAACTTCGCACTACCGTAATGATTACTAAAATGTTTACTTATTTATTTAAAATCTTGGCTCAAAGAAAAGATTAAAAAAAATTAGTTAAAATCGCAGAAATAAAAACTAATTTTTCAAAAAATATGTTTCATGAAAAATATTTAAATGTCACATGAACTACATGACAAAACATATAGCTTAAAACGTTAAAGAATAACGTTTTTCAACCTTTGTCGACTTAATCCTAACCCTTTCCTTCTATCCTTATTTTCTTCGGAAAAGAGAAGTGGAGAAACTGACCAAGAAGCAACTTTTGTAGAAAAAGTTGTGGTGAAATACCTCCGTTAGAAGTCCATATACTCTACATTGAAAGCGGAAATGTTAAAAAAAATATATATATGCAAAAATCTCCTTTATATAAAACTTTTCTAATCCTTAGGGGCACATCAACCATGCCACACAACGAATTCTTAATAATTTTCTTTTCAAGATGGTCCGTTAAGAGTCCAAATGTTCCATATTGGTAGTGGACATGGATGGTTTATTTTTGCATCAGACCACGCGTATTAAAATATCTTTCGTGTTGCCAACCCCTGGGTTACTTCATAATATGAAGTAGTGATCCGAAGAGGCTAATTAATTGAAGTAGGTATTTCAGGATACACAGAGGAAGACTGATTTATCACAAGTGGCTGGTGTGTCAAAGGAATAATGGAGAAACCAGGATACTAAAAGCATGGACTTGATAAACAATTATTATTGTATACAAGTATATGTATTGTTATGTCCGAATGATTATTTAGCCCGCAGCAACCGATCACTGGACTCAGTTATCGATTGTGTGGTTTATTCTTTATTAAGTACAAATTTTGATTACAAATGGTTATAACAAGGTGAATAAAATAATTATTTATTTTAAGAACACAGAGACAAAGGATTTTATCGACAAATGAACGTGAAGTGGATATGTCCGGCTCTAAGCTCGCTCTGAATTATATAATTAAAGTACTGCATTATATATTTGTCAAATTGTTTATATTTCGAAGTCTTCCGGGTCACGCCTAAGTGGGCGCGTAACCTATTAAATTTTATCACCATAATGGATAAACATTCGATTTTGTTATTGCTAGCATGAGGTGAATGACCCTATTAAATTCATCTTTATAATATTTAGTGTAAGGCGGGGTACATAACAGTATGCTCGCTCCCAATGTTAAGCATATCGTAGTTTTCATTGAAAAATTGTGTATCTGCAAAATCATTTTCTTTCAGGAGAGAATAAAAACAGTTTTAAAAACAACTTTATCGAATTAAAACAATAAGAAAAAACACGAAATTAATATTAACTACATATAACTATAATCTATCTTATTTAAACTATGCTCCCCTCAAACATTTTGATTTTACAGATATACAATGTTGCAATGTAAACGACGATATGGCTTCTCACGGGAGGAAGTTTTTCTACGAATACTGCTTATTAGTCAGTTGCTCAATCTCCCTTTTTCGAAGAGACTAAGGATAGAAGAATAGGTATAGAACACGACTTGTGGTTATCCAGTTTTAACCCTTATAGCGCTAACCGTTTTCACACGAATTTATTTTAAGTCAATTAATCTGTTAAGACGCTCACTATGGCTAAATATGGATCAATTTCAACAGTAAATATAAAATATATATTAGTTATCCTAAATACAGCAAGATGTAAACTAAACTCGTCTCATTCTCGCTAAAATAAATCGAAGAAAATGAAGAAGCTGAAAAGTATTTTATCTACAACTTTGCAAGCAAAATGGTTGCGGTCAGTCTTCATATCCATAATCAACACGCACACAAGCAAGCGCGTAACCGCATAAGTATGTGTAATACATAGGGATGACGATTAATGCTGCGTATCGGCAGTTCAAAGCTGAAATTCGAAAAACTGAATATCGAGATCTCTTTTCAAAAATATATTTCCTTATGTTTTACATGACATTTTCATGATTTGTAGCCTAATTTCTCTACCTAAAGGTTGGAATTAAAGCATATTCACAAATGTTTTGGCCGGAAATACAAGATAAAATCTTGGACATTAAAACACATCCAGTGCGTTCATTTTTTTAAGAATCAGATGGTTGCGATGGAATGATAGACATTACAAACATCAATGTCTTCGAACAGAAATTTATAAAACTATTGAAAAATCAATTTATGAAACTTCGATGTGAACCCGTGAGCGCCGTAGCTGAACCTAACGACGTTGATCACTGCACCACGGATCTATGTAATATTACTGCGTAGGAACTGCGTACTTGATTGTAAGTTGAAACAATTTCAATTGCAAAGCAGCACCATTTTGCAAAGCCTGCTCACTTTGCTAATTCGTCTCCCGCCGGAGTTTTTCTCTTAACCCGTCAAATTGAATGAAAGCGGAAGGAGGTATCCGGAGAACAGGAAGGAGGCTTGATTGCCTCCCATTTCCTGTTCCTCCCTCCCACAGGCTGAGGATGCCGAGCAGGGTCACCGATAGAACTTTTAAGAAGGCTTAGTATTACCTTAATAAAGTAATAAACGTTGAATTGTGTTAAAGGTTCCAAAATTATTGTCTACTTTATTTTACGACTTTATAAACTGAATAATGAAAATATAAATAATTTTTTATGAAAAATTTTGAGCGCTTATCGGTTTCAACCATTTCTTTTGTGGATGATGTTGAGTGGTCTCACTCCACAAAACTTTTTAATTAGCGTATAGAAAACTCAAAATGTGCATTATTGTTAATATAACAAATACTGCTTTAAATAGTATAAAGAGAATAATAAAAAATTCTGTAATTTAGTTGATCAAAAAGGTATCCTTTCTTGTAGTGTGTCTCAACCTTTTTAGTAATGAGTGCTAGGGCATCCAATCCCGGATCCTTTTTATGATCCCGGGATTTCGGGATTCACAATTTCTCAAACCCAGGATTTGTCATTAAGCGTAATTTTATGTTTTGTCCTCTATTTTGTTGCTTCGATTTTAATAAATATATGATTAATCAGGCGCGTGCCGAGGATTTCTCTCTTTGTCGCATGCGCATGCTCTTGCTTCCTACTTGCTCATAAACGAGTGATGTTCAGCAATAGAGATATAGATAAGTCCACCGCACGCTGATGGTTTTTCTATTTATTTAGAAGATTTTATTTGTAGACGAAATTGATTTTTTATAAAATACTGCAAAAAAACAATTAAACATTGTTGTGAAAATTATCTGTTCCTGTCTACGGCAGTGACGAAATAAGAGAATAAAAGACATCGCGATACATATAATATAAGTATATATTAATTATGTAGGTATTATAAAAAAGTACATAGATAAACAAACCGAGTAACATGTTGTAGTTAATAAGGAAGTATTTTATTTGAAATATGAATTATTTATTAATTTTCACAGTGAATCTTGAAATCCTGGGATTGACTGATAACCGGGATCCCGGCATTAAAAACCCTTGCGGACACCCCTTAAATTTTATCGCTTATAAATTATATCTATTGAATAACCGTTTTTTATTCAGCTTAGCTGATTTGAAATGCTTATTTTGCTCAGGCCAGCTCTGCATTGTAAACGGGCAAGTCTTAAAAAAGCTTCTTAACTGTTATGGTCATCCAAGTGATTCTTCCTCACCCTTCCGTTTTCTACATCTTACATCCCTCTTACAAATACACAGTCATATTGACTCTATTTTCCTCGATCAGGCTTGGGCACTCTTCTAAAAGACAGCGCACTCTGTTTGATATTCATTGAGTCGTTTCATTTGCTAAGTAGATTCAACTTATTCAGTATTGAGAAAATAAAAGCTTTTGACTAAAACAAACACCCCCTGTTACTCGCTGAACTGGAGTAAATTACCTGTATATATTTACTTGAGAATAATTACGAAGCTTTTACAACTAAATACTTCAAGTGAAAAGACCTGCCATTGTAATAAGATACATATATATTATAATATTTTGGGTAGGTGGTGCAGCGGTCAACGTCGTTGGCTTCGGTAACGGATTCTTCTGGTTCAAATCCCGCTATCAAGAGTTTCATAAATCGACTTCTTCTGTTCGTAAGCATGGATGTTTGTGATGTCTAGAATTCTCTCCCACACATGTAATGCTAAAAACGGGCCAATCGCTAGCAATCCTGTTCTAGCTTTAGCCTTCTATCGCTACAGTCTTCGAAAAAGAGAGGTTGAACAACTGAATAATAAGCAATTCTCATAAAAAAAACTTTTGTTGAGATCCATTAGTAGTCCATGCGCTTTAAATTTGTTTTTACCATTTCCGCTTCCAATGTGGAGCATATGGCTTCCTAAATGATGTATCTTAACAAACGTTTTCTACGAGTACTGCTTGTTACTCAGTTGCTCAACCTTTCTTTTTCGGAGAGAGTAGGGATAGAAGGATAGGACTAGGACAGGAATAATGATTAGTCAATCACTCTCGCTACGCCCCGAAGCAGACATGGTAAAAAAATATATAAGATATATAAATACAGTGGAACTCTGGCCCATATTTCTCGCGTTCATTGTTTTCTCGCATTCGTCGTTATCCTATCAATCATTGAAATATTGTTTCACAAATTTTCCTCGATTGTTCGTTTTTGTCGAATGTTTACCATGTGCTCCGAAGCTTGTGCGATGCAGCTATCCTGTTTGCCCAATAACCGAGACTGCAAGTCTGCCATAACAGTCCTGTTCTTATTATGCCTGAAGGTTTCCTATGCTGAATCACTCACTGATAACACTACGTCGTTTTCAAGGATTCCTCAAATAATGATAAATTAGTGTTCCACTGTTCAGTTGATCTTGTAGCAAAACTGCTCCTGATCATTATAAAAATATGGAAGTATAGTACAAAATAGATGTTTTATTTAAAAAAAAGTGTATGTATTGGCCTCGTATTCGATTAGTTAGTCATCCTGGGAATTTGTAATGGCTAATTTCGGGAACAAAGATTGTAAATCTTTAATAAAATCTTTCATATTAACATTGACAATTAAGAAAGACTTGCTTTGTTCTGGTCAGAATTTTAATTCAGTTTCGGGTATAATTTTTAATACATTGGTCAGAATTTATAACAAATGGTCATAATGTATCGGTCAGAATTACAGAAGGCAGAATAGATAATTTATGGTCAGCATTTCTAACCTAACCTAACCTAACCTTTTATTCTGGCCGTATAATAATTTTATTCTGGCCAAAAATTGAATTTCATTCTGACCAAAAAATGATTTGAAATCTGACCATTTAATTTGTTGTCATTAAGGAACAATATTGTTACTTAGTTTAGGAACTTAGGTTTGATAATAATGACTTTTCACTTCAATTGGAAAAATAGTCTATCTTGAATTATTTACATAAAGTTTTAAATTCTGTTTTTGTAACATAGTCCGATATTAATATTGTTTTGAAATTAAAACGGTATCCCAATATACCGATGTAACATTTAGCTATGCCTATTATTAATAGTCAGACATGCGTATTTGAATAAATTCATTAAATTGTATGAACAGCGATTTATTATTCAAGAAATGAATAATATGCGTCGGTGTTACAAGTTAAGCTAGACAAAACTGCACACCCACAACTCGATAGACCGGCTCCGAAAACACTGGGCGGCAATAGTTGATTACTTTCATAATGATAGTTTATTATTACACCGTTCGCAACGATGGCGTTATGGGTTTCACGAAGGCCTAGACTTAGGGATTGCAACACCGGTATTACTGAAACCGGGATCCCAGAACTTTGGTTGTATTTTTAATACCGATATATTTTTTAACTCGCAGCATATGACCATCATACTGTGCCTTTAAGATTCTCTGTTCTACTTGGTTTCAGTGGCTGAGCTAGGGACATATTTTTTAAATTTAAGGACATCTATTTTTTATACAAAATTATACAAAATCATTTTCATGTCACTCTGCTCAGGCCATGAATGTGAGGGATAGACTTTTTTTCTGTCGATAGCGTTGTGGAAGTCGCCCATAAGACATTGGTTGCACATACACAACGGGTGATAATGGGAAAAACCAACATGTACCTGCCAGTCTTCTTGCTTCTTCCCAATTCATCGCAGCGTCCCGTAGCTCTGTTAGTGCATCATATTGGTGGCCTTCCAGGGCGACGGAACCATTCGGTTGGTAACAAATATACTGATATACCGGTTTTGAAAGTGTAAAGTACATATATTTCGGAATGGATTTTTGATTTGACAGAAAGTTTCAAAGAAGTGCAACATATTTTACGATTTGCATTCAGTCGCGTGTTGTCCCTTGCAAAACTTGCATATACTGTCTTATTCGCGATCAAAGTTGTAATTTCACCGTAAATAATAAATAATTCGACTATTTGAATTTGCTTTGTGACACTCATATTCTCTTGAACAATTTATTTACTTGGGCATTCGAACGGTATTGTGACTGTAAACCCAGTTGGCCGCAATTATTATAATGATATTGCCCATTTTTGTCTACTTTTTTACTTCATATGAAATACCAGTATCGATATCTTCCTCTGGTATTGCAATTCCTAAGCTTGGTACTTGGATAATCATACATTTTCTGATTTTTAACAATGCAAGATAAAGGATTTCCATTTTGGCAAGACTCTTAACTTTTTTACTATCGGTAACGACTTACATTCAAAATTGAGCGAACTTGGTTTTTATCAAAATCAACTATCGTGGGAGTCCCGCAAGGCTCTATCTTAGGGCCCATAATATTTTTTTTCAACCATGCTAGCGTCCAATACAAGGCATATATGAATTCCTCTTCTAACCAATTTTAAAACCCAGTACCTCTTTTTTCTTTCTTTGAAATTATGTTTCTTAGCAATTCTGTTTTTGATAATTTTAATATAGTACAAACACTGCTGTATAAATTTTGTATAAAATCAGTGTTCAATATTGTCAATTGTCAAATTGTTAGTTGTGGAACGTATGAAATCCTGAAGATTTTATGTTAAAACAACTACTTAGTTTTCAAATTGGACAGCCGTTCTAATGGAGCATCTAAACAGAAGCAGTTTATACAAAAACTAGTTGCTATTCAGTCGCTCAACTTCTTTTTTTAGGGGGTTAAGGGGATAGGTTAGCTAACATTTCGCTCTCACTTTACCCAGTTTTAGTGCTCAGATAAGCTGGAGGAAATAGTATCCTCACAGATATCAACGACTATGAACATAGTTTCATTAATCGATTGGAAAAGTGTGCGTCTGGATATTTGAACCTGTGTACTTTCTGATTTTGGAAGTGAAAAACTTTTATTTGGTAATGTTCTTAATATACATTTTGTAATATATATAATAAATCTTAAAGTGCGTTAAAGCAGAATTTATAGTTTAGACCAGAGTTTCCTAAACTATGTTCCGCGAAAATTTGGATTGGTTTTATATGCTGCTACAGCTACAACAAATTTAAAATGTTAACACCCAACAGAACAAACATTGTAGGATTTGCGAAGTGTTTCATCGCAGGTAAATATTGGGAAACCCTGGCTTAGAAAATTATTCGATTCTGTAAGACATTTATTGAAAATACAATGCGTTTAATTGAAAACATTTCACTTTTCTGGTAATGTATTCAAGATCAATACATGGTTAGCACTTTATAAAAATATTTTATTCAACGATCCATAAAAAATACACACCTACTTGTTTCACCAGGTTTGATTATGCAGAATTGACTCTAAACTATATTTATATATGATCATTGTCATTATATTGTATGGGGAGTAAATATTTATAGATCCATTTCGAGGTTATACTGAAAGAAGGCATTAAGTGATAAAATGTTCCGAGATTATCGCAATTAAAGCGTAATTTTTTTTTCAAAGTAGGTGCTCTCTCTCCCAAGTACCAATTGTTTGTTTTTTAAAAAGATTTTTTTTATTTTATAAAAAATAATCTTTTTGGAATACAAATCATAAGATTTGGTATCGATGGGTTTTAGTCATATTATACTTTGGGTTATAAATAATTGCACTTTGTGTTGGATAATATTCACTTGGTACACTTGAACTTTTATTTTAATAGTTTCCACTTAGTCATGGATTATTTAAACAAATTTAATTAAGTTGTGGTAGGTTATGTTAGGTTGGTCTGGTTTGGTTTATGTAATGTATTCTAATGTGTGGAGCAAAGACAATATAGGCGGCTTTAATATAGGGTTGAAGAATACTGGGTTGAAGAAGGGTGACATTTCATTACAGCTTCGTAAAACTATCGACTTCAAAGTGTAAGTATTTATATTGAGTGAAAACTATTTTATCTTTGTGAAAATATTTTTTACCTTCTGCCAAAAAAAAAATACAATAAGACTTAATGCTGCTTTTTTTTCAAATCTATTATATCCTATGACTTCATGCGTTCTTCCAGTAAATAGAGCGTCAAATAACACACATTTTGACATCTAATACAGAAAATTATCAGAAGTTAATGCTTTTTGTCAATATACCCTTGATTTAATAGTCTAGTAAGCATTAAAAAAACAAGAAACGAAAGAATGTACGAAAGCGATCAAAATAAAATATTTGAAGTGCTCAAATATAATATTTTCAGTAGTCAACTGAATATATATTTACATATTCAAAAACGTTTATTTTTACATTTCAGAAGATAAACATTTTAGTTTTATTTTAACGATCCACAGCCATGTTTCCCAAACGTTTTTATTGTGTCTCCTATGTAAATATGAGTAATTATTAATTTGGTAATTCATTATACAAAAAAAAAAAATTAACTTTACCAACAGATGTTGTTCCCTGAATAACAAAATTCTCATATCTAACGACGTTTTTTTACCGAGCACTCATTCACTTAACACGTAACACTGTAACACAGTTTGGGAAACGCAGGTCTACTGACTACAGCCGTCACTAGACTAGTATTAGCGATGGAGTGGGCTTAGTCTCGAGTCTAAATATCAATGGAAATGAGTCGAAAGTAATTCTCTATAAGTGTACATTTAAATTCAGCAAATCAGTGTTCGACGAATAAACTCAAGATAATCAACTCAACTCAAATATTTCGCAAAGTTCTCATATGTCCAATTCTGTCTCTTAATTTCTAAACCATTTTTCGTTTGCTTCCACAACAATAATATACAACTTTAAAATAAAATGTGTAATTATTTCAAGTTATTTTTAAAACTAATTTATTAAACTGTTGGCATATAGGTACCAGAACCTCGCAACGCTATATTCACTACAAAGTATTAAATAACGCAAAATACAATTGAATCCAAATAGTTAATAAATGTCGTATGTAAAGATTTATAATAATTTTGTAATAATATCATAAATGTAACAAGCAATACTTTCATTTTGTTTTTTTAGAAATCCGGCTTCTGTCCGACAATACTTTCTGCGATCTCGATTGCGCCCGCAACTACGATAAGGTTTAGAATCCTTGACGCAAACATTTGTACTAAGTTTACCCCATACGAACATTGACTATTAACTTTCCACTAGTAAGTGTTTAAAACTATTTTCTTTTAAATGAAACTATTTCTCCGTCAGATTAAGGTTTGCTGTCATCTTGTAGTTAAAAAGTGTTGAAGATAAGCGGTCGCCAACCGGTGGTCTGCAAAGTTATTGCAGTAACGTAATTGGATCCAAGAATCCATAAATTTTTTGAAACACCCAGAAGCAAATGTCACTATAATTAATTTGTTGTAATACCTTTTCATAAAAAATAATAATATTTAATTTTTCGATCATTATTTCATATTATTATGGTTTAAAAAAAATTATTAGCGGTTAGCTAGATTCGAAATTGTGATTTTAGTGGTACCCGAGATCTGAAATGTTGGCGGCCGTTGCTGAAGATGATATTATATATTACACTAAAAAAATATACCAAGGGCCATGGTTTGCCACTTTGCAAATGGTTTGAAAATGTTTATCGAAACACTTCTTTCATCACGATTTATATTCTCGGTCGCAATTTTTAGTCAAAACTGTACAAGTAACGACCTTACTAACAGTACAAATTAATGCTTACAACTGTTTCAGCTTTAGAAGCCGTTATAAGTATCTTTAAAGTCTGCTTACTTCATGTGGGTTGGTTAGATACTTTCAGGATTCATGAGTCAGCCGACTGCATTTAAAACCATTTAACGTCGAGTAAAATCTTATTTGAACCAGAAACTAAAAAAATATTGTTTATCAATAATGACTGAAAACTAATTTCGTTTCTCTTTAATTTCTATGATAATTTACAGTAATTGAAATATGCAACTGGAAAGCTTCTAACCAACAAACTGATCTAAGATGATATTTCAACGTAAAATCGTTTCACTGGAGCTTACATACAGTTTGAGCTTTAAAAAGTTACTCTAGAATTGTTATTCATGGTACCACTGTCGCTAAAGGTTAGACAGTCAACAGGAAAAAGTTGAAAAATGCTCCAGTGGTAATTAATTGGTGAAAAATCTACTGCTGCTTCTCTATTAGAATTTATCGTTGATGTTCTGGAAGAAAACACTAAATCGAAAAAATTTAATATTGAGTTAGTTATACCAAAATGTTCCTTAATTTAAACTCTACTGTATGAAATAACACAGCTATTTTTATAAATTATGCTTTTACTAAAAAACTTTTTTGTACAAAGAAACTAAATGACAAAGGTATAGCATTTCAAACATTTGAAAAACTTTACAGTCCAATTACTCAAGACCAGTATATTTTATAGTTTAAGATATCATTAATTAAGATTAGTTCGAGTTCATTCAGGTCGTTAGTGACAAAATACATGGAAATGTACAAAATTTCAGCAATTAAAATTAGCTTTTTTCACTTAGTGTCTTCTTCTTGATCAACGACTATATGATATCCGTGGCTTGAGCTTTGTTTCGGAGAGACAAAGTGCTGCTCTGATATTCATTCGGCTTCTTTATTTCATTTTTAATACTGATTTTTAAATAAAAGATAGATAGATGAGTGGGAGCTAACTTTTACTGGAAAATTACTGAGGACTGCTTATGGTACGCGGACCACCTGTTGAGTAACACAAGTCTACATTATAGATTTCAAAAACATGCTGCATTGGCGTAATGATAACAACTTATTATTTTTTCTCTCCACTTAATTTCAACTAAAATCTTGACTTTTTTGCAAATGTGTGTAATGACTCGATGCTAATGGGTTATATTTATCATCCTTCTTTAAGTAAACCGTTTCCTTCTTCTCCACGCGATCCTTTGTCCTGCAAAAATGGATGCAACGGACGCAGTCATGTGAACTGTGCAACGGTGCTTCGAGAAATATATTTTTAGATTACATTATGCGACTTGGTTTTTGTTATGCCCGCATGCAAGGTGACGCATGAAAACTTTCTGAAGGAACACCTTGTACTTACTTACATATCGACTTCCTCTTGCAATAACACACCAACTCAAAATCGTAAAAGTGTTAGAGACACAAAAAAGCATTAAAATGTATTCAAACAATCCAACAGTCAATTAATTGTACAATACACTGACAATAGGGCTATTTCCTTTAAGATGGTATAATATCGACGGTGTTTAGCCAATTAATGTATCGCTCAAAATTTAAATTGTTCAGGAGAGAGTAAAAACTGTTTTTATCGAAAACATTATATGGTGAGTTGCGTTATGAATCTTTGAAGCGCACTCTTGTAAATTTTCATGTTTGAAGATACGGGATTATACGTAGGGAGTGTCGATATAACAGTGGCTTACATCAAGTGGCTGGGTTAGAATTTTTAAATCTAAAACCAATGTAAAATGTTGTGTCCCTTCCAAAAAGCAGTCAATTTATTTTTCTAATTTACATCATGGCCGAGACCTGCTCTATCGTCTTTAAAATGAGATCCAATCATTAAATCATTTTCATACTTTTAAGGGTTACATCAATTGGTCAAAACACAGTGGATTATATATTTAGTATTTATTGTAAATACGCCCATTTCGTTTTTATAAACACATGGCATCATTACGAGAGAAATGATTTGTCTTAATGGTTATATTATTATGTGTAATAATGTATCGTATATGATTCATGTTGGAATCCATAAAAATACTGGGCTAAGGGGCTCAAGGATTTTTCTAGAAAGTGTAGTATTTTTTATGTTCTATTGGTCAGATGAGACGACTTCAAAGCCTTTCTGTGAGAAACATTTTTTCAGTAACAAAAATGATTCAGTTTACTGAAACAACCTTATAAGAGAAGTTTGTGAGTGGCGAGTTTCGTTAATTGACATGATAATCTGTAGGCAAGGCTTTCATGTGGAAATCGATGAAAGTGAATCTGAACGCGAACGATTTTCTAACCACTATTCTCAGTCAGTCAGAAAATCTTCTGTAGGCATATGCTCCATTAGGAGAACCTAATATCGTTGGCATAGTGACAGAAGGCGATAAGTCTAAAATTGTGTTTTTTGAGCTATGAATGCAGTACGATAGATTTTAGGGCGGTCTATCTTCGGAAAAAAGCTCATCCATATTTCATGTATTTTTTACGTAATTTGAAGAGATCAATACTAATTAAGTAAATTTCGTTCACAGTTATTAGTAGCAAAAAACAATAATTTATATTTTAAAAATAAATTTAGCATTATCAACTGATCAGTTGACAATGATCGTGATGAGCAAAATCGGTCCTGATCATTTTAAATATGTGGAAGTAGTAAAAAAAAATTGGGTTTATTTCTAAAAATGTAATGCCTTTCTACCAAGAATTGACAGTGGACAACTTAAAAGTGTATAATTTATATTACTAATAAATAAATCGAATTCGTTAATGATTACCGAATCTCAAAAAGTAGTCAATTTAGGTATGTAAATGGAATGACTTAAATCGCATAATTTTCTTAAAACATGGTTATTTTACTTAACGCCATCTGACACTTTACCGAGGATATATCTTATACCAGTGGTGGCGAACCTTTTTGAGCCTGAGTGGCAAAAAAAAATATTTTTTTTCAATATAATAATATGTCACGTGCCACATGCCATGGAAATAAAAGATGAACTTATACTGAATATTTTGCTGGTTACCTAAAAACTTATTACTTACTATTTTTTAAAGAATGCGATCTATTTACGCATGAATCTCGTCATTTCCTTCGTTTGCGAATCCATTGGTGAACGAAAAAAATACACATGGCTATGTCGTCATTGTTTTTGAATATTAATGTGTAAAATCACTTTTATTTTGTTTTTCTTCGTAATTAAACATTCACATGCCAAAGTTTCGCCATCCCTGTCTTATACATTAGAAGCGGACATGGCTACAACAATAAATGTAAAAAATCAAAATGTCGTTAACTCATAAATTTCTATCACAGTGCACAAAACTTTGAATCATAAAAACTTTTTCTATACTATTTACCTATTGGGGTTAATGTTTTCGTTTTTAGAACGGACCTATTATTTGGCAAAGCGTAGGGAAAACTGCCCATAAAATGAACGCAAAAACTTTGCCATTATCGTTAGCGAATTCTCTTATGAACATGAATATACGGCTGTCCAATTAATTACGCAAAACTGAAACTGAGAAGGTGTGGTCGCACCTTTATGGAACACAGAATGGGTGCGGCAGCATTTGTTTTACTAACTTATAAATAATAATGGAGAACACGCACGCACCGAACAAAATAAATTAAGCCCTGAAATATTGTACGTATTTTAGTTAATATGCTGCTAAATCCTAAAAGTTGTTTAGTTTCGGTACAAATTAATGCTTAAGAAAATATCTGTGCCTAAAAGGAACTCAATTTAACCAATTTACTCCCAAACATATATAGATAAGATAAGGCGTCATTCGGGTTATTAAACAGTTACCTATTTTTTTTCTTCAATAAATTAGTTCATCTAAATAATAAACCGTATTAAAAATTGAAAACTTTATTTTACATTGTCATGTTTTGCATCATTATGTTTTTTATTGTGATGGCTGAACACTGGGCAACGAAAGGCCGACCATTGGATTTTGGCGGCTGACCACTGGGAGAATTGTAATTTTTTTGTAAACTTCTATTATTTTATGCTTGGTACAATATTAACTATTTTATATTTAGTTTGTTACATTACTTAATCCATGTTTAATGAAATAACAGCGAAAAAAATTCTATTTATCATTCATTGACTCAAAATCTCTTTTGAAAGTACACCTGTCGCTTAACTGGCCAACTACTGGCGAAATGACCCTACTATTACTATAGCTAATCGATACCAAATCTTACGATTTGTATGCCAAAAAGATAATTCTTCATAATGTATAAAAAAATCTTTTTGTGCTTACGAGAGTTCTTTGAAAAAAATAATGCTTTGAATGCGATAATCTCAGAACTTTTGCTATCTGTTAGTTTACCCTCCATATAATATCATAATACAAAGTTTGGTCAATGAATACCCTGGACCTAAGCCTAATACTATAAGCTGATGATCTGTATGCTTTCAGAATAATTGACGGTAAATGAAAAGTATTTGTAGCATCAAACAGAATGACATACCTTTGACTTAAAAATATGTAAATAGTTAATTTTGCTTCATAGATTTTTTTGTTGTCATAAAACATGTTTTAATATTTTTTACATATAATAGAACGATCGGAAAGAAGTCCATTATTTTATCGCAGTGTTGTTTGAGCTCTTAATGAGAGGTATAAAAAATTACATAATTTGCATAATAAGTATCGGAAACCAGCTTCTATGATATCAAATGTTGAAATTCAAAGAAATTTATGCTATTTATGCTATTTTTGATTTTTTTTTTAATTTGTACATTTCACCCTCAACTAATCAGTTGAAAAAATATTAAACTATTTGTTCATTGTATTTGAAGCAATATTACACAAAAAAAAAAATTAAATGTACAATTTAACACATGAAATTACAATCTTTTGTCAGTTCGAGTCCATTCGTCTACTCGAATGCCTGAAGATGCCAAAAGGCGAAACCTGGGCCGTAAGTCACGAAATACATGGATATGTACAAAATCTTTACAATTCAAACATGAAATTACACTTAATGACCAACCCCGGAATTGAGAAATTCTAAATTCTAAAATTTCGGTGACGAACCAGTGGCCTTTTAGGGTCTCGAATGCCGACTTTCGACTGAAATAAATTAATACAGCTGCATAACGTAATTTCAGCTGCTGAATAATAATTTAGATATGAGAAAAAATTATCAAATTCTATGAAAAGACCTCTCACCTATTGGTGATTTACAAATACTCCGAGATGGAAATTGTATATTTAGTTTGTTTGTATTTTTAAATTTTAAATATAAAGCAACGATTTATACATGTCGCCATTTAATTTCGACTCTAAATTTACGATTCATATTAAATTTAACGATTTGGCTCGATTTATTTATCTTGGTTTTGCGCAGGCGCCGATGTACGTGGGATTTCACACATAAAGAACTATCACAAGATACATCAATTCTAAACAAACAATGATCTCATTCAAGATAGAATGAGACGTTTTTATGCGTCCATAATAAGTGTGAAAGAGGCGATTTAACATAAATATGATAATACATTCAAAATTTAATGGCACGTAACTAGACTTGCTAATTTTCAATATCAAATGTCCCTGGATAATATTTGGTTAGTTTTCTGTGAACGAATACTTACATAATGTAAATTAAGTCGACAGTGTTAACATTACCTTAGGTATACTACTGTACAAGAAGTAAGTTTAATAAAAACGGAAATTAAATACCTTTATATTCATATCAACAAAAAAGCAAACTGATTTCTGAAATCTCACGATCAGTAATAAATGTTTATCGAGTAATTCGTAATGTTATATAAAATCACTTTGACGGTGTTAACTGTCAATTCTTGGTGGAAAGGCATTATATTTTAAAAATAAAACACAATTTGTTTGTACTGTTTCCACACGTTTATAATTATCAACACTGGTTTCGCTCATCACGTTCATTATCAACTGATAAAAATACAATCATAGCAGGGCTATGTAAAATTGTGTTTCAAAGAAAGAGTGCAATATTTTTTTACAGCAGTAACCGAAAAGTCCGTAACCGATGTGCCGCGGCACATCGGTACGCCGAAAGACGATCCCAGGTATACCGTGGCGCAGTGCGTCCAAAGCGAGAAAAAAATAGAATATTTTCGTACCAGAAAAAAATTGAAACCATTTAGTTATTAAGATCCCCGCTTAAATCATTCTCGATGAAACAAATATTGTAGTGTTTTGATAGTAATGGAATAATTGCAATGATGGGGGATAAAATTTGGTGTCTCGTGTGTAAAACAAAATAATCTTACTGTAGAAATCATACATTGCTGCATATATTGGGAAGCAACCATGGCGAAAAATTTCCCAGTGGAATTATTAATTAACGAATGTATTAAAATAATATACATTATCAAATCAAGGGTCTAAAATGCCGCATTTTTTTTTTTAAAAACTATCAATCACTACTATACTATTTCAAATTCACCAAATAAAAACAAATTGACAAATTGTAAATTTTGTTCTTGAAATTTACATATTTTGGCTTGTGGTGTGCCTTGAAATATTAATGAGTGTTTAGGTGTGCCGTGGTCGAGAAAAGGTTGCGGAGCACTGTTTTACACTGTCGTTTTTTCGGAGCGAGTCGAACGAGGACATTTTTAATTTTGGAAAAATTTGGAATTTCGAACAAAGGACGAAATAGGAAGAAATTTTATACTTGCAAATAGAAAAATTGATAAGTCTATCGATAGAACACATACGTACATTAAAAACTTATTTGTTGAAAAATCTCTAGGAGCGTGCTTAGCGACTCAGCGACTCAAATATAATACGATGGAAAACAAAATAATATTAATTTGATCGTGAAATACATAAACGTTGTTTACTACTAATTTTACACCGTGGACATATCGGTTTTTGGTTTTACACGCCTCATTTACCTGCAGACTGTCTTTAGTTGGTGCATAATCCATTAATTAATCGTTACTTTTACTATCGTGGGTGAGTTGCTCTACTGCCATTTCAATTTCTCAAGGATAAAAGACGTAGGTTTCGCTAAATTGCATAGTTGATTGCACACTTTCCACATTCATTGTATGCTATACAATAATCGCGAGAATAAATAGAAATATTAAGCACATCATTTACAAATCCGTCTCGAAATCATTTTTGATCAATGCAGCCTTTATTCCCAATTATTATACTCAAGGACTAGGAAAATGTGGAAATTTCTGTGGCAATGACGTAAGACAACTTAATAAGAGAAATCTAGTTGCTTAAAATATTGAAAACGTTTCAGTTGATTCAGATATTTCTTATTCCACTAGCCTCTTAGTTTTTAAGGCGTATAGGTCAACAGTGGCGTCCTTGATTGGTAGTTTAGTATTTTACTATAAATTCGCCCATATTTAATTAGCGCAATATTATATCTTGAAAATTATATCAAATAAAAATAAAAAAGACGCCGCAGCTTGAAACATTGAACATTTGTGTACAAATAACTCAAAACAATATTTTTTTTACTGGTTCTCTCGCAATGTATAGCATATAGGCTCATAATGGAGGAATCTCAACATAAGTTGTTCCACAAGAACTGCTTTTTACTCAGTTGTCCAACCTGTATTTTTCGAAGAGAGTAGGATAGGGGTAGGGTAGGACTAGTGGTTTGCTAATTGCTCTCGATACGTTCTGTGTTTAAGGTCGGATGGGTGGGAGGAAATTCTAGACACCATAAGCATCTTTTTTAAAAAATAAAACACAATTCATTTGTACTACTTCCACATATTTATAATGATCATTATAAATATGTGGAAGTAGTACAAATGAATTGTGTTTTATTTTTTAAAATATAATGTCTTTCCACCAAGAATTGACATTTAACACCTTAAAAGTGACTATAAGCATCGATATCCATTCCTCCGGATGGAAATTCATAAATCGGTTGAAATATCAATTTATGAAACTCAGTAGCGTGATTTTAACTCGAGACATCCGTAGCCGAAGCCAATAACGTTAACCATTGCCTCACGGACCCGACAATTAATTATTACTCACTTGTATGGTGTTAACTGGCAATTCTCGGTAGAAAGTCATTATCTTCATGAAAAAAAAACTATTTCTACAATTTTCCGGAGAAATTTCAAGTATCGGTTTTGCAATATCCTAACGTATATCAATAAAAGGACTTTTTTAACAAAGCCCTGTTCATCAAAATACTCATGCAGCTATTGAACCGTGTTAAAACATTGTCGTTTATATCTAATAACGTGTAAATCAAACCTTTTAATATTAATCTTCGTATAACTCTTTGGATCTACGTATTAGTTACTGTATAAAATAATAACTTTAATTCGTAAATACTCGATGCTTTGGTAGGTGAAAATATATTTTATATCACTTACCTTAATGATACATAGTTACGTCCGGACTGACCTTCATTTATCGTGACCAAGTGCAGGTACCGGCTACCCCTTCCGCCCTCTTGTCTACCCGCCCATACTTCCGCCCTAATACACCAAACATACAGTGCTAATCGAGATATCACTTATTCAAAACCACAGTGGCGCCCTTTTTTCGTAATATTTATGTCAATTTCCAAAATACTCACAAACTCACGAATTGTGATATGCCAAAAGAAATATATTACACAAAACCTTAAGAATGAAATCTGCAATGGTTTCAAAGCGTAGGGTAATTGTTCCAATAACAACACCGAATCTCTTACTGAGCACTTTAAGCATCATATTTTGCATACATTTTACAAAATTCATGAAAAAGTTAATAATTAAAATCAGCGGCGGCTGGTGACAAGAATATTAAGGAGTGCAACAAAATTTTCACCTTAAATATAAAATTAAAATTGGTAACTTTTTTCTTCCACTGGCACTGTCACTAACGCGTCACTTTAAGAAGCTCAAATTTCTTACAATAAAAACACCGTGAAAAAAGGTTCTGTAGTACCGTTCCACTGCGTTACATGGCGGAAAACACCATGCATAAAAGCAACATACATTCGGGAACGCTCGTCATAATTCGGGAGGAGGTGCGCTGCTCTCGAATATGTTAAAATGCACTATACAAGTCGACTGTGCGACACACGTGACGTCATAAAAAAACTAATCTTCCATACGAAATACCTAAAACCTAAGGAGAGCAATACGAAAGTGCACCTCCTGGTCATAAGCAGACTTTCACAAACGTATTATTATTGTTTTATTACATTCGCTAATAATTGTTGTGAATCATTGCTTCCTGCAATATTTTTTTAAGACGAACACGCGGGGAATTTAAATTGGTGAATTGTTATGTTTTTATGTATATAGCTTATTAATTGAATATGTACTTGGGAGCAAAGTGCTCCTCTGCTCCTTTACAAGAGCTGTCCCTGATTAAAATGATATATTATTTTTATGTCAAAACGTTCGACACTGGAGTGTCTGGTAGTTCAGTTACTGAGTGATTTAGACTTTCATATGATAAATAGTATTTCAGGTGAAGGCGAAATATATAGAGAAATCAATAACCTACAATAATTAGAATAAATGTCAACAAATAACTAGACAGTACTTAAATATTTATTAATTATTAGCAACACAACTTCTTAAAAATACAGTTTCGTAATGTCAGCTATTAATACCAAATATAAAAGACAATTGAATTACTTCTTAATTTGAATTGTGTTTCCCACTAAAAATTAATTCATAATTTGTCGTCCTAAAACCATGACTGCAAGCTGGTATCTCCGAAAACATGAATATAATATTTTCGTGTGGTATTCAATTTCCAACACGACTTTCTGCTGAAACTAAGTATGACTATCTACTATAAGAGATCCTCTCTCACTTATCCTATCCTGAAAACGGGGCAAAGCAAGAGCGATTACCTGACCAATAATTCTATCAAAACCCTTTCGTTACATTTTTACTATCTTTTCGAAAGTGAGGTTGAGCGATTGGATAACATGTAATTCTCGTAGAACAACTTCTTTTAAGATAACTCCATTAGTCCATATTATGCTTCCCGTTGATATCAGACATGGATAAATATACCAATCAGATATAATACTCGATAAAGTGGGAATGGAAAAACAGTGAAATAAATACGTTCTCATGTTTTTCAAGATGTTGTATGATTTTAAATACCTTGTTTATGAAGAAGTTTTATGCGCCACAGGGAAACCTTTAGTGGTTTATTGTATTTTATTATTTTTTTAAAATATAACTTACTTTACTTGCGTTAACTGAAATCAGCATGAAAACAATACAAAATGTCTTGAATTTAAGTCTGGGCTTGATTTGTCACTTTGAATGCTCTTAATAATCAGTTCGTGGTAGATCAGAAAAAGCTTCAATTGTGATCAGTAGACCGTGGTTTATTTTCTCATAACTCCATTGTAAGTAACTACAGGAGAATGCATAATCTGTCATAAAAACAACAATTTCAACTATCAACTACTTATATATATAAAATCTTCTCGATAAATTATTAAAAAATCATTCGCATGCCCAAAACATAAAAAATCTTGTATTCATTCCAATTATAGCAATAATGAGAACAAATGTTATTTTAAACATAATAAATTAACGCTTCATGATCGATCCCGGGACCTTAAAACTGTGAATCCCAATATCCCGGGATCATAAAAGGAGTCCGAGATTTGATCCGGACACTTTTGAGACTTAATGTAGGTACAATACTTCATTTAGAATTCGTTATTAACTATTCATAATATCGAGTTTATACTGGCAGAAGGCATTAAGTATAAAAACAAGTACCGAGCTATTTTCTATGGATTCGGTGGAAATTCATTTTTAATATAAAATTAAAATTGGTACCATTGTTATTCCATTGTCGTGTCTTATCTTGGGTATATTATTTGCCAATAAATAATACTTACTGATAAACATAACCGTTTCGATGCAGACGAGTATTGATATTTCGAAACCTGCAGCGTACGATGGGACGGTTATTGTGTCGCTGACGGCTGTCGATACAGAATTCTCATCTTCAGACTAACCATATCGCAATGTTATTTATTTCTAAAGTTAAGAATGATTCCAATTCTTAAACCAAAATGAAGTGAGGTTGGGTTTTATTCCATTTCTTCTGGACGTGGACGAGGGGGTCAAGACATCAACACTGATAGACTAATTACAATAACACTACTAATTATAAATATATATAATTAGTCTATCAGTGTTTAGGTCTTGCCCCCTTTCCCACGTCCAGTAGAATGGAATAAAACCCACCCTACCCTTCATTTTTGGTTTAATAATTGGAATCATTAATTACCCTAGAAATAAATAACCTTGCTATATGGATAGTCTGAAGATGCTTCTTAAAGAGGCGAAACGCGTCACGTTAGTGATAAGGCAAGTGAAATTTTGTATTCAGTACTGAGATAATCGTATTTAAGGCATTATTTTTTATTTCGAAGTACCCTCTTAATATATCTGATATTATACGACTTAATGCGTTCTACCAGAGCTTTAAATTATATATTTTTCTATATTTAAAATATAAAAGCGTCAAACACTGACTTCATGCTTTCTGTCTATTCTAGTATATCCTCTATATGTACTGCAATGTTGAATTATAATACCAACCTACTTGATATTTCCATACAATAACACATTAAGTTCTCAGTAAGTAAAGTTGAACACCTCGTTCCCACAACCATGTCCAAATAAGGCCCAGACAATGATAAACAAAACGCAGAACCAAATCATTTACATTCATATTAATCTCAATGGAAAATTTCTCGTTTTGATATTGGTCGTCTCCTCGATATGTGATAGGGTTTTTAAATCCGAGACTAACGACCGTCACGCCAGATTAAAGCTGTCTCAATTTAAAATATATACACATATTGTATTGAAATATGTACGTAATTATTACCATTCGTTTTCGTCACACCAGGTGTAGGGAATTTTTTTTTTGATATCGGTTTTTCGGTTTTATTTTTCTGCACGTACCGGTATTCCGGTATTTATACCGATTATTATTTAATCGTTTTTTTAATAACAGTTACCAATATGTTTAATGATTTATTTACTTTTAAGGTGTGAACTGGTCATTATTGGTGAAAAAACAACAATTTTTGTACTAATTCCACAATTTTACATTTTGATGATTTACTCAGTTTTAGTAAATAATGGCAAAATGGTTATTTGCTATATTTTTAATAAAAGACTAATTAAATGTTTATTTTTTTCAGGTAAACTGAGCCACATCTCTACTGATTACATGGTCACAGACGGTTTTCACAATTGTTTTATTTTTGAGATTTTTTGTTCGGTAAGTGATGACGTAATCATATAAAATATTAATACTGATATAATTTTGTCTTAAAATTATATTTTCTAAAGTATTTCTTATCCTCGGTGCAACATCTCATTGTAGTTAGAACTGAACGATTGATTGGCACCATTCATGACCGTTATTTTCTAATAATTTATTGTGCAGTGTTCGTTTGTCGAGGAATTGTTGATACGCTACCATAATATCTAAAAAATCAATCTTGAATCCTTCCATTATGCTTTGATTGGTCATTTTTCAGAAGAATCATAGTTTTGGTATGCTATTTCTACAAAATTAATTATTGGCTTAAAAGTTTTATTTTGCCTCCTCCAAATAATGAAAAATAACCGGTTAAAACCGGTATTTTAAAGTCACAACAGACCCGTGTTTCTTAACGTAGAGCCCAGCTGAAATCTGAATGGTTGACTGCATTATTGTATATGAACATGATATATTTTGTCATTTTTGTCGATCATTGTGAGACGACCGCGCTCATTTCTTTGCTTCAGTTTATCAGACTTAGGTATTCTATATCAATTAAATAGAAATTATTCGCTATTTCAAGACATCTATTGCATGAAATATATCTACATTGATACTTCAGTACAATGTCAAAAAATTGCGGTTTTGAGTTAAGTATGAAGAAATGCTTAGAATAACGATATCTACCAGTTGCAAAATGTAACAAGCCGTAATCTGTGGTTATTTTATGACAGTGGTTATTATTACTTTTGATTCCAACTGTGAAAACTACCAAAATCCTGTGAAAACTCCCATCATTAATATTAGCAAAAATCTAAATTATGTTTATAATATTATAATTATAAATATATCTTTAGATAATCTTAGAATAACATTACATAGATAAAATTTAGATGTACAGTAGAAAATTAAACCTACCCAAAATCTTGTTTCCGAATTATCTCAGAACTACCCTTTTTGAGTTGTTACTCAGGGCTGCGGTGTCAGAGTCGGAGTTGTAAAAAAACGAGCGACTTCGTCAACTTTTTCTGTACTTGTTTAATTTTTGGTTATGCTTTATAGCATCTTCTTGTCCTGCAGTATACATATATATGTATATATTATATGTATAATATGAAAAATATAGCCATTTGCCAGATTGGTTGGTTGGTGTTTAATTTGAAGACCAATTACACATAAATAGACGACTCTACACCTCTGATTGTTACACTTTGAAACTTAGGTATCGATAAAAATAATAATATTATCTTAAAATTTCGCTTTAATCGGCAGAGAGTAATTTGAATGGTTCATATGCACCTCCCATAAAGAAATTGTTGTAAATAATTCTTTGTATAATGAATATTAAATTTTGGATTTGCTTGCAATTATTATATCTGACAGTTGTTGACAACGATGACGCAAAGTATGCACGCTAAATATAGTCCCACCTGAATGAGCTTGAACAATCGTTCCCAACGGATCGTAAAAACCGACTCATACCACCAATTTTCTTGTCCCGGTCTCACTTATTTCGTTTATTTTATGTACACAAATTGACAATGTATTTATTGAGGTTTGCGAACCTCAACATTTTTCTAATAACTGGATCTATGCCATAGGCGCGTTAACGCACACAACAATTCCGTGCGCGCAGGACCAGCTATATAAAATAAGCATGTATATGCGCTCTACTTGACACTCATTATAATAGCCAGCGTCGATGTTTTTAATAATTCAAGCATGTTGTAAACATAGTGGCATCTGTTGGAATCATTGCGCAGTACTTGCATTTAACAGATTTTGGTTTGAAATCAATATAACCTTACATACATATTAGATTTGTTTGTCATACACGGCCACACTAAAATCTCCCGTTATAAAGAGTTAAACGATTCTTGACGTTACTGCTGTGTTAACTGGTAAATTATTATAAATGTCATCATGTAGTTTATTCTTAAGGCTTATCGACAAATAATGTATATTAAAATAAGACATAATGATAGCTATAATACGCACATTTCTGACGTTGGCGGGGAGCCAAAATAGTTATCAACTGCATATCGACGGTGTTTTGGACAATTAATATACCCCTCAAAAATACGAAAATGACTCCGCCACTTGATGTAAGCCACTCGACATATCGACACTCCGTATGTATAATCTCGTATCTGAAAACATAAGAATTTACAAGAATTCATTTCAAAGATTCGTAACGCAACTCACCATATGTTTTCGAAAAAAGCAGTTTACTCTCTCCAGAACAATTTTAATTTTGACGGTTACATCAATTGGCCAAAACACCGTCGATATTTAGCCGTTATTTTCTGTTCTCGATTTAAATAATTGAGTCAAGTAGGAAAATAAATAATAATGCTTAATTTACCTCTTTGGACTCTATATGGAGCATATGGCCACCACGCGCGCGTACATGATTCCCTGTCGCCGAGTATATCTTATGGATAGTATCCGACGGTCGTTCAGGATGCCGGAATCCCACCAATCGGAAGATGAGGCAAACAGGATTGAGGTCTTCCGGAGGCATCCGCAGTACATGACACTAAAAGTTTTAACGTCTCTCCATGACCACTGACGTAACAAGACGCTACTTAATGCATTCCCTAACCTCTGAGTTCCTTGCGAAGTTTAACTAGGTACCTCACTAATCAAGATTGCAAATTACGTCAATAATATCGATATTTGGCCTGAGAAATAATCTCTACTTTGGCGCTATACAAATTTACTTGTTATGACGATAATAAGAGCTCGCGAGACAACTTGTCGACAGTTTGACGCTACTGACAGGCATTGATGAGCTAATTCGCTCATGGCACTCTAGAAGTTAATTTCAAATCAGTATTAAAATTATTTCAGATCACCATTAATAGGGTTCCTACACTTAGTGATAATATTTTTATTTATTGATTATTATTGTATATACACAATAAAAACTGTTGACTGTCAATTAGAATTCATCTGTGCTCTTGAATGCCTGAAGTGTTTGAAAGGCGAAACTTGGGTTATTAGTGACAAAACTTATGGAAGCGTAAAAAATTTGAACGATTCAAATTTGATATTGAAATTCAATCAAGCGCCCTCAGACGATGTCTTAAATTTTGTATGAAATACATATGTATGTGTAATAAATACCTCATCAATGTTTATGTCGACAAACCTCTTAATACTGTAAAACGTAACGCCCAGTGTTAAGCGATTAAAGTAACACTCATTGTAAGGGGATTTTCAAACCCTAGAGTTACATTTCAATGGTCTTTGACAGTTATCCGCCGTGACACAGAATCGGTCCTGGATTATCTCGCCTAACAAGCTTCACGTGTAACAGTTTCACTACTTCTCACGGTGCTCTTTTAAGCTTAAAGCTACTTTCACTGTCGAACTTTCAGTTTCCAGTATTAGCTGATAGCTTCTATCAATAAGCACGTCGCCGTAATTTATATTCTGGTAAAAGCTTAACACATGCCCATCAGCGGTAAACTTCATCCGCTGATCGGCATGGGTTAACTTACAATTCCTTCACATCTTTCAATATATCGATCGTCCATTTCAGTGCTTCGCAACTTTTTCTCACCCACGGCACACCTAAGCACTCAAAAATATTTCACGGCACACTACAGGCGAAAAAATGTAAATTTCATAAAAAAAAAACTTGCATGTTTTTATTTGATGTATTTGAAATAGTGGCTAATATATGTTTAAATGAAAGCCAATTAAACTCTTTTGCTTTTTCAAAGTGATGGAACGCTTAACGCTATGCGAAACCATCGGGATTGACATTTTTTCAAATAAAAAATACGTATTTAAGGTTCTTGGTTTGAAAATGTGTATTATTTTGATGCATTCGTTCTTGTTTATAATGATTTCACTAAGAAATTTTTCGACATCAATGCTTCTCAATATTATACAGCAATGTGTAATTTGTACGGTAGGATTTTTTCGATTTACACCCTAGACAACCCACCATTTTATTCCCAGATATTTATCATTGCAGATGCACTTATCCGTGCAAAGACTAATACAATTATTCTAATAAATATCAAAATAAAGAACATTTGTTTTAGTGAGAATAATTTCAAATGAGATCTTACAGATTTAGCAAGCGAGTGGTTTTCATTTTTTTGTAATATAAAAATACTCAAATGTTCTCATTTTGGACGCGCCGCGCTGCGGCCCACCTGGAACCGTCTCGCGACGCACCGGTTGCGGAGCACTGGTCCAGTTCATTACTCAGAAATCTCCAAACAACCCATATTAATAATTGTAATAGGAAAAGTAATAACAGTCACCATAAATCAAATATTATTAATTTTTACCAGAGTTGTATACATATAAACAGGTATTTAACAATTAGATAATTTCCGAGTATATTCAGTAGAAGGATATTTAGAAACATCCTTTTACTGACTCACGAATGTCAACATTTTGCTTAATTCTTTAAAAAGTTATCTGCCTTAGCATTTTTGAGTTATCTTAGTACTGATGTTGTGAATTGAAAAAATAAAAATAATTATTTCGAATAAAAGCAATTACAAGTAAAAAGCGGAGAATATAGATTTAGTTATCACAGGGAAGTGGGTAAGGTTTGCCAATCTCGGTACACTTTACTTTGTTCTGTACGGAGAAATATATGTGGTAATTAAAATTTGGGCGCCAGGCGTGAAGATACACGCCGAATAAAAAATAATAATAATAAAAATACGGTTACCGTTAAAAACACATTTAATTAGAGATGCGGAAACCGTAGATGCACAGAATTTACATTATGAACTAATAAAACAGAAATTATACGACTAAACAATATTTATGAACAAGATGGTAACACTAAAACAGGAAAACTATTATAATAAATAAATACAAAACTACGACCTTGGATGATAAACCATCTTGGCGGCGAACACGGCTGTCCGAGGCCAATCTCCAGCGCGTTACCGGCACGTCCTACTCGTTCCACATCCTGGCGCGTAAGCAAGTTTTAACGCAATTATTGGCGATTCTTCCCCTTCGTCTCCTACCAACGACGCATCGAGGTGCGTATCGCCGATAGGTGACGATTGTGATGTTGCGACGAAATCGTAACACTGAATTAGATAGAACGAACTCCATATTTAACTCAAATTTCAGTTTTTTGGAGTTGTCTGACTAATGAACCCGACGATAGATATTATATATGTGGTATTATTAGGGTTGCCACTTAAACAGAAGAAATACTAACCGGTTATTCGAATTTTATTTTTTGAAAATCCCGGCGTTTTGGCTTAAGTCGAGATATGTTTTTAAATCTATTCAAAATCATAATCATACTCTAGCTACTTGTTCACTACGCTTTTTCTCATTTTACTCAGTTTTTCACTGCCTAAATCTAAATCTAATCTCAATTTTTCAACCAATAAGCGGAATTTAATAATATTGAAAATGCAATATATTTTCCAAACTTTATGTTCCGATTGTTAAGCTTTTTCTGAGACCTGAAAAGTGTAGGAAGCCGGTACGCAGAAGATGCAGTCGATATAACTTTTTTCCCATATGCCCGCGATGAGCGAAACCGGTGCTGATCTTATTAAAAATGCGAAAGAAGAACAAAACCTTATACAGCATCTCAACAGAAGTTTTTTTCAAAATAATATTTTGAAGAGAGAAATATGGATAGCGCTAATAAATTACTAAATCGCTCTCTCTTCACTTTTAAGCATGGATGGGAATGTAAGCATTGAAGACATCCAAGTTTTGAATACGTGACGCTGTAGATTACGAAATGTAGAACTCGACTGTACCGAAACATTATGCTTGTCATTTTTGTCAACGTTATTAACTAAGTGTAATTAATTGGCAAATAATATTTGACCGATATTCGATATTTTGCGGACGCTGCATAACAGGTGGACACTCATCAATGTCACAATGATGAAAGTAGGTCACAGACAGTCAACGCGACAGTGTAAATTAACAAACAAGGAACAACTGAATTCATTTTGTATCGAATGCCGAACGTAATTCAATAACCGCCATCTAACGTAATTTCTCTCGTCACTCACTGAACTCTGAACTGCATTAATCATCAACATCCGTCCTGCTGTCTTAATTACTTCAAGCATTTAACATTGGAATCATATTATTAAAATTATTATGATTTACTTATTTATTATAGAAAGTGTGGAAGTAGTGCAAAACAAAATGTATTTTATTTATTTTAATATAATGCCCTTCCACCAAGAATTGATAGTTAACACATTTAATAAATAAACCTTCAATTCACCATTAACAATAACCACTAATTCCATTGATTGATTGTTACTATTTCAGCTTTGACTGTTTACATGAGTGATTCTGAAATAAGCCTCCCTTATCTATTAAAGGCAGCTATTCTGTCGGTTTACCTCACGTTATTATCTCTAGGATTACAGCGTTCTAATAAAATTAGAACGACCATAATTTTCAAAACGTTTTCAGAATATAACTCGCACAGTATTCAATTGTTTTAAATTGCCTCGTTTTAATATCGGCGGTGTTTTGTTCAATTGATGAAAAAAAATTGAAAATTGAAAGAGAGATTAAAAACTGTTTTCATCGAAAACATTTGAGAGAGATTCTACTTGACGGTCAACACACTTTTACTGCCCCAGGTCCGGCGTGGTGACAAGGATAATTCACAGGTTCCTTCGTCTTCTATTAAAACCCGCCCGTCAGTTTACTTTCTTTTTAATTGCAGTTATTTTATACTAATAAATTCCTTGAAGGCAGTAACAGATACACAAACAGAGTTTAAAATACACACTTTCAATTTAAAAACGCAGTAAGTGGTTTTACGATAGGATCGCAATTTCGAACTAAGCCGTGACTTTGTCGGCGACCGACAACCAGCCCCTCGGTAGGCCGACTGGCAAGTGACCGTTTCCCTAAGCGTCGCACGCTTTTTCTTTACTGCTAACGGTAAACAAACAAATATGACAAATTATTTTTGAACGCCTTAACAGAGATATTACATATTAAATTTGCATGAATATGAAGAGTCTGTAGACGTGTTTCGAAGACCCCTGTCCACCCCGTAAGTACGGGGCGGTGTCACATTATATGGTGAGTTGCGTTATGAATCTTTGAAGTGCGCTCTTGTAAAATCTCATGTTTGCAGATACGGGATTATATGTACGACATGTCGATATAATATCAAGTGGCCTCGTCAGAATTGTTAAACCTAAAACTAATGTAAAATTATGTTCCCCTTCCAAAAGTGGTCAGTTAATTTTTCTAATTTACATAATTTGGCCGGGACCTGCTCCGTCGTCTTTAAGTGAGAAATGTCTTTAAAATCCAATCATTAAGTTATTTTCGTATTTTTTGTGGGATACATCAATTGGTTTAAACACCATCGATGTATTAAAATGTACAATATATTTAAGACGAATTGCGTAATTGTTGAAGAGCTGAAAGCTATGGGAAGCGTCATAGAATAAGTAGTAATGACTGTTAGCCCCTGTACTTCAGCGATTTGAGTTCAGCTTAGTAATCAGAAAATTCAGAGGTCATGTCTTTGGAGGGATAATACCGATTTTTTAAATTTAATATTTGTGATCTTTTTTCTCCTCGTGTTGATGTCAAGCTATTCAGAAAAAAGTATAAGGCTTATTGTTAATTATGTAACACGTACATATTATATAAAGTTTATAAAAATAAAACACATTTTTTTAAACTGATTCCACAATTTTATATACTTGATGATCAGGATCGGTTTCATTTTCTATTTTATTTAAATTACAGTTATCAGTTTTAGTATCAAGTTTATTTAAAAAAAATTCGTTCTAAAATTAATAATTTATACACTCAACAGAGAATTTGGAATTTTAGAATAAGTGAACGTTTGGCGAAACAAGTTTTTGACAGTGTCGATAATGCTAACTGCAACAACATTTAATATATTATTATTCTCAAAACAAGCAAGTTACGAGAGTCTAAAAAATAAAGTTAATATCAGTTTCAAAATTAAAGTCATAATAAACATCTACTTTTGAAAATAAATTATAATTTCTGAATCTTAAAATAGTAAAATAATAGTTTATAGAACCATGTACTATTAAGTTTTACTTGTTTTTTACCACTGCCATAAATTCTTAATGGTAAATCGATGACCAATAGAAAATACCTTGAGAAAGGAATAAATGATATATTATACCCAACTAAAGAATATCTGAGTTAAGTAAATAAAATAAGAAGGTCGAATATTATGTAATATTATATCGCCGCTCCAAAAGAAAAAGGGAACTTGTGCAAAAATTTAATTTTGAAAAAAACGCACTTGGTGTTTTTAGAGTGAAGTTATTTCTTAATATTTTGAAATGTTAATTACCTTGAAATGAACCCATTAATTTATACCTAAATGTTTCAACTCGCAATGTTTAAGTTTAAACATATTTATATATTTTTCCATACATAAATTGAATATTAATTTAAAAATACAGCTATTTTTCTTTTTACAATTTTGATTTCATAGCCTCCGTTTCGAAAATGTATTTTTGCCTGCTATGGACAGGAAAAAAATACGAACAAAACTGCATTCATAACTCCAAACCGCAAAAAGGCGAAAATTTTTTAATGTAATCGCGATTAAAAATACAGCAATATAAACAGAACACACAATACAACCGTCAAATTCTGTGTTTATTCATTTCAATGGATCAATTTTACATACTTATATTAGGTTAAGTTCCACCGTCATACTTTTTAAGGGAAACCAGTTCTGTTATATTGTGATAAGTTCATATTAAACGTTCATCTCAGGTTATTTTTGACGCCATTATTTTATTTAAGTAGTCGTATGTTGTTTGATTGATCACAAATATTCGCGCAAAACAAATACACACATATACCGACAAATGCGCACATATACAGTTGCGCACAAAATAATAGAAAAAATTAAAATTGATAACTTTGTTATTCCACCGTTTTAATTTACTTAATGTGGCACGTGTTTCGCTTCTTTGAGAAACATCTTCAGAAGTATATCGCAAAATTATTTATTTTTAAGGTAAACAATTATTCTAATTATTAACATAAAAACTACTCCCTGCCACCCATCCGATCCTCTAAAACGGCGCGTAGTGAGAGCGATTAGCTAACCACTAGTCCTGTCTTAGCCCTATCTTTCTATCCCTACTCTCTTAGAAAAGAGAGAGGTTGAGCGACTGATTTACAAGCAGTTCTCATAGAAAGCTTCTGTTAAGATACCTCTATTAGGAGATCATATGCTCCACGGAAGCGGAAATGGTCAAAACAAAACTTGATCAGTGAAGAATGAGAATCATTGTTGTTAACCTTGAGATTTAGTTAGTCTGAAGATACTTCTCAAGCAGGCCAACACGTGTCAAAACACGACACGACCAGTGGAATATCAGTCATTAATAATATAATTTTATATTAAAAATATATTCCCACAAAGTTAGTGCCGAATTCAAATTCGAAAATACAATAATTTTAAGCTATTTATCAGATGATTTACTTCACGGTAATTAATCAACATAAATTGAAGAAGATTGTTGTCAAATTGAAACATTCAGCATTTTTTTAAATCGCAATTATAAATATATTAATATGTGGAGAACAAATGGCAATACTATAACAAAAGCATAGACACAGGTAGAATGCGCAATACCGTCAGCTGAAACGAACGACGATACTTTGTCAATGGTTATCGGCTGCGGTAGGGCGACGGCCGCTTTATTCAACAGCTTAACGACCGCATGTTTTTTCGCACTTAAAAATCTAAAATCTTTTCGCAAAAAACTTAAATCTACTAAAAAATCCCTGCTTCTCATATCATCCCTGTTGCAGATGTTACAAGTCACCCCGGGACAGGACACGGTTATCATAATGACTCAAGCACCATAAAAAATGCTATATGGCCCATTCAATAAATCACTACGCAATGTGTAAATAATAATAACCGATACTACGAGAGAGAAAAACGTAAAAGTGTAGCATATAGGGGTAGTTTTACAAAACTGTGTGGTAAAAATATTGTTTATGTTTTGTTAAATAATGCGTTGATGTGTATACCACCATCTCACGTTGACATTTGAAATCAAGCCCGATTATAACCCATTACTTTTTCAATAGAATAGAATGTATGACGTAGGACTCATATATGAGTCCGCGGTTATTAACCTGTTAAATTAAATCTCTGTAATAATACAAGAGAAGGAATACGATTCCTAAAAATATTATTTTGTGCGCATGTTTCAATATCTGCACGTGTATATTTGCGCAATCGTCTCTTGCAAATAATCCATGTTCTGTTATCTTGAGTAATTTATATGATTTTAAACATATTTTATATATCAAGTTAAATCCCATTGGCAAATCACATAAACTTTGACGTTAATTCCTATATAAATCGGATTAGTTGCAGACTTATGAAGTTTAAAATGCAAAACAAACTTTTCAATCTCTCTTTGCAGATAAATTCAAACTTTACAGGTCATTATATATTATATTACATTCTGCGTTGTTCATTTTATTCTATTAACGTTAAATTCTACAGCTAGACTAAATCAATTATTCGAGTTTGAAAGCCGTTCAACTTTATGCGAGCCTAATACCTTTACAGTAAAAAAATATAAAAAAATGGTCACAAAAATTTGAAATATCTACGTGTCGCATTTAATTTTCATTTTATTAAGCTTATATTTACCCACAAAGGGTGTGACAGCCCTTAAATAATGTATGCCGTATTTTAAAAACACTTTTTGACATATTTCATAAATTTATATCCAAGATTAGCATACAATTGTATCGTAGACTAACATAGATCTCTCTTTTTATTATTCTGATCGCCTAATACTTTTTTATAGTTCATCGTAAAAAAACTGAATAAAAGCTGCATTTTGGAATTTATATTTTATTTGATTCAAAATTCTTTGAATTCTGTTTTATTGTAAAAAATAAATGCCAAATTTTTGCTTATTTTTTAACCATTTGAAAACGGCCACTTGTGATTCAATCATTAGAGCAGTGCTCCGTAACCTTTTCTCATCCATGACGCACCTAAACTTTCCTTAGAATTTCGCGACACACCACAAATAAAAATATAATATGTAAATTTTATAATCAAAATTTACAATTATTAATTTTATTTATGAATTAAGAATAGCAAATGCCATTATTTCGAAAACCAACCAGTGAAACACCTTTACACCTGGATAAATGGTTGTTAACCATTTCGAAGTGATGGAACACTTTTGATTTGATTTTATAAATAGATAAAAAACTGTTAGTGACGTAATATATTATGTATTATATTATAATGAAAAGATACTTTTAACCAAAATTAACTGAACATTTTCTATTCGTTACCTGAGCTTTCGCTGATTTCAATAACCTCATGTACATTATGTAACGTGGTATGTAGGTTTATTGTACTCGAAATACTAATTTTGAAAATTTTCTGTATATTTGTGAGATGGCTGGGAAAAATCCACCATTTAAAAGAATTCGGTTTACACGTTAACATTCATGGAAAAAATAACCAAATTTTCCAACACCAGTAAAAACTGTAAGACTGTACCGTAAGATTTCACTTGAAAGAAATCTCTTTTTATTTTCCATCATTGCAGTTCCACCATCCGTGCAAACACTCTTATAATAATTTTATTGATTGTCATATCATATCAATTGAAAAATTGTCTGGTGCTCGGAAAAAGTTGAGATACCTCCGTACGAGATGCCAGTTGCCTGGACTGTTAGACTGATGCATTGCCACAGGTTGATATATTCTACAACTAAATTGGTGTACTGTTTTTTTAGATACATTTTTCTAATTTGCATGTTTATATAAATAAACATAGTATTTTTTCTGTTCTGTTTAATTCTACAAACAAAACATTCACTGTTTACATTATATTTGTCAAATGAGCATCAGCTTCTATGCCATTTGTTGTTATTTTCTTTTTCCAATAAATAAATACTAAATTGTGCCGTTAGATTTACGGGCTCAAAACTCAGAATGGTACCTGTTATAAATCGATTTTTGGCATTAGAGTAAGAATATATCGATCTAAATTGCAATGTGGTATTTATACTAGCAAATTTTTGATAAATACAAGATTTAAGCTCAGAACCACTGACACATTAAGGTGTCTATCTTCTATTTACATTGAGATACCAAGTCTTATTACTCTAACTATCCAAAGCAACGTTTTAGAATACAAAAAATATTATGAAACCTCATTCAAAAGGTTTTATGTAAGTACATTATCTACGTTTCCATGCGAATTTTACCATTTTCTCTAAACTCAGCATTTAGCCTTAAATGAAACTATTTTGAAGAAAATTCACCAACTCTTTAGCAGGGATAATCAATGCAGTATTATTTTAGACACGCAATATTATCATCAGCAATTGTGGGTTCTATTAATTTGACATACATCAATACAAATAAGTTAAATGGATAATTTTGTATTTTTTGTCAAACATATCTTTAGGTGGAAACTGAAATTTCAGACGTGCCAAGCTCAACAGACATATCTAGACTCCCGCTTTCCCTTTGGAGATCTAAATGTATCAAAATTACTAGATTTTTTTATCACAGAAAATATCACTTTTAAGTTGCCAGCTTTCTATTCTTGTGTAAACAGCATTATTTAAAAAAAATAAAACTCAATTTGTTTTGTACTGCGTCCGCATTTTTATAATTATCAGGACCGGTTTTGCTCATCACGAGTATTATCAACTGATGATAATGCTCGTAATGAGCAAAACCCGTTACGATCATTATAAAAATGTGTAAGTAACACAAATTAATTTCTGTTTTATTTTTAATATATTATAATGCCTTTCCACCAAGACTTGACAGTTAACACCTTAAAAGTGGTTGATATTTCATTAAAAATAATTATTAATTATCTGTAAGACCCGGTAATTTATCTTACCTTACGTTTTTTGTCTTTCAATTTTTTTTTATACATAAAATGATTTTCAAAATTAAGTTCCCTGCTTTCGGACCCCGTTCTTACAAAGCCCTTTTTTCGACATTATAAATCCTAAGTTTGGAGGTTAGCCACGATAAAAACTCGGTCGGGCAATTGTTTCCAATCGGTATTTCACACCATAAATCTCTCCTCGGATTCCAAAAGGTCTTACCGTAAGACGCCAGGCGAAACTTCGGGCGGCCACCCTAAATCCAGGGGTAATGAATGTTCATTCGGGCCGACGACAGTCCAAAGTTATGGGTCCGTTAATAGTTAGTGAGACTGCGATAGATATCGCGGGGAGAAAAGTTTCCCTCGTGGGAGTCGTGGGCTCTATACTTTCCTAATGTCTTCTGTATTCTTTCATTCGACAGAATTGTGTCCATGGAGATTATCTTAATATTTAAAATATGTTATTTACAAATAATATAAAATCAAAAAAAGAAGAGTTTTATCTTCATCCTCGTAAGCATACTTTTTTTAAACATATCCGCTCCCTATTCGAAGCATATGGCCATCACGCGGTTCCTCCAAGCTTCTCTGTCCAACAACAGTCTCCTCGATTCCTCCCAGGTCATCCCAGCGTCCGGTAGCACCGCCTTATACATATTATGGATGATCATCAGCGGTCTTCCAGGGCGATGAAATCCATCTGGTTGGTAGAAAAGACAGGCAGGATTCAGGCTACCAAACATACCAAGCATACTACCAAAGTGTAAAAATGATCTATATAATACATCGATCGTCCAGTTCATTACTCGGCAATCTCCAAATTAATAACCCATATTGAGATAATGGGAAAAGCAATATTCAAATGGTTATCATAAATCAAATATTGATCTCAACACTCCCTAGTATAATCAAGTAACAAATATATGATTATCATAACTTATGCATTGTTTTTCGTTGTCTATCCACTCAGTTATATGGATACGCATCAAACAACAAAGAAAATTAGATTAAAAATAGTAACACTGTCCCAATTTTGAAGAATGTACATGCATTTCTTACTTTGCAATTGCGTTATGAATCTTTGAAATGCTCTCCTGTAAAAGCTCATATTTTCAGATACAGATTCAGAAAGCGTCGATTCGTACTCGAGTTTCATACGTTTTATAAACAGGTGTTTAAGAATTTGTTACTTTCCGAGTATAGTCAGCAGAAAGATATTCAGAAATATTCTTTTTCACACTCAAAAATATCAACATTTTGGTGGAATTTTTGTGTTATCTGAATACAAAATCAGATAGATCGCAAAATTTTATATACAAGAACATATTTAATTAAAATAATTTTTTTTTGGAGTCGTCTGACTAATGAACTGGACGATCGATATATCCAGCTGACCTGCAATTAGTCATGCACACGTTTAAAAATTTGAACGCTCCAAAACAAAAGTTCCTGGCCACATATTTCTTTCGATTTACACGAGTTCGAAATGAGAATAGAAAATGTTGAGTTTTATGTTCTTAATCTTTTTTTGAGGAATGAATTGGATTGAATTGAAGGATATTAATTGGATCGCTGAGTCGCTAAGCACTCTCCCGAAGATTTTTATAGTGTTGAGTAAATCACGAAAAACAGTTATGGGTATTATGATAGCTGTAAGTATGATTCAAGTTATTTTGTGTCTTCCGGTGTATAAAGAAAAGTGAAATAATCTTTTACAATGTCGTTTTTTCGGACCGCAATGACCGTGTAAAACGAGGATCGACAACGTGTTAAAAAACGACATTTTTATGTTTGGAAAAATTTTGGATTTTGAACATGAGGCGAAATAGGAAGATAATTTCGACTAGCAACTAAAAGAATTGATAAATCTATCGATAGAACACATGCATATATTAAAAAAATATTTTTTTGAAAAATCGCCAGGAGCGTGCTTAGCGATTTAGCGAAACAATCGTTCGTTCTTCCAAAGTGTAGAACCAGCCTATCAGTGAGGATCTCACTGGAATGGAATTTAACATTTCTCAACGGTATTCCTTCGGATGTCGACATATTCCACATGGATATAAGTGAGTTCTATTCTTCACTATTGTTAATATATTAAAATAGATTACCTTGCCTATTCTCAATGTTTACTGTTTGTTATGAATAAATATAATATATCATTTAATTCATGAACAAAATACGACAAAATGTTGTGTTTTATTTTTCCACTGTATGGCTTTGTCCATTGTTCTGATTTATCTAAAATTATTGGATATTGAAGTTTACACATATAAGTACACATTTGAATCATAATTACGACGTCTGACATAATAATTTGAGATTTAAATGCATTATTCTTGACCCCTTGTTTGCCTTCAGTAAATAATTCTACATTATTCACGATTTTAGACGAATCTTCTGTCAACATCTTACCGTTATTTTCATGTTGCTCGCTGGCTGTTTTATTGTGCTTACGATCCCTTGAAAAACCTGAAAAGAAACGTTTTTTCTAGGCTTCGAAAATCACAATGTCCACTTTCATCTCTACTAACCGCTTAACGTTGTCCGCTGCGGTGCCAGGCCCGCAATAGGTTTCGAGAATTTATTTACCATAAATTACCCTTTAATATAATTGTATTTTTAATTATTTCCGCCACTGCTGCTGCCGAGTGATCAACGCTATTTGTCTATACGTCTATAGTATATACCCACTGAGTAAGAAGCACGATCCAGGTAACGTATACTTTTTACACCATGGTCTTTACTTATTGTGCGGTCAAGCGGCTGCGGGTCTGTATTTATTGGGTCAGTAATTAATCAAAAAGGTCAGTAATTAATTTGATAAACGCTCAGTATACACATGATCAGTTATTAAATTAAACGGAATTTATTATTTTACCTTTTTTACTTAGTTAACCTAACCTAACATAACTTAACCTAACCTTCCTTTAATATTTACTGACGATTTTTTTTCTGCTCACCGTTTTATGAATTTGTTAGTGACCGTTTCTTTAATATTTACTAACAGTTAATTGAATTAGATACTGACCAAATAATTAGTTGCCATAACTATTTTTTAAGAAATTACGTGTCTTTGAAATCTTGTTGTTAATAGGTACAATCCTGATAAAATTATGAATAAAATACAGAAACTGTAATTTATTAGTGAAACACAGAAATCATTAAACTTATTTGACTTGTATGTCAATTGACATTTTCTTTGTTGGCAAAATTACAGTTCTAAGCCGTGTAGTTGACAGAAATATATTAAACTCTCGTTGAGGAAAAACCTTCTTTATCCAAACCTGTGAGTAAACATGACAAATTTAACACACCTTCGATTTTTAGAAATAATACTGAATTGGCTGATTGTTTAGGTGTCTAATAAGCTCACCTAATAAGAAATTACCCAACATAGAAAAAAGCCAACTAATTATTTGGTAAGTAACTAATTCGATTTATGGTCAGTAAGAAATGATTAGTTAAGAACTATGTTTGATTAATAAATAATTGCCAAATAAATAAAGGTTAGGTTAGTTTTAATTAAAATACTGACCGTTTTATATAAATATCTAACCGTTTAATTTAATAACTGACCATTGTATATAAATTACTGACCGTTTTTTAACTGACAACATGAATACTGACCAATTATTGAATTCGTTGCTGACCATTTATTATTTCTTACTGACCAAAAAATGAAATAATCAGTGACCCAATAAATGCAGGCCGAACAAAAAACAGCCAATAGAAAGATTTGAAAACCTATAATCTTCTAAACTATCTAGAATTTTGATATTAAACCATTACAGAATATTGTTTTTTTTTTAAACGTGTTATACGTCCGCTTTTAATGTAGATCACATGGCCACCGATAGTATTTCGACAGAAGTTTTTTTACGAGAACTGCCGTTACTCAGTTGCCCAAGCTCCTTTATTCGAAGAGAGGTGGGTTGGAAGGATAGGACTAAGACAGAACTAGTAGGTAGCTAATCGCTCTACACCCTGGTTTTAGGATCGGATGTGTGGGAGGGAATCTTGGAACAGAAATCCATAACTTGATTGAAAAATAATTTATGAAACTGTCCGTCTGGGATTCGAGCCCGTGAGATCCGTAACCTAAGCCAACGACATTGAACACTGCACCACGGACTCTACACATATGACATAAAATTACTGGTAACTTTTTTTTAAGTTTGATTTTATAAGCCCAGTCCGCCTCTGACTTTAGGTCAGATGGTAACATTTGGAATTCAGCTCTGCATCCCGGCGACTTCACTTTATAAATGCGAGCTCCAGAAAATCCCTTTCCTCCTTTAAGATCTACGTTGAGTTTCAAATCACGTTTTCGGCAGGGCCAATGGAAGCCGAAGACACGAACCAGCGAAGGGATATCTATCACGGGGCAAAGGTGACGTACTTACCAGATTCGTAAATTTTACCATAGAGACCTGGAAAAGAAAGCATAGACAACAAACAACCGCTGTCATGTTATTATTGTAGATAAATTGCATGCCTAAAAGAATTTTGCAAAACTATCTATGCATGCTAATTCCGATTAAAACAATTTATTTTTTACGTAATTAGTATTTTTTTAACTACACCCATTGCAATTTAGGAAAAAAGTTTGATAATAATAAACTAATTTTATAGCAGTAGAGCCATACAAAATTTAGGTGCTCCGAGCTCCGTTCCAACGCTCTGGTAAAAACAACTTATTTTAGACACATACCACCCTTTTCCTTTCACTCACAGAATTCTTCTCATTAATCCAGGCCACTCTGAAACTTTTCACCCTCTACTCACCCTTAAAATTGACGTAATTTTTAAAAAGGAAAGAATGAAACGGTTTCTCATAAAATACACATGACTTCCCGCTCCACAGCCCTGAATTTGACATATAGCTTTCTTACACAAAGACTGTAACAAACACAATACAATATTTACTTGATCTCTTGATTTGTTGTATGTGTCCAAAATAAAATATTATCAAATAGCACATACCTGATCCCACAGTGGCAATTTTTTTTGCAAAGGTTGCTTTCCAATGCTTTTGGGTGTTTCAATGTTGACACACTGTATCGGCGTCTCTGAATTACTGTTTGCGAGCGGAAAAACTACCTACCGGCCTGATACGCCGGCACTGGCAACGTGAAGTAATCCTTATGTAATCTGAAATCCCCCAGTTATCTAGGGACTCAACAATTATTTTAATGTCTTTTATGTTGTTTCGGGATTGAAAAAAAACAATCTCTTAATATAATGAAAATTCACTGTTATTTGTTAATTGATTGAATTGGCATTCACTTGGTAGAACTGTAAATAATATTATCAATATTCACTTAAAAGAAATACACACCATATTACATTAGTTTGGTATTATTGCGTCTTTAGTTGAATTTAACATGATAACTTTGACGATTATGATAATTAGTATCAAATCAGATGGGTGAGAGGGAATTTTAGATATCGATCTGATCCTAAAGACGGAGTGTAACGAGAGTAATTAGCTAACCACTATTCCTTTCCCAGCTCTATCCTTCTATCCCTACTCTCTTCGATAAAGAGAGATTGAAAATTTGAGTAACTGACTAACAAGCAGTTCTCGTATAAACACTTATTTTGTGATACCTAAAATAGGAGGCCATATGCTACACACTGGGAGCGGACATGGTTAAAAAAATAGGATAATTTTTAAAAATTCCTGCTATTAAACTAGTTTAAATATTACATAAGTAATTATGGCTCCGATATATCGATGAGAAACTCAACTACCATGTAAATGAAGTACCAGAGCGGCATAATTTTATATTCCACGCCGAATTTTATTGGTCCAAATATTGTTTCTTAAGTTGTAAGAAAACGCTGCTAAATTTGAGAATAATGGGAATAGATGCTTGCATCGGATATTGGACAGTTTTACTGATGAGAAATATGGCTATGGACTAAAGACTATGGATTGGACCAGTTGTCAGCTGGAGAGCCTTAGCCCTGTAAGCCTCTTTTCCCAATCCATGTGATTCTGGCGTAATGAAACACCGTCAGGTATCAAAATAGAATACTTAGCGATACTTAGTTGTACTGAAACGTCACTTCACTTGTGATCTTGGAGATGACGTGTGGTAATCACAATACAAACTGATAACCCAATGTAAAAACGAAAAATAAATAAATATATCTAAGATTCTTATAGACAGATAATAAATTTAAAAGAAAAACATTCAATCCCGGAATAATGTAGGTTAATAATTTTCCGGGATTATGTTGGCAACCCTATCTTTCGCGAACCCGTAATCATCCTATACGTTTTCTTTTTTACTATCAATACATAGCAGCTGTCGGCGTGTTGGGTTTTCCCGAGATTTTTCATTCATTCAGCACGGCGCAGCCTATTTATAAATGAATCCCCAGAGAGTGCGTGTGCTTTCTGCCTATGTAGTGCCATTCTGTTTTATTTAATTTCATTTGTGAGAGATTCTTTTGTAGTGGCGTCGGCGTAATTTGTAAACCTCTCAGATCCCCATAGCTCAACTCGTCTAAAGCGTATGGGATGTGCTAATAAAAAAATGTTGAATACTTTCGTCTGAGCTTCAAGGGACGTGCATTTTTATTTGCACGATTACAGATACATAATAGATAGGGTACTTCAATTTCCTATTTTAAGGCTACATCGATTTCTCTTGCACGGGGTTTACGAGGCTTTTTAGTTAATTTGATTTTAGATTCATATCGTTTTTTACACTCCTACAAAACTTTTGCTTTTATCTCTACTCGTATCTTTCGTAAGTAAATGCAATACATAGTGCTATTGAAATAGTCTTCTGTTTGGGTCGGTCTTGATCAAACTTGCACAGCTCCAAAATAAATTGTGATAATTTTTTTTACTCTAGGTCAGTTACTCTAGGTATTTTCTCGTTCCAAAAATTCCCATATATTATTCGACGACTGCGCTGAGCAGTTTTTAATAGAAACAAAAATTAAAATAGTATCATAAAAATTAAATTATAATTAATAGAAAAATAGTAATAAAAATTTAATAGTAAAAAACAACAAACGAAACCTCCAATAATAGCAAATTTATTAAATTAAAAATTTATACGGAAAGATGAAATGTCGTGTCCGAAAAACCTGTGTTGAAATTGAATTTGTAAATCGTACACGTGCTTGATAAATTTTCGTACATGCCAAATCTAGCACGCGTGCCTCAGATTCGCCATCCTTGCTATGGGTAAATATATCCATCATAAAAATAACAGAAAAATTTTATCTCGAAATTACAAACGATGGAGATATAATAAATTATTTTATCCATACTATTTCGAATAAAAATACTTCTTTCGTTGTAGCCAAGCTATTAGTCATCACAGATATCCGTATCTTCTAGGACGAATCCAGAAATCATTTTATTAAAGTATGCGTGTCAGTGTTCCCTCTAAGTTGTTCGCGTGCGCGTGCGCGGCCGCGCAGCAGCTTTGAGAACCCCGCGCACTCATTTCGGCTTGACACGTACTCCAACACAAACTATGTACTCAAATTTAATTTTTGAAGGAATATATAATGTATTTTTTTCTGTTAATATGCTTTACAATGTACTACTCTTTTTCTCCCTGAAAAAATACTCAATGCTATGCAGGAAAATACCAAATCATTATACATAGGAATTAGGGAATACGATAATTTATCTGTTCCCAATATGGAGCATGTAAACTCTTGATGGAGCTCAACAGAATTTTTTTCAATCAGAACTGCTTGTTACTCAGTCGATCAACTTCTCTTTTTTAAGGAGAATAGACGAAGAAGGATAGGGCTAGAACAGAACTCGTTTTAAAGATCGGAACACATCATAAAAAATATAATATTTTGTAGTTTGTATAGGCATTGAAATTATACGACGCGTTTGTCGGCTTGGCCTGATCAGCCTATGGATTTTCTGGGGAGAGAATCTCTTAGAGGGAACATTGAGACGTACTGTGATTCGAACCCGTGAGCACCGAATTTGATGTCGACGATGTTGACCACTCAGTTACAGACTGGAGGCTGTTTTTACTTCAGTGTGAATTCGTATTCAAGGAATAATAATTTTGACTTAACATAATTTTGACAGAAACGAGGGTAATAATAATGAAAAATTATTAAATTATGTCTTATCCTTATGTGTGATAATAGAATAGCGATCGGCGTCTAAATAATCTTTTCTTCATTTAAATAAATTCATAATTTAATCTTGTGTTAATAATATCCTCATTCGCGCACACAAGAACGCTTTATTAAATTCGTTTCGCATTCATTAACGCGGAATTACAATGAGCAACAATTTGTTGCTGTGTATATAAAAAAATGTTTTTTTGTTGTACAAATGAGCACCCACTGTATAAATTATTCAGTGAGGAAAACACACTTCAGTAATAAAAAGAATTAAATACAAAAATAACTTTTTTAATACAGTGGAAATGGCTCTAATAAATGTTCGCAAGTGCGGCAGAGTGCACAGCGAAAGCCTTCTTTTTTCTCGAAAGCTTCCGTTTTAGATATAAAGAGGCTTTATTGTTGTATCTTTTAATAATGTTTTTAAATTTTGAACATTTTATTTACGTTTTTCTCAACAGTCTTAGATTTATTTTTGTACTCTCAGTGTACCTATCTGCCAATAGTTATGCTATCATAAAGAGCTATAAGAATGAGGTTAAAGCTCCAGTTTCTGTAACAAAGACATCTTTACTTTTAAGGAGTTAACTGTCAATTCTTGGTGGAAAGACATTATATTTTAAAAAATAAAACACAATTTGTTTGTACTACTTCCACATATTTATAATGATCAGGACCGGTTTCGATCATTATAAATATGTGGAAGTAGTACAAACAAATTGTGTTTTATTTTAAAAAAAAAAAAAAGACATCTTTTATTGATTGAATTGGCATTTACTTGGTAGAACTCCATTATAATATGATGAAACAACAAAGTATTTAGTTCTACAAAATGTTATTAGGTATTTGATAGCTATTTATTTCGGCTTAACGCCATCGTCAAAACTATACTTAAACTTATTTTAGCTTAGCTATATATACTGTTCAGAAGAGATAGACAATATCATGTCATCTCACGTATTCAAACATCATAATGTTTATTTAAAATTAAATCATTTAAGGAACTTATTTTGTTTTTAGAAAAGGAGCTTACGTGGTGTTATTAATTAGTCGTTAAAATAAATGCATTGCAATTATATTGATTATTCGTACTTACATTGCCTTCTTGTAATGGTTTTAGTAAGGGTGATGGATAATGTATGTTTGATCATTATGGAGATTATTGTCATGATTGTATCTATTAATTTCATCTTTTTCTAAGCTTTATGCTTTTGTTACACAAATGTAAGCATCTTTTCATCAGAAAAATTTGTATATGATTATTCTGCAAACATTTTTTTATTTGATAAAATATATATTAATTTAATCTAAAACGGAAGGGGTCATACGTGGAATTACATCTGACGCCAATACAACATACATTTGGTAGATATAAAGTAAAAAAAATGACACAATTGATAAAAACGTAATATAAATTACAATAATATTATTTACATAAAACATTGCATTAATTTGACAAACAGTCCTTTCAACTGGCGTCTCATATAACCATCAACAATAACATTTTTTAATAAATTTAAATAACAATGGCAGTGGTTTCCGACCACGTAAATCAATATTGGAAGCACGTATGTTTATCGTCTTAAGAACTTGATTGTAAACTCTTTTTTTCGAATTTTATTTACCGTGTATTGAACACTTGGCTACAGTTATGAAAACAAATTATTTCTATTGAATCCACCGAAAAGACTCAATAAAATGTTTAGAAAATCAGCGAATTAGTAAGAACAAATCGAAAAAGTAATTGAATAAAACTTATAAAGTGACTCATTTTCCATGTCGATTACTTCCTCTTTCAAACATTTTATTGGAAAATTCTATTCAAATAATCTAAATAGTGTTACTAAGTATAACTAACAAAGTAATCAGTTATTTTTATCTTTATAAATATAATATATAAAAATGAATGTTTATTTGTTTATACTTTATGCGCTCCTATACCATTCATCCGATTGCGATGAAACTTTGGTGAGTTCTTGTACGCACACCCGTGAAGGTTTCTGAAAAAACGTCTGAAATCTAAAAAAAACTAAAAAATGAATCAAATATGAACAAACAGCGACATCTATGAAAACCTTCCGATTTATTTGTGTAGGCATCAGACAGCAACAAAAAATATTCTGTACCCAAAAGCACGTCAATAAACAGAATTAAAACACAAACACTTTCTCTCTTTGACTGGCATTGCAACAAAGGTTTCTGAAAAAAAACTAATATTCTGGAATGTGTAAAGCTCTCCAATCATGTCATCTCATTATATTGGACGAATATACTATGGTGCACAAAAAAAACATTGGAAACGCACGTCCGGGAAGGTTTCTGAATTAGTACAACTTCTTCTTCTATTCGTATGCGTGTCTATACCGTTCACCCGATTGCAATGCATCTTTGGTGAGTTGTTGTGCGCACACCCGTGAAGGTTTCTGAAAAAAAATCTAAAAAAAAATAATAAATACATGCACATAGCGACATCTCTACCAGGCACGACAACGCATGCCGGGTACTCGCTAGTTTTAAATAAAGAACAATTTTCAAAAACAAAAACATCAGAATTCTTTTGGTCCTTTTAAATCAAATGTATGTACTTTTGTGACCTCAAATTTAATAACAGCCGGCCAACAATAGTTTGCCAGTTTTACTTCTCGACCATACGTTTTTTTTTCTCTCGTCTGTGACAGTTTGCCCCGTAAAATTATTTATGCCTGCCTTTCCGAAATTAGATATTGTTCGCTGACCTTTTTTCATATGCATCTGTTATTCATACGGACTAGAATATTGGATTGTTTTTGCTCTGAAATAAGAGATTCCATTAGGTTTTATGTGTGGCTTTTCTTGGATATTTTTATTATGAATACTTCTGTATCCAAGATAAGATTTTTTCTTTTATTATTCGATGAATAAAATAAGTGAAGATACTACGCAGAATTTCCAATTATTACATCACGCACAATTCTTAATTTACGTGTTTTTAGATAATTACTGCAATTGATAGGACGAGTGTTCCTAAAGTCAGCTGTCGCCAGTGGTCGGCCTTTTGAGCTTCAAACTTAAATAAGAGTGGATAATTTAAAAAAACAGATTTTTTTTTTAAATTCGTGTAGATAGTCTTGCCACTTACTTATGTATATCTGCACTATACTGACCTATATGATGCAATACGCAATTTAAAAAAGTACATTTTTACTTCGCAAGTTTCAACAAATTCATATTGTATGGGAATCGCTAACAAAATATAGTTTATATTGTCATGCTTGGCATCATTATATTTTTTATTGTTCTGTCTACTCTCAGTAAATTTGTTCGCGATATTTATGAAGTTTCGTATTGATGGTCGAACACTGAGCATCGAAAGGCCGAACATCGGATTTTGGGGGCCGACCACTGGGAGAATGGGCATTTTTTTGTAAACTTCTATTATTTTGTGCTTGCTTCATACAATATTGACTATTTTATTTTTAGTTGGTTACATTACTTAATCTCTGTTTAATAGAATAACAGCGAAAAAATTATGTATTTATCATTCTTTGACTCAAAATCCCGTTTGAAAGTATACCTGTCGCTTAACTGGTTGACCACTCGCAAAATGACCCTAGTTCATTTTTTATATACTGCTAGTTTTATTAATCATCTAAAGTTGTAGGTTCTTTTATTAAGATGAAACAACTTGCTTTGAAACTATTACGACAAGAGTAAGCTTAAATATAAGGAACACGTTTTCACCTAACCGGACGCGTGAGTCGACTGCTAAGTTAAAAAGCAAAGAATGCGCTTCGATTCAGATAAGCAAAAAAATATTCGAATAAACAGAAGGGTGTGAGCTTTATCGATATGGTCGCGAGGAGATAGAGCTGCTTAATGGAGATTTGCACACCATAAGTTCAGTAAAATAAATTGATAGAGTTGCCACTTTATAACTTTGCACTTCGACTTTTGGGTTCGGCTCTAGGATCTAGGATCACGGGATCAATACACGGCTTTAGGATCATGAAATCGATACATTCTGATAAACTGACTCGCTATGTCTATTATGGAAAAAGTGCAAAGTTATAAAGCGTATACTCGAGCTGCAGTGATAACGCCAATGTACTCTAAATCTCTAAAATATTTAAAGGTTCCTTCCGCGTTTTACATTCTATAAAAAGGTTTCGCGGCTTAATATAATTGGGAAACGCTGCTGTTAGCATATTATTCGTGTGCCATACGTTTTATTATCTCGCGATAGCTGAACGAACTTGCAATATTTTTGATGTAGTAATTTCAAAGGGCATTCACATTGGCACGCGACGCTTCGACGCCCATAAGATGTCATTATAGCGACGCCTGTCTGCGACGACGCCTCGCAAGTTCCCGCATGTGTACGTCTTAGGCACTCGCCTTGATTCACTCAACTCAAATTTATATGTGATAGCATTTGCTCTGCTGATTAAATTACGAGAGAGTTTGTATCAACATTGCTCGACATCAAAACTCAGCTATAACATAATATATCATATTGTCAGTAGCGGAGAGTCCATAAAAGGAAAAAACTCCATTTATCCTGGATATTTTATCTCACAATCTATATAACATTGTTTCCATTGCAAAATAGTATACATGCATATGCTTTTTCGACTTCTTGTTAATGCTGAATCACCGTGCAAAATAACACAACTGACAAAAATTATTAATATAAAATTAAAATTGATAACTTTGTTATTCCACTGGCTGTTTTAAAAAATAAAACACAATTAATTTGTACTACTTCCACGTGTTTATTATTATCAGGACTGGTTTCGCTCATCACGAGCATTATCAACTGATAAAAATACAAACATAACAAGTATATTTATATAAAATTGAGTGTTAAAAGTTAAGGTAAATTAAACAGTTGGTTCATGAACTAAGACAAGAAATTACTGATTCTCTCTGAACAGAATGAACATATCTCTTTCCCCACACAATTTCTAGTCCCGAAAGAGTTTTGAAAAGCTTACTTATAATAAATGACTGACGCAATACTTCTAATAGGATAAAAATAACAAAATATTTAGTTCAATTTGATAGTTATTTTGGCTTTACGTCAAGAAATAGATTTTGCCTCTTTGCTATTGAAAAAACAGGTCCTACAAATTTGATTGTGCTTAGAGCTACCCGAGTACTTAATCCAATACTGCCCGTAGCACAATTAATCATGTTTCGTTTGATTAGAACGTTAACAGATTCACTTTTAAGGTGTTAACTGTCAATTCTTGGTGGAAAGGCATTATATTTTAAAAAATAAAACACAATTCATTTGTACTACTTCCACATATGTATTGTGTTTTATTTTTTAAAAAAAATTAACAGAGAACAAGATCAGAATATCAAAAATTCTATATTCGAATAATTACATTGAGAAACAAACAAAACGATTAATGAAATTTCCCGGTACGAATGTAAATACATCTAGCTCGTAATCCACCTGACTTCCATGATTCTGTTTCACTTGTGACGTCACACGCAAGCCTGGTGTATCGATCAAGATTTCAGGTATGGGACTTGTTGAATATCAAATCTTCAGTTACAAATAATGCAATAGGAAATGTGATCCAATTACAGAGTTCAGCCCCACTAAGAACATAAAACTTTTTGTGATGGTGTAACACACTGCTTGATATTCTTACTTTATTGAAAATAGCTAACATTGGTCGTCAAAATTAGTCAGTAAAGAGCAATACAAAAACTTCAAATTTAGTTTATTAATTTCTCTAAAATATTACTCCTGGATGTCCTCTTGTGAATTAATTCTTCCTGTGAGTTGAAGAATTTCATTTGATGCTCCTAGCTCCTCGTCCTGAAACAAGAATGCACGTCACAACATATTCATTAAACATTCCTGTTAAACTATCACTAGTGAAGTCAAAATTGATATCCCACCAAAACTGTCTTCAATCTTAATCTTTGATTCAATTGGTATTGATTTGAATACCTACATTTTAGAAATTATTGGCATGTGATTTTAATAGTTTATTTTATTACCGTGAATTGACATTTTTGGCTTAGATGTATTTACATTTACGTTTATCCAGTGCCGTCTGTCATTTTAAAGCCATTTTCTTAATTGCAACTCTCCCCGTCAAAGTGACGATCAACTTATCTAGAAACAAAACAAACTGAAAATTTTACATAGCTTATCTTATATAACTTTTGTGTATCTACATCAAAACTTCCCTACGGTATTCCATGTCTTCAAAGTTTGTTCTTGCGGCTAATAAACTTCATATTACAATATTTGCATTAATTTTGTTGACTTTCACTAATAAAACTATTAAACTTTTGAAAATGCGCTTAAACAATAACACAGATGTTAAATTTCTCATCGTTCCAGTTTTAATCGTTTAACTACAACATACTGGATTTGTTATTCATAACAATTTTTTTAACGAGACCCATAAAACAATCAACTTTGATATTTAAATTATTTTATTTGTATATTTAATACAACTAGTGTTCATTACCTGGCTTTGTCTGGGATGGAGGGCACTAATATTGCTGTCAATTAATGTTGAAAGATGAAAATATCATGTTACTTACACTTACAACATATTTTCTATTAATTAATGTAAAATTTTAAAGGCTTAAAATAGCACATTTGACCTATAATTGGTAGCAATAATGACATGTGCAAAATTCACGTTTCTACTGTTCCCCGTTTGGGAGGAGTTCTAATAAGAAACAGACAGACACATGTGTTTTCTGTTACATATTACAAAATAAATTGAAATGTTTATAGATTTTTTATTAAATAATATATTAGGTTTACAGCTGATAATATCCAAGGTGCCAGATATAATTTGATGTACCCGTACCCAAGATCACAAATGTTACATTGAAACTATCTTAGTTTGACACTGATCTTGTCAGGACATGAACCTAGACTAATCTGATTGCTAAGGAATTGCTATTATCACACAGGTCTAAATTGAAATAATTGAACTTGTGAGGGTTTGAACCCGGAAATATTTCATCGCTAAGCCAGGAAACACAGGCTTACTGCAGAGTAGTACATCAAGAAACCCTTGCGTTTGGCAATGCTGCGAATTTAAATGGGAAAGCTTTACCCAAAACGGCGTCGCAGATTTGCATTTATAAATTAATGAATATTTGAGTATGCAAATAAATTCAAACAAGCAAAGCAATTTATTGACGCCTTCTAAACTTTATCTCACTTGAGATCCAAATATAATTTCCATTCAATTTCAATAATTGATTTCCGTATCGGAAGTATTGTTTTATAGCGGAGGTAGCACACAAATATTAATAGCGACACACGCACTTTGTTATCAACCACGTATAGGGATTGCAATACAGCTTTAGGAATATGATTCCAATATTGAATGCGTGACAGTAGGATGGATGATGATGTCGATAATGCAGTTCAGAGTGAGACGCTCGGCGAGTGGCGATAGACTGATGATCCTTTTTCTTTACTCTTCGCTCCTGTCCGCTTTTTCGTATTCCACCTTAGTCGTCGTATTGCGTTTTCCAAATATTGCATTTGATAATTCTGACACTTGCAGACAGTGTTCTTTTACAATCACATATTTATTTATTTTTGCACTTAGTAATAACACATTTCGTAAACCTGCAGCGTCATGTATCACTACTCCGCCATTACTGAAACCGTGATCCCGGTACTTAAGCGGTATTTTTAAAATTCGATCCGGCTTAATTTTATCTTCCGATATCTATTCTAGTATATGAGTTAAGTATACGCAAAAACCTCACTGTCAAAAGTCGAAAATGACATTTGAATTCACAAATATTCTCCATAATTCTTGTGTATGTATACAACTTAACAGGTCAAATGCAATATATCTAGAAAACCGTAAAAAATTAATTTATATAATATACACATCACTGTCCAATACGAAATCATTAAATTTAGAAACTTGGGTTATATTAATATATTCTATAACAATTCACTTAAAGCTCACATGTTCGTTTAAAGTGTAAGGTAATTCTTACGAATTCTTAAGAATTACCGCAGTATCGGTTTTATTTGATCTTTTCACAATACGATTTTGAATAACAATATCGCCTTTGCTTTTATACAACTCATATATGAGTACGTTAGTATCAAAGACGGACATAAGCCATTTTTCAAAATGTACAGCAGAGGTGATTTTTCATTTTATATATATTCCACACTTCATCAAGCCCGGCAGCCATGACACTTTAAAGTAAATTCTAGCTCTGTGATTGGTCAATGTGTAGATCGAAATCAGTGGACATATGTCTTCTGATTTCGCGAAAATGGATGTTTAGTGTCTGCTTTTGAAACTATTTACGAACTTTAAACTCAAAAATCTATATGAAACTGTTGGATTCTGAGTTTTTTGAAAAAATCATCACTTGCACTACCACAAACAATAAAAACATGACTTTCGTGGGATGTGGCGTTTGTCCGACTTTGATACCAAAGTACTCTTATAGCTAAGCTAAATGAAGCTAAATTATGATGATGGTGTGAAGACGAAATAACTATCAACAAACTGATAAAATTCTTGTACAACTAAATAATTTGTTATTTTTACCATATTATAATGGAGTTCTACCAAGAATGCGCAATTCAATCGATAATTTTCTTATATATTGTTTTTATAAAAATTGAACACGTTTTGTATTAATTGCTAATATTCTAAATATGTATTTCAAAATTTATTTTCAAACTCGAATTATATAAAGAGCACACGAAGAAGCCAAAAAATCGATAAAAACTTGGAAACCGTTATTTACCCATCACAAAATTAAAGCAAGAGTTATTTTTTTCAATTTAAATAAAAATATTTTTGGTTGAAATTAGTCTTTCACCAAACAATTATTGAATATTATCAAGATTATATCAACGTTGTTTTGGCAAATTGATGTAACCCTCAAAATTGAAATTCTTAGGAGACAGTAAAAACTGTTTTTATCGAAAACATTGGTGAGTTGCGTTATGAATCTTTGAAATGCAACCTGTAAATTCTCATGTTAGCAGATACGGGACTATTTTTCTAATTTATATCATTTGGCTGAAACCTGCTCTGTTGTCTTTAAAATGAGATCCAATGATTAACACAATAGATATAATAATTATTACTCTAATTTCAAAACTGTGTCGTTCTTTATAAAGGTCTCGAATTATTAAAGTAATTTATTAAATTTTCCTAACATTTTCCATCACAGTTAGTTATTACGAAACATCAATACATAATCAAATTTGACAATATTTTAATGATTCGTTTTGACTATTTCCGTTTTTGTATCTACAACTTTCCGTACTCAAGTGTGTGCTGGTACTTAAGTGTGTGGGTGTGGTGTTATTATGTGAAAATGACAAGTGATATAAGTTACCATGACGACCGATGACCAGCAACAATAAAACACGTGACCAATAACGGCTCACGAACAAGCCACCGCAAACACATGTAGATGATCCCTGAGAAATGAGCTACAAATTTTAAGTTATCTGAAAGTGTTGATGTAATTACTTTTAATTTAAGATAATTTAAGACATCGACTGAGGGTGCTTGATGGAATTTCAATATTAAATTTGGATTATTGAGATTTTGTACACTTCCATGTATTTTGTCACTAACTCAGCTCTCAGTTCGAGTCCATTCGTGTGCTCGAATGCCTGAAGATGCCGAAAGGTGAAACCCGGGTCGTTAGTGACAAAATACATGGAAGTGTACAAAATCTCAATAATCCAAATTTAATTACTTTTAAGGTGTTAACTGTCAATTCTTGGTGGAAAGACATTATATTTTAAAAAATAAAACACAATTTGTTTGTACTACTTCCACATATTTATAATGATCAGGACCGGTTTCGCTCATCACGAGCATTATCAACTGATAAAAATACAAACATAACAGGCGTATTTATATAAAATTGAGTGAAAAAATGAAGGTATATAAAACTGATGGTTCATGAACTGAGACAAGAAAATATTGATTAACAAACAAATTATACATAAATCAAATGAAAGAGTCTACAATTAAAATGTTATGGACCTCTTGCAAATCATTAAATACTAATCTACAGTAAGTAGTACAAACAAACTGTGTTTTATTTAAAAAAAAAAAAAAAGTGTTGATGTAATTTTAAAATATTGCACCTCCGATCGAAGAGAGTCATAAGTCAAAATGGATGATTTTGAGCTCGATATATAATACATAAATTTGAAAATTCCAACAAGCATTCTCAGTCGATATCATTTGACACCGCCCCGTACTTATGGGGCGGACAGGGTCTTCAAAACCAATCTGCAGACTCTTCCTATTAATGAAAATGTAAGAATGTAATACCCCTGCTGAGGCGTTAAGGGTGGGGGTCGGATTTGTTGGTTGATGTTGTTGATTTGCAGTTTGAAGTGGGGGGGAAGCGCCTGCGATCCTGCCAGAGTCAGTGGAGTTCCGACCGTTCCGGGGGGGAGGTCGCGGCAACGCCTGATCCCTTCGATTACGATAAAACCACTTACACAGTTTAAATTAAAAGTATGTAATTCTGTTGTGTCTAATGTCTTGTGAAACTGTAGCTAATTGCAATTAAACCAGATGAGTACACGGATAAACGACCGGGGTTTTAATGGAAGGAACCGTTGTTTTCTCCTTTGTTGTCCTTATCCCAGGACGCGGGCCTTGAAGTGTGTTGAAGCCCGCACCCCGCTTCTCCCCGCTCCTACACCGTCATCCCTCGAGCGGCGAGCGAGACAGATGTGATTTGTGTCATGTGTCGTTTGTTTCGTTTGTTACCTACTCTCTCAAGTGTCGCCTGCAACGTGGGCCGTGGAGGTTTAAATACCTCAGGACTTGACGACCTGAGACGCTAGCCGGAAGATTGCAATTAGTCAGGGTGAAACTCCCTGTGGCGCCCAACAACGGAAAGTGAATGTGGAAATACAAAAATGCATAGAAAATGCGAATGGCGAAATTGCGAGGAAGTTCCGCGATATCCGCCGAAGCCATCCGGCCGAAGAAGGAACCGGAGGAATAAAAATGAGTCCGCATATAGGCCGAGTCAAGTCGGATCTTATAGTGACCGCATGTGTGCGGAAAAGCCCCGTTATGTGCCGAATCAGTTTGAATCGTATGATAAACGGGTGTACGTAAACAAACCCCGTTATTGTAGAGACAATACCTCGGAACAAACATATGTAAACCGGAATTACGTAAACAAACCACGTGAAAATACTTCGAAATACACGTATGGAGACAGTGTGTACGTAGATAATTCGCGGTACACGTCGAATAGGTTCGACACCTTGGAATACGTTAACGATGACCGGATGTACGATGAGCCTCGCTATAAGCCGAATCAATATGCTAACGATGATTGGATGTACGCCGACGGATCGCGCGACACGTCATACGAATACGCAGACGACGATCGGATGTACGCTGAGGATCCGCCCTACTCATCACATGAGTCTGAAGCTGACGATGACCGGATGTACGAGGAAGAGATTACTTACATCCGCCCGCCAATAACCAAGCTTTCGCAAACCGGCATGAGGTTTGATGGAGACCCGATGATGACCGCAGAGCGCTTCCTGGAGTATTGTGAAGGAGCGCTCCTAGAACCGGGACACCTATATCGTCCTGGGTGGCACAGACTGCCGACATCTTGGAAGGAGAGACCAAAAGCTGGTTCACAGCGCTCCGCGAGAAGCCAGCTAACTGGGAGACGTTCAAGGTTGCTATTATCGATCATTATAGTGACGAGAACCGCCGAGCTCGTGACAGGATTGCGCTGATGACGACGAGGCAACGTGAGGACGAACCAATCGTCCTTTTTATGATAATAAAACGGGACCTAGCCCGGAACGCCGTCCCGAGTGATGACTCGGAACAATTGGCGAAGGTCTGCCACAGATTGATGCTGCCGAGAGACCAGCGAGAGATGAGTCAGCGCTCTTGGAGAACGTTGAACGAACTCTTTGATGCCGTCCTCCGATACGAGGGAGGCCAAGAGGAGCCCGGCTACGAAGCCGCGCACATCATCGCGACGCCAGTAGATGACGTCATGACGTCACAACGCTACGAAACGGCCGAGTTAACGGGTCGTAACGAAGTCGCCTCTACACTTACGAATGACGAAGTTGTGACGTCACTAAACTTGGACGCCGTATGTTCGATTCAAAGTGGAATCGCGCCGACGTCCGCTCATGAAACCGAATTGCCGCCCACACCTCGAAATCAGCCCGTCTACACTGAAGGAAAGCAAGATGGCCAGACAGTCGAACAAGCCCCCGACGTTGTGCAACGACACCCTAGCTCCGAAAGCGGACTAGAGGAAGACGCCGGTGAAATACATTCACTATCTGCCATCGCCGCCCTTATTCCCGACGTGGCTGCCACCAGTGACAGTGAGGTCGGAGACCAGCCCTTGGACGAGAACTGGAAGCCCGTTGGACCACCCCGCCGGGCGAAAAAGGCACCAGTAACGCTACTGCCTAGTCTGCAGTTGCCAATTACGCCACTGCCTGATTTGCAGCCACTAGTAACGACACCGATTGATTTGCCGTTACTATTTACACCGCTACCCGCTAAGCAATTACCAGAGATGTCACTGCCTGAGGGGCCATTGCCTGATATGAAGTCGCAAGTAACGACACTGATCAATGTTTCGTTGCTAGTTACACCACTGGCCGCAACGATAGTACCAGAGATGTCGCTGCCTGAGTCGACACTGCCTGATGCAAGGTCGCCAGTAACGATACTGCCGGATGAGCAGCTACCAGATACGCAGCCGCTGGTAACGCCGCTGATAACGACGCCGCTGGTTGCGCCCATACTTGATATGCGTACACCGGGTAAGCCGCTGCCTATGATGCCACCCGACGTTTGGCCGTCTGGTAGACCATCACCCGAAGTGCTACGTAAGCGTCCGCCCGATATGCAGCTTAGAGAGCTGCCTGAGATGAGCCTGGAGTCGCCGCCTATGATAAAAAGGTTGCGACCATCCGCCCTGCCACCCGAACTGTGGGAGATAAGCCTGGAGTCGCCGCCTACGCTGACGATATTACGGCCGGCCGCAAAGCCACCCGATACGCCGTTCAGTGATCCGGTGAAGTTTAAGTGGGAATCTTCGTTGCGCAAACTTGCGCCACCGCCAAAGCCGCCTGATGAGACGTCGCGACGCCGACGAACGCGCCACTTCGCTTAGTGACTTATGCGCGTATTTACAGAATTTCTTGCAGTTTAGAACGTTAGTTTTTGTGTTCGATATGTCATTTCCATTCTGTGTTTGTGGTTGAGTTGAAATTTCTCTTTAGTGCTTATGTTTAATTTGACATTTCTATTTTTGTGGTTTTTATGATTGACATTCCTGTTTGTTTTTACGTTATTTTTGAGCTTATTTTATATTTTGCTGGAAGAGCTGCAGACGGTTATTGAACATTGGGAGTGTGGTGATTTGACACCGCCCCGTACTTATGGGGCGGACAGGGTCTTCAAAACCAATCTGCAGACTCTTCCTATTAATGAAAATTTAAGAATGTAATACCCCTGCTGAGGCGTTAAGGGTGGGGGTCGGATTTGTTGGTTGATGTTGTTGATTTGCAGTTTGAAGTGGGGGGGAAGCGCCTGCGATCCTGCCAGAGTCAGTGGAGTTCCGACCGTTCCGGGGGGGAGGTCGCGGCAACGCCTGATCCCTTCGATTACGATAAAACCACTTACACAGTTTAAATTAAAAGTATGTAATTCTGTTGTGTCTAATGTCTTGTGAAACTGTAGCTAATTGCAATTAAACCAGATGAGTACACGGATAAACGACCGGGGTTTTAATGGAAGGAACCGTTGTTTTCTCCTTTGTTGTCCTTATCCCAGGACGCGGGCCTTGAAGTGTGTTGAAGCCCGCACCCCGCTTCTCCCCGCTCCTACACCGTCATCCCTCGAGCGGCGAGCGAGACAGATGTGATTTGTGTCATGTGTCGTCTGTTTTTTTGTCTCCAACTCTCTCACATTATAACGATTTTAAATCCCGCAGTCCACTAATACGATTCGTTTTAATAAAATTGACTCAGGGTACTTGATGGAATTTTAATACCGAATTTAAATCGTTAAAATTTTCACGACTTCCATTAGTTTTATCACTAATGACTTCACTCATGTACTCGAATGTCTGAAGATGCTGAAAGGCGAAACCCGAGCCTTTAGTGACAAAACGTACGAAATGTGCAAAATTTTAAACATTCAACATACAAACACATTCAAATTATTGACCGTAAATGTTACATTTTTTATATTGTTTAATTGTAATAAATTATATAGGTGGTGTGATATTTTTTTCTGCGTATTTGTAAAAATATGAAATCTTGGATTCATTGACGTTTCCTTGAAACATCAAATTTTTTTGCGGATAACCGGTTGGCAACCGCTGCTCTATTCGATCCTGGATACGTTTCGTAGACAAAACGATTAGCTTACTACTCGTCCTCTCTTATCACCAACCTTCTATCCTTACGCTCTTCTGAAAGGGAGGTTTAACGATTTAAGTAAATCGTTGTAAGTGCAAAATATACTCGTCAAAACAAGTTCTGTTGTCATGCGCCGTCCTATAGTGTGGTTGTACTGACAGATTTAGTCAGTTTTTGATGATTTTCTGTTGTAAATGAATGCAATTTAACGCTCTACATAATCATTTGGTGATATAATGGCTCTAAAAAAACAATATTTAGTCATTTTATAATGCCAGAAATCATGATATGACTTTAACTCATCTATACCAAAACCTATGATTTGTATGGCAAAAAGATTATTCTTTATAACGTACAAAAAAATCTTTTTACTAAACAAACAAATGTACTAGGGAAAGAGATTACTTTAAAAAATAATAATGATTTAAATGCGACTATTTCAGAACTTTTTTTGATGACTTAATACCTTCTGTCAGTATACCCTCTATATGCTACACATTGTTAACAGAAATTGCTTAATACATTATGTAGAATATTTTATTATAAAAAAATGGTACAATATCGCTTACGTTTGTTAAACTGATGTTTTTCTACCAACCCTTTTCAAGTACAGCTTGCTTGTATAAAACAGAGCTTTCACTAGGTTGACCGAAGCTCGAACAATGTTTAGAAAACTTTAAAGCTCATTTTTATCAAATAAAGTGTTATTTGTTTTAAAATGAACAAGCACTGTGCTTTTGTTGTTTAGTTGTATATTTGTCGTGTAAAAACAGTAAAGATAAACAAGTGTATTTATATTATAAAATGAAACGGGTCGCATGTAGTTATGTGCTTTAAATAAACATTGATTCGTTTGTGTTAATAACGGATTTACTTATTGTGTTTCTTTCAAATGGAATTGCTTTGTTTCTTATTTAAAAATGTATTTAAATGTTTTTAATTGTGGATATTTCCGATAAAATTAAGACGGGAATTCAATGTGGTGATGAACGGTTTCAGCTGTCAAAAGAACACTGCATAAAAAAAACTAATATATAACCCATAAATTATCAAATGAGTTATCAAAACACGTGAAGTGGAATTTTATGAAATTAATCCGAAACCAAAAATATGTAAAGTGAAACGCCCTCATTAGGTTTATCAATTATTATTTTTTACCATGTCTGCTTCTAATGTGAAGCATATAGGCTTTTAAGGATCGTGTTTCTAATTTGAATAATTACTGAGATGGATGGAGCGGTAGCCAACCTGTCTGAAAGAATAGACGGAACGGGTTCGATCAACGGAGAGTGAGTGAATGTTGTCATCCGCTTCTGCTGACGATATCGCGCGTTCTGCTTCTGTTCTAGTATTGCCATCTCGTCTGGGTTACATCCGAATTGGCTCATCCCGCACAGGCTATTAACAAAGCATCTAACGATAGCTGTTTGTAAATCAGTCACAAAATATTTCTCTTAAGAAAGAGCCAAATAGAGGGTAGTTGACAAGGCACGGAAACGTCACATATATTCATACTTTTCGTATCGCATTTAATTTAAATTTACGAAAGTGTTCAGTACGGATATGTTTAATAAGTAAATATTATCGTAAGTATTAAGTTTCGAGTTCTCGATCTCTGGAGGGATATCCAATGTGCTAATTTTTAAATATGACAAACAGCATACAGCAATGATTTCTAATTGATTCTAAAATAGACTTAAAGAGAAGCCATTTTATATATGTATATTAATAACACACATTTTTTAACCATGTCGACTCACAATATGGAGCATATGGTTCCTTTATGTAGGTATTTCAACAGTAGGTTTTCTAAGAGAACTGCTTTTCACACAGTTTTGCTAAAGCTCTCTATTTTCAAAGATAGTAGGGATTTAAGCATATGGCTAGTATAGAACTACTGGTTAGATAGTCGTTCTCGGTACGCCTCGTTTTTGTAATTGGGCAGGTGGGAGGAAATTTTAGACATCATAAACATCAATTTCTTCGAATAGAAATCCACAAAATCGATTGAAAATTCAATTTAAGAAACAGTCCGTACAGGGGTTTGAAACCGTGAGATCTATAACCGCACCACAGACCCGACTGTAATGGATGTAAAAGCACACGTAATTACTGAAATTAAATGCAACGAAGTTACACAGAGAATTACTATTGTAAGTTTGCGTGTTTATTGCAAACTTTGCAATGTTTACACAATGCAAGTGACTTGCCACTTATATATTATATGACACAACAACTGAAACACAATCCACGCGATTTATTCGCAAAATACGTGGGAGGAAAGTACAAACATTGGCGGCTCCGTAACAGTGTAGGTTTGTAACTTATTCACTAACCCGAGCATGAAACTTCTATACACGTCATTTTAACTTTTTGTTTTGTTTGCTACTTACTCAATAAGATTATTTTAAACTTTATACATTAATGACTTTTGTATAATCAGAACAAGTTATAATACATAATAATGCGGTTTATATTGGATTTTCACCACTTATGTACAAACTGTATTGCATCTTAACTTAATGTAAAATAAATTTGTTCAAGTAAACTTAAAATAATTGAAGAAATGTGAGTGCTCGATCTGTAAGAATAGTTCTGACGACGGCGTGAAGCCGAAATATTTAGCGGTCAACAACCTAATAAAATTTTGTAGAACTAAATATTCTGATATTATAATGGAGTTCTACCGAGTAAATGCCAATTCAATCAATGAAGAAGCCATGTTGCAAAATCAATGCTGAAAATGAAAATTAAAGTCAAAGTTTTGTTCAATATTTTTTAGCACGTCTTTCGCTGCTAATGTGGAGAATACAGACTTCTAGTGGAATTTATCTCAACAGAAACTTTTTTAAGAAAACTGCCTGTTACACATTGTGCTTAAATTAATTTACTTCATAATTTACTTCAATTCGAGAGCTGGCTATTTTTGACTCAAAATCCATTTTTATCCATGTTCGCTCCAAATGTGGGCATATTGAACTGATTGTTACTCAGTTTTCTCAACTTCTCTTTTTCGGAGAGAGTAGAAAAGGACTAGTGGTGAGTTAATCGATCTCACTCGCCCATTTGTTAGGATCGCATCGGATGGTATGTGTCTATAATCTCCTCCCACCCATCCAATCCTAAAGTGCGTAGCGAGAGCAATCAGCTTAGTCTTGCCCTAGTCCAATCCTTACAGCCCTACTTTCTCTGAAAAAGAGAGGTCAAGCAACCGAGTAACAAGCAGTGTTCTTAGAAAAACTTCTGTTAAGAAACTACCATTAGGAAATCATATCCTCCACGTTGGGAGAGGACATGGACAAAAAATTACCTATCTACCTTAGTACCTGACTAAAATATTTTTTAATCATTTTCACAATATAATATGGCGATTTAATCAGAGGGTATTAGCTTTTTCTACGAATATAGAAAAGGATATACCCTCTACTAAAGCACTGATTAGGTAACATCAAACAATTTTTTTTTAATTTTGCTCATAAAAGTTGACTATATAAGAAAAAAACAAAAAATCTAAAACTATGAAAATATTAGAAAAATAAATATGAAAAAAAAACAGTTTCCTGGCATTAAAGAGAAAAAGGGTGCTTTTTCGTTACGAAACGTCAATATGTCAAAACAGTAAGTCTGAATACCACTATATAAATACAATAATTTTAACGTACCTGTAAGATTTCCATATTTATTATAAAACGGCCCTACGCCCTGGAATAAGCTGTGCATTGAAGAAAGAGACCACATGATCCACATTGAGAGCGAAAATGGTTAAAGAAAAAAATAGCCCTTTCGTCCAATGGCCGTGTTGGACCATTGAAATTTTAAGATTTCTGATGCGTCACCATGGAAGATGTTTATATGGCATTTATATACGCATTTACTCAAAAACAAAATTTTTCACAAATATTAACAAAAACCTTCGTCTACTCAAATTTTCAATTATAAATGGAACGTAGCTTGTGAAGTAAATAATATGTAATGTTTACTTGTATAACTGAACATTACAATTCGGCCCAGCTCTGTTTCGGTGCACATAGCACAACACGTCAATTGAGCGTAGACTAATAGTGGAATTGTGGCACCAGTTACTATCGACCGATTCGTGGAATTGATGTGGCATGAATTTTTTGTTTATAAATTCCACACACGCTTTTCTACATAATTGGATTTCAATCGGAAGTTTATGAAACAGTTTTCAAAATACAGAATGCAAGGTATTTAAACATGTGAGTAATGACACAACAATTGAATTCGTAATAGTTCATATAGGTCGGGTTACTATCGAACACGGTAATAACAACACAGATCGAATGTAGTTCTACAGAATTCAGCCAATCCATAATAATGTCAAGCTTTGTAATCACATTAAAATTGTAGGATAGTCGCAGGTCTGAGATATTATTTATATGATAGATATAGCGATAATTGAATCGTACATATTTCTATTAAACATGACTGTCTGTTTTATATAGAACTAGTGAGTACCCGGCATGCGTTGCAATGCCACGCAAAGAAAGAAAGGGTTTGTGTTTTAATTCTGTTTATTGAACTGCTTTTGAATTAGAGGTCTGCACAGGTCGAAATTTCATAGACTTACCCGGTTCGAGCCCATCATCTTCAGGTCTGGCCCGACCCGAACCCGAGTTTCAATATCACAATATTTTTGTTTTTCGTCTGGTGCGTACACGAATAAATCAGAAGGTTTTTCCTAGATGTCGCTGTATGTACGTATTTGATTCTTTTTTTCAATTTTAGATTTTCAATTTTTTTTTCTTCAGAACCCTTCACGGGTGTGTGCACAACAACTCACCGAAGTTTCATCGAAATCGTATGAATGGTAAAGGAACGCGTAATGGACAAACAAACATTTATTTTATATAATATTTCCCGGCATGATCACAATAAGTCCTTCCTGAAAGTTTCGTCGCGATCGGTTGAGTAGTTTAGGAGCCTATAAGATCCGGACAAACCAACAAACCAACAAACAGACATTCATTTTTATTTATTTATATATATATATATATATATATATATATATATAAGATTATTCATAGTTCATTTTAATTATAAATAGATTAGTATGACTCTCTCCCAAGTGCCTGGCTTGTTTGATCAGCACATTATTTCCGTAGTGTTTTATTCAATGTAGTTATTTTTGCAGCCAGGCTATTTTCAGCAAAATCTAGAGTAAGTCTTCACGCACTTGATCTATACTATAGTTTTTATTTTTTTTGAAATAGCTACGTTCTACATAACTACGTCCAATTAATGTCTCGAGACAGATCCAAGATGAAACAATCGTTCACAATAAAGCGTTCAAGAATTTGATAGAACATGCGAAAATTTACATAATTACGCCCAGGTTTTCCACAGATTAATAAATATGCCTTGTCGTGGACATTTTGTCAGCGCTGCAATGATATAAAAATATCTAGAATATGTCGGTAAAAGTTTATGTAAAATATCTTATTTTATTAAACTCTAAGCTTCAAGTGCACGTAAAGTCGAAATGAACGCTAAAAATCCACATTCAAACAAAACCGAACTTTTCTTTGAAAAATGAAAACTGACGACTTTAAGCCCCGAGATTTGAAAACGGATTATTGGGGAGACAGAACTTTTCTGAGCAAGAGTCTGGGATCGATAACCGGAGCTGGTGTAGGACGCTCTCAAGGACGATCCCTAGGATGGGCAGCTCAGCTCCAGGATACCACTTGGGTGTCTCCTCTGGAGCTATCCTGGAATGGAACTGGCTATTTTGATAAGGTTTGTTGATGTTTTGATATATAATATAAAACTAGCTTCACTATAAGAGCTTTGCTTAGAGATCAGATAACTCCAGGTTCCATTCTTGGCAATACTTATATTACATATCAGTTTTAATAAAACCTCGCACGTTAGTGTGCGATGTATTTTCTTATCGAATTGATCCTTGGTAACTTTTGTCAAATTCTCCTTGAGCTAATCTGAAGTGGATTAATTGCATAGTTAGTTATATTTATTTATTTGTAATTTAAAAGAGTCACTTAAAGGGTTTTTGCATTGTTTTACTATAATATGACTATTATAATATATAAATTTTCCAACATTTAATAGTTGAGCACAGTTTATGTAAGAATTATCAACAGCGTAAAAAATAAAATAGTTGAAATATAAAAACATATATCCTAAGCGAACTTTATAATACAATACAGAAGAATTCAATCTGTACTCTATAGCAGAAAATACATGCATAAATCTGTCTGTCTGTCTGTCACAACAGCTCCTCCCAAACGGTGAACAATAACGATGTGACATTTGCACTAATAGTATTAAAAGGCTCCATGGTGTAAATAATATACCCAATCATTTTTTTTCAATCAAACAAAAAAAAGTTAAGATTTTTTTTGTTGATAATTTGTTGACAAACGCAAAATAACAGTTTGGGTTGAACGCGCCTTCAGGTAGTTACGCTGAGGATTACTGCTTAAGTTACGTCATCTCTTTAGGATGCGTCGCCAGCGATACGTGTTTTGGGGAAGTGAAGAATAAACTAGTCTAGGGTGACTAAGCTGTCTAACAAAGTTATAGAGATTCATAAATTTGCATGATTTTGTACAGAGCCAGCACTCCTAGTACCATCAAGTTTGCCCATGGGTAAGTTTGCCCATCGGTCTAAAATTGACCCACTAGGTGGAAAAGGTGTTTTTATAATACCATGATAATACAAATGCCATATGAATTTTTTTAGCTAAACAAAGGTATTGAGTAGCCCCTGGTGGTAAAAATACGAATTATTGTTCAACATAATTGTTTTATTATTAAATTTGTAACCCGTCAGCTTGGAATGATTAAACACAATTTAAAAATGTTTCTTGAAATAAATTGGATTAGCCATATTTTCAATTTGTATTACTAATCTGTAAATCAAATGCTGTATATTTGTCTATCTTCTCAAATATGTACAGAATATATAAGAGCATAAAGAAAATTTGGCAAAGCTTTAAAATCACTGAATTTATAGTACTTACAGTGATTATTTGCATCGTGGGCCAAAGTTACCCGATTTGGATGAAAAATTTTCCAACCTTGTTTTATCTGTATTTATATATAAAGTATAACAATAAATCTATTTATTTTGATTAAATTTCATCTTAAGTCATTAGTTCATTTCTATGAAGAACAATACCACACATAAATGCAATGGCAAACCATAAACATACGAAAACCCTCAGAACTGGGCCAGAGTTACCCAGATTGACCTTAATAAAAAATTAAAAGATATAAAAATAAATATATACTTAGTTTTAAAAAAATAACGGTGCTATCCATCGCGTGAAAGTAAATTTTTTGTTTATATTTTGTGACATCTTACAATTCACAATTATTATTATTGATATCCGCCAGATATTCTTCGCTAAATATAACGTTGTGTCGACAGATGGCAGTGTAATCACTTGTGCTAATTGATCGAGTGTTCATAACGTTCAAGCAATTAGCAACGCGAAGCAAATTATGTTCATTCATTAGACTCCGATTGAAGGGCAAATATACAAGCGGGGCCAATTAAGAAACGAGCGACATTATATTTGAATACACATTTACATTATCAACAGATAAAAAGTTTTAAATTTTCACGACGGAACAATTTTTCATTCATTGAAATTATTCAACACCATAATAATTAACTTTGTTAATTTTTTGTAGAAAACTTTTAAAATATTATAACTGTATTTTGATAATATTTGAAATGAAGCCACGAATTAAAATATCGACTGTGTTTTGGCTAATTAATATCACCCTCAAAAAATACGAAAATGAGTTAATGATTGGATCTCGTTGTAAAGGCGATAGAGCAGATCTCGGTCAAGTGATGTAAATTAGGGAAATGAGGGAAACAACATTTTACATCGGTTTTAGTTTTTAAAATTCTGACCCGGCCCCTTGATATATATCGACACTGCCTACGTATAATCTCGTATCTACAAACATGAGAATTTACACGAGTGTATTTCAAAGATTCATAACGCAATTCACTTTACAATGATTTCTATAAAAACAGTTTTTACTCTCTCCTGAACAATTTAAATTTTGAGGGTTACATCAATTGTCCAAAACACCGTCAATATTACTATTTTTAAACTGTGTTATTCCAATGGTTGTATTATTCAATGTGAATATTTAAAATGTTATTTACTAAATAGGACAGGAGGCTCACCACTATCAAATGTATTTACTTTGGAATTTTCATCTCTAGTAATTAATTTCGTAATTAGTAGTGTTATGGTAATTAGTACTATTATCGTTTGTGCCATAAATGTAAATAATCCCTCTCTACCCTTCATTTTTTTTGTTAAGAACTAGAATCATTGTTTACCATATAAATAATCTTGCAAATTGTTAGTCTGGCGATGCTTCATTATGCAGCGAAACACGCGTCACATTTAGCAACACAAGCAGTGTTATAACAAAGTTTTTAACTTTAATTTTATATTAAAATACGTAATTTTTTATAATATAAGATATCGTCACGGAGGTTGATGGAATTTCAATTAAAAATTTTGATCACTCAAACTCCATAAGTTTCTCACTAACGAGTACCAACCAGGGTATCGCTTTTCGGCATCTTCAGACATTCGAGTACACGGATGAGCTCGAATTACAGTTAGTAAATAGTTTATATCGCTTAAGAAAATTTTGACTAACAACAAGACAGATACTAATTTACTATAGAGTTCAGTCAATCTTGCATTCGAATGCCTGAAGATGCTGAAAGGCGGAACAAAAGTCGTTAGTGAAAAAACATATGGAAATGTTCAAAATTTAAGCGATTCAAATTGTATTGATTAATATTATAAACATGAATACCAGATGGCAGTGCCAACTGTCAAAATGTGTGCTTGTGTGACTATGACTGTCTGTGTGCTACGTTAAAATAATCAATACAAATATTTATTGTGGATTTTTTCCTAGTTTTACTTTATACCAAGACGTTCAGCAAAGTAGATGCATTTTAATCAATAATTTTAGTATAGATTATTGCGATATTTTTGCGGTAGTTTTATATGAGCATGTTTGTTGATCTTACCAAATGAACGATACTCTTATTTTATATATTTTAATTTAAGAGATCGACTGCAGTTACGACTGCAATTACAATGCAGTGATTGCCAACATTTCTATGTGGGTAAAACCCCATGTACATTAGATATAAGGGAATCATAACATTTAGCTGCCTTTAGATTAAAAAAAGAAACTTCGACATTCACAAATCACTTGCTATTGGAGAACCATACGCTTAATGCGGATGATGGGGTTAAATTGTTGCATCAAAACATGGGGGATCACAAATTATTTTATCAAGAAATTTTGAAAATCAACAGAGCCAGTTAAATTCCTTGCCAATTCTGAACGAACAGCTGAACCTTCCAAACTCCCCGCTGCTGTATCCTATACGTTAAAATACCTAACAGATGTCACTAAATGTGGAATGATTGTATATATTTATCGTCGAATTACATTCCGTCGAAACCCACAATGCTATTATAATCGTAAAATCACTGGTAATTCTAATAGTAGTTGGAAAGCGGCAATTCGCCACTCTGTTAATGTGTTGTTTACAAAATAAGGATTAAGGTGATTCTCGAAATGTTATCTCAGGTATCAGTGTGGATCCTAGACGTATAATATTTAATCTCGTAAATAATATTTGTATCTTCTATATAAACGTTAGACACTTATATAGAAGATACAAATATTATTTATTTACACGTTTACTGTTTGTCAGTTCGAGTCCATTCGTGTGCTCGAATGCCTGAAGATGCCGAAAGGCGAAACCCGGATCGTTAGTGACAAAATAAGTACAAAATCTCAATAATCCAAATTTGGTATTTTATATAAAGTTTATATAATTTGAGATATCGACTGAAGGTGCTTGATGTAAGTTCAAGTTCATTCGTGTGCTCGAATGCCTGAAGATGCCGAAATTCTATACCCTGGTTGTAAGCGACGAGATATATAGAAATGTACAACATTTCAACAATCCAAATTTGAAAAGTTTATAGTTTTTGAAATATTTCATATATACTACACTGAACTTAGGATTTTAGGTATAGAAGTGTCTAGTTACTTGTTTGTACTTTACGAAAAAACGGTGAAGTATTTCCCAATGTTTTTTTGATGCTTACCTATATAACTGAGTGCATAGGCATTGAAAATGCAAAATACGTATAATCACGTTTGAGGATCTTCCGTGATCATACTTATGGCGTGTCGATACGTGCAGGAAAACGATAGCTCATGACTCTATTGTAATATTACTTCTATTAATTTTTTTATTTCTCTTTTTCTAGGTATGTTGCAATCAGTCATTCATATTACAATACTCACAACAAGCCAACATGTAGCCCGACCCTACTGCAGTATACGATGATAACTGTAAGTAAAAATAACTTATTTTTGAGAAATACTGCTCGAGGATTGTATTCCCAAGAACCCACCTGTTAACGTGATGCACTGAGCAAAGATACTAAGATTTACGGTATAATTAATCAACGCATTATCTCACCCGGTGTGGCTTGCGGGCCGTAGTTTGCCGCCCCCTGCAATATTACGTCAAATTTGTTTTTATTATTTAACTACAAAAAAGCATCGATTGATTTGACATTTTCAGTATAGGAATAAAAATGTTATCTGTTTTATTATATCTATTTCAGGTTCATGCCATTGTCAGAAAAATACTTAAACATGATTCAGCTTAGCTATAGAAACTATTTTAGAACAGATAGACAATATTATCATCTCACTTATTTCAACAACATAAGTTTTATTTGAAATTAAATATTTAATGTTCTAATTGTGTTTTTATTTATTAATTACTAATGAGTACCCGGCATGCATTGAAATGCCACTCAAAGAAAGAAAAGGTTGTGTTTTAATTCTGTTTATTGAAGTTCTTTTATTATTAGAGGAATGCACGGGCTGAAATTTCATAAAATTACCTGGTCTGGGCCTGTCGTCTTCAGGCCCGCCCAGGCACGGCCCGAGCTCGAGTCTCAATATCACACTTGTTACCGGAACCCTACCCGAAGTCCAGATTTATTTTTCTCAGCCCGAAAAAAGCCCGATTTTTTGTAATATAGTTATTCATTTATACTTTTCAAACAATATTTCATATTTTTTGTTTTCCGTCTGGTTCAGAGATGCCTTTGCTTATTTTAGATTCTAATTTTTTTCTTTAGAAACCTTCACCGGTGTGTGCACAACAACTCACCAAAGTTTCATCGAAATCGGATGAATGGTAAAGAAACGCATACAGGACACACATACATCCATTTTTATATATATAGATTATGTATTATTAATTAACCGTTAAAGTAAATGCATTGAAATTGTAATGATTATGCGTAATTACTAGAGCTACTTTGTAATTTAAAGTACTGGTGCAAAAAGGATTCATAATTCAAATAATATAATTATTTCAAGGTTTAAGTTTCGACTTTATTGAAAACATAAATTCGGCAATACCTACATTGAAAAAAAAAGAATACTTAACACATTTTTAGTCTGTCAGTTGGTGTATGGTTAATTCACAATACACAGGTTGCCAACCTCTTAATTTCAAGTTCAATGATTTTCACATGTTACTTCATATCTTGCATTGTCTTGTTCCATTTTGGTTATTACTCTAAAGATGGCAGTCATACATACTGTAATTGCCACTGTTTGTGATAGCTTATCCAATTAAGGTCTAATTGTCAGTCTTATTAATTAGTGTTTATTTCAATCGCTTTGAGGCTTAGACATCTAAATTACAACTACGACATTTTGCATTTTAAAATTAATCACCTCTCTCCCTTAACCATTAATCTGTGGTTCAAAGTTAAACCATCGCAAGTCCACATTTTATGTATTTTGACTTTTTAGATGATTACTGAATCAGCATATTTATTTAATTCTACATAGTTGTAACATTTCGTTTGTTCATTATAAATTGAAACGAAAACAATCATTGTTATTAAATTGCAATTAAAGGATTTGCAAAGTCTCCCATACAATACTTTTTTTTTTCATTCCCGTTTCCAACGTGGAGCATATGCTCTCCTAATGGAGGTATCTCAACAGAATCTTTCTATGATAACTCTTTGTTACTCAGTTGATCACCCTCTCTTTATCGAAGAGAGTAGGGATAGAAATAAATGGCTAGGACAGGAATAGTGGTCAGCTAATCGATCTCGCTCCGTGCGGATAAGAATGGTGGGTGAGGAGGGAGTTTTAGACAACACAAACACTCAGACAACCAACAGAAATCCATAAATCGATTCAAATATCAATTTATGAAAACTGTCCGCACGGGGAATTGAACCACGAGACATCCGTAGCCGTAGCCCACGACGATACCAACTGCGCCACGGACCCCGTCCGTGATAATAATATTTTTTAAAGTCCTCCCTAATGTATTACATACCCTGCAGACAACTTTTAGCTTCCGACTGTTTAGTTTTTTTTCGCTCCCCTATAAAATTTGACAAAATAATGTGACTTGCTATTATTTACCTTTGAGCCACAGATATGTCTCTCAATTCATTTAAAATCCCAATAGATAATCTTCAAACGTTCATTTTATTCATTTTTTTATATTAAAACAATTTTATTTTTTCATTTAATTATTCCATTTTCTAAACTAAAATGAAATTAAATAACATAATTATAATTTTTCCATTTTTGATGGATTCAGAGGTAGCTTTGCAGAATTTCATTTTAAATATAAAATTAAAATTTATAACTTTGCCATTCCTCTGGTCACAGTTGGTAACATAGCCAGACGATACGACTATCAGTCGGATCTGTCGCCCATGTCGACTTGATTGTATCTCTGACAAATTACAAGGCATTTAAAGAGTTTACGGTGTCATATTTAAGGCGATTGGAATTTTTCCATATTTTTTTTATATAATTATTATTTATTATTTAATTTCTTGAACACTAGAGTGCATTCAACCAAGTCTTGAAGAATTTCTTCTCGTTAAATACCTGGCAAAAATTCCTGAATCACGCATAACGCGGATATATGCTTTAAAAAAATAGTTTAGGAAATATATTTTTGAAGAGAGTTCTCGATATTCAGTCTTTCGAATTTCAGCTTTCAACTGCTGATACGCAGCATTAATCGTCAGCTCTATGTATTACACATACTTATGCAGCTACGCGCTTGCTTGTGTGCGTGTTGGCGGTGTATATGAAAATTGAAATTTTGCTTGCAAAGTCGTAGCTTAAATATTTTTCAGTTTGATCATTTTCTTTCTCATTTTAGTTAAAATGCGACGAGTTTAGTTAATCTTGATGTATTTAGGACAGCTAATATATATTTCAGATTATTCTCTATTGACTGAGTGTTTGAACAGATCAATTAACTGAAAAAAAATCGTGTGAAAACGGCTCGCGCTGTAACGGTTAATATCGAAAAATGTAAGGTCAATCTGGGTAACTTTGCCCCAGTTCTGAGGGGTTTTGTATTTTTATGGTTCGCCATTGCATTTATCTGTGGTATTGTTCTACATAGAAATGAACTAATGTCTTAAGAAGAAATTAAATTAATATAAATAAAGATAAACAAGGTTGTAAAAATTTTCATCCAAATCGGGTAACTTTGGCCCACGATACAAATAATCACTGTAATTTGTATAAATTCATTGATTTTAAAGTCTTAACAACTTTCTTTTATGCTATCATATATTCTGTACATAATTTAGAAGGGAAAAAATATATAGCATTCGGTTTACAGATTAGTAATATAAATTGAAAATATAGCTAATAAAATTTATTTCCAGAAAAGTTTTTAAATTGTGTTTTATCATTCCATGCTGACAGCTTACAAAGTCAACAATAAAACAAATTATATTGCACATTAATTCATATTTTTACCACCAGGGACTACTCAATAACAACTAAAAAATATTCATATGGCATTCGTATTATCATGGTGTTATAACAGCACCTTTTTTAATACAGTGGGCCAATCTTAGACGGGTGGGCAAACTTACCCAAATTGATGGTACCAAATGAGCTCTAATATTTCTTTAGTTTTGGATATTTATATGTATCAAAAAAATGAGAATCACTAATAAAGTGAGTTATTGTTATGAAGAAAGGAATTTATTCATCCCTTGTTGCCCGTCATTTATCAATTCGTCTGCACAAGTGTTTTGTTTTCTTTTTAGTTTTTTTTTCAACGAAATATCTTGTACAAGTTTGTTCCAAAAAAAATTACTACAAATAGCAGCTTTCAAATTCTTTAGAAATAAGTTTAAAGAGTCTGCAATATAAATCGCTATTTTTTTTTATATGGGTTTTATTGGTTCTTGTAACCCACCCAGGGCGAACGTATACTTTTTGCCATCAAGAATTATGCGAAATGACAGGCGTCGCGTTAAGGATTGAAGAGGGTTTAAAACTTTCTTTATACGCAGTATCCATTCATAAGTTACATACAATGAAGAAAAACTATTGGACATTCGTCATTTTACAACATGGGACCAATACATTTTATATTTGGATAGCGAAATTTTATTACGATCCCAGTTTTCGTACGTATTGTATAAATCTTTATTTTTACCTTGTCATGTCCGCTATGAAACATGTTAGTATATCGAGGGTGTACTAGCATAAGGCATTAAGTCATAAAAATTAGTTCTGAGCTTACCGTATTTAAAGAATTTTTTTTTCCCTATTATCTCCCAAGTACAATTGATTGTGATTGATTAAAAAGATTTTGAGTAAGACTTTCATCCGGCAAGCTGATGATGATGAGAATATTTCTCGTTGCACACTAAAATACGCTCGTTTACTAATCAAATTAACTTTATTCCAGTTAGCAGTTTACAATTTAAAATACAAACATACAAATACAAAAAAAAACAAAACACAATTGACATTTAAAAAAAATTAGCCCAGGAATTATTACGCGACGGCAAACGGTTAGCGGTCGGTCGGTGCCAGCGACGCGACGCGCTCTAGACCCCTTACAGCGGGCGACTGGCGAAATAAAATGTAATCCCTGCAACAGTCAGATGACGCCTCCTTACTTCTGTAAGGGCCCGACACATTTCAACGTAATTCTTTCCTTAACTTTGCATTGAAAAGATGATCCGATGAACGTTCTGGACACGATTCACACTTAATAATTATGGGTCGTGTTATTTTATTAGATGAAAATGCTCGCGCCGAGCGAAACTGTTCTTGGTACTGTTTGATAAATTTGTGGAAGTGTAATTGTACAAAAATTGTGCTTTATTTTTATAAATAAATACAACGTGCCTTTCACCAAGAATTGACAGTTAACATCATAAAAAGGATTAAAAAACAACGTATCTTGTTATTAGCGGAACTCAGTGTAATTAGTCGCATAAACACTCTCTTTGAGAGATCTAATAGATGTTTCTACGCCCCGTTTAAATAATCGTGTAAGGGATGGGTGGGTATTGAAATATCACTGACATCTATACATAAATTTACTGAAATATCAATTTATTAATGTTTCTTTTCCGGAATTTGAGTACATGACCCCGCAACCGAGTGGACAAAACCCCATTAGCGTTGACCAATCTGTTAAATAAATAAAATGGTATGGCAGTACTGAAAAATTCTACCGTCTAAAAAAATCTGTCCTTATTACACAGATTTCCTTTTCTATTACATGGCTGTTTCCTGTCCCGTTATAACGTTCTTTATATATAACTATATATTACTCGTATATGCGTACAATTAAAATTTGTCATGTTAGTTTCTTTAAGGCTTCTAAGCTTTGGTATCCTTGAGCTTTCGCCGTACGCTTATGCTTCTAAAGCCGCGTCTGAACCAGATTCCAACTATTAATACAAACATCAAAATGGTGACGCTGCACAAACTCCAGGAATGTCGTACTGAATGTATATACGCCTCTCAGCTCTGCTTATATTTTTTCATCAATGCTTTCTTTCAGTAAATGAGGTTATCAGTTTCTCGAGGATTTCTGGTTTCTCTGTCGCAATACAGTGGCCGGCATTTCTAATCAAAAACTCTTCGAAATTCTTTGCCTTCTTCTTATATCTGTGAACAGTAATAATGATTCCTATTTTAATTTGCTTTGTTAGAAAAAAGTCTTCTAATTAATCATTTTTTATCATTCAAAAAAAATAATAACGGAATAGTCAGAGGTCCACAACATTCATTTCGATACAATAAAAAACACTGTTCTCTAATGTATTTAGCTAGTATTGTATACTATATATTATATCGTAACTGTTCTGGAATAAAACACTAAATCAATAAAATGACTGATGAGTTGGTTATACCAAAATGTTTCTTATTTCGAACTCTATCGTATGGAAGGACACGCTTATTTTTATAAATTATAGTTTTACTGGTTAAAAGCTTAGTACAACCAAACTAATTGAAAAAAGTATAGCATTTCAACATTTAAAAAACTTCAAAGTCCAAGTGTTTTCTTTCAGAAACACTACGGTAAATATGAATATATATTTTTTAAATAAAGCACAATTGTTATACACACATGGGAAATTTTACAATAATGTTGTGAACCACTTAAATATCTTATGTAAATATTTTATCATTTGATAATTCTCGCGATGAGCAAAACCGGTCCTGACCGATATACACATGTGGAAGTATTACAAAAAAAATGTGTTTGTATTTCCCACAAAATTTTACTTTTAGAATAGCTTGACACGTGAACTTAATGCGTGAATGGTTTTATTTAGCTGTGTGCCGTAGCCGAGTGGATTCGTCTTAGGTCTTCCTACGAGAAAGAACATCCCCGTATTTTTTTTTCAGTTGATTAATTGTGCTATTTGAAAAATAAAATAACTCACCCAACAAGTTTTCCATATCTCACCCACGGTTGTCTTTTAGCTTTTTGGTATTGTTTGGCCCCACTCCATCTCAGGCTACGATAAACCATCTCCAAGTTTGCATATGGCACCATTACATCCAGCTGCCCACTGTTGAAATTGATAATAATTTGTCCTTAACACTCGCATTACTGTGATATAAAAGTGCATGCGATCCGGTGCTGTGTAGTTAATACACATTCGTGATAAAAAATGAATCGACATTAATCGCGAGTGAGTTGATATCCCAAATAAATCTATTATTATGACTAAAATATTTAAGCGTGTCGAAGAAAAAGTCAGTTGGATAAGCGCACGGCCTCCTTTAGTAATATTCATACGCCTTAAATATAGAACTCTTAAAATTTCCGGAAATAAGCTGGCTCATCCAGTGATTAAATATCAATTTCATATCAATCTCCATTCGCAGCTTGATAGTAGGAAACGATTTGTAAGTCTGCCACCCATTCAGCAAAACGTCCTTCTGCCAGATGCGAGCAATCTATTCTATATATATATATATATATATATTAAAATGAATTTTTGTGTGTTTGTTTATCCCATATGCGTTTCTTTACCATTTATCTTGTTTCGATGAAACTTTTGTGAGTTGTTGTGCGCAGACCCATGAAGATTTCTGAAAAAAAGTCTAAAATCTAAAAAAAAAATATCAAATACGTACAAACAGCGACATCTCGGAAAACCGTCTGATTTATTCGTGGGCGAACCAGACGGTAAACAAAAAATATTTGGTTTCCCAAAGCACTTCAATAAACAAAATTAAAACAATTTCTTTCTTTGAATGGCACTGCAACGCATGTCGGGTACTCGCTCATAAATTTGAGAGTAGAGCCGCATAAATACTTACTTATAGACCAGTAGCCTGTAGTGGTCAAGGAGTGTCTCCAGCTGTGGCTTCACGCTCTTCAGTCTGTCTCCGTCAAGATAATTGCTCGCTTTTTCACTCGACCAAATGTAAGGGACGTCTCCCAGGTGTAAAATGTCGCGTGTCAAATTTCTATTGAGAAATTCTTCGTAGGCTGGCGGATAGTAGCAAGGCTTGTCCGTCATGTAATTGTACAAGGAGTGTAGACGAGCCTCAACAGTCATAAACACAAGAATGTCTACCTGTAACTGCGAGAAAGAATTTCGCTCGAAAAACAGCAATATGTTGTAACCCACTTATTATAATATATTGGTTACGACATATTGCACTCTGTTAAACTGTTTGTTTTATTTATAGCGTTGCATAGCTTACTGTAGGACTTATTGTAGTTTTACAAACTCTTACCTTTGTAAACGTCACACTACCAAAGCCGTTTTTGACCCCCTCACCTCATAGTCACAACTCATCATATATTTTTTGAAACCCCCATTCTAAGTAGTCACATTTTTTAACACTCCCTTAAGTTATTTCAATGCATCTGGCTCAATGCGATACTAATTTTCCAACATTAATAAATTTATGCGCAACACATTGTTATTATATTTCTTAAATAAAGCACAATTGTAAAACACAAATATGAAATTTTACAATAAATTGAATGAACCACTTAAATGACTTATATAAATATGTTATCAGTTGATAATAATCGCGATGATCGAAACCGGTTCTGATCAGTATACACATGTACATATAAGTTCGGTCAGCGAAAATTATAATTATTTGTAAAGAGAAAAAGTTTCCATACAATGACACTTTTATCAAGTCATCATTTCACACAACAGCAGTCACAAAATGTGATTTTACTGTGTGCAAAGATAAGTAAATGCTTGATTGTAAAAGGATACTGTCTGCAAGCGTGAGAATTATCATACGCGATTTTCGGAAAACGCAATACAACGAGAGAAGAATGTAGAAACGAGATCATCAGTCTCTCACTACTTTCTGACCGCGTAACGTCCATTCCGAACTGCCGACCTCGCCATCATTATTATCCGTCCTTCGGTATAATCACATCGACTTTCAACATTGGAATCACATATTCATAAATTTAGTATTTTATTTTTATTTTGATTCCCATCGGCTATTTGGTTTCTCATTATAATTCCTTTGAGATTGCAAAGGTTTTATTCACATTCATATCTGACACGGATAATGATTTAGCGTTTGCTCACATCTAAGTATTTTATTCTCATATTTTTACCTTATTCGCCATCAACCAGTCATCTTCTTCCATAGCTTGTTCGAGTTTATTTTCAATAACTTTCAGTTTCTCCATTATATTGTCGTCGATCATACCCAACTCGTATGCCATACCGCTTAGCTTGTATAGTTTAGGTGGATCAATCCAGCCATTTCCTATAGCCATACCCTGTGAAGAAACATAATTGAATTATTTAATTAATCAATATTCAATATCAGTGCCGGGCAACCGGCCCGCGAGCCACTTGCGCTCCGACGCTTATTTTTGCGAGGCCCACTATGCGGCCAATAAATTGTTTTTGCTAGAGAATAACTCATTATATTACGTTCTTTTTTCACGTTAATAAATGTCGGGTCCGTACTGCAGTGGTCAACATCTTTGACTACGGAAAGTTTCATAAATTCAATCGATTTATGAATTTCTGTTCATAGATATGGATGTTTGTGATGTCTAAAGTTCCCTTCTATAAAACCTTTCGATCTTTAAAACAAGTCGTAACGAGATCAATTAGCCAAGCACTAGCCCAGTCCTTGTCCTATCCTTATTTCGTATATATATCGACGGTATTTTAACCAATTGATGTAACTCTCAACATTGAAATTGTTCAGGAGAGAGTAAAAACTGTTGAGTTACGTTGTAAATCTTCGAAGTGCACTTTTGTAAATTATCATGTTTACAAATACACGATTATAAATAGGCAGTGTCGATGTAATAGTGGCTTACATCAAGTGGCCGGGTCAGAATTTTTTGTTTCCTTTCCAAAAAGTGGTCAATTTCGTTTTCGTATTTTTTGAGGGTTTACATCAATTGGTCAAAACAAAGTCTATATAAAAGATTAAGCAACTAAGTAACAAGTAGTTTTCATTGAAAACTTCTATTGAGATACCTCCATTACAAGGTCATATGCTCCACATTGGGAGCTGACATGGTAAAAAAACATGTTTTAGTATCCCTTTCATTACGATTTAAAGTAATTCGTTTTTCTCATTACGTAAAATGAGACAGAAGTATACAAGTTTGATGCTTGTTATACTATTATACAATTATCAGGCAGTATCTTCAACTTCATACCTTCAAATTAATTTTAATCTGGGCTTTTGGATTCCTCACATGTATTAGGTGAGCGAGTGCCGGGATATGTTTTCCTGCGTATGATTGCCCGGTAAGAAATAGTGGACGTGTCTGCAGTTCCGGGAACAACTTCATGAATTGAATCAAAAACTCGTACAAATTGAGGGAGATCTGAAACATACAAACAGTATCATATAAATAAGTTACTTAGTATTTTGGTCTAACAGGGGTTCTTACAAGATGTTGCGGTAGCGGGCACATTTGAGATTTAGGATAATAGTGGCGGGCGCACGTCGGATGTCTAAAAAAACATGATTTAAGTATTTATTATGTATTACACTTATTATAGTTTTACTAAATTATTATAAATCGGTGAATTGTACGTGTATTTACATTTATTTGCGAGTGGGGGCATTTGCAAAAGAAGCATTTCATATACAAAATAAATAGAGATAAAATACAGTGAAGGGTAACAAAATATTTTCAAAATAGCATGGTACAATTAGTTCCAGCTTTGGCGTTGCATTTCACTAACTAATTTCTCAAAGTTGGGATTGTAAGATGGTAGTCCCAATCGTAAACAATCATTAAGGTTGATATTGTTAAGTCGATATTTGTTTTTTGATTTTATTCTGTTCATTTTGATCAATAGACATTCCCACAAATATGTGAAACCATAACAGAACTTAATTTTGTAAGCTCATTTTTTCAAAAGTGGGTACATTTTATAGTCAGCTAAATTCCACATGTTTGTATTCGGATTGTAAGATTTTAATGACTTATTCTGAAAAACCAAAATCTCTTCTTCAATTTTCAATATTTCTTCTTCAAGAATTTCCGTTATGGATTTAGCAATTCCAGTAATGTATAAGTGCTTGATGGAATTTCAATATCAAATTTGGATTATTGAGATTTTGTACACTTCCATGTATTTTGTCACTAACGACCCGGGTTTCGCCTTTCGGCATCTTCAGGCATTCGAGCACACGAATGAACTCGAACTAATAGACAGCACACAGTGTCTAACGTTTATATAGAAGATACAAATACGACAAATATTATTTACGAGGTAAAATATTATACGTCTGAGAGCCACACTGATACCTGAGTTAACATTTCGAGAATCGCCTTAATCCTTATTTTGTAAACAACACATTGGGTGGCGAATTGCCGCTTTCCAACTTCTTTTAGAATTACCAGTATTCTTTAGAATGCAATTCGACGAAAGGGTAAATATATATAATACAATATATACAATTGTATATATTTACCCTTTCGTCGAATTGCATCCCGTCGAAACCCACAATGCTATTATAATTGTAAAATCACTGGTAATTCTAAAAGCAGTTGGATAGCGGCAATTCGCCACCCAATGTGTTGTTTACAAAATAAGGATTAAGGCGATTCTCGCAATGTTAACTCAGGTATCAGTGTGGCTCTCAGACGTATAATATTTTACCTCGTAAATAATATTTGTATCTTCTATATAAACGTTAGACACTGTTTACTGTCTATCAGTTCAAGTCCATTCGTGTGCTCGAATGCCTGAAGATGACGAAATGCGAAACCCGGGTCGTTAGTGACAAAATACATGGAAGTGTACAAAATCTTAATTATCCAAATTTGTATACGTGTACACTGAATGGATTAATAAATAGAATAGCCACTGCATCGATAATAGTAAATTGCTGGAAACTAATTTCAAATTTTCCATTTTCATTTCATGCATAATAAACAATTTTAGCTGGCGCATGAAAATAGTTTCGCAGTCACAGAGTTAAAAACCCCTGTATTAGGCCATCATCAAACTCTTGTCTTAGTTATTCCCCGATACTTTTTTGACATTATGTGAATACAGGTTCAAGCGTACCTGTGTTTGGTTTCTTGAGTATCCTTCGTCACTGTCTGTGAAACTGTAACCAGAACCAATTGGATTGTCAATGAATAATAACGAATGCTTTTTGTGCCAAGAATGCCGATTTCCTAAAACAAATGCAAAAACAGTTTAAGTAAACTACATAATATATCATGTAAAATTTGAATGTTTTTTTGTTGAAATTTTGAGTTTTTTTCTTAAAATGCATTCTATCATTATTGCAAACCCTTACAGCGCGAGCCGATTTCGCACGAATTTATTGTCAGTCAATTGATCTGTTAAAACGCTCACTATGGCTAAAAATAGATCAATTTTAATAGTAAAAAATTGAGAATCAAGTGAAATATATATTAGTTATCCCAAATACATCAAGAAAAAGACTTAACTCATCGCATTCTCGCTAAAATAAATCGTCGAAAACGAAGAAGCTGAAAAATATTTAATCTTCAACTTTGCACCACCAACACGCACACAAGCAAGCGCATAAACATAGGGCTGACGATTAATGCTGCGTATTGGCACTTCAAATCTGAAATTCAAAAGACTGAATATCACGAGCACGTTTCTATGTATTCGGCGGTAACTTTGTGGAAGCTCATTTTTAATATGAAATTAAATTAAAAATTGATAACTTAATTATTCCACTTAGTTACTAAGTGGAATAATTAAGTTATCAATTTTTAATTTAATTTTATATCAAGAGTTCTTTAATGAAATATATTTCCTTGTGTTCTACTTGACATTTTCATGATCATTTGCTCATTTCTCCACCTAAAGGCTTGAACTATTTTTTAAAGTATATATCCATAAGTGTTTCCTTCTAGTTTGGCCGGAAAAACGAGATAAAGTCTTCATTGGGTTAATAAGTAATCTATCCAACGAATTTTTGCAATAAAATCAGGTCAAACACTATCAGCGATTTTTTTTAAATATTTTATATTCTGTATCCTAAATAACTAATTCTACGCCATTACTTAGTTTTGGTCTTTGTTCTTAGAACTGTTCGCGAAATATAACATTTTTTCTGCCAACTTATATTATTTTTAGGATAAAATATTGTCTACAACAGACACCATTATTAACGGCAATTAATTCGTCTTATAAATAAACGATATAAACTATTTACTAACTGCCAGTTCGAGTTCATTCATATACTCGAATGTCTGTAGTTACTAAAAGACGAAACTCAGGTTAGTGATGAAATACGTAAAAATTTTCAAAATTTCAATAATTCAAATTTTATGTTGTAATTCCATCAAGCAACTTCAGTTGATATCTTCAATTATATATCATGTAGTTTCAAATGAATTTTTTCGTTTCTCTAATTGTACAAAATGGGAAATTTTTATCTTTAATTTCGTCTTTCTGCTTTTTAGCTTATTTTTCACAATCCTTTATTTACATTTCTTCCAATTACATTTTGGTTGTCACTTGAAAATTTAATTTCGGGGTTTAATTGTAATTTTTCCTCAAATATTTTATCCAGACCGTTTAATGCCTACCAACGACACAAGTAAAAGACCTGCTAACGGCAAAACAATTATTCTAATGCGGCCTGTAAAAAGACCAACTTTTACAGCAATTCGCTGCCGAGCACACATGCTCGGCACTAAATTGCCGATCCTGTATAAAACATCAAAATAAGTAACTATAGCTGCAACATTTCCGTATTGTACATACTTGCCGGCATCATGATATTTGAATATAAATACTGAGATAGTCTTTTACAGGCCGCAGAAGACATAAAATATAAATATATATTTCAACTTTTGTAATTCTGTCTTACAAAATATCGAGTATCCCAAGTAATTAAAATCAAAGGCTGATATCACAATTAATGTTTCATTGATCGTAATTTTCTTTTTACCGCTGACTTTTTATTTCTTTTTTATTTCTCACTGCAGTAAACTTCCCGTGTTTAATCTCAGATTTTAACATTCAATTTCTTACATAATCATCGGAATTATTTAATATTATCACATGATTTCATAAGTTTACGGAATTTTAAACGTACCGATTAATTTTCCGTCTTCATAACTAAACGGTCCCACGCCTTGGAATAAACTGTACAGCGATGATATCGCTGGTCCTCCCTGAAGCCAGATCACCAGAGGAGCCCTTTTCACTCGTCCTCCCTTGACGGGAAAATACCAGAACCATATGTTCGAATTAAAGTCCTCATTAACGGTTATATGCCCAGCATAACTTGGTATATTTAGCATGTAAGAGGAATTTACTGAAGAAAGACTTTTACCCAACTCCAAAGTACCATTTTTTATAAAATTTGAAAGATATAATGGCTGATTTTTAAAATCACATTTTACTAATAAAATAAATACACACACAGTAATAAATACTCCACCCCTTAAATTAATTAAAACTGAATAATTTTTCATTTCTTAACGACTGAACAATATAATATATATTATTATTTAATTTATTTCAATTTAATATAATGTTAACTTCAACGAGTAAAAATATTGACTAGCAAAAGTATTTTTTTTTTCACGACGTATTAAAACATTTTCTTATCTCTACGTCATTAAATTTATGTTTATAGGTCAACTATGTGTCGACTATACTATATTATTATTAATTTTATAAAACATTGTCCGTACCAGACCTGTTCAACGGGCTGATCGCGATCTACCAATCGATTTTAATGTGAATAGCAACGTGTTAATAAATCTTTATTTTATCCTTAATCATATACAAAATGTACAAAGACAATTCGATGTATTTAAACTCTTAATTGGATATACCAATAAAACTTGATTTTTTTGAGAAATTGTTACAAATCTCTAAAGGGATGGAGTTTGGATAATAGAGCTAGGATAGGGATGACGAATCTGCGGTCATATAGGCTCTCACATGCGGCCTTTTTACTGAAATAAACAAATACATAGAAAAATAAATTTTCCTTGATTTACTGAATAATGTAAACACATTTTTATGTATGTTTCTTTAATGCAACCTTATTTGATTTTATGAATATGGCCTTCTGACAGGAAAAGGTTCGTCACTCCTGAGCTAGAAGTTAGATAGTAGATGTATCAACGTCTGGTTTCAGTATCCAAGTCGGATGGCGTGGTAAACCTTTTCCCGTTGGAAAGCCGCATTCATTTCTCTTAAATCAAATAAGGCAACATTTATGAAAAAAATGTAAAAATGTATGTATTTACTCACAAATTTTCAAAATTTAAAAATTTGTATTCAGTCGAAATGCCACAAGTTACGCTCTGAAAAGCCGCAGATTCAACACCCCTGTGATAGGGGTGGCGTGGGGAGATGACAACATGACACAAATCCATCCGTTTCTTTACAAACCATAAATTGAAAAATCAATGTATGAAAGTTTCCATTCACCGCAAAAGAGTAGAAGAAAGCCCAATAGCGTTGACCAATCAGCCGTAAGATCGACATATATTTAATTATCCTAATAAATATTTACAAGAAACAAATTATAACCACCTGTCAGTAGATAAAGAAAGGTAGCGTGTATGTGGGTGAGTGTTGTATTACATTTCGACTGTGTTTTGGCCAATTGATGTAACCCTCAAAAATACGAAAATTTGTTGATAATTGAGTCTCATTTTAAAGATGACAGATCAGGTCTCGGCCAAATGATGTAAATTAGAAAAATAAATTTACCACTTTTTGGAATGAAAACATCATTTTACGTTGGTTTTAGGTTTAAAAATTCTTACCCGGCCACTTGATGTAAGCCACTATTATATCGACACTGCCTACGTATAATCCTACGTCTGCAAACATGAAAATTTACAGGAGTGGGTTTCAAAGATTCATAACGCAATTCACCGAGTAATGTTTCGTTAAAAACAGTTTTTACTCTCTCCTGAACAATTTAAATTTTGAGAGTTACATCAATTGGCCAAAACACCGTCGATATACACCTAGAAATAGATCAAGGCAAATATATATTGTAATATTCATTTCCTCTTTTAACCCAACTTTGATTTTCATATTGGCGGATTTTTGACGATAACTTTTAATTTTTAAACACATTATAACATTGTCCCTTTTCTCAGTAGACGAGCAGACGCGAGGTCGCCGGACCAAAAAATGTTGAGCAACCCCTAGGTACTGCTTATATATGTTTTTTTTTAATTTTACGTCCTGTAATTCATCTTTGTAAATATTTAAATATTAATTTTGCATTTTCCATGACCTATAATGGTAACACTCAATTTAGACAACAGCAATCTCTTGCTCCGAAGTCCACACGGAATATTTCAAAAAAATATTTATTTAGTTATTAATCAAAATAATAATATAATCTGTAGTATATATAGAGCAACCATTGATCGGCTCCGTGGTGCAGTGGTCAACGACGTCGACTACGGTTACGGATGTATTGGGTTCAAGTCCCGGTATGGACAGTTTCGTGAAACGGTTTATTGGTCAATTAATTTAAGAATTCTGTTCATAGTCATGAATGTTTGTGATTTATAAAATTCCCTACCACCAATCCGATCCTAAAACACGTGTGATAGAGAGAGCGATTAGCTAACCACTAGTCCTGTCCTAGCCCTATCCCTCTATCCCTACTCTCTTCAAAAAAAGAGAGGTTGAGCAACTGAGTAACAAGCAGTTCTCGTATATATCCGCTCCTAATGTGAAGCATATGGACTCCTAATAGAGGTATCTCAGCAGAAATTTTTTTACGAGAACTCCTTGTTACTCCGTCGTTAAATTTTTGTGTTTTGAAGAGAATAGGAATAGAAGGAAAAGGCTTGGACAGGATTAGTGGATAGATAATCGCTCTTACTACGCCTCGTTTTTAAAATCGGATGGGTGCGAGGTAATTCGAGACATCACAAATATTCATGCCTACAAACATACACCTATTGAAAAATCAATTAACGAAACTGCCTTTACTGTGGGACTTGAGCCCTAGATATCCGTAGCTGAAGTCATTGCACCATGGACCAATTGTCTTACTTTTAGCATCTAATTTCTTCAAAAGCATATATGACAAACGACAATGGAGGTTTAGCGACATACAGCTTCTTTACTTTTCTCGATCCTTGCATATTTCGTCAATTTATTCACTTTCCGCTTCTTCCCTGGTCTATATTAGATAGTTCAAAGTCATATTTTATAGTGAGGTAATGCTTTATTCTACGTTATCGTTGCACACGGCGGAGACAAGGCATAACAAGGAAAAACTAAATGCGTTAAAAATTAATTGAAGAAAAAATCACAAAACAATTTATTAACACTTCATCATCATGCAAAACATCACAAATCATACAACTTCTTCTGAACTACTTTCATTCTGTTCCAAGACAGATTTTGGTTTTATAGGCTTTCTCGTATCGTGGGTGAAAGCAGTAATCAATAACATGAGCAGGTTTGGTTTCTCCAAGGCAACGCAATGGCCGACATTTCGAAGCATAATTTCTTCAAAATTTCCTGCTATTTTCAAATACCTGAAAAGCAAAAAAAAATTAAAAAAATATCTTCGATTTTTTAAAAAATATAAAGCAGTATGACGCATTTTCCTTCACTCTCGATCACGTGAATATTTATGTCGACAGCCGAAGCAATAACGATAAATCTCTTTCAAATAGTATCAACGGTGACAGGTTAGTTATACACTTTCTTCAACTCAACGTTTCATCAAATAGTGTTTTTTTTATATTCTCAAGAAATAGAGTATTCTCATTTTGGCTTAGTATAAGCCGAAAGAAATACATGGCCGGGTATATTTCAAACGTCCCAATAATTATACGCCCAACAATCTGAATAGAGCCACAGATAATTGTATACTCTTTATTATTCTCAATTGTTTATTCCTGTTTTACAATTTTACTTGTTTATATATACTGCCCTGCTAAGTAAATAGGACAGTAATTATAGAAAATGTCGAAATTAAAGTATGTATGGGGTATTATAAAGTGTATAATTTGGAATATTTTACGAATGAAATACCACAGTTAAATTTATATTTTTGACTAAAAAAATCTCAAAATGTTTTTTTAACTATTGAAAATTAACTTGAATTTGTGAGTAAAAACACAGCTTCATTATGATTCTTGGTAAAAAATAGTTCTTTTAGTGAAAACGCTGTGTTTTTACTTATAATTATATACATAACACCTCTGTAAATGATACCAAAAAATCACTATGCAGATATAAATATTACTGTATACGAATCGTTGAACATGTAATTCCTGTGTTTTTACTTAGCAGGGCAGTATAGGTATTTTGTAAAATGTTCATTTCGAAAAAATGCCGGAAGTACGAACCTTAACCAAATAAATTCTGCCTATTTTATATAATTGAAGATATTGACTAAGAGTGCTTGATGGAATTTCAGTATCAATATTGAATCGTTTAAATTTTGTACACTTCCATAAATTTTGTCACTAACGAATTGAGTTTGGCCTTTTGGCATATTTAGGCATTTGAGTGCACGGATGAACTCTAACTGACAATTAGTAAACCGTTTATAAATATAATAATGATTAAAAAAAATAATATCACTAAGTTTGGGAACTTTTCTGACGATCATATAAACTAATTAAAAATCTCTGGAGTCACTAATGAACCATCTCTCAACAATACTTGTTTTAAATTATTATATCATGATTTATTTAATTATTTACTTGAATTAAATCTAATCAGAACCAGAATTTATTTTCATACATTTGAGGTATAAGTCTATTATTTCTAATTATTTTTTGTATGAAAAGACGAGACTTTTTTATCAAAGCATATTTATATTTTGGCCCATAAATTAAAGAACGATAAGTGATTTTCATAACTCATGTGAATGCTTTACGCTTTAAAGTAAAAATTAAAACCAATTTAATTTTATGATACTTTCTTACCCTGCCCATTTGCCTTCGTAGGTAAATGGCTGTCTTATCTCTTTTCTATACTCTTCGGCGTGACTCCAGTTGAAAGTGCGATATATTTTCTCAGTATTGACATATGGGACCATCAAATCCAGCTGTCCACTATAAAAAAATATACAATTAAAAAAACAAGTGAAACTACCAAAGATAAACAAAAGAAAATCATATTTAAAACTATGTGCGTATTGCATCAGTTTTCTCTGTGACGTTCAGCTCTTTTTTGATTGCTAAAATACTGATTATATACTATATTATTCTAGTATTTTCTATCCGACTTTGCCCAAGATAGAGTACGCTTATATAAGGGCATTCAGACATTGACTAACAAATGTTGACATTTGGTCGGAAGTTGAAAATACACCGTGGACCATACCTCTTGTAACACCCACAACGTAATATATAGACCATCAATTAGTAATAGTGTTAACAGTTTAAAATAGTACAGTTGACCTAGAAATGGCTGGCATAATGACATTCGCAATTTCATGTCGCTACTGTTCACCGCTTGGAAGATTTCTTCTGAAATTTCATCACAGAATAGTACTTTATTATGCTGCAGCACTTTGATTATTGCACTTCCTTTCTCGAAGTCGCAAACAGGCATTTTGTTATGGATTTAATCAGGATTTGCAACATTAAGTGTGCGTCTACCAATCATCAGCGTTGCAGCAATATCTGAAGTTGCTACAGTGAGTGCAATGTTCTTTTCTTCTCTAATTCTAACAAGCAATACAGTGATGAGGAGAGTTTTTCTGGCTCTTCCCAGTGCATCGATTAAAATTACTCAATTTCACTCTCGTTACAGCGCCGTAAAACTTCTCAATAGATTGTTGATCTACGTTTAAAAATGGTCCCTGCTGTGCCATGATATTAAACATTAGACCAGAGACATACACTAATTCTCGCAGCATTTCCTTACTTATGCTACACGCATGCTGTTATGAAGGACTTATCATGCCAATATACGTCAAAGATTTTCCGATCTTATGTAGGACTTTACCTTGAAGCTCAATGAGTGCCTCGTTTAAGATGCCATCGGTATAGTTCAAAGTAACGTGGGGATTTTCCTGGAGCAAGATATTCTACATATCTTCAGACATGGAGTCCTTATTGATCTCCCAAAGCGCAAAAAGGGGTTAGCAAGTTCACAAAACGAAAGAATTACTGCAAAGAGTGTCCGAATTCTAAGGTGAATCTGAATTTGCACCTTCGTTTATTTATTTTTCTTTTCATTGATTGTCTTTCTTGATTCGTCCCAATACCAGACACTCTTCACGATTTGTGTCACTTTCAATATCATAGACAGGTCGGATATCTTTCTAACTTGTTTTACCTTTGACTCTGTGTCATAAATCAACCAAATTTTCATTTGCAGTGCACAATTTAGACACGGACAAGAGCATTGCCAGATCTAATGCCTTCGTGTCGCTTAACAATCAAACGTTACTTGCGTTGACTAAAAACTTTTTTGACACTAATTTTGGAACATCACGATAAGCCGACCGCTGGTGTCTCGCCTTAACCCTATCGTAATATTCCCACTCTCTACGAAAAAGAGAGTTTGAGTGAGTAAGTGACAAGGTTCTCTCAGAACAACTTCTGGTAAGATAAGCTCTATTAGTATAAGATTAGCTCTAAATTGGAAACGGGCGTGGTTACAAAACTATATTATATTAAACCTTACTTGTACAACATCACAGGGTATTCGTCCAGAAGTTTTTCCAGCATAGGCTTGACGCTTTGCATCTGATCTTCTAAAAGTTTCTTTGCACCATAATTACTCCAAGTATATTCCATTCGCCCAACGTGCAGAGCTTCTCGCGTCGACTCCATTTCAACGAATTCTATATAAGATGGAATTTTGTAACACCTTTCGTCTGTTATATAGTTGTACATGGATTTTATATGGACATCGGTGGCCAGGAAGACGAGTAAATAATGATGAAGCTGAAATTGAAGCGATTTAATCAACTCTAAATACCATATAAATTTTCGACGGATTTTTTCTAATAAATTCGCCATACATATAAAATGCATCTTGCAAAAGATGATCGATGACGGTTTTGGTAATTTTAAAGGTATAGAGTTCACCTGACAATATTGGGCCGTATCAAAATGCATCAATCATTCAGTTATCACTCAGACATCTCCAAATAACCCATATTGAGATAATCGTAAAAGTAATATTCAAATGGTTATCATAAATCAAATTTTATTGATTTATAGCAGAGTTTTAGACATTTTGTACTTTCCGAGTACAAGCAGTAGGATATTTAGGAATATCCTTTTACTTACCCAAAAATATCAACAAATTGCTTAATTCTTTAGAAGGTTTTATGCATTAGCATTTTTTAGTGGCATTTTTCAGTTATCGGAGTACTGAATCGGATATAAAGAAATTTTACATTATAACTGCATATTTAACTAAAATTTCATTTAAGTCTCGTTAAAGTGTTGAGCCTCACGGACCGGGCACTGTTTGTGTCGGGACACTAATTAATCTGAGAATAGTATAGGAGGCTGCAGTTTACATCAGTCAAAACTCTTGAATGTGGTTTAGTTGAGCAACAGAAATTACTTTGATTAAAATCGCGTATAGTCTTTATTAATCAATATTGAAATTTGATTCGACAAAACATAAATGCGTTTGAAATGGTAAATATATTTAAAAATCTCTGAATCTGCCATCTTGTTCATAATATGTGTTTTAAATAGAAAACACACTCAAAATAATTGTAAAGAAAATTCTGTTGAGACAAGCTCTATCGGGATTTTAAGGAGTCCACATTTTGTGCATTCATTTTTAGTTACATATCATCGGCGTGCGATGAATGCATCTCTATCTCTACCACACAACTTGACTTGAGTATAAGCAAGTAGGATAAAAAATCAAACACCATCATACACTTATATCTCGCTTGCACCCTTCATTTTACATGCGATTGAGCGAGAAAGAGAAAAATTGACAGCACGCGTCTGTTACATATCTATAAAAATGTTTATGAAATCTTAAGTCTTTTGACTACTCATATTTTGTCTTTTTGTCAATTAAAAGCTTGACAATTGGGTAGACAACGAAGTGAAAATTATTTCAATGTTTGAAAAGCAAATAAAATAGTAATAACAGAATAATACTCAAAATTCGTAAGGAATACCTTATCAGCAGCAGTCCAGTTTCCACGCTTGATTTCGATTTCGATAGATTCTTCTTTTTTTCTCAACTGGTCTGCCATATTGCTATCAACGAAGCCTAGTTGATATAACACTTCACTAATTTTGTACATATTTGGTGGATCAAACCATCCATTTCCTATAGCCATACCCTATTAAATATAAATGGTTAAACTTAATAAATTAGTTCCTAATAGTTAATGACTTGAACACATCGAATAATCGATTACTCTACGATTCGTTACTTCGAGTCGTACAACTGCGTAACGATAAAAAATGAGTCGCTGCTCAATTATTATTGAATTCTCCGTCATTATTGAAGTCTTTTCTTGTCTCACTCTATTTGCTATTGACAAAGCGATAATAGAGTAGGAAAACAAATGACTTACGGTTAGTTTCTAGTTGGATTCACTGTGAGTCATTTGTTTTCTCACTCTGCCTGCTATTCACAAATTATTGTATTGGTGAGAAAGTAAGCGTTTTACTGTGATTGTAATATTTTTGTAGAGCAAATGAACTTCGTTCAATAAAAAGATTAAGTTGCTTGTTAGCTGTATTTCGAAAAAAATCAATAAGGGTTCAAACTTAGTACTGCTAGCATATTAAACTAATTTGACAGGTACCACTTACCGTACTACCTGATAAATTTGTGTTTTTTTCTTAATTAATTTACAACCACTGCCTTTTTTTCGGCAAATTAATACAGGAATTTTATTAATATAGTATGTAGCTATACCTTCAGATTTATTTTCAAATTTGCTGTAGGATTTCTTGTATGAATTTCATATGCAAACGATGGAATATGTTTGCCAGCGTATGACTGTCCGGTTAGGAATAGAGGGACCGATTGCAGTTCGGGAAATACTTGCAAGAATTGTACCAGAAACGAATAAAGGTTTTCCGAAATCTGAAACAAATACAATAATACTATCCAGTTTAATCGGTGTCACTAATATCGGTTCAGTGACAAATCAGAATAGTAACAAAACACCACAGGGAAAAAATAAAACACATAATATTTTTGTCGTACCCATCCATGAATTAAATACATATACAACATCATTTTAAATAAATATCTGCTATAATATAATGATAAATATAAAAGACCTTATTAACGAGATTCAATGGCGGAATATATCTGATAATTAAATATATTATATGTGCCACCTGTAGTTATTATATTATTTTAAATGATTTTTTAAAATTGTGGTCTGTATATTTTATTCATAAATGGATACGAAAAAAATACGTCTTTTATTTTCCCACTGTAATGTTTTGTCACTATTCTGACTTGTCAGTGTTCTAATTTGTCCGATTACCCTTAAATCACTTACGGCTTAACTGAAAGTCAAGACAATTTTGATATTCTAGAAATAAGTCATCTTTACAAATTTTTCTTTTGTTTCTAGATTAACCAGTATTAATTATTACCCAGCTTTGCCGTTATTGTGACGTTATTCTGGTGCAAGCAAATGTATATTCAATATATCCCCGTGGGCCGGCACAATTATAAAGAAAATTGTGCAAAATAAACATTTTGTTCGGATTATTGAGACTTTGTACACTTCCATGTATTTTGTCACTAATGATCCGGGTTTCGCCTTTCGGCATCTTCAGGCATTCGAGCACACGGATGGACTCGAACTGACAGACAGTAAACAGTGTCTAACGTTTATATAGAAGATACAAATATGACAAATATTATTTACGAGATAAAATATTATACGTCTGGGAGCGACATTGATACCTGAGTTAGCATTTCGAGAATCGCCTTAAATCCTTATTTTGTTGGGTCGTTAGTGAAAAAATAAATGGAAGTGTACAACGACTCAATAATCCGAATTTGATATTGAAATTCCATCAAGCACCCTCAGTCGATGTCTTAAATTAAACATTTTGTTGTTAAATGTTCTCTTTTTTTGTTCATTACACTTGACAACCCTACGTTTAGACCAAATATGACTAGGTTTGTTATCTGAAAATAACACGATAAAAATCTTACTTGAGACTGGTTCTTCGAATATCCTTTTTGGTTTTCTGTAAAGCTGAAACCTGCCCCAATAGGATTATCAATGAACAACATCGACTGGTTCTTGTGCCAAGAAAACTGGTTCTCTGAAACGTTCTTTATTTTTGAAAAGAAAACCAATATTATTATTTCTTTTTAAGGATTTTCATGGAGGTCTATTAAATGGCTCTCGATCTTTTATTCTTAGAATTGCCAATGAAAGTAAATGGCAAATGGAGGAAACTAATGAATTCTTGCTGATGATAAGTTATATACAGGGTTGTAGTCGTAAACTTTGAACTTATCGATACTTAACCATATCGACGATTGCAAAAGGGATTCTCCTGTAAAATTTATTCTGTGAAACTTACTTCCTTTTGCCTAAACAGGGTTGATATGTAAGCCATTCCACATTAACAATTAACATATCGCGCCCACGCAAGAAAAGTTTCAAATCCAAAAAAAGTCGGTTTTGAGATATTTGTACGAATGTACGAAACTACGAAAAAGTGTCACAAAACATAATGGAGCGGTTTTTTACTTACATCCGATATTAGGTTTAAATACAACGCTTCCGAAAAACTGTTATAGTGCAAAATGTGACACTATTCAAAATTACAGTGACGTCTAATCGCCATATAGCCATAGTGTCATTTCAGCTTTTTAGAGTTAAGTTGTCGAACTATCTTCTTAGACGATAGATATTATGTTAGTTGATATTAATTTGAAATCTAGCTGCATATTCATCTCAAAAATAGTGATTTTGTCTTGCGGTGGTGCGATAACTTAGAAATATTCTGCTTCTGTTGCGTGGATAAGAAAAAAATACAACTTACGTAATCAAAAAATGAATGCTGGCTATCTACCCCGGAAGCATTACCTAACATTGTCTGCGTCCGTGGCGCAGTTGGTGACGTTGTTAGCTACAGTTACGTATACCTCGGGTTCAATTTCCAGCGCGCACGGTTTTCATAAATTGTTCTTTCAATCGATTTATAGATTTTTGTCCGTAGTCTGAGTGTTTGTGATGTCTGAAAATTCCCTTCCACCCATCCGATCCTCACGGGGCGTAGCGAGAGCGATTAGCGAAGCACTAGTCCTGTTCTAACTCTATTCTTACATCCCTACTCTCTTCGAGTAAAGAGAGGTTGAGCAACTGAGCAACAAGCAGTTCTCATAGAAAGATTCTGTTGAGATACTTCCATTAGGAAACCATATCCTCCACGTTGGGAGAGGACATGTCAAAAAATTACCTATCTACCTTAATACCTAACTAAAATATTTTTTTATCATTTTCACAATATAATATGGTGATTTAATCTGAGGGTATTAGTTTTTCTACGAATATAGAAAAGGATATACCTTCTACTAAAGCACTGATTAGATAACATCAAACAAACTTTTTTTAATTTTGCTCATAAAAGTTGACAATATAGGAAAAAAACAAAATATCTAAGACTATGAAAATATTCGAAAAATAAATATTAAAAAAAAAACAGTTTTCTGACATTAAAGAGAAAAAGGGTGTTTTTTCGTTACGAAACGTCAATATGTCAAAACAGTAAGTCTGAATACCACTATATGAATACAATAATTTTAACGTACCTGTAAGATTTCCATCTTTATAATAAAACGGCCCTACGCCCTGAAATAAGCTGTGCATTGAAGAAAGCATTGGCCCTCCTTGGAGCCATATCACCAGAGGTGCATCTTCCACTTGCCCTCCTTCCTTAGGAAAGTACCAGAACCAAATATTGGAGTTGAATTCTTTATTCACAGTTATAAATCCGGAGAAACTTTTCACATTCAACATATACGATGAGTTTACTTCTGAAACACTTTTCGCTATGTCGATTGTACCGTTTTCGATTAATGGTGACAAAAACAATGGATCTCTACTGTCACATATCACATTAACACTAAAAACACTTAAAATTACGAATGTTATCCAATATTTAATTACCATTTTTGAATGTATTTATTATGCTTAAAGTATTAGAAATAGAAAACGTATGCTTATAAGACTGGCATAGTTCAAAAGTGATTTTAAACTCGACTTGGACTTACACAAGCAATAATTTATATCTGACAAATCTGTTACGTTTTTTGTTATCGTGTTTTATGTTTTAAAGTTCACAAATGCAATAGTAAGTAACCTTTAACTTATTTCAAAATAAATACATCTCTTTGATCTCTACACTGATATAACCACTCAACCACTTACTTCGTAGCACTATTATTAGAGTTTTATATAATTTCACTTTAGATAGTATTCCCATGGTACATTCATTTAGACAGTTTGCACTTTCGACTACATAATGTTAACTTAGCAAACTCTAACTTTGATTTAAATAATTTCCACTGAGAAACAAATTCTTTTAACAAAGTAACACAAACTTTAATTTTGATAGTTTGTACTTTGAAATGAATTATATCAATTTCAATTTGTATGTTATGAATAGTTAAATAAATTGTATTAACATATTGAATGTCCACTTAGAACCATGCTTCTTTTTAAACACCACTTCCGAGCGCATGTGTTGTCAAATTTATTATTGAATACGTTTCTGTTTACCCTTTAAACTTATTTCTACTTGAAATTTAAAATAAATTTATTCATAATCAATAAATATTTGTGATTACAGGATAAATAATGAAAAAATATTAAATTGGTATTTTTTGCTATATTTTCACTCAAAACCACTTTATTAAACGTCACCATTTATTGGTAACATCGCTCATCGTGATATTAAACAAAGGACGTGATTATTATGACACGAAAAACTGAGATGAAACATAGATAGTACAGGGTGGAGTGGCGAGTACCAAAGTAATGTTCCTAGTAGTAAAGAATAAGTGGGATTTAATTAAAACTTAGTGCAAAATATCGATTTCAAAATTCGAAGTATTAAGTGTTATAATAGTGTCATTTAACTGGTGATTGAAAAAAAAAAGGAAAACATTCCACATACCTTAGTTTTTGGTAGAACATAAAAAACTGTATTCTGATGAAAGCATGAGTTTTATTGAACAAATTACTTTTAAATTTATGGCTAGCCTATAAGTATTAAATTATATGTCTAAAAATCTTTTTTTTTAGTCAATGCTTCGCAATGGGGCATGCAAATTGTATGGTTGAGGAACCCTGGGCTGAAGCTTGAACACTTAGCTGCAGTGATCAAAAACAACTTTAAAAAAAATTGAATTATCAAAACAAAATTTTCTGTTTTTAACACAATAATAATTATCATTTATTTCGCCATGATACATTTTGTTTTGTTTCCTTCGCATGAATCAATTCGTCCCGTAAAACGCTCTATAGCCACCAGGGCGTAATTAATCCATTGTGACATTTCTTGGCCAATTGTGGGTGAAGAATGTTATCAGGTAGCTGAGCAGGTCCGGTCTCTCCAAGCCAACGCAATGGCCGGCATTACGAATGAATACCTCCACGAAATTTCGTGTTATTTTTTGATACCTGAAATAAAAAAGTAACTGCTTTATTTATATTTATTTTACATCGTTTTCAGTTATTTATTTTTTTCTCAACTCAATATTTGTAGATATACCAAAATTTTTCAAGGTTATTAAGAGGGTACAGTAGGCTTTTTTTCCATTTCGCGAAAATTGTTATCGCTTACCAATGCTTAAGACTCATGAAACGTCGATTTTTTATAATTGCACTTTCAGAGTATTTGTTTACACTATTGTACTTTTATTTCCATGGAAATATTAAAGTTTTCAAGTTTATCAATCAAAGAGTTGGTATTTTTTCACATAATTATTTCCCGATTATTAAAGTGCCTGATGACCATTTAAATATAATTAAAATAAAAACGTAAAAGTAATGAAAACATATCCTCAAAAGATGATTGCTGTAAACATACTCTTATTGAGTGCAATTTTATAAAAAAAAAAATTTTTTCGACTTTTCATGAGACGGTAAACGATTAACGATTTTTTGCGAAATGCGGAAAAAATTCTACTATACCCTTTTAAACAAAATATCATGAAAAAAAGAACACGGAGAACTTCCGTGGGGGTTGATAGTCGCAAAGTGGTACACATTTTGTTTTGTTTCATATTATTATTTTACGCTCGAAATTGCACTCAAATGTGGCTTAGCTCTGTGTGCTATCATTAATATCAATGTTAGTATATTTTTTTTCTTATTACCCTTCATTTTTTCCATTGAATTGCAGTAGATAACGTTTTCTTACTTTATACTCTTCTGCATAAGTCCAATTAAAACTGCGATAAACCTTCTCTGAATTAACATAAGGCACCATCAGATCAAGCTGCCCGCTATCAAAAAAGAAAAATATGTTTTAATGTTTATTTTAACTTCCTTAAAACCACCTCTAAATGTATTTACCGACTGTAAAGCTACTTTATCTATTTCGATGAAAAGATAAAGACTCGTTGCTTTTACAACACAAACAAACACTTTTAAAATGAAATTTAAGGGAACATTATTTTCTATTATACTAGACGACTCGTGAGATCAACGTATCTGCCCGAAAACGATTTTCAATTAGATTTATAGTAAAGCTACCGCATCCTCTTAATAAATTAGAATAACAAACAAAACTACATATTTATTAGCATCATCAAATAACATCGATGATTATTTGACTATTCTCGTATTACTAAATAAATAACAATTATTGTAATAATGGAATTATATTTCAACTCATTTGCGAATGAACGAATTCATACAACCAATTATTTTTTGTGGACAAGTCACTACCTAAATACCTTAGTATCGGTTTGTGACATGGACAATTTTTTACGTATAGCGATCGTTTAGTATTGTGTCGTTCTGTATCCAGAGACAAAAGTTTAAAAACTGTTGAAATAAAATAATTTTAAAAGTATTTTTGTTCCAAATTCATCAAAATAATAAAATATATTGTATTCGTTTGAAAAAACCAAATATTTTATCGAATCCGGTTACACCCGCCTTTTGCAGGAAATAGTTATCTTTTAGACAATTGTATAGGAGGATTAGTTGAGTTATCACTTTGAGTACGAAAATTTGCTATAACATGTATGCAGAAATTTTTTCTCAAAAATATTAAGTAAGCAACGCATTAAAGGTATGTACGGGGCCGGCCTTGCCCCATGGACGGGTAAAGACAATTCAGATTCGGACTCGGGCCAGGCCCGGGTAAGGAACTGAAATGTTCGGGTCATGAGACAGCCATAATGCAATAGTATTCATAACTTAAATAATTTATTTCACTTGTGCTATTAATATCGTTTGAAATATAGAAACAAAAACATATGTTTAAAAAGTATTAACGAATTACTATATTCAATACAAATCTGACTTCAGTTAATAAGATGACGGACTAGGACCGGGAAATTTTATGAAATTTATTCCCTTTCAGACCTCTATAGTGCATATATGAACTATTTTTCAAGAAAATAAAAAGTGTTACTAGTATATTTTTTATGATTTTGTATCGTTATTAGAAAGCTATATAAATTTTCCAACCTTTATTTACCCACATCTAAGATTTATATAAAAAAAATTCTTTTTGTAATAAACAAATAATACAACAAATTGTGTTGTGATTTTTAACCTCGAAAACACAGTCAGAATAAATATATATGAAGCGGTTTGTTCCATATCCACAAAAATGGAAAACATTTTACGAATTGTGGATATGGAACGTCGCAAAAACGTAAAAAATAACAAAACGGTGTTTAAAAACCATTTAAATTCAGTGTGTTTATAAGATACGTAGCAGAAAATAATAACATGTGAACATAATAATGTTGGTTTCTCGCGACTAATTGAAGTTATTTGAGATGGTCTGTGTCGCAAACCAATACCACTTTTCCACACAGTCAATAACAGGCGGAGTGACAAAACAAATGAGTCACGGAGAAACCAATTAGAATTGAACCACCAGCCAGTTTATTTCCTGCTCCTATGATGCTTCGTCAAAACAGGACGAGTGAGTAAACAAATGACTAACGGATAATAATAAATGAACCATGAGTCGTTTTTTTTCTTTACGTAGTGACACCACTCGAGTGAAATAATTGGAGATGGTATTCCATTAGTATCGAATTGCTCGATTCGTCTCTAAATGACACATTTCCTGACACCTCGACAAAACCGCTGAAACATAGCTGCCAAAACTGAACCACTGCTCTTCAATACCACGTGGACAAATCCGGCGAAAAAAAACCACCAGCAAAAAATAAAAAACATACTTTTTGGTTTTTTGAATTGCTTATCGTTAGAAATTTATATACCTACTCATGGAATAATCAGTAAAATTTGAGTTTTAATCCGTTGCAACTCTCATCTTAAATTCAACAGTTTTTAACATACTTCTGTATGTAAGTTGTTGGAAAAATTAGGCCAAGAACAGGATCACATTGGAATTGAAATAAAAAATCAGGCTAGGTTTCAGAAGACCAATTGCGTAAATACATCAAATTTAAGGTGGTTTTGGTTATGGCGGCTTTGTCGGAACCCCTCATTTCCCACATCCGATACATCGCTATTAAGTGCGTGCTCTAAATTTGTCTCTTTCTCGCCTAATGTTACGTTAAGTAAAGAGTGGAGCTATATAAGCATCCTACCGTTTGCTTTTTTCTCCTAATTGCTCATACGTTATTACGGTTGCGATAGAGATATAGAAACATCCAACACAAGCCAATGATTGCTACATTTTATACTATAATAGTGACCGTTAGCTATTATAGTAATTCCTGTAGAAAACTATTCAATTTGTTACTTACTTGTACAGCATCACAGAATAATCTTCGAGAAGACTCTCCAACGAATGTTTGACACCTTGCATCTGGTCCATCAAAAACATCTTCGCATAGCCGTTGCGCCAATTGTATTCCATATCTCCAACATGCAAAGCTTTCCGTGTTGCATCCAATTCGACGAATTCGAGATAAGATGGCGACTCATAGCACAAGTCATCTGTTATGTAATTGTACAAGGATTTTATATGGACATTTTCTATCACGAATATAAGCACATCCAAATGACGCTGAAATTTAAACAGTTCAACTAATTGTTTACAAATCGTACAACACCTCTTTACAGGCTTCTGCACATTCTACTTTCACACAATTTGACACATTTTTTAAATAAAGGTTTTTGTCGATAATGGAAAAACTGCGCGTATCTTTCTCCTCCGGTCCCCGTCACCTTCTTAAATACGTAAACAAGTTAAATACTTTGTTAGCCTTCATGTATCTTGACAAAATTTTGACTATCGTGGAAGAATGTGATCCTAATGGAGAGCTTATATATAGGGTAGAACATAGTCTAATCGATAAAGAGACACCATGTTGTAGAACTAATTAATTAAAATCCGACAGTTTTGGCGATTTATATCTTCCGAACAAGTACCGCCTCACAGATATCAAGAAAATATTTCCAAAATTGTTAAAAATCTTCAACCATAGCAGAATTTAAAAAGTACATCGTTATTTGTTTCAAATACCTCCTTAACGGCTGTCCAGTTTCCGAATTTAATTTCATTTTCAACAGCTTCTTCCTTTTTTCTCAATTGCTCTGCCAAATTGCTGTCGACGAAGCCCAACTGCTGTAATAATTCGCTGACTTTGAACAATTGTACTGGCTCAATCCACCCATTTCCAATGGCCATTCCCTGTTGTCAAAAAAATAGTTAATTTAGTTCCTTTACTTACATTATAGACTTTTGCAAGTGCTACTATAATTAGACTTTTGTTACTTTATGTTTTACCCACGACCCACTAAAATAATCATGTATATTTTTTAAAGAATGTATGTCTCAATACGATTTCGTATAATTTTAATGTAGTATCAGTTTCTTTGAACGCAGCTGGATCGGAGATTTCGATGGCGACATGGGAAATGAGTCACTAGACAAGAATCAAAGACTCATAGTCAATTGTCATATCTGATTCTGTATTTCTGATTCGTTTCAGTCTTATCATATCACTGGGAAAACAAACTACCTCTTCTTTTTTGCTGTCGCTATAGTCTGACCTCCTGAACCTTGGCCTTCTCAGTTATTCCCCTCCACTCCGCTCCTACGCCAATCGCCGATGTCCAGCACTCGCAGATCTTGTGATACCCCATCTATCCGGAAAAGTCACGGTCAACTAACGCTCTGTTTTCCCTCAGGAGCAGAAATTTGAAGCGTTTAGTGGGCTTCCACTCTTCTATGCATAGAAGTTTAACATGTTTTAAAAAATTTGATAATGTCTGGCTCACCGAAGAGGCTATTAATATTAAGCTCACGGTTGTGCCGACGTCGCTAAATACCCTCGTAGACAGGGCCGAGATTTTTCCCAGGAAATAAGCGACTCGTGATTCAATTTTATTTGGATTTTCTGTAAGTCTTATTCTGCCAACTAAGAGTTGAAAGGCAAATGATTTGCAAACATTCTATTATTTCTAGAGAAACGAACAATTAACTATAATTCACTACAAATATTAAGTCGTTTGGTTTTGTTCTTTTGTGAACGGCGGATGTCTATTGCCGACAAATCTGCCCACTGATTGTATCATTTATTTCAATTATTTTAACAAATTTTGGTTGTAAGGGAACCGAAAGCAGCTGTCTCGGCATTTACCATTTCGACAATTATTATGAATTCTAATCCGCTTGACAGATCTCGTAGAATATTTTTTTTTGTCACAAATACCTTTAGGTTTATTTTCGTCTTTGCAGTCGGATTGCGCATGTGAATTTCATATGCAAACGATGGAATATGTTTCCCTGCATAAGACTGTCCTGTTAAAAACAGCGGAACTGGTAGAAGTTCGGGAAAAAGTTGCAAGAACTGTACCAGAAACGTATAAAGGTTTTCGGAAATCTGAAATTTAATTTAAAACAGAAATATTAGCAATTTCGTTGATTTTTTTAAAAATATTTTCGATGAGTGTGATGTCTCTTCTCCTCGAGTTGATTTCGAGTGACTTATAAAAATTGTCATCGAGTTTGACTCGTATGATTTTCCAATTTCAAAATATTTAGAGCATTGGCTGTTAGCTGTAAAGCCAAATCTTTAAAGCAAAATTTAAATATCGTCGCTGTTCTGGAAGAAAACACTAAATCGAAACAATGACATATTGAGTTATTTATACCAAATTGTTGTTTATTTCGAATTCCATCGTATGGAATAACAGACTTATTTTTGTAAAATATACTTTTATTTAAAAACAGTTTTGTAAAAACAAACAAAATGAAAAACGTATGGCATTTAAAACATTTGACAAACTTCAAAGTCCAACTACTCAAAACTAGTATTATTCAGTTAGTGTCTTCTTCCAGAACAACGACGATATATAATATTTCAATTCCCTTTAGGAATGTTAATGTTAATTTTCAGATGATGAAAAACACAATTCACAAAATAATTAAATTCAAATTATTTATTACGTATCAACAAATATATAAATAAACTTGTTTGCTAAGAAAAAATCTTACTTGAGACTGGTTCTTGGAATATCCCTCTTCGTCCTCTGTAAAGCTGAATCCTGCCCCAATAGGATTATCAATGAATAACATCGAGTGATTCTTGTGCCAAGAAAATTGATTCTCTGAATAATATATTCACATGCTAATTAGCAAATAAATAACCTGGGGAAAGCTTTATTGGAATGGATTGTTTAAATACATTTGTTTATTTATAATGTCCCTATTGGATTCTGGATCAAATCAGTAATATTATTTCATAGAAAAATTGTCTACTGTTTTTGAGTACCAATTATTAAAGACGTACTTAATGGAGGTTGGACAATAACATGTTATATGAAAAATCTAGGCCATATTATACAAACCAATCCCCATGTTTTATTGTTTACAGAAGAGAAAAAACAAGTAGAAATTACAGTTTAATAATTGTTAGTACATTTACTTTTAAGGTGTTAACTGTAATTTCTTGATGGAAAGGCTATATCGAGGATATACTGGCAAAATGCATTAAGTCATTTTTTGATGATTTTCTGTTTTAAATGTCAAAATGTATGCAATTTAACTCTCTACGTACGATACGGCTTTGAAAAAAAAGTCGTACTGTTTTCTTTTTGTTCTGTTCAAAAGCATGATTTAACCATAAATCATCGATACCAAATATTATAATTTGCATACCAAAAAACACACAATTTTACTTGCGAGAGAGAGTACTTTGAATAAAAATGTCGATTGTAAAAAATTACCTTTAAGTTCTCCATCTTTGCAATAAAACGGTCCCATACCCTGGAATAAGCTGAACATCGAGGATATCGTTGGCCCTCCTTGGAGCCATATCAATAGAGGAGCATCTTCTACTTTCCCTCCTTCCTCAGGGAAGTACCAGAACCAAATATTGGAGTTGAATTGTTTATTCACAGTTATAAATCCGGAATAGCTTTTTGTATTCAGCATATATGACGAGTTTACTTCTGAAAGACTTATCGCTGTGTCGATTGTACCGTTTTCAATGAACGGTGATAAAAATAAAGGAGTTCCACTATCACATAACACATCATTACTTAAAAGACTGAACACAAGAAATATATCCATTAATTTGGATTTCATTCTTAAACTTATTTGTATTACTAAAAGTCTGACAGGAGCTGTACACCATTCAAAAGATGTTTCTCAAATGTTTTATCTTTTATTTTCTCGTTGCTAATGAAATATATTTTTATAATTAAAAATGCAATCGTTTATATCAGTACTTCTCAAACTAAGGGCCGCAAAATGTTCCAGTAGAGCTACAATTATTTAATAAGTCATTTTTTCGATTTACATATGGTCGTTGTTCTGTAAGAAACTACTAAATCGATACAATGACATATTGAGTTATTTTTACCAAAATGTTCCTTATTTCAAACTCTATCGTATGAAATAACAATCATATTTTTATAATCAAATTTGGATTATTGAGATTTTGTACACTTCCATGTATTTTGTCACTAACGACCCGGGTTTCGCCTTTCGGCATCTTCAGGCATTCGAGCACACGAATGGACTCGAACTGAGGAAGTGTACAAAATCTCAATAATCCAAATTTGATATTGAAATTCCATCAAGCACCCTCAGTCGATGTCTTAAATTACTTAAATTATATTTTTATAAATTACACTTTTACTTAAAAACGGTTTTGTGCAAACAAACAAAATGAAAAACGTATGACATTTCAAACATTTGATAAACTTCAAAGTCCAATTACTCAAAACTAGTATTTTTTAGTTAGTGTCTTCTTCCAGAACAGCGACGATATATATTCTTTCTTTATGTAAGAACACATCATATATTAGTGATTTTATTAAAAGTTTGCCTTTGATGCGATTGTACAATTCAGGTGCACCTATAAGTATATTATGTATATTTATACACATATATATAATGCCAATTGAAGATTTTGATAACTAAATTAATTTTCGGTGTAGGGGGCCGTGGTTTATTTTTTTGCAAATTTTTCAAAAACGCACGTACAGAAAGCACAATATATTATTATACGTAAAACGTTTTATTGTATTGTGTTCTGTTCCCAACACTCAAAAATAAGTATTGTGAACACAAAAAAAAGTGGGTTAATACATTTTTTGCAACTATAATAGTACATTCAATTAATTATAAAAAATTTCATTGAGTGTATCTGTCATGTTCTGTGTCATCATGTTTTATCTCTTGAAAGTTCACATATGCGGTTGTCACCTTTAACTCGAAGAAAAATAAATTAATTATAAATATTCTGTATTTATAATATTTTTTGTTTTGATCTTAATACTACAATTTCTATTCATAATAAAGTTTGTGTCTATTTTTTCAATGCTTATGAAAGAATTTTTTGAATTTTGAGGAACTTTGTTCAATTCACCAATTCATTTCTCTACAAAGCTATCGTACCTTCACTAGACGCACCACGCGCACGCACTGCACTATTTTGGCTATAGATCACATACCCATTGTTGGGTTAAATAAGGTTAAATATTTTGTGACGAAATATGATAATCGCGTGAAGTATATACTAAGGGTCGAAATTTCTGAATCGATAATGAAAGAAACGAAACGATAAAAAAAATATTATTGTTTGCATCGATAATGGTCGATAACGATATTTGAAATTTATCGTTTGATCGATATTATCGCTTGTGTTACCGGTTATTATCGGCTTTTTTCTATAATAATTTTTTTCATAGACTTCAAATCTTTTTTAAATTTTTATATATACCTTTGCTACCATCATACAGCCAATATGTTTTTTTGTAATACAGTACATGGAATATGCAATTTCACGGATTCAGTATAACATATTTAACATTCATTTATAATAATCCATCTTTTATCTAACAAATATTCTGAGGAAAGTTAGCGGTTAGCGGAACATTTTTAGCACTTTTTTTCTTTCTTTTTAACTATAAATATCTTTCTAAAATTTATCGATTTTTCATTTGTTTCATGACAAATGATGTATAGTATTACCAACATTACTTGGCCACCGCCGAATTTGGAACTAGAATTGTCAATCTAGAATAAATTTCCCCAATTGCCATTTTTCTTTCGAAAATCCATGTCTACATTTAATAACCGTCGCTAAAATATCAGTTTTGGAATTTATTGAAATTTCAGTTCTGGTTGAGTATAGCAACATTCCTAACACAACGGTTGCGCCCTCACTACCGGCCAAGTGGAATTGGTACATCTATAGTAAATATCACTAAAAAACATTTGATATTGGCCAATTTTGCAATTTTGCAAATGATGCGATATTTATTTATTAATATACTAGTATTATATTTATAACTCAACTTTGCAATGAACAGAGGGCGCTAATAATTAGACGTTGGAGTTATTATGTTGCTATTTTGGTGCGAGGTAATGTTGAAAATCTTAAATTTCGCCTTGGACCGTACCTCATGTATCACCCACAAAATATTAAGTTCATCAATTAATAATATTTTTAAAAATTGAAAGTTGCAAATATTACCGTGGGTCGTATCTCATGTTACACCCACAAAATATACTCCATCAATTAACAATAATGTTAAATGTTGAAAATAGCGCAGTTGACCTAGGAATGGCAGCCAAAACCACATATGCAAATTTCACTCACTACTGTTCACCGTTTGGGAGGAGTTCTTGTAACAGACAGACAGATTGATACATTTACTTTCTGCTATACAGTCAACATATATAGAATAAGGTAAATTTACAGGTAGTTGACCTTTTTCAATAAAAGTGCTCTAAGAATTGTATACCCGGGATTGCTCTAAAATGTAAAGTTCAGACAAGTGATACCATCTTTTGTCGGATTGAAGAACTAGCACATCGCTTTATAAATTTGTCATTCGGGTGTCGTACAGGCCATTTAAAAGCAACACCTTATGCAGTAAGCATTTTATTTTGAATTTCTTAAGAGAATTGCTTATTATATCAGTGAATGTAACCAAATGCTGCTTGATTCAAAAAAGAGTGGTCTTATAGGAAACTCTGACGAAAGGTTGTCATGAAACCCTCTGATAAGGCATGGTCAACTACTGAAAAAAAAGTGGTTAACTACGGAAACTCTCAATTTTTTATATGGTCAACTACTGACACAAAAACATGGTTGTTAAAATTGAACACATTTTTTTTAGAATATACCCATTTCTAATTTTGTCTTACCATATTAATTTAGACATTTTATCCATTATGAATACATTTACTTTGTGATCATTCGGTCTAATATTTTTCTCTTAAACGGTCAACTTCTGGTACATTTACCTTACCCAAAATCACGTGACATGATTATTTATAAAAACTCTGTTTTATTTTACTTAATTGATTTATTTATGAAAATAGTTTCACCATACACTTTAATACTGAGATAAAGGGAACATTCAGCCATAGGGAAAAGAGGATTTTCTTGATTGCGTAACAGCAGCTTAACAAAGTAGTATGTTTTCGTACTTTTCTGTAAGCATAAAACTACAATAAACTAGATACGACCTAGAAAAATAAAATATCTGGACAATTCAAATTTTTCACCCATACCTACTAGATGTGATGGAGATTAAATAAAATACATCTACAGGGAATTTGATGAACTTCTTTTTAAACGAAATAAAAATACTCATTGTCTCACAATTCAAAATATTGTTCAACCTTTTGTACTCTCGATAAATCTAGAGAAAAAATCAATATTTCCATGGAATTTAGGCCAGGGGGTGGGGACATCTGGATGCCCCAAGTTTTACTCTACTCTAATTGCAACTTTTGAAGAAAATCGAATGTTAAAAATCACAATCTCTAGCAAGAGCACAACTGAAACAATGGAATAAAAAATCCAAGAGTACTAAAGAGGACAAGAAGACCAATCTTCGATATTCATCATTGAACAGAGAAGTTCTTTGGTCATTTTTTACGTATTATTTATTTCGTTTTCTTTTTGATCGTTGTTAATGTCATGGGTGAAAGCTGTAATCAACCCGCTGAGTAGTTCCGGTTTCTCTTCAGCGACACAGTGTCCAGCATTGCGAATCATAATCTCTTCGAAATTGCCAGCCTTTTTCTTATACCTACAACATGTAAAACACAAACATGACAGTGATTGCATTACCGGTTATCGCAGTCTCGGTAATGACCGGTAATTTAGTTAAATAACCGGTTATCACCGATTCCCAAAAATAAAGAATTTTTTATTGTAATATCAATAAAAGTAACATTTTCAATAAGGAAAATTAGGGAAAATGCTGTGGAATATTTTATGACGAGCCCAGCTACGAGTGTTGAATCTGAACAAGATTTTTTGCCTGCAAGATAAATCTGGCCTCAATTAAGATAACATATTATTTTAAAAATAATACACAATTTGTTTTGTATCACTTCTACATTTGAATAATAATCAGGACCGGTTTTCTACGTCGCAAACATTATCAACTGATGATTGATTGAAAATTGTGTTTTATTTTTTAAAATATAATGCCTTTCCACCAAGAATTGAAATTTAACCACCTTAAAAGGGATAATATTGTTTTTAGTATCTGTTTTACGAGTGAACTTCAATTCCAAACATATTATTATTATTTAAAAAGGCAAGCTACAATATTTTCAATAAATATGCCAAAGCGATAAATACTTATCTAGATAAATCATTTTAGTAAGTTTAAAAATTTTGAAATATAAAATTTATTATCGGTTTATTACCGATATATAACCGGTTAACCGGTTAAAACCAACATTCTCTAATCATGATTGTTTAAGTTTGTATTATTGTGAGGTACAGTTTGATTACATGAAGTATACAATATTGCACGAAGCTTTTAGTGGATGTGCTATATTACCTATCCTACCTATATAAATAATTATTACCCTATCAGTTCACCGTTGACAAACCATGGTTCTCGTGTTGACTTTTTATACGCTTCACTTCCTGACCAATTGAAACTGTCGTACATCGTTGCTGAGTTTACATATGGTACCATTACATCCAGCTGACCGCTGAAAATAAAAAAATAAATGCACGTTAAAATTAAACGTAGTGTTGACCGGTGTCAGGTCCGTGTTGCACTGGTCAACGTCGTTCAAATCCTTCCAGTTTCATAAATTGTTTTTTAAATCGATTTATGGATTTCTGTTCGTAGGCATGGATGTTTGTGATGTCTAGAATTCCCTCCCACCCATCCGATCTTCAAATGGGGGCGTAGCGAAAGCGATTAGCTAACCACTAGTCCTGCCCTAGCCCTATTCTACTATCCCTACTCCTTTTGAAAAATAGAAGTTGAGTAACTGAGTAACAGTTGTCATAGAAAAACTTTTGTTGAGAAACCTCCATATAAGAGGTCCATATGCTCCACATTGGGAGCGGACATGGTTGAAAAAACGATTAACTGTTATACGGTGCGTTCCTGGGACAATGTTTAGAAATATTTAATTAATTTTGAAACGTTAATTGAATATTTTGTCTGTACTGCTATCTCCACACAATTTTGATCTAATTTACTCCAATTGAACAAACGTGCTCTTCCCCACTTACAACTGCTTTTCCATTAGGTAATTTTGTATGGCAGTATTCAGTGGAATATTAAGCAGTTTTTTTTCTTAATCGTAAGTATCTTAGGAGTAACTGCCCAAGACTTGGTGGCCTTCAACTAAGTGTGCAGAAAATAAATCTCTCTATAACAGGAGTCCTCAACATTCCACAGCCTTCGGAACCTTCAAGTTAATAATATTTTTCAAGGAACCCAGACAACAGCTGCTGCAATCGAGACTGAAACAGCTGTCACGATGGCAATTTGTGCTATTGGCAGTTATGGATATTTGTTTTTATTAAAACAATTTGTTTAATTTCGTTTCAGTAGTCTGTCACATGCACGCAGAATAACCTTTCAAAACTTTTGCGAAACCCAGGTTGAAGAACGTTGCTCTAGATAAACGAAATGCTTCATTAAGCTTACTACTTTTAGTCTACTCGTTCTCCGTATGGCGCTAAAATTTTTGCAAAAGCCTGGTAATTTTATAAGGGTTATAAATAATTGCACTTTGTGTTAGGTAGTATTCACTTGGTACACTTGAACTTTTGTTTCGATAGTTTGCACTTTGTGTAAGCAAGTATTCACTTGGTACACTTGAACTTTTATTTCGATATTTGGCACATTTTATAAGATAGTATTAATTTAGTGCACTCAAACTTTGATTTTAATAGTTTTCACTTCGAAACGGATTCTTTTAACAAAGTACCACAGACCAATTTTGATAGCTTGACTTTGAAAAGGATTATTTTAATTTTGTATATTATGGACATTGAAATAAATCATATTAACATATTGCATGTCCACTTATAACCCTGCTCCTTCTTAAATACCACTCCTATAATATACTAGTGAATAAATTCTGATACGTGGAGCAAAGATAATACAGGCGGCTTAATATAGAGTTGCGACAAGTAAATTAGTCTATGGTGGAAAATCTTATGTTGCAACTAGTAAAGAATAAGTGATATTTCATTACAGCATTGTGAAACTATCGATTTCAAAGTGTGAGTATTTATATTGAGTGAAAACTATTTTGTCTATGTGATAATATTTTTTCGTAAGTGCAAAATATTTCTTCAATGTTTAAATATATTTTATTATGTGACATCACTTTATTTTTAGTGAAATAATTTGTTTTTTGTGGAATGTATTTGTTATAATTGAAAACTATCTTTACGAAAGTGAATATCATATAAACAAAAGTGCATTTAATTGTAAGCCATTTTATAATACGTCACCAAAAGGGCGTGTCCAATTGGTCCAGTACACGGTTGAATGGACTCGCTTAGCTCTTCCCTTTCCTTATCGCTATACATAATTTATCGTATCCATAATCATTATTCGGTGACAAAAAGAATCTACTCACTTGTACAATAATACTTTATAATGTTCCAGGATTTTTTCCAACTGTGGCTTAGCGCTTTTCATAGTTTCACCGTCCAGGTAATTGCTCGTGTTGTCGTTAGTCCACTCGTATGTACGAGTCCCAACGTGTAACGCGTTCCTGATTTCGATCCTGTTCACAAATTTAACATAATTTGGAGTGGCAAAGCAATGATGTCCCGTTACGTAATTGTAGAGTGAATATATTTTCATTTTGTGCATTATATCATACAAAATTGCCATGTGTGCCTGAAATTATAAAAGATTTTTTCATTGAAAATGCCTTACCAATAAAAATTATTTTTTTTCATTATTTTCTTAGAACAAAAACCAACTTTACGAAAATAACGTTTGCATTTATTTGTTTTGGTACGAAAGATACGAAAACATCTGCAGAAAAAATTCGCTTGTAAAACTGAAACATTAAATTGAAAGGGTTAAGAATCTTGAAACAAGACTTCTTTGTCAGGAATTCATTTTTTATACGATACACTTAATCTTTTTCATATTTCAAAGTTTCCACCTAGTAAGGGTTCCGTGACCAAATATAATTGAGAACCACTGTAAAAACAAATCAACAAAAAAAAAGAAAATGAAATACTTTTCCGAATAAGATATGGCGTTTTATTTGAAAAGCAGTTCTAGATATCAGAGGGTAGAGGGTACTACCCTCTGACGAGCGCGGGGCAAGACATCTAGAGAGTCGACGGCTTCAGGTACTTGGGGGTACACATCACGGGAGATGGTAATCCGCGTAAAGAGCTCGCAATCCGATTATGGATAGCTGGAGCAACTTTTAATTCAATGCGGAAAGTCTGGGACTCACGGTTGTACTCGGTCAGAACCAAATGCCACTTATCCAACGCATGCATCCTGACGGTGTTGATTTACGGTTGCGAGTCATGGTACCTCACCGCACACAGAGTAATCGTATACTGTGCCTTGAGAACAGATGTTTGCGGCGAATACTATAGGTACGGTAGTTTGATTTTGTCAGGAACTCGGAGGTAAGAGAGTGGACGGACCAGCCTCTTACTACGTCCAAAATAAAAAAGCGACGATGGACCTGGCTGGACACGTGCTGCGGATGCCCCAGGGGAGCCTGAATCCTGCCTGTCTTTTCCACCAACCAGATGGATTCCATCGCTCTGGAAGGCCACTGATGACCATCCATAGGATGTATTCGGCGGAGCTACAGGACGCTGGGATGACCTGGGGGAATCTAGGAGACTGGCGGGGGACAGAGAAGCTTGGAGGAACCGCATGATGGCCATATGCTCCGAATAGCGAGCGAATATGGTTAAAAAGAAACGTTCTAGATATTATAAAATAGTTTCTTGAACATTCTTTAAAATAACATAAATCATAGATTTTTATGGTGTAAATAATCTGAATTATTCATATCTTATCACCTTGCAAAGTAACAGTTCGGGTTATCCGTGTTTTTTGATTTCTCGTAACCAACAAAAGTACCTACGGATAATCTAGAATTTACTATATAGTGTTATAATTTAGATTAAGATGCTATAAAATTTAAATTTTAGTTACTTTGTAAGCCACGACCCACTGGTTCTCCTTGATTGCTACTCTCACGAAATCCTCTTTTTCGTCCATCTCTTTGAATTGCATATAATCTAATAAGCCCAATCGGTACAAAAACGGAGCGATTTTGTACAACGATTCTGGAACAATCCATGCGTTCCCAATAGCTATTCCCTGTAAATTTTATTGGATCAGAATTCAAATAATAAGGATAATATTTAATATTTATTACGTAAAAAAATATGATTTTGTAAAAATTTCTAAAAATGGTTTGGAACCACTATTTCTATGACAAAAGATCTAACCCACATTTTGTTATCAAAAATACAACTTGTGTACTTTTAAGGTGTTAATTGTCAATTCTTGATGGAAAGACTTTATTTTTTTAAATATATTGTGTATGCTATATATCCTTTCCATTACTTATTTTTTATTTTTGTTTTTTGTGTATTTCCAAAAAGCAGCAAAAACGTATTTCAAATTCAATTTTTAAAAACAATATTTGTTTATTAATCAATACAAAATATAAAGCATTTAAAGACATCTTTCAATATATTGAAATTTGTTTTGTTTGTTATGTCCGTTTTCTTAAAAGAAATAACACATGTCATGTTCTTTTAAATATCAAGACATTTTATATTATAATGTGTTAATTCCATGTGGGTTACACCACACACTTAAATCTAGTTTATGAAATACGTTACTGTGAAAGAATGTTACTTCAAAATGTTCTTTAAAAGAAACACCATACCTTCAGATTAATTTTGGTGTCGGCATTCTTATTCTTCTCGTGGATATGATAAGCCAGGGATGGAATATGCTTTCCAGCATAAGACTGGCCAACAAAGAAAGTTGGAACTGGTACAAATTCAGGAAAGAGCTCAAAGAACTGCGTCAAAAACACGTACAGATTCTCTGTTACCTAAAATGACAAATCAATGCATTGTTTTAGACATTATTTGAATTGTTTAATAATTTCTAGTCGGAAGATAAAGATAAAGTTGTCTCTTTTTCAACCAAAAAGGAGATTTTTATATCATCGTGTAATCTATTCATTATTTTTTTATCTTTTCACACCATCTGTATATTTCTATTATTAAAATAATTAAAGTGTCTTTAGTAAAAAGTGATATCTCCCATACGCTGTAACTACACAGTAAAAGTGCTAACTCTACTATAGTTCGTAATTTGTTATTAATAAATTCAGAACAAAATCGTTATGTTAACAAGCTGTTAGAGAAATATTGTAGTTTACTTCTGTAAAATTTGCCTTTTGTGAGATAGCAAATCTACACTTTAATGCAGCGATATTATTTTTATTTGAGTTTTCACTATTTCATAATTAATAAAAATCGAAAATACTGAAACGTTAAACGAGGAATTTATGAAATCATTCCAAGAGTAAAATATTCACAATAATTCACCTGAGTTTGATCAATCGAATATCCCTGTTCGCTATTGGTAAAACTGAACCCTGCCCCAATAGGGTTGTCAATGAATAACAACGAATGATTTTTATGCCAGGAATGTGGATTCTCTGAAAACAAATTTTTATTTTTATTCACTCTACGTATTAGGAACATTCTTTTTTTAATTGTTGTTAATAAAGAAATAATATTGGACATTTTTGGTATAATTTTAAACTCAAATTAAGTAAAAACTACATTTAAATAATTATTTATTTGTTAACAGTATTGAAGAAGTAAAATTTGCAGGTGTACTTGAATCAAAGTCGGCATTCCTCATAATGTATCAGTTCAAAATATCATTATAATAATTATAAGGGTAAAATACTTTTAAACAATTTTGATATCTATTTATACATATAAAATCATTTATCATGTCTTTAATATTATAAAGTTCATTGATTGAATTGGTATTTAATTAGTAGAATTATTCTTTTACAATTTCCCTCCCAATGAAGAACATTAAGTTTAATGTAATTTTAATGGAGGCATGTCAAGAGGAGATGTTCTATGACAACTGCTTGTTATTCAGTTGTTCAGCTTCTCTTGTTTCGGAAAACCTTACTATAGATTTTAATAAGATATACCCAAACGGCATTTTTGTGTCAGTTATAAAATTCAAGGAATAAATCTCTATATAATAATATATTTAACGCAAACTAAGCACCTAATACAAACCTATCAGATATCCATGTTTGTAGTAAAAAGGGCCCACTCCTTTGAACATACTAAAAAGTGAAGACGTGCCAGGACCACCCTGCAACCACACAATTAAGGGCGCATTTTCTACGCCACCTCCTTCAACAGGAAAAAACCAGAAAAACAAATTCGAGCCGAATTTCTCATCCACTGTTATGTAACCCGAATAACTTGTTACATTCAAAGTGTCGTTCGATTTCACTTTTGACAGCTCTCTCGCTTTGTGAGCACTGTTATTTTTTAAATATGGCGTAACGAAGAGTGCTTCGAGTAATTCTCCATTCTCTTCAGATGTTGCTCTGATTATCACAAATAAAACTATGAACACAAAGATTTGATACTGTGAATAGATGTGTATCATTGTATATTCCGTTTTCAAGCAATAAAATACACTTTAGTATTTATATATAAACGCAAAATTAATAAATTGAATCTTGGGTGAGTTAATGAATAACCTCGAAAATATTTTGCTTCAAGATAAGTAACAAACTGTCAGTTGATTTTGAAAATAGAACACTACGATCATTAGAGCCTGTGCTTTGCCATGTATGTAAACACATTGCAAGGAATTTTATTGTTTGTATATTATCATTTTTTGCTGTCTTTCCTTATCAATTTCGCTGATAAAGCTCTATAATATGATTATTGCCTACACTTGCTGACACTAATTACAACATTGCGAAGAAGCGTAAAAAGGTCTTTTATTACATTTTAGTGGATATTCCTAAAATTAATTTAATTGATTCTATATGTGTGTGTAATAATTCAGTAGTTACCAATCATAACTAGACGTGTGAACTATTCACTCATGAGATGTAAATGAGCATTTATGTAATACGATTTTCCCACACATCAACTATGGAAAGAAAAAGGGACGTAACCCACACAAAAAAATACTGTATATAGTCCAAACAAATCGTATATTAAATTTTATACATTGTAATTATCGAAAAAAAAATATTTTGAAAAGTTGGAGGGATAAGTCTTTTTTCCTTTCTGCAATCGATATATTGTATATTTAGCACGTTCTGTGTGAGTTATACACACTATTTTTTGTGTGGGTTACGTCTTTTTCCTTTCCACAGTCGATACAATTTAGTATCAAAACTCAACAATATATATATATTTATATATACCGTAAAAGGCAAAACGATGTAATTTGCAGTGTTTTCAATACATTTTTGTGTGGGTTACGTCCTTTTTCCTTTCTACAGTCGATATTATGCGTGGTGTTATACAATGATTTTCCAATAAATACTTTGCTTAAGTTTTGTGCTGAATTAATCGTCTCTTTTATTAGCCCTACAATCTGTAGGGCCCTTTTGTTTTCCCACTCTAACGCTGGTCTTTCAATACTAGGCAGAATGAGAAAACAAATGATTCATTTGTTTCGTAATGTATTGATTGGAATCGGAGAGAGCAGCCAACTCGAAGTGTTCGATTTGCGCCTGATCTGTGATTCATTTCTCATATATATTATATTCATTATATAGTGGTAGAAGACGTTAAGTCAAAAAACATTGTTATGAGATAATTGACTTTTAAGAATATCCTTAAACATTATTTATTAAACTAACCAATTTATGAGATTCTTCGATGTAATTCGATTTAAGAATTAGTAATTCTTTTTTATTTTAATGTTAATATAGATTTTTTCCCCTAAATAACTGTGAACGAAATTAACTCAATTCGTATTAATTTCTTCAAAATACATGGAATATGGTTGAGCTTGATTTTTAAGACCTTCCTAAAAATCTATCTAACTGCATTCATAGCTCAAAACAGATGATTTTCGACTTATCGCCTTCTGCCACTATGCTGACGATTTGTTAGTCCCCAGCCGTTTTAAACTCGCAACTCACGTTTTAAATAATAGTAAATAAAAAATATTATTTTCAACATATTGATATTATGAATGTTTGAGTATTTATTACACAAATTTATCAACAAATCAGGGTTATCGTGTTCTAAATAAGAGATCAATTCTCTCAAATACACTTATTTCACAACAACTGATGTGAAGTCAATTCAAAGGTCATGCATGGATGTCATTCTACGAATCTTCTTTCAACAAATCAAAGGTTTGCTGGCAGAAGGCATTGTCGCACTTAAAGTATTATTTGTTTTCTACTCTCTCTCCAAAGTGCAATTGTTTGTTTTTTAAAAAGATTTTTCATACAATTTAAATAAAAAAATTTTGGCATACATGGTATTTGATAATAGTCATATCATGCACTTTTCCAGAATACCTCCGAGCTCCTGACGAAGTCAAACTACTATACCCATAGTATTCGCTGCAAGTATCTATTTTCGAAGCAGAGTATACGGTAAACCTGTGCTTTAGTGATGTGCCATGACTCGCAGTCTTACATATAGATAATCATAAAAGTATAAATAGGGTTTACAGCTTACAGCTTATTAAAGCCAATGACAAATATTTAGATTTTTTAAGATCAAGTCAATGAATATTTTCAAAACCACTCGTGATCAACTCAAAGAGAAAATAAATCACATGATCTCAAATATAAGATTGAAGCCTGGTGTAAGAGATTGAACAAGCTAAAGTTAACTCCTCACGGTTTTTTACGCATGACGAATCATAATTGATCAATCTTGTTCATTCAACCCCACAGTCAGTATTCGTAAGAGATAGTATGATTCTTTATTTAGACATAATGTTGATTCAATATATGTGGAAATGGTATATAAAGATTTAGTTTGTAGTCATCAGGAAAATAGAGGAATGAAAAAAATATGGACTTCTCATTTCATATGTTTTATTAGGTATTGAAGTAATTCTCGTTTTATTCTTGGCATGTTTCATTTATAGTAATTATTAATTACCAGCATCAAGTTTTTGGAAACACTCCTTCAAATTCAATTTGTATAAATACTCAGCTGAGTACAGTGGTTTAAATTTCTGTTGTGGCATCTGCCCGGTTACAAAAAAATAACTGTGTAATTGGTCATTAATAAGTTTGTGTTCAACAAAACAAAAACTGTCTTTTTACGCAATTTTCATAATCATCTGTCTATATTAAATTTGAATGAATAATAAAATAAATTTGGAATATGAGGGGTAACGCGTTAAAAATACATTATAAAGAAACTAGGAATCACAATACTGAAAAAATATAACGACTGTGTTTTGGCCAATTGACGCAACCCTCAAAAAAAACGAAAATGAGTTAATGATTGGATCTCATTTTAAAGACAACAGAGCAGGTCTCGGCCAAATGATGTAAAGCAGAAAAATAAATTGACCGCTTTTTGAAATTGAAGCATCATTTATCATCATTGGTTTTAGGTTTAAAAATTCTGAACCGGTCACTTGATGTAAGCCACTATTATATCGATACTCCCTATGTATAATCCCGTATCTGCAAACATGAGAATTTACAGAAGTGCATTTCAAAGGATCATAAAAACAGTTTTGAACAACTTCAATTTTGAGGGTTACATCAATTGGTCTAAACACTGTCGATATGAATGTTGGTATCTCGGTGATTTATATTAAAAACCGGTATTAAAAAAATATATTTAACATTATAGTATTGGCTGGTTATTATGGATACTTTAAAGTGATTGTTTCTTTGAATTCAAACATGATAATAAAAAGGTTAATTCATTAATACTGAATTCTGTCAATCTTGGTCAGATTTTTGTGCAAAGTCTGGCTGCAGAAAACGATCTATTAGATTCAACGGTTGTTGGTAAAAAATCTTAAATTAGTTGTTACTTCATATCGCACCCCCGTAAGACAAGTGTTACAATTCAATATACCATATTTTTAGATGAATACGTAGTTAGTTCAAATACCAAAATGTTTTATAGTTCGTCAACTCACCCTAGAAATGACTGTGTGGCGATTTGGCGTCACAGTAATCGTGAATACTGTTATATTTTGCACTGTGACAGTTTTTCGTATTTTTCACTAAAATCTCAAAATCGACGATTTTGAGTTGTAACACTTATCTTTTGGGAGAGCGATATGCTAATACCGAAATACCAATAATTTAAATTTTCAAAACCAGTATTGCAGTACCTAAAAGAAACCTATACTTCAAATAAATCGTCTTAACGGAAATGGGGTATTCACTCTTTTTCATTTTCAATATTAACTATCTTTTTTCTACCAATATCATACGTCATCAATTATATTTTCCTTCTCAAGAATATGGTTGTCTTCGATTTCATTTGACTTATCAAAATCACTGTTTTGGAGAGTAAAGTTAGTGATTAAATTCGAAAGCAGTTGCGGTTTCTCCATTGCCACGCAATGTCCTGCGTTCCGGAACGTCACATCTTGGAAGTTTCCAGCATGTTTTCTATAGCTGCAAAAAATGTGGGTTTGTACCAGATTGCTTATGTGGATTGCGTCACTATTTTTATGAATAAGCTCCGTATAAAACTAATTTTTAAAGTGTTCTCTGCCAATTCTTAGTAAAAAAATAATTATACTAATATATCGACTGTGGAAAGGAAACAGGACGTAACCCACATACAAAATATTGTGTATAACTCACACAAAACGTGTTAATACAATATATATTTATACATATGTAATATATATCGACTATAGAAAGCCAAAAGGACGTATCCCTCCGTATTTTACAAAATATTTCTTTTCGATAATCGCAATCTATACAATTTAAAAAACGTTTTTGTGGGCTATAAACATTATTTTTTGTGTGTGGATTACGTCCTTTTTCCTTTCCACAGTCGATATTATAATTTAAGTATGCACTTTTTTATGAATTTCTACATAACATCTCATTTCTCGTATGTATAAATTTCCGTTATCTTCCAATAAATAGAACTCTCAAGGGTGTTAATTTCTCAGTTATAGGACTGGTTAAGACCCGCTATTAACTTGTAGCGCAGCGATTTTTAAACTAGGGAAGGCTTATAAGTTCAGTGAGGAGGGCAGAATGTTTAACATTTAGATTCATTATTTTTTCTTATAAAATTTGTGACCTAATAAAATCATTTTTGCCATTCAAAACAGAGGGCTGCCAAGATTTTTTGTAAATAATGTAGTAATTGCAGCGAAGTATGGAGAGCAAGTAGGTCTCGCAATCACGCCAAAGATGCACATTTCTGGTGGCCACGGAAATACGGTTTTTAATTTACATTGATATGATATCACATCGACTGTGGAAAATCAAAAGGACGTAACCCACACACTAAAAATATTGTGTAAAGCCCACACAAAGCGTCTTTTAAATTGTATCCATTGTGATTATCGAAAAAAGAAATATTTTTAAAAGACTGAGGGATACGTCTTTTTACCTTTCTACACTCGCTATATTATATACATACAATTAAAGTATATTAACACGTTTTTTGTGAAGTATACACAATATTTTTTGGTGTGGGTTACGTCCTTTTTCCTTTCCACAGTTGATATTTTTTCATAGATAAGCTCGCCCAAACGCTCACGAAGAATAGTTTTAACCCACACCAACTTACTAAAGGTGCAAAAATAGGAAGTATCAATTACACTATCTCTAATAAAATTAAGATTATTTAACGGTCATAATATATTATGTCGTTATTACCCAACAAGTTTTCCGTCTACTATCCATGGGGTTCTATTCGCTTTCCTGTAATTCTCGACTCCAGTCCAGTTCAAGGTGTCATAAATCTTCTCCAAATTAGAATAAGACACAACTAAATCCAATTGGCCACTGAAATAAAATAAAATACATGTTTCATCGCAAATCATTAACCTTAACTATTTTAATACAGTGGAACTCTAATCCGTCGTTTTTAAGTGCCCTTCAGAAGGGTATATGAATACGGGAAAACGATGAATGCGGAAAAGTCTCAAAGCCAACGATAATAATAATGATAAATGCGACAATGATAGATCGGGATTCCACTTTCTTGCTAACCCTTTTCATGTTTCGTGATGAGAGAAAATGAAACAACATAGTATTTTGTCAGTGCCATAATAATATTTGTTTTTTTTTTCATGTTTACAGCTCATTTTTGCATTTTTCTAAATGTTTGCCAGAGATGTTAGAGGAAGTTATATGCTATAGTGTCTATTTTTAAAATCAGTGCATATAATATAAATAGATAAACTAAAATCAATTAAAAAATAGTTCTGACTAATTAAATACCAACTGTGAAAAGGCAAAAGGACGTAACCCACTCACAAAACATCTGTTAAATTGTATACATTGTGGTTATCGAAATCAAATTATTTGGAAAAATATAGGGATACGTTCTTTTGCCTTTCTACAGTCGATATATAAATATAATTTAAATTATAATTTAAAACATCGACTGAGGGTGCTTGATGGAATTTCAATATCAAATTTGGATTTTTGAGATTTTGTACACTTCCATGTATTTTGTCACTAACGACCCGGGTTTCGCCTTTCAGCATCTTCAGGCATTCGAACACACGAATGGACTCGAACTGACAGACAGTAAACAGTGTCTAACGTTTATATAGAAGATACAAATACGACAAATATTATTTACGAGGTTTCGCAACTCTGTTAATGTGGTGTTTACAAAATAAGGATTAAGGCGATTCTTTAAATTTTAACTCAGGTATCAGTGTGGCTCTCAGACGTATAATATCTTACCTCGTAAATAATAATAAGTGCTTTTACATATGTATGTACACATACTGTATTTAATAATACTTTTCGTATTTTTTTAACCTTGTAAAAGCATAAGAATCAATGTAAAAAAATAATTGGTCCGTTTTCTTAGACCGTGGAAAATATCGAGAAAAAAGAGAATCGGGTGTATCACAAAATATTTTGCATTACAGCTAATAATAGCCAAGTCGCCAGATACTCGGTGAGCACGTGCCCAAAAATTCAAATATCAGATTGAAAAAATCTAAATTTGATCTGGGACTTCATGGGAACCCATAACCATCTGATCGCCAGGGTAAAGCACTTAGACTGAGAAACTGACAAAGATGCTCCATATTCGGAACGGGCGTATTAAAATATAATTGTCTTACTTGTACATCAATACTGGATACAATTCTAGCAACTTCTCCAATAATGGTCTCGTACTTCTCATGTTATCACCTCGAAGATAAAAGTTGGCATAGGGGCTCACCCACTCGTACGATGTATTGCCAACGTGCAGAGCATCTCGTATTTCGTCAGAAGTCATAATGTTCTGGTAAGCAGGGTCGCTAAAACATGACTCGTCCGCCATAAAGTTAAAGAGAGAAGTCATATTTGCAGCCTCTGCTATGTAACTTACCATTGCTTGGCGTATCTATGAAAAATGTACCATTTAATTTTTGATCACAGATATTAGTTGTATGAATATTTCAGACTAAGTACATTCGGGTCATAAGTCAGCCATAAGGCAATACTATTCATAACAACATTTTAACATTTAAGTCAAATAATTTATTTGCAAAGATAAAAACAATACACATATTGTTCGAAAAGTTTGGCGTCTCATAAAATTGTGTGAGCTAATTGAAGCTAAATATGAAACAATTTTTTTTTATTTACAAATGACCAATAGTTATACTACTCGTTGGTACATAAATAATGTGTGATTAGTCAGTTTGTGCCAGATAATTAGTTGTTAATAAATAAAATTATTTCGTCAAAAATGAATTTCTAAATTGAAAAGAACGGGCATCACGTGTGATAGTCAGACTCAGGCTCGGTCTGGGTCTGGCCTAAAGATGTCGGGCTCAGTTTTGACCCGTGCAGACCTCTAATACCTTGTCGCGTGTTTTTTTCCTACATCTACTATCCTACTGAGACTATATGTGAAGTCCGTCAAGCGGGCTCCTAGTTTCCTGGCTAAAGTTCTTGCTAGAGTAGATACAGACTTTATATCCAGTTCCCGCATGTAATCTAGCTAAGTTATACTATTTAAAATACTACTTTTTAAAAAAAATACGGTTTGTTACAAAAAACGTGTTTTACTTTTATGAAAATGTAAGTTTATGCAATGGGTAACTTGAATGTTGTCAACTGTCGATTCTTGTTGGAAAGACGCTATATTATTTTTTTGAATAATTAAAATAAAACATATTTTTTAGTAGTATTCCACAAAATAAGAATATTCGATCAGTTTCCTTGAGCGAGTGAGAATTTTCAACGGAGTTCATTGTTCCTGGTTATATTATAAAGCCGTGGAATAGGAACTAAAATTATCTATTTTTAAAGTGGCTATATGAATTATTGTTAAGTGTCATGATCAGAGGAAAAGTTGCATTAATGTCCTATCTACTCTTCAACAGTTAAATGGGTGTAACCCACACTTCAAATTAATATCAGTTCCTATTATTCAAATTATTTGACTTAACAAATTTCTAACCAATTTTCCAGAATTCCCGATTCCTTATCAAAATTTTTTTTCTTTTTTGTATATTAGTTTTGGATATAAATATAACATGTATAAAACAAAACTTATATGGATTATTTCCTATAACCTAAATTTAATTACTGTCTTCTTCTTTGATCATTTCTGTTCTCTATGTAGAACTGATGACCATCACTCGGCACCTCCAAGATTCCCTGTCACTTTTCAACCGTTTTTACTCCAATTCCGCCCGGCCCCTTCCACCGATGTTCTTAATATAACGCCCTCCTTCCCGAGATAATCTAACAACTCAAAAAGATTTTTCCAAATATGCATATATGTAATCTTGAAAATCTTTCCTGAACGGCAGCAATTCTCTCTCTAGAACTCTAAAATTCACCCCTACGGGGAAATTCACCACTGGTTGGAAACCCCTTCGCTAATCGCTTTAATTCCTTCCATGACATGCCAGCATTCCTTAGTTCTGTCGAGCACAATTAACAGATTTTACCCGACTGCTTTCAAGACGCAGGAACCTTACCGGCCAGAAGAAGAAGCGAGCCGGGTTGCAGATATCGAAACGTCTGCTTTATAATTAAAAATAGCAAAGTATAATTAAAAGACTTAAGACATACCCCTAATGCTAAATGCCAATTGTCATCCCGTAGTGCCAACTTCACAGCATTTTCCAAAACTTTAACTTCATTTTTTTGCTTTAGGTCAATCAAACCTACTTGAAAAGCCATTGTACCCATGGAATATAGATTGGGAGGATCAATCCATCCATTTCCAACTGCCATACCCTGTAAAACATTTCAATATAATTGAATACTACGATATAGAGAGTACAATACCGTATGAATATATAAAAACCGGTGTCTTCTATTTAGTACCGGTATTGCAAATATCAATACCGTCGGCGAAAGGCGACTGATCGGGATCGCAATTCGATTAATAGATGATACTTTTGCACGAACCAACGTCTGACTGAAGGAAGGCATAATGACATTATCGACACGAGACGTCAAGGGCTCATATGATAGAAATTGGCCGTATGGCGGCTCGTAAACACTCCGCTAAATACACTTTTTACGTTTAATAAAAAGTAATTACATTTTTATACCGATTTTTCTTATTTCAATACCTGTATTTCGGTATTAAAAAATATTCAAAATACCTTCTCCTGGTTTTAGTAACACCAGTTTTGCAATCCTCATTACCATATCAAATGTTTACTCAGTATAGTGTACATTAAATGTCAATCGTTTTTGATATAAAAAAAATCAAACGTGTTAAAGAAGCTGATTGAAAACGCTACGGTCAGTTTTTTTTAGTCTTGGCTATACAATACAATAATTTGTGGTTTCATAACCGGTTTACCGGTAAATAAAAACGGTACGATCCCGTTATTTACCGATATTTTTTTTTAATTTCTGAAAATGAAATATTTTGAAAATTGATTTGATTTCAAAATACAGTGGATATCTATTTTCATTATAGCTTCGTTTTATTACCGGTAAATAACCGACTTACCGGTGAACACAACGAATCATTGTTTACTGGATATGAAAAAGTGACTAATAATTACGATCCCATAAATCTCTGTTTTCTTACCTGAATGTTGATTTTTATATTTGCCGTTGGATTTCTAGTATGAATCTCGTATGCAAGACCAGGAATATGCTTTCCTGCGTATGACTGACCTACTAAAAACACTGGAATCGGTTGAAGCTCTGGAAATATTTGGTAGAATTGTTGTAAAAACTCGTAAAGATTAGCTGAAATCTGAAATAATAGTAATTTTACAACAAAATTTTAATATCAATACTAAGACAGGCCAAACATACATATACAAGTATATACAATAAAAATAGGTACTTTTCGGGCACCATGAATTGAAAAAATATTTTGACTATCTACCAATTTATGCTTTAACCCTTTATAGGGAAAAGCGCGAAAACGGTCGATACATCGACCACCTTCTTTAAAGGTAATTCTTTATAATTCATACGGTTTCCATACAAATGTCAACCTTAATACGTAAAACGATATCTAACTTGAAGTGTGCACCAATCACTCGTAAACAATTGTTATAAGTAAGTTGTTGATAAATCGACCATTGCGCCTTCGCCGCCACAGCTAGATTGTGTGTTGAGGGAAAAGCTATTTATATATTTATTCAATATGCATTTATTTTTTGATTTACAGTATTTTTTTCAATAAATAAACCACCAGAAATATAGTTTTTCCGAAATCAGTATTTTTTATTTTTATTGCGAAATTATTGTTCAATACACAATATATAATTCGAAATAATATGGTTCGCAGTTGATTTCGGAAAAAACTAATTTCCCTTGTAAAGGGTTAAGCCAGGAGTCTCTAAACTGTTCAGCCCAAGGGCCAAACTGGCTCCTCCACTAAGTCCCAAGTGCTAAGACTAGCTAGCTCATCATACCAACATACTGTATTTCTGAATTACGCGAAAATTTCCGTAATGGGACTACCCAGCGAGTGAGATACTTATAGTACAGGGCTCCGGGGTGGACTCCTCTCATTGTAAATTATACAATGTAATCAAAATAAAATATGTAGATCCACATAACCTCTGTTGTTGATTACAACTGCCAAACTCAAGTCCATCCAATTGATATGTTTCGTTAATACAAACAGTTACTATTTTTCATTTGATGTATATCTTAATCTTTACACGAAACATGGCGAAGAAAGATAAAATATGTTTATACCTGTGTTTGATTAGTTGAATAGCCTTCCTCTTTATCAGTAAAACTAAATCCGGACCCAATAGGGTTGTCAATAAAGAGTATTGAATTGGTCTCGTGCCAAGAATGAGGGTTTTCTACAATATCAAAAAAAAACTTACACAAATAATTTACTTAAACCTATAACTAAGCTGAACTTTTTACCGATCATAAAACATTTCAACGTTCATCTATTTACATAATATTATACAAAAAATACTTAATGAATAAATGATTAAAATAACGTCAAAACATATCAAAGGATTGCATGCATTGTAATAGTTTTATTCTATTGATCAGAAGATGCCATACTTTATTAAAAAATAATCTTAACTAAATCATATTCGAACATATTTATTATACGAGTCGCTAAGCACGCTCTCGAATATTTTTAGAGTTTTGAGTAAATCACGAAAAACTGCTATGGGCAGTATGACAGTTTTAAATATAATTTAAGTTGTTTGGTGTCTTCTGGTGTATTATAAAAAGTAAAATATTCTTTTACACTGTCGTTTTTTTTTTGAAGAGCGTCAACCGTGAAAAACGAGGATCGAGATCGTGTTTAAAAACGACATTTTTAAGTTTGGAATAAATAAAAAGAAATTTTAGACTTCTAACTTGAAAAATTGGTGGATCAATCGGTAGAGTACATACGTACTTAAAACCTTTTTTGTGAAAATTTGCCAGGAACGTGTTTAACGACTCGTCGACTCATATATTATATAAATAACCCTACGTACGTGCCCATTGCTTAAAATTGTATCACTCGTCAAGACATTTGAAAAACTTCTTTGTGACATATTTATAGCACTTACTTTCTAATGTATCTTTGTCGACTCGGAAGGGCCCAACACCTTGGAATAAACTAAACAGAGAAGACACGCCTGGCCCTCCTTGGAGCCATATTATTAACGGTGAACTTTCCAGGGTATTTTCTGAAGGGAAGTACCAGAACCATGTATTGGAATTGAACTCCTTATTAACAGTTATAAACCCGGCATAACTCGTCACGTTTAACATAAATGACGAATTAACTTTTGACATTAGTTTTGCTTGTTCGAGGCGTCCATTTTCTAAGTACGGTGTCAAAAATAGCGGATCACCAACATCACAGTTTACAAGAAAATTTAAATTTAACAATACAAATAACCAAAATATATTAAATATTAAACTATGTTTACATTCTATATTCATTTTGAAATTTAAAAAATGGGTAATAATTGTATAAATTTCCTATTGTATTGAAAGATACGTTTCTAACATTAATGACACTTAAATAACTAAAAAAATACGCTTTATATTTTTATAGCGTTGGAATTTGGAATAACAATATTTTGTTTAAATTTCTACTACTTAACTATAGTGTGCTAATTCCAAATCTGAACACGACACTATTTTTCTTTTTGTACTAATTCATCATCAGTGATAATGTTGGCGACTATCATCCAGATCTGCTTGGTAGTACAGCATGTAGAACTGTAGAGAATACTTGATCTGAACCGTCTGTCTAGCTCATTCATATTCAACCTTTTTTTTACTCGGGCCATATACATGTATGTGATAAGTTACGCAGGCCACAACATAGTAGACTATACCAAAATAATTATGCTAATTTAAAAAATAAAACTAATTACATAAATATATACAAGGATTTATTGATTTAATAAGGAAGGAAACAAGAGTGAGAGATGTGATAGAGGTCACCAAATTGATGAAATGGCGGTAGGCTGGACATGTCGCACGGCGAACGGATAACCGCTGGACGAATGTATTCATTCAGTGCTACCCGAATGGCGCTAAGCGGCCACAGGGCCCAAAACCCGCTGAATTGACGAATTTGTCAGATTCGGTGGATGTACGTGGCAGCGAAAAGCAAGGAACGGAGAAGGGTAGAAGAAGCTAGTGGAGGTGGATCGACTCCGGCTGAGAATGATGATTAATTTAAAAATAAGTGTTTTTAACCATTTTGATGTTGAGACAAATCAGGTTTATAATTGCTACATGCAGAAAACTTGGTGCGCCGCCGGCTGAGGATGGCTGGTCTAAGTCTGACTCGTTTTATTTCGTATCCGATTGGGGTCTTATTTTCAGTCCTACGTATTGATATCGTTTCCCAATTTTTCCATCCACGCTGATCTCCCACGTGTTCGTCATAACCAGTCTCTTATCGCCCTTCAGACTTGCATGACCGAAGAATTGATCAGTCCAATTCAAACAGATGGTTGAAATTCTGTATTTTGACGTAACACTCGTGATATGTCTTCTTCTTCGACCATAACGCTCTCTATGTGGAGCGTATGGCCACCACGCGACCCCTCCAAGATTCCCCGTCACACGCCAATCACTTTGCTTCGTCCCATGGCATGCTGGAGTCTCTCAGCACTGCCGAGTACTTCCAGTGTAATACATACGTCATGGATACCAATGGACGATGCAAACAATATACATTGTATTGAAAAATGCTTTTTTAATATGCTCACTAATATTTGTCGCCGTTGAATTCTTTTCCAAAACTAGAGCGTATTTCGTTAAAAATATATTTTTTTCAAATATATATATGGAACATATTATTTATGGCGTCTTTAAAGGTTATCTTACATTGATAAACAGCATTCTACTTCCACTACACATCTTAACTACGTAATACATTTTTTTTCATAAACAAAATCATCAATCTATTCTTTCAATAATATATTTTTTTTATTATTTATGTTTCAATTTCCTTATTTTTAAATTTTCAATAGATTCGGCCCTAACTTTTTTTTGTAAATAACATTTTAAATAGGACAGGTGACCGAACACTATTAAAGTTATTTTCCTTGCGATTTTCACCTCCTAACACTAAATTAATTTTGTAATCAGGGGTATTATAATAATTACTACTAATTTTTGTCTCTAATCTCTCGGCATTTAGTAGAAATAAATAATCCCTCACCACTTTTAATCTTCTTGTTTTATATGTCAATCAATTAACCTTATAAATAAATAAATAAACTTACGATACAGTTAGTCAGAAGATGCTTCCCAAAAAGGCGAAACACTGGTCACATTTAGTAATACAATCAGTGGTTTGCAAAATCATAAATTGTATTGAAATAATTCTACCGAAAACCATAAAAAGTTTTAAGCATTACGACGCTCGTACAAAAAATTAATGAGACTGCAGAAAATTCTGTAATATTATAAATACATATATTTTTGATTCTTCTTTCTATTCATTGAAGCTGAAAGAAATAATAATAAGATTAAATTGCATACATAATTATACAAAAACATAAACAAAGCTAACCCAAAGCATTATTTTAATAAAAATCGTAAGTCAAAAGGATAGCAAAAGTGTGCTGAAAGTATTTTGACAGCTGTGATTCATTTTCAAATATTCTCTCAACATCTCACGATCAAAATGGCGGCTGAAAATTTGACTACAGCGGCCATCTTGTTCTAACTGTCATAAAATCACACACTCTTTGCTTTTTAATTGTTTTTGTTTACATAACCTAAATTGACTTAATCTCAACCAAGGCCAACTATGAGCCAGTCGACAAATTTGCAACATTATAATATGAGGATCGGAATATTATCTATTCCTCTTTAAATTCTACGCGGAGTAGATTAAACTCTACTGCCACGGTGGATTCTCAGTATTCGGATACAGAGGATACTTAATATCACTTAAACTAAGTGGCCGAGCAAGTCACATTTTCGTTTTTTTTTCTCTCTATTTTCATTACTTAGCATTATCAACTGATATCAGTTGATAATGCTCGTGATGAGCGAAACCGGTCCTGATCATTATAAATATGTGGAAGTAGTACAAATGAATTGTGTTTTATTTTTTAAAATACAATAGTGCATGCTTGAAAGATGGGTGCGTGCAGCTCTGCATCGGGCCGAGAACATGATGAGTAAATTCGTTTCCTCTATCGTTATTACGTTATGGCATTCGGCCGTGAAACAACGGCTACTTACACATAATGGGTTGAGGTGAGGCAACCAACTTGTAACCTAAATTGTGTGATCTCATTTTGTAGAGGTAAGGGATGACTTCAAATATCTTCGTTTTTCTATTTCAAATATGAATTGTTATCTTCGAACGTTTTCATTCCAAATCAATCATTGAAAAGTACATATTATTTCTTCGTTTTATCGTAAATGCTTTATTTATTTACTAGTATAACCCTGTCACTCATAGATGACGGTATTGAAATTGAAATATTAAATGTCTGAAGTAACTAGTACGTCGGGATTGTGTTTGTATTGTTTACAACGCGCACGCTTACATCATGAGAAAATTTAATACCTACATGTGATATGTGATAATAATAAAGCGTCGTCAGAGCGGTCTGGGCTATTATAATTAGATACTTTAAGGTGACTGACTGTAAGCTACTCAATTGTTTTTATTTTACCAAGAAGGATTTGTCATTATCGTAGGAATTGGTTTACAACTTTGGCAAGACAATATATACGTATAAAAAAAAAAAAAATAGTATAATATGAAGTCATAATTCGATGTTTATTTAATATGAGATATGTGATGAATATTTCATTGATTTTAAATTACTTTTTTACCTTAAACGACCCTGATGTTGAACTTCTTTTCGGAGTATTTAACAATATGGTTTTATAAGTCATTCGCTCAATCCCTTTATTAGAAACCGCAGGCAGATTGCTGATTCGTTATACACACACATACACCCATTCCAAAAGATACAGATTCACATATCGATTGATAATTATTCCGATTGAGCTTCTTACCCCTGATCGCGTCATAGCGGCTGCCACTGACTACTCTCCGCTTAGTAATTTATCATTTTTAATTTGTTTCTATTTTTATGTATCACGTTTGCAATTCTTTAATCTTGTCTATATAAGGTGGCGTAGATAGGACATGCCAGATTGTCTATGACCAAGCACAGAACTGACTCACCCACCCACTACTATTTCAAATATCGAAAAGGCATAGATACATGATTGCGAATTAAATATCTCTACGTATAATAGATGATGAATTATTTAGTAATGAATGTCTTATATAATATTTTAACCCTTACAGCGCGAGTCGTTTTCGCACGAATTTATTTTCAGTCAATTGTTTTGTTAAAACGCTCACTATGGCTGAAAATAGATTGACTTCAACAGCGAAAAATGGAGAATAATGTAAAATATGTATAAGTTGACACCGCCCCGAACTTACGGGGCAGGCAGGGTCTTGAAGCCATTCAAGAGCCGTCTACAGACTCGTCTTATTTAATGAAAATATCATAATATGTCATGTTTTAACACAGCACTGAGAAGATTTAGAAGTAAGAGTAAAATCGCAATAATTAGTAAAAGTTTTAAATTCATCTTCCCTCTGTTAATTTTATGTTTCAAATTTTGCCGCGCTGTGTTGCCAAGCCATAATAATTTTTTCGATTCAATTATCGCTGAGGTCAAAGATGTATGATACCTGTCCCGTTGTTTTTCTCAGAATTTGTCAATGCCATTTTGGATTTAAATCCGGTTTCAGACTAGCAACGGCCGGCTTCAGCATCCGCTGGCTTGTATGAAATCGATAAAGTCAGGATTGAAGAGCTGGTAAATAAATTTTATAAAATACGTTTTTGACGGGATCATTATTCAAGGGATGAGGTCGCCGGGTGCGACGCGGGTCGTATGCTCGTTATTAATTAGAGAAGAATAAATTGCCTTTTGGGGGAGTGGCTCGTGGTGAAGTTGAAGGTGTCTGAGAGTACTAATCTGTTGTTGTAATTAATTAGTAATCGAATCTAATTGTGCACTGTCTAAAACCGTGTATAAAACTTTGTAATGCACCAAGCCTAATCTGTAATAAAGTAAATACTATCTTAGCGACATTGAGTTTCCATTGTTCCGGGTCGGAAGTGTCCGACGCAGCGTCCCGTATATGCGAGCGGTAGCGGCAGCCTTATTAAAATACTAAACTAAACTCGTCACATTCTCGCTAAAATAAATTGAATTATTTGAAGAAGCTGAAAAATATTCAATCTACGCTTTGCAAGAAAATAGCTGCGGCCAGTCTTCATATACACAGCCAATACGCACACAAGCAAGCCATAAGTATGTGTAATCCATAGGTGGGGTGATTAGTACCGCGCATCGTCAGTTCAAAGCTGAAATACGAAAGACTGAATATCGAGAGCTTTTTAAAAAATATATTTCCTAGTGTTATACTTGATATTTTTACGATCTGTTGCCCAATTTCTCTACTTAAAGGTTTGAACTATTTTTTTAAGCATATGTTTCCAAGTGTTTTCTACTAGATCGGCCGAAAATCCGAAATAAAGTTTTGGACATGTGAACATGTTCAGTGCGCTCATCGGGTTGAATAAAATTTGACTTATTAGTTAAAAAAGAATACCTAGTATAATATTATTTCGATGTATAAGCTAAATAAATTTGCCGATCAAATTTAGAGACGAATCTTACATAACGAAGAAAAGTAACGGAAATAAAACGTATATAGTTTTTTTTAACTTAACTCCATACAATTTGCATGTGCACACTTTTATTTACTTGTATAAAACAAATATTAAAATAGCGTAACGATTCTCAATATGTGTTCATGTTTAGTTTTCGAAATAGAACAAAGGCTTGTTGATCTTTCACAAAATTGATATATTCATATTGAACAACATGTTTGCCTCAAGGCTCAATGAATAAGTCTTGATTATTTTTGTTTGGAAATATCAACTAGAAAACAAACAAAATATCATAGAAATACTACTTCTTTTAGTATTGTATTTTTTTTCTATATTTCAAAAAATCTTCGCTTTTGTTTCATAATATATTTCGACATCTTAAGTAATTTTTAAATTGAAAACAGCGAGATTATGGGGTCTCATGGACTACTAATCTAGTACTTCATATATTTATACTTAACAGAGAAATAGTTGTAAAACAATTCCTTAACATTCCTTTTCGGAAAATTAAATGGTAAAATAGCAATTACCGTGGATTGAAAAATCATTATTTTATTTCATTGATAAAACAGTAAGCTAAAAATCAGTTTTCGTAAACACTCATACCTTTAAATGGGGACGAGCAGGGTCGACGAAATTCCGTATTCAATTCAGTGGAACAAACTTTGTACAAGGCGATAGAATTTTGGGAGGTCAGGGGTCAAGAACCTTTTTTCATCAAATTTAGCTAAGTCACGCTTGGGTCATTCATTACGCCCAAACACCTTATAAGCTCGCCATTAAAAACGAAAGTCTTACATTCATTGGATTTTGTAAAAAAAACAGTTTTACACGCTGTCTGCTATTTTCTTTATAAATAATAAATTAAGGTAAGTCAGTGTGCCGCCTACATAGGAAAACAAGAAAAGTGTCCCTTTAAATGAGAAAAATTGTTTTTTTTTTCAATTACATAAAGACGCGTAAATCCATCAAAATATTGTTTTTAGTTTTTTAAGTTGGGTCTTAGGCTGGTTTTCATTACAGTGCTTACTGGTGAAAATTCGTTTAGTAAATTGATGTATGGATCTGTTTTTGAAGGCATTGATGTCCTTTAAGACTTGACTGTGCAACGCTATCCTTCTGTAGTTACTCTTCTGAAAAAATGATAAGTTGAACAACTGCGTAACAAGCATTTCTCATAGAAAAATTTACATGGAGATAAGCTTCTTCAGGAGTCCATATCGAGGCTATACAGAAGGCATTAATTCATAAAAACGAGGACTGAGATAATTGCATTTTAACAAATGGAAAAATAACTAATTTTAGCATTTATTTGCTGTTTTTGCATTTATCGCAAAATGCTTAAAATACTGATCTCTACAAATATTCAAATCGATTGAAAAATTAATGTATGAAAGATTTCATTCAGTGATTCAAACCCATGACTGAATGAACAAAGCCAGAGACCAAGGTCAACCCGGTTACAAGAGCTAATGAAAAACTAGATCAAATCTATAAAGGCACGGAAAATCACAAATAAAAAACATTAAATGTTCTTTTTGATATGCCTCGAAGAAAGCTCAATTCTCCGGTGGGCTGCAAAATTCTCCAGCATAAATGCTGCAAAAGTGGCGTATTGGCTTCCGTTTCGGCAAAGCAATGAAAGTAATAATAATTGCTTCGGTGATGTGGTATCTATTGGGCATGTAATTGTATCGCGCGTCCCGAGGGACAATTTGTTAAGGCAGCCATTCTATGACAGATGACTTTGAAAATAATCTCTCCGATGGATTGAAAATACACCGCCGGCTCAACGTTTTTCATTGAAGATTGAAATATTGATTGAAAAATCAATTTATTAATATTAATAACCGAGGATTCAAACTCTTGACTATGTCTTTTTGGACCATATTCGCTCCCTATGTGGAGTATATGGCTACCACGCGACACCTTCATGATTCCCTAACACCCGCCAATCGCTTTGCTTCATCCCAAGACATGAGTCCCTCAGCTCCATCCTATGGATAGTACCCGATGGTCTTCCAAGACGCTGGAATCCCACATATCAGAAGAAGATGTAAGCAGGATTGAGGCTCTCCGGAAGTATTCGCAGCACGTGGCCCAGCCAGTTCCAACATCTCTCCATGACCGCCGATGTGATAGGGCGTTTCCCGGTTCGATCCCTAATCCTGACTATGTAGCTGATTAAAATGAAAACCCAAGAATTTATACCATTATGCAAGCTAGGAAACATAATATCTGTATCTAATGGGCACAGATGAAAGTCAACAATTTGAAGAAATTATTTAATGATGCCAAAGTATATTTAATGATCATGTTTGTAAATGGGCAGAAAGATGAAAGTCATATCACAATAGAATAAAGGATTTTCATTACTTTTCAGGATGGAACAACCTTAACTCTTTATTGTAAATCAAAAACTTTTTTGGCTCTCCTGAACATTTCATGTTTTGGACTTGCTGCAGTATGCTTCTCAGATACAGATATTGATTTAAATTATGACAGAATGCATTAAGTCATTTTTTAATGATTTTCTGTTTGAAATGTCAAATGTTGCAATTTAGTGTTCTACGTACTAACAGAAAGCATAAAGTCATAGTGTATAATGGCTAATAAAAAAAACAATATTAAATCATATTGTTATTTTTTTTATTCTGGCAAAAAGCATGATATAACTATAGCTCATCGATACCATATCTTATGAGCTGTATGCCAAACAGATTGTTCTTTATAGTGTACAAAAAATGTTTTTAAAAAACATGCAATTGTGCTTTGGAAAGAGTACTTGAAAAAAATAAACATGATTATCTCAGAACCTGTCCGTATCAGTAAACCGTCAATATAATTGAAATTATATTTGTACTTAATAATAATATAATAACTTGATATTACAATGAAATGAAGTCAATGAGAGTATTATTTTATAATTAGTAGATTCATATAATTGCATGTAGGATTAATGACCAATCATCAAAAAGTAATTAGTTAGGTTATTCTGAAATGGAACCAACCAATGCATTAAGTGTTGGTTTTTTTTCTAAGCCATTAATAACAAAAGTTTTATTTATCTTATAAATTGAAGAGTAAGCAACTTGAATGCTTTTGAATACTTATTAGTATCACTTGTAGGGTATAATTACAAATAATTGGAAATTTTAATAATGAAATGTTCATTTTAGTTCAATTTCATTAAGTTTATAACGATTAAACTTTTTAGTAAGGATATAAAATGTCGTTAATTGACACAAAAATAATACTTCTGCGTGTCAGTAGGACTATTTTTGACAGTTTATAATATTTTGATTTTACAAAAAAATAGAATTCCTAATTGAAATTCCTTTTTATGTCAAACCGTTGACTTGGATCATATCAAGTAAAAGTAGTAATATTCTAAGTCTAACATTCATTTATCGATAATGAGGAATTAATAATATATTACTCTTTTTAATATGTTAGGAAATAATTGAGGCTGCTTGTGTATTAACCCTTCGCGTCACTGGTCCCATTATAAAAGTTTATCGGCCTCTCACACGAATGACTACTTTTCCGCTTTTGACGTCTTAAAGCAAATTTAGAAAAAAGGCTTTGAAGTGACTTTGACAGACGGTATTGTCGACTTTCATCCACGATATCGGTCTGTGCGCACTCTCAGATCCTGAATACTTTTTTTTTTTTTTTTTTTTAATTTGAGCAGATTATCGAAATTGAATTAAATTCGTGAATTTAAATCATGAAACAGTAAAGAGAACATCAGACTCTAGACCAGCGGTTACCAAAATTTTTTGACTTGCGTACCCCTTAACAGCCCATTTCATTAAATTGAACTTTTAATACAACAAAAATGTTTTAATTTATGTAGTTGCTGATATTTCAAATTTACAGGCGCAATAGGCTCTGCTTCGTCAAGATTTACAAAAGACGGTTTATTAATACGTTAAGGCGGAATTAAATATTCTGCTATAGTATAATTTTTACAGCATTTTCGTAATCTTTATTATCTGACAGAATGTACGATGTGAAAATCGGCATATAATTATATTGCGCTGCGAAGCACGTAAAAAAATCACTTTCCTTGTTTTTATAATAGTGAAAAAGACTCATGCTGCCATTCGACAGCATTTTCTCACACACTGCACACTTGGGCTTAGAACAGTATTCATCTCTAGTGCACGAAATCTATATTTGATAAATTCGTCATAGTGTCTTCTCTCTATAAAACAGAAGGCAGTGTTTTCAGTGGTTTGCACTATATCTTTAGACGTGTTTTGAGAAGCACAGTACGTCCGCCATTATTGATTCTTTCGCGTACCCTGGTTTGTGAATCGCAGGCGTGTGAAATAAAAATAAATGCAATCTAAACTACATGTCAATTTGGACGATCAAATTATATTTAACACTACAATCTCCACTTCATTTTCTCATTTAAACCTCTTACAATAACACACTTTAGAAGACAACTCAAGTTTCATTTGACTGTACATTCGTACTTGAGAAGAATAATTATCTCAATTAATTGATTAATTGAATCCATTCAGACAGTCTTTTCCCGTCTTACATTCCTTATTCACTTGAGAGGAATGTTAATTGCTTTATTATCTGATTGTCGCTATATTTATAGTGCTACAGCATGGCACAACATTTCAAGAGATAAAGCTGCCTTTACAATAATCCCACTACGGTACATAAATAAATCGGTGTACAAATATTACACATTGGAGCTTTATCTAGTATTAAAGTAACCTGATAAAACAGAACAAAAGAGAAATAAAACACATAATATTTTATTGAATCTATTTATTAATGAAATACATAGGGTGCTTGTTCCTAAAGTCGACCGTCGCCAGTATTCGGCCTTTTGAGCTTTAAACTTAAATAATGGTGGATATATTTAAAAAAACAGATTTTTTTAATTCGTCTAGGTAGTCTTGCCACTTGCCAATGTATATCTGCACTATACTGACCTATATGGTGCAATACGCAATTTTAAAAAGCACATTTTTTTTTCGCAAGTTTCGACAAATTCATGTTGTATGGGGATCGCTAACAAAATATACTTTATATTGTCATGCTTTGCATCATTATGTTTTTTATTGTTCTGTCTACTAGCAGTAGATTATTTCGCGATATTTTCATAGTGATGACTGAACACTGGGAAACGAAAGGCTTACAACTAGGACAATTAGAACTTTTTTTGTAAACTTTTATTATTTTATGCTTGCTACAATATAAACTATTTTATTTTAAGTTGGTTACATTGCTTAATCCCTGTTTAATGGAATAACAGTGAAAAAAATATGTATTTATCATTCATTGACTCAAAATCCCTTTTGAAAGTACACCTTTATATTGTCATGCTTTGCATCATTATGTTTTTTATTGTTCTGTCTACTAGCAGTAGATTATTTCGCGATAGTTTCATAGTGATGACTGAACACTGGGAAACGAAAGGCTTACAACTAGGACAATTAGAACTTTTTTTGTAAACTTTTATTATTTTATGCTTGCTACAATATAAACTATTTTATTTTAAGTTGGTTACATTGCTTAATCTCTGTTTAATGGAATAACAGTGAAAAAAATATGTATTTATCATTCATTGACTCAAAATCCCTTTTGAAAGTACACCTGTCGCTTAACTGGCTGAGCACCGGCGAAACGACCCTCTATGTACAATAAAATTTAAATATAATAAGTGAAGGTCTTATAGATAATAAATTTGATTAATAGGTGTATTCCATACTTGGAAACGCGTTAAGAAAGTCTTATTTTTACAAATGTAAATTGTATGCATTACTTATTATCGACATATATTTATATTAAAATTTATTACATAGAAAATATGTATGTACAATTACAAGGTATATGGAATGAACCAACTGTTTTATATACCTTTTAATTGCTAACATTCAATCTTATACATAATAGTCCAGACCGCACTGTAGACGTTTTATTATTATCACATATAGGTATGAAATTTTCTCATGACCTAAAGTAGGCTTAAAGTATCTAAGCTTATGTCATTATTTAAGTAAAGAAAAATATTTTAAATAATATTCTCTCACTATACTTAAATTCGTAATATTCAAATTTTTAATGGATTCGGTATTAGAACTATATTTATATTAATGACATAGAAGTACTGCATCGAGTAAATATACAAGATTTAAAAATAAAAGCCTCATAACTGTTGGAAGTTCAATAAATCTTAAGGCTAATCAATTATTATAAAATAGCGTTATAACCGGTCCTTCTCAATATATACAATTAGGGCTTCCAAACCGGTTTAAACCGAAACCGGTTAACCGGTTTATTGGCTGTTTTGAAAAAAACCGAAAACCGGTTTATTTTCCTCGGTTAACCGGGGTTTCTAGAAATTTCTCTTTCCATATTAAATATAATAGGGTTTAATACGTCTATTCATATGTAGAGTTATCAGTTATTTAAAAATATAAATATTGTTCAATTATCTAGTTCCTGCAATATAAATGAGGTAAAATTATGAACAACAATCATTTTTTAAATCGATTTGACGTTACATACAAATTAATATCCAAAATTTGAAAGGATTCTCAAATTATATTTTCGATGAGAATAAAACTAGTGTTACACAATAGCTCTTATTGAACTTACGACACATCTACGTTTATTATTTATATTTCAGATGCAAATAAAATTTGAAAAACCCCTTGTAGGTACTATTATAAAAAATATATATATATTTATAATCAATTTTTTTTCTAATTTTTCACGATTACTTCTGATTTTTATTAGAAAGATCTGATTACTACCTAAGCTTGGTATTGTAAAAAAAATATTTATAACGAGGAATATAATATTGCTTATCTTATCTTATATTTCGCATTTTTTTTACCATGTCCGCTTCCCAGTGTGGAGCATATGACCTTATAATGGAGTATCTCAACAGAAGTTTTATACGAAAACTGCTTGTTACTCAGTTGTTCAACCTCTCTTTTCGAAGATAGTAAGGATAGTAAGATAGAGCTAGGACAGGAGTAGCGCTCTCAGTACGCCACTTTTTTAGGATCGTACTGGTGAGAGAGAATTTTAGACACCACATACACCCATTCCTTCGAACAGAAATTGATTTATGGTACTCTCTGCTCAGGGGCTTAATCCCGAGACATCCGTAACCGTAGCCAACGACGTTACCAACTGCGCCACAGACGTCGACACCCATTACATCAACTTAAATATTTTTAGAAGGATTTTTCGTTGTTAGATGTTTTTTAATGTTGAGTCAACATCTAACATAACTGCTACCCAATAAAAAAATCGAGAAAGTTGTGTAGAAAAAAGGTATAGTGATTTCTAAGCCAAACGGGATAGTATGTTTTATTATCTATTGGGAAAATAAAAAGTTTAAATAAACAAACACATATCCATAAAGTCAACGGAAACAAAAAAATTCAATTGTAAAGCATGTTTGTTGGTATTTCCGACAATAAGTGTCATAAATAATAAATCGTTTGTCATAAATCGTTTTCTTAGTAACCTTTACTTTAGACTTAATCTCTTGTAGTGCGAAAGGAACAATAATAATAATGTCTCACAAATATTCGTAGTTTAATGAAACACGAGATGCAAAGTGCATTAGAGTTTTTAAACAATAAAGAAAAAATGGTTTAAAATTGCGAAATAATGTTCTTGGAATATACAATCATAGTACCTATGATAAATATGATAATATACACATTAATAATTATTATGGTATCTGTTTAAATACTTATTTTTGGTTCTATATAATACACACACTACAATTATTGCGCCAAAGCTATATGCATACAGTAACAATTATATATAAATAAAACCATAATGTGGAGCATATGGACTCTTAATGGAGTTTATCGCAACATAAATTGTTTCTACGAAAATTCTTTATTAATCAGTTGCTCAGCCTCTCTTTTTCGAAAAGAGCAGGAATACAAGGATAGGGCAGGACTAGTGGTTAGCTAATCGCTCCCGTTACATCTCCTTTTAAGAATTGGATATGCGGGAGGGAGTTTTAGACATAGGAGGCAACTGTATTTTCGAATAGAAATCTATCAATAGATTTAAAAATCATTTTATGACCTCAACCGAAGCCAACGACGTTGACCACTCAATTCATATAAAATAATATAGGTATTTATACATTCAATGAAAAAAAGTTTTGAATGAAAGTGACATTAATGATTTGATGTAAAGGCAAAATTGAAATTTTATGTCAGTTATTATTTGAGAGTAAATTAGTTTATTTTGTTTTTGTAATAATATACTCTAAGTTACATAATAATGAAATAAAAATAATTTAGATTATAAATTATCAAGATTACTAATTATTAAAATAATAGTATTTACTACATTGAAAACGTAACACATTATTTAATATTCATTCCTATTTAAGTATATAAAATTTTAGCATATTTTTATTTTTCTTTAAAATACAATACATACAAAATATGTATTCTTTTTTACTCCGTGCGCAATTATCATGAATGCATTTGTCTTTTCTGCATTTGCATTGTGTGTATATGTTTCATCAATGCGTTAACATAATAATTGAATTATTACCAATTGTATTTTGCGTCTGATTAAATATTTTGTTATGGTGCGTTGTATTTTGTATTTGTGTTGGTGTATATTTAATTCACTTGTATAATAATAATACAGGGGCTCCCAGCCTTTAAGTACATTATTATATCAATTATCAAAATATATTAAATATACTAAAAATTATTATATCATTCTCAAAGTCAGTATGATCTTTGGCATTGCATTTCATTGGCCAGTGCTTCATAATAAGGAGAGCTTGATGATATTCCTGTCAGTAAACAATCATAAAGATGCATCCAGTGTTTATCAGAGCAGCCAGACAACATAAACATTTTGACTTATGCAGACAAATGAGTTCGAATAACATTTTTATCAAATGAGTATTTTATAAAGTTGAGAAAATGAAATTGAAGTAATAAATAATCAGTCACGGTAATTTTACACCGATTTCTATAGAATTGCCGCGATACATTTGTGAGCGCCGAGCGCACACAAATCGGTGAGCGGGCGCCATGTCCGCCGGCACGGGCTTGAGAATCTCTGTTATAATACACACCTATTAGTTCATATTAGTAAATTTTATGAAGAAAAATACCTTGTTTTTCAATCGTTACACTATTACATCATGGTACCAAAACTGGTTTTTGGAAAATAGTTAAAACGTATATTTCGGTTTAAACCGGTTAACCGGTTTTTTCGTCAGAAAAAAACCGAAAACCGGTTAGTCTTTTTGGGCGGTTAATTGGAAGCCCTATATACAATTAAGCAATTAATACAGATAACTTACCACTTAAACTTGCCGCAAAAAAATTCTTCGAACCATGGTGATTTACACCAATAACTATTTTAATTTTATCATACATATTACAATTTGTAGGGGATTTATGTGGAGTTTGTTTGTTTTCTATGATTTATGAATTATTAGTTATTTTCAGCTCTAACAATTAAATTGAGTTACTGTAATATTATGACTGAGATAATTATTTTTAACATCTGTATAACGTTGTTATAATGGCAGAAGGCGATAAGTCTAAAATCGGCTGATTTACTTCTAAATGCACTACGTTAGATTTTAGGACTGTGTATTGTCTGAAAAAACAACCTCAGCCATATTTCTTTTATTTTTACGTAATTAGAATAAATCAATATGATTAAGTCAATTTCGTTCTTAATTATTAATGGCAAAAAACTATAACTAATATTACTGTAAAAAATAATTACTGATTCTTATATCGAATTCGTTAATGATTAACGAATATCATAAAGTGGTTAGGTGAGGTTAGGTTAGGTTAGGAAAATCATTAAGAATTATTGTTAATGATTTTCCTAAAATGGTGATTATATCAAAACCGCGGTATTTGACTTAACACCTTCTGTCGCTATAGGACTAATACATTGTTTTTTCGTGTTGTTATGATTTATAACATTACAGATGTCAGATTATGTAACTTAAGAGCATGCGCACTGAGATAGGACTATGGATAATTGAAATTTAATTTTGATGTCCGGTGATTCCGTATGGAGCTGTAACGGGTAGTTAGTCTTGTTTGATCCACCAACATAAATTATTTTTTTATTATGTTTAGGCTGGTTTCCAACAACGTCAGCTCGTGGAGAAGGAACAGAAGTTAGTGAGGATGTACGAAGCCGCCCAGGCACGAGCACTTGGTAAAGTTAAGGCAGGACCAGACGCATCCTCTGGAAATTCGTCTTCGCAGCAAGCTGGGAAGGTAGTAAATGTACTTGATCATTTATATTAACACTCGCTCTACTGTGATAAAAAAAGCATGATCCGGTGCTGTGTAGTCGATAGACATCTGCTGTTCACGAATGAACGAATCCAAATGACTTTATCTTTTAAGTTAACGAGAGTCGCTAACGAATCGTGAATCGGAAGAACCGTTCAAACAAATGTTGTCATACTAAAGCCACATGGAATCGCATCTCACGAATAGAAGTTGTTGTTAGTGAACGATAATAAATTTTATTGTTGCAACATATTATTTAATGACAAGATTTATTTTCGTTTATGAACAATTCCAATTCGCGAGTCGCGTTTCCTTGTAGCTAGCAATGTTCAATGCAAGACGAGTTCGGTTCGAGTCGAATAGACGAATCTTTCCGAACGAGCCGCCGTGGCCAATTGATTTATGATTTGCGAGTCGCCAATAATGGCTCATTTCCCAAGCCTAGCTGATATACGTAAGTGAAATAAAATGTATCAACTAAATATAAATCAGAGAGAAGTGTGGAGTTGCCCAAAAAAAGCGTGACTGCGACATTGACCAACAACCCGACTCCGACTCAGATTACGACCAAAAAGTCTAATTTTGTCAGGTTTTTTTCCCTACCTTTCCTATTTATGTGTAATTGGTCTTCAAATTAAGCACCAACCAACTGATTCGGCAAATAGCCAAATTTTTCATATAATATATACATATATATGTATATTGCAGGTCAAGATTGTATAGGCAAAAATAAAAATGAACCAAATACATTAATACAAAAATGCACTTTATAGAAAAATTAGCTGGAGTCGCGTAGTCAGGGCGTAGTATCAGAAAATAAAAATATTTGCATACATCGCTAAAATTATTTTTAATTGAAATCAAGAATTGGTGATTTTATCAATGATCAATTTTATCTAATGATGACGGTTTCGCTCATCGCGAACTTTTTCAACTGACAATTACACCCTCAATTTTTTTCGGTTTTGATTTATTTTTATAAATATTATTTATGAAATAAAAAGTTGAATAACTGTCAAATTTCACGAAAAATAAAAACAATACCCGTGGTAATGAATACATTATTCAGATTATCGCGTCGGATATTTTCGCTTTGTTTTCAAACAGACCGCATACAAGTTTGTTTGGCTTAGCAGTAACTTTTTAATTGAAACGAAAAAAAGATAAACACAAAAAAATGGACCGCAAATTTCACGCTTGGTTACGTGAATAAAATATGTGTCTGTACATATTGTGTTATAAATTTTAGTGCGGGTTCGCAATGTGTTAAAAGTGTTATTATAAATTAAATAAACATAAGTTGGAGATCTAATGTGAAAAATCTTGTGTGCTATTTGCAATATATCTGAGTCTGTAGCCGAGTGGTCAGCTTCGTCCTCTTCGGTCGTGGTGTCCGATTTCTTGTTTTAGTTAAGCATGGAAATGACTGTCCGATTAATTAAGTGACTGACCACATGCATTATAACTAGTGAATACTGACCATCTTAATACGTCATATAAATGAGTCGCTAAACACGCTCTTGACGATTTTCAATAAATATGTTCCTCGTGTAAGTATGTGCTCTATTGGTAGATCTATCAATTTTTCCAGTTGTAAGTCTAAAATTTCTTCCTGTTTCGTTCTCTGTTTGAAATTCAAAGTTTTTCCAAACTTAAAAATGTCTTTTTTTACACCATCTCGATCCTCGTTTTACACGGTCGACGCGCTCCGAGAAGACGGCAGTGTAAAAGAATATTTTACTTCTCCTTATATACCGGAAGACAAAAAATAATTTAAATTATACTTAAAACTATCAAACTGCCCATAACAATTTTTCGTGATTTACTCAAAACTCTAAAAACCTTCGGGAGCGTGTTTAGCGACTCAGCGCCTCAAATGATGACTTATTTAAATTTCTGATAAAAGATAATTACACACCTAGTGACATTAGTTTTTAAGGATAAATGGATGAAACTAGGAAAGAACAAGAAGATAGCTAGTCAATCCCTCTTGTAACGTTTGGATCAGCTAGAAGGCTATAGTCGCTCGCGAGCTACTGGTAGCTCGCGTAAGATATTTTATCATCTATCGTCGAAATTTTTCAAGAAGATGGCCCTTCATCACAAATGGAATTAATAGAATTTCAATGAGATTGCTTCAAGAGTGCTGCTTCGACTGTAGAATCTATATGGCCTTTCGTCTCAACAGTAAAGTATCCAATTTCAGTTAGAACTGCTGTCAAAATGAAGGCATTGTTTTGTTCTACCCACTTATGTAAATCAACGTTTTCCACTATTGATGTGGCTAAAAGTAAAAATAGAAACAGTATCACAAATGTACATCTTGATAATTGCATTCAGATGGGAGTGACCGAGATTGAAAAAAATGTGAAGGAAAGTGAATGCCATTCTTTTCACTAATTATTATTACTTTTATTCACACTTATTTCAAGATATTATTATTTGGTTTTAAAATAAATAATAAAAGCACGCATTTTATGTTTTATTGGAAGCCCGATATCTTAATTTATTTTAGGTAATATAATAATATTATGTATGGTACGTTAAAGGACGATGGTAACAAATTATAAAGAACGAATATGCATGAAGTAGTTTACAACCTTATTGAGCTTGGAGACCACTGGTCTGCAACATAGGTGGACAACGCTTAAAAATTATTTAATTAATTAATTATTTCTTGCATTAAGTACCTACCTGATGTCTTTGAAATAAAATGAATATTTCAATGCTTTGCTTTAAAGAGTATTGCAATAAAATGTGTATAAGAAAGAGTCCATAAAAACTCATTTGGAAAATGTGTCATTTTTGTCCACTATTGGACTCTTGGTTGGTTGGGAAGTAAAGTATTCATTCGTACTATTGCACACATATCCATGGATCGGTTAAAAAATCAATTGATGACGTTGCCCGTACTGAGATCCAAACCCGTGGACACCACAACCAAAGAAATTTGTAATGTGTAATCAATAACGTTGGGAATTTTATCTTTCTCAAGAATAAACGTGTATATTTGTTCAACATTTTTTTTTATTTTACATCCACTCTCAATTTGGAGCATATAGTTTCCTAATAGAGGTATCTCAACAGAAGTTTTCCACGAGAACTGCTTGCTACTAAGTTGCTCAAACTATCTTTTAGAGATTAAGGATAGAAGGATAACACAGGATGGGTAGGTGAGACTAGTTTTAGACATCACAAACATCTATGACTACAAATAGAAGTCCATAAATCGATTGAAAAATCATTTTTTGACGCTGCCCGTATCGGGACTAAAATCCGAGACATCCGTAACCTTAGCCAACAACGTTAACCACTGCTCCCGACAATTTTCCAACAGTATGTAGAGCGAAATAAAAAAGAATCTCTGAGATCAACAACAAACGCATTTCATAAGTTAAACATTATATGAATGTCTGTGGAAATTGGCTCGCTTCCTCTCGAGTAAGGATTGCCAATACTGCTATTACCAAACTGGAATCCCGGAATATTTTTCAATACTGGTTTTTAAATTGAAAAATACCATTATTTCGGGATAGCTTAAGGCTTTCGTCTTTCCAGACTTCTCAGTGGGCTTTTTCTGTAACATTTTTAAGCCATACTTTGATTCGAGTAACAATACATTTGACATCAGTTTTTTATACTTACCATATAGATATTTTTCAATACCACTATTTCTGTATTAGATTATTTATTTAGTCGAGTCCGTGGTCGAGTGATTAATGTCGTTGGCTTCGGTTATGCTGCTCACGACTTTAAATCACTTTACAGAAAGTTTCATAAATTGATTTATCTCTTTCTGTTCAAAGCCAATTCCCAAGCAACACCTATCCAATCCTAAAAATGGGACATAGAGACAGTAATTAAACAATCACTAATCCTGCCCTATCCATATCCTTCTATCCTTAACCATTCTTTTCAAAAAAGGCAGTTTGATCAATTGAGCAACAAGTAGTTTTCGTTAAACTGTTAAGATACCTCCATTGGAAAGCCATATACAACATTAGGAGTGATCATGGTTTAAAAAAATCCTAATTTGTCGAATTTCGATCACAATCGATCACAATTATTGTTTTTTTGTTAATCTATAAATACATTTTGTTATACCGGTATTGATACATTCTTCCGGACTGCAATCTCTACTCGTGAGGTAAGTCAAGGCCCGCTCGGATGGAAAATCGACAAAAATGTGACGTAACTTTTTATTTCTCTCGCAAGCAATTGTTTTTCTTCTTCATAAAGTCTCACTCGGAAAATCTTTCGTTCTCACGCCCACCTTTTTTTGTTTTACGGCAGTCATGAAGGAACTTAGGTATTTGAGTATTACAGTATGTACAATTAATTCTTTTTACACGGATTGGAAATTACATGGTCTAAAGCGGACCTTGGTCTAACAAAATCAATCGAAATGGAATGAAATTCAAATTGATAGAGTACGTTAGTGATTCAGGAATAGCCTCCTTTATTCTATACCACGCTCAGGACTGAATCAGATTTGAATACTTCAATATGGAAGTATTAATTTTTTCCAAAAATAATTATCATATTTTGACATTGCCATAGAGTTGAATTAATCTATTCTTTATAATTAAATCAATTGAAATTAAAAACCGTGTCAATTTAGTATGTATATCATGTCACAAAGAAATGATTATTATTTATTATATCACATGAATATAAACAGATACTTTAACCATGCTCGCTCCCATGTTGAAACATATGGCCTCCTAATGGAGATATCTCAGAAGTTTTTCTACGAGAACTGCTTGTTACTCAAACCTCTGTTTTTCAAAGAGAGCACGAATAGAAGAATAAGGCTTGGACAGGCTAGTTGTTATCTGATTTCTCTCGCAACGTCCTGTTTTGAGAGTTTGGACATCACAAACACCCATGCTTATGAACAGAAATCGATTGAAAAATCAATTTATCCAACTGTCCGTACCGTGGTTTGAACCCGAGACATCCGTTATTGAATCCATCGACGTTTACCAATGCACCATGGACATGTTTATTTCGTGATAATAAATACATCCACTCATTTGAACAACTTATGTTTTTTTTGTAACTTAATTTTGTCTACGAGTAGCAAGCATATATAAAATATTATAATAAAAATAAACAAATATTTCTCACCCCACCCATCATTGTATATTTATTGCCAAACGCGGCTTTTTAACTTGCATTGTTGAATCGTGCCAAAAACTTGCGTCCAAATGTCAAATAGTAAATAATTTAATTAACGCAAAAGGTTGTTTACCTCTGTTTTCTTTGTTCGAAGAAAGACGTTTGGCTCTGCCTACAGGCCTGTACTCGGGTCCACATCAATAATTGTATGAGTAATTATTTAGCGATCGAATTTACGACGTCTTCTAAATATTCTATGATGGCATTTCCGTATTTAATTACGCGTATTGACTCGTGTAGTATTGTTTGATTTAGTCGTAATTAATATTTCATTATTATATTCAAACTAAACAGATCTTAATTAATTATTAATGTCTTCCGATTTAAATGAAAGTTTACAGGATTAATGAGTCATCCAAGTCAAGGCAAACCTTAGGATTATTTTCTGTCAACTATCTAAATTTACAATTTTATTTGAAAATAAAAAAATATTAAAAACAAAAAAAAATAATAAACCGTTATTTGATGATGTCACTGAAGCCTTAAGCCAACGGTTAGTGGAGTAATATTATACAGAATCAGACTTCCTATTTTAATCTATCTTTTATTATAGTAATATTTATATCTGGATAGTGATTTTTTGCCATAATGTCCACAGATATTATGTATATAATTGTAAGTAAAGTACAGGGATATTATGTATAAAATACAAAGTCAAGTAAATTTTCAATAATTACAAAAACATTTTGACCCAGGTTTCGCCTTTCGGCGTCTTCAGTTCGAGTTCATTCGTGTGCTCGAATGTCTGAAGATGCCGAAAGGTGAAATCTGGTTCGTTAGTGACGAAATACGTGGAAATGTACAATATTTCAACAATTAAAATTTGATATTAAAATTCCATCAAGCGCTCTCAGTCGATATCTTAAATTGTGCCTTATACTTGCTTAAATTTCGACGTTTTCTTTGATTACCTTGTTTTTACTTAGCAGGGCAGTATATGTAATCAACTGAAACGTTGATAAACTTCCGAAATGCTTGATTTTATCAATTGCACACCCATCTGTAAAAATAAAATTATTTTTTTACTAACAAATTAATTTAAATTTGGATTATTGAGATTTTGTACACTTCCATGTATTTTGTCACTAACGACCCGGGTTTCGCCTTTCGGCATCTTCAGGCATTCGAGCACACGGATGGACTCGAACTGAGTTCCAGTCCATCCGTGTGCTCGAATGCCTGAAGATGCCGAAAGGCGAAACCCGGGTCGTTAGTGACAAAATACATGGAAGTGTACAAAATCTCAATAATCCAAATTTGATATTGAAATTCCATCAAGCACCCTCAGTCGATGTCTTAAATTATAACAAATTAATGTTAGTGGCAGTAGATTATGCATTTGTCAATCTCTCAGATACGAACAGATTGTGTTAAACATGTATGTATGCACAAGGGAGAAGGTTATCGATTTACAAAATGTAATTTTTGTTCTCTTAAAATCTTTTCTAGTATATAATAAAGGAAGTAACACACTTGCAATTGTGACGGCTTATTTATTAACATTTCAAATGACAGTTAAACAATGTAAGTAACTATCGAAGTTATGTGTATGATTGACATTTTTCGTATTCCCTTATTCATCGATTCTAAGCCAGTGGTTCCCGTGGTTTCTATCGACCCCCAGGGGTCCTTGTGACCACTGAAGGGGTCTATGGAAAAGGTCTAATTAGTGGGTGCGTGGACAACGTTGGGAGATCCGCAAAAGGTTTAATATAAAAAAATGTTTCTGACACATCATTATGAAAGTTAAAATAAATTGGTAGCGATTTGTTGGGTGTTGGATCCTTGTGCAAGCGAACCTACAAACTCGGATGAATCCATACTAATACGGGAGCAATTTATTGTATTATCCACAAATGAAGAGCTGAATCCCATGTTTGAACAATGACACCACAAATTCTGGTTAAAAAACCAAATACAAAAATTAATATTCTGTAGTATGTGTCACTGTACAGAGACTGTTGATTGCTTTCACGTCTTCCTATTTAGTAGAATGTGAATTAAGTGCAGCTTATCACACTTTAAATATCAAAATGTTTTATTTCTCCAAGTTTGAGATTAATTACTACTTTAAATTGTATTATGGTAGTGCTATCTAACTTAATTCGCTCGATTCATTATTATGTCTAAATAAAAAACAAATTAAGACAAAAAATGCAATAAAGTTTTTTAAAATATGCTAATCACTAGTCAATATACCTGTTTTTTTAACACTGTGGTAGCGAGAACGTAAGCTCCAATTATTATGAGAATGCAGTATCACTTGTCAATATTTCTTCAATTCGTTTGATTTCCAGAGAGAGAGGGTGTTTTTTTTTTCTCTATGTTACCAAAAGATAGACAAATCATGGGAAATATATAATGTAATTTGTGGTTCCTTAAAAATCGTTTCAACCGTACGCTATAAATATTATTGAAGCGGTAGAAAATAGATTTATTATTATAGTATAAACATGCACCATTAAAGCTAGCGAATCTAGTAAACCGATCTTAATCAGTCTATATAATTACAAAATAACAGCCAATAGAAGCACTCAATTCGACTAATCATCTACCTTCTTATTATATATAAAGGGCTGCCGCGTCTTTCTTTCATGCCATTCACGCTCAAGCCACCGAACGATCATTACCGATACATACCACCTGTCGATATATACGCATCTGCCCGCTACACGATTGACCACCCGCTACATATCACGCAACAAAAGCGTCCTGAAGCTCAGTAACATGTGGCCAGCCGCGACCACACCTGCCAAGGCTACATCGAATCAGCCCAATTTGGCGCTACGTCAACAGATTCAAGAATCTATGCAGGAACGAAATAAAGCCGGCGATAATCCTCCGATCGTTCTGCATGGCAAAGACTACCTCAGCACTATGAGACGTCTCAAAACTGCAAACATTAAGATAGGTAGCGCAGGAGTTATGAAAATAGGAGTGCTGCTACAACTAGCTGGAGCAAAAGACTATCGGAAGGCAGTTGCATTTCTACAAGATGAGGGCATCTGCTTTCGCTTCCCTGAAGACAATCCTATGAAGGTGGTCATCCGCGGTATCCCAGAGTGGGTAGAGCTGGACGTGATCCAGAACGAACTCTTATACTTCGGATATCCGGTCCTGAGTGTCTATAGGATGACAGTGGGCAGCCGAATAACACCACTCATAATTGTTATCCTGGAAAAAACCAGCCGCGCTAGAGAGATTTTCTGCCAAAACGAACTCAACCAAATCCCAATCAGAGTTGAATCCCTGAAGAAAATAGATGATGACGGCCAGTGTCACCGTTGCCCAGGCAACACCGCCAGCACCCTCTCCGAAAGCAGCAGCTTCGCGAGCACCCTCTCCGATAGCAGCAGCTTTTCCAGCACCCTCTCCGATAGCAGCAGTACAAGCTCCTCGCTTGTGGTGTGCTTTTACTGTGCGGGCTCGCATCATTTAATGGAATGCAGCAAGTACCCGATGGTGACACCTAAATGCGCCACACGCACGGAACACTCAAGATTCGCTGACACAAAAGCAGACAATACGCTAGCGATCCACAACAATCGCTCCTGGCCTGATGTGCTGGAAGCTGAATTAATATGTGGAATCAGGGACATAACGGAGATGACAGAGCAATTAAATTTGTTGCAATCTAGGTTGGGTGTTGCAGTCAAGGGAATTGAAAGACGAGTTTTTCCCGATAGTTTGCCTGCGCATGTGGAAACCAGCCCCATGGAGTCTCCAGATACATACCCAACGCCACACGTCTCACCCACACTTCAAATTACGTCAAAATGGAATAATAAGACCGCAGTTTACCAAAAAACTGCTCTACCAGAGAGGATTAAAGACTTGATCCGAGAAAAAAGACGCGCGCAAAAAGATTGGAAACGATACTGCGACCCCATACTCCTCACCCGTTATAATGAGCTGAAGACCAGAATCAAGAATGCGGTCGATGAACATGATAAAAAAAGCTTTGGCGATGCTCTTAAACATATGGAGGAGTGCGGCTGGATTATTTATTGAATTCTTGTACTCAACCGCATGATAGGTTAGGTAAAAACTTGTGAACTTTCAAAGAAATAAAAAACTATCGCAATATAAAATACTGAGTTTTCTTTCTTTTATAACATTGAATTTTCTGATTTATTTCACAATAGTGGCAGTAACACAATATAATTATTTAGGCCTTTAGTCGAGTGGTGAACGTCGTTGCATCCATGGGTAGTTCATTTCAAAAATATTGGTGTTGGGTAAGCTGCGTCCAATAGGCCACGCTGACTTGAATGCAACCAAGGCTTACTTAACGGCATTTGAAAAAAATGCTTATTTATTTGGGAGTCACCATAATCTAAATAGAGTCAATAAACTCGTGTGTAACGAGATGCTCAACGTTCACCGATTATCAACATGATACTCGATATCAACTTCTTTTAAGTCCCATTTTTTTAATTTATTATTTTTTGCAACACACTGGCATGTTTAAATATCAGTCTCTTGCAGCACTGCTCGGGTCGTGAATGTAATTGGCTGCTTTTTTTTATCGATAGCGTTGTGGAAAGTGGCCATGAAAAATTGGCTGCAGATACACAACGAGTAGTGGTGGCGCAAAACCAACCTGGTCAACATCGTTGGCTTCAGTTTCCGGGCTCACGGATTCGAATTCCAATGAAATCCTTATTACTTTTATAATTTTAAAAACCGGTTAAATTAAATGTTATACAAATTTTACTCTTTTATATTATTCATTATCCCTACTCTCTTCGAAAAAAGAGAGGTTGAGCAACTGAGTGACAAGCAGTTCTCGTAGAAAAAATTCTCTCAAGATACCTCCATTAGGAGACCATATGCTCCACATTGGAAGCGGACATGGAAAAAATAATAATAATATATTATTCATTTTCTTGTCAATTTATTTTTATTATTGTATTTACTATCAACGTTTTAAGTCGTGTGTTGTCCTTTTTTTTACAGTAAATTAAAAAATATATAAAAAAATGATGGTCAAAAATGAGACACTTAATTTAACAAGACCCTAATCATACCCAGTCGTCGTATAACTTTGCACTCCGGCTCTAGGATTTCACACGATCGGTGTATTATACAGAAAGTGTATCAGTGTAGTGAAAAGTGAAACTTTATATGGCATACACTCTAACTGAGTGCGACCCTGATTTGCGCCTCACCTGGAAATGGGTTGACAAACTTTATAATTTCCCATTCAGAAAAGTCCTTGCTTCTCTCAACCGGCCACCACCACGGAAGTCTCAAATTTTCGCTCACTCAAACTCAACATCCGCTGCTGCGGGAGCGAGCGGCATTTAATTGGTTTTCGGCCTTTTTTATTCCTCGCCAACTTTATTTCCATTCTTATCTTGATGTATACTTTAATTGAAATTGCCCGATTCCGCAGACCGGTCTGAAAACTTTAACTGAAATAATTCTGCCAAATTTTACGCACTGTGCTAAAGTTAATTTTCTTAAATTCGAGAGTTGGCTTTTATTCAAAATCTATTTTTTTAAACATTTTCGCTCCCAATGTGGAGCATATATTGCACCCCTAGTTTTAGACTATGACAAATCAAAAAAATGGCCTTCTGAAACAATTTTATTTTTAGATTCAAACACTTTACAGTAGACTACCCGATACCGTGGCGAGCTATCTGAAAGCGGTTGATCGGGGCTACCATACTCATGAGGCGCAGGAGTATATTAGCGTGTAATCAAGACGCAGTCGCAAATTTTAATAAAAATCAAGTTGTCGGCAATCGTGCTATCGGGTGGTCTACGGTATGAACTAAGCCAATTTACTTTTGGATGAATTAATGTTTAATATTGAAAAATCTTAAAGAAAATGTATTTTTAAAATGCCATAGTCCGAAATTAGACTATTTTGAGTATGCGAACAATATTATTATTATCAACTAATAGAAAACAACGTAAAATTTCTTTAATATAATATGCATATCATATAAAATAATAAACAACGTGTTAATTCAAAAATGTATTTTTAAAACTATTTTTATATTTAATTATTAAATTATTCTTTAAATCTTTTTAATCAATATTATTACTGAATGCTTCAAAATTATGCCGTTTTCGTTTATTGTCATCATTTTGTCTATTCTGGAACTATGATAATTCATAATATTAAACTATAGTAACTCAAAATACACACTACAATTTCTAAAAAATTTAGACTATTCCGTCTTATATTTTTATATGATTTTTTTTGTCCATGTCCGCACCCAATGTGGAGCATATGGTCTCCTAATGGAGGTATCTTAACAGACTTCTTCTACGAGAACTGCTTGTTACTCAGTTGCTCAACCTCTCTTTTTTTTTTAAAGAGAGTAGGGATAGAAGGATAGGGCCATGAGAGAACTAGTGGTTAGCTAATCGCTCTCGCTACTCTCCGTGAGGATGGGATGGGTGGGAGGGAGGACTCAGACTACGAACAGAAATCCATAAATCGATTGAAAGATCAATATATGAAAACCGTCCGCACCGGGAATCGAACCCGAGACATCCGTAACCGTAGCCAGCGACGCTATAAACTGCCGGACTACTGGACGGACGCTGACTAATTTATTTAGAGATAGTCTTTGACCAGATAAATAATGATATTTTCAACCTTTCTGCATCATTAACTCAAAATGACAACTTTTTGAGTTGTAATAATAGTCTAAAACTAGGGATGCGATATGAACTGCCAATGGACTCCTCAATATAATTTTTTTCTACTAGAACTGCTTGTTGCTCAACTTTTTTTTTCGAAGAGAGTAGTGATAGAATGATAGGGTTAGTGGATATACTTATCCAAGGATAGGATGGGTGGGACAGGTGGAAGGAAATTTCAGGCGCCACAAACATCCGTGCAACACAACAGAAATCGATCGAAGAATCAATTTATGAAACTATCCGTACTGAGATTCGAACCCGTGAGTACCACAACAGAAGCCAACGAAGTTGACAACTCCATGTTCCAAACAAGAACTGCATGTGGCTAAGTTCCACAACCTCTCTTTTTCGAAGAGAGTAAGGATAGAAGAATAGAGCCAGGACAGGACTAGAGGTTAAATAATTGCTCTCCTTACGCCCCGTTATAATTTAAAAAAATTGCAATTCATTTTTTTTAAATAAAAAAACACTCCTCTTATTTTAACATTTTTTTTGCACGGTGGTCCCTGTAACGGAACCTCCCATGCAAAAAAAAAATGAATTGAACTTTACACATTAAGTTTCCAGGAATGCGTTATATTATACCAGAAATTACTATATTTCAGTGCCACGTGTCAGCATTGACTCAATTCATTTGATGCGCATAGAGAGAGTATGTTTGTATGTGTTGTGCTGTACCTTACAGAGAGACAAAACCAAGCAAATGTAATGTGTTGTGAAATAAGAGATAGCATTACAATATATTTTATATAGGTGAGCCTACCTTTTATTCACCCAGAATTTTTTTTTTGATTTCAAAATAATAAATCTTACACTTTCCGGGAATAGGAATAAATTTGTCTGGCATTATGTATACCCTCGATCACGTGTAGAATAAAAATATTATTTTCGTATGATTCATGGCTTATTTATTCCTCGCACCGCCCCTGGGAGCGTCCCTCTCCCTCCCGCCCTCGATTCTCAATTTACCTGTCTTCCTCTAGAATAGATTATTTCCTTTTACTTTTTAAACAATGCGGGATAGGTTCTACCACGCATTTTAAAGTATACTTTTTTCAAACGAAAATCCTTTTGAACAATTTCAACAGAGAGTGTTTAACGCTTTTAGCACCAGTGGTCGAATTCTCATAATTACTAGCGTCTGAACAAAAAGCTTAACATCTTCACGCCGAACGTAATGGTTTTAATTGTATCGATTAATTTCAAGCCGATTCCCAGTAAGCACAGTTTTATAAATTGATTTTTCAATAACTTTATAGATATCTGTTTGTAGTGAGATGTTTTGTGATGTCTGAAGCTCTCTCGCACCACTCATCCGATACTATAAACTATTAGCGACTATCTAACCACTAGCACTGTCACAGCTTTCTATCCTTATTCTCGTCGAAAACGAGATGTTGAGCAACTGAGTCTCGAGCAGTTTTCGTAGAAAAAATCTGTTGAAATACCTCCATTAGGATACTATATGCTCCACATTGGGAGCGCACATGATTAAAAATGTATATATTGCCATGAAGATGCCGAAAGGCGAAACCCGGGTCGTTAGTGACAAAATACATGGAAGTGTACAAAATCTCAATAATCCAGATTTAATTTTGTATATATTGCCGTTTCCAGTGCAAAATTGTAAATCAGCATATGTGTTTTCGACTTTGTTTATTATTAAAACTGCAAAAATCACCCTTAAGTGCATACAAAATAACACAAGTGACAAAAATTATTTTTAAGCATATATTATATTTGCTGGCCTGTGTGGTCTAGTGGTATGAGCTTTGCCCTAGCGATCAGGTGAGTCCTGATTCAAGTACCAGCTTGTTCAATATCAAATTTAGATTTTTTCAATTTAAAATTTGCGATTTTGGACAAGGGTGAGTTAAAATTTTCATCGAGTTTATCTCGTATGATTTTCCAATTTAAAGACTATTTGGCGCATTGGCTGTCAGCTGTAATACCAGGTATTAAAAAAACAATAAAAAAAATATGAAATTATATAATAAGCCCAGCCCGGTCTGTAGGCGTAGATCTAGACGTTTTATTATTATCATCACATACACATGCAGGTATGAAATTTTCTTATGACCTAAGCGTCCGCGATATATATAAACAATATACACAGCTCCGACGTGACGCAAATTCCTAGGCAAACAAACAACCATCAGTCCGTCAGTATGGAAACTAAGGAACAGCTACTTTAGACATTCAGTATTTCGATCTCAATACAGTCATCTATGACGGGCGTTCTCATTATATTTAATGTTAATTACATGATCTTTTGAGTCGATAAAGTTATTTTTTATACTGTTTTTATTCTTTCTTGAAAAATGAAGATTTCGCAGGTATACAATTTTGCAATGGAAACGACGATATATATAATCGTATTCGGAAATTAATTTCAATTCATATCCTTTCTTTCATATATTCATGATTATTTCCTTAGCGATTGTACGATTTTCCAGTGATATATGGCTACATTACGACTTGAGAAATTCAGTTGCCGAGCGCCACCATACATACCCCTTGCTATATTATATTTTATTTCATCCCGCTTTCACGCGAATCGAATTGCTATCTACAATAATTAAAAACTGATAAGTTAGTGCAAAAAGTGTTTTATCGCCGCCACTGTTGCGATGCCGACAGCTACCGCTATCACCATCCCAGTGGCAATCGGGTCGATTCCCACCTGATATTTCAAGAAATATATTTTCGCCGTTTACATTTGCAAAATTGTAAATCTGTATAATCTAAATTCTTCAAGGAAATATAAAACAGTTTAAAAATTACTTAATCGAATTAAAACAACAAAAAACATATTAATTTTAAATGCATATAATATTCTTTCCCATAACTTTTGTCAGTTGTATTATTATGCATGAACTTAAGGGCAATTTTTGCAGTATTAATAATGCAAAAAGCCGAAATTACTCCTCCTAGATAAATACAAATTTCCAACGGAAACGACAAAAAACCAAGTTATTAAATTCCTGAAGAACTCCTAATGAAAGTATCTCGACAAACGTTTTTGTACGAAACCTGCTTGTAACTCAGTTACTTAAACTCTCTGTTTTTCGAAGAGAGTAGGATTATAAGTATAAGGCTGGACAGGACTGATGGTCAGCTAATCGCTCTATCTATTCTCCATTTGACACCACACTTAACGCAAAGCTGCAAATTTTTGACTCGTTACACATTAGAATTATCGAAATAATCAGTTTTCATAATCTCGTTTTCTAGGCAATTCAAACAACTATTATTCAATAAGTAAATTTTATGCTTTAAAAGTTTGCTCTGTTCTGAAAGCGTATTTAAATCGATTCAGTAATACCATCTAAATTTAATTATGGGTTGAAAAAACCCTCATCCCCTGCTGAGACAACCCTGAGCTATCTTTTAGTGATCCCTGGCAATGAAGATATTCTATTAACGTGTAACGGGATTTTGTTAGAAGTGAAACTGATTTAGGATTGGAAAAATAGTTTATTTTCTCGACAGAAAGCTGAAAAATGTATTTCCCCATCTCAAATTATCTTAGATAAAAACGACACTCAAAAAAATTGGCGTTATTATTTGAGTCTTTCAGATTCATAATTATTAGCAACACCTGTGTAATGCTGGATGAATGACGTCTAAGGCTACTTCGTTTACATTTAACTACGCTTTATTACCCGGTTTCGCCCAGTATAAATTAAAATTCATTCTTTATTCATTACGAGTAGATACCACGCTCACTTTCTACCAAATCACTAACATGTAATTCTTTACTGAAAGACGGCAGCTTACATATTTAGCTTATATAAATACAACGTTTGTTTTCTATAATTAGAATAGGTAGGCTTACTATCAATTTGTGTTCACCTGGGTTGTGCTGAACTTCCAAACGCAGACAGTAATAATTTCTTCTATGTTAGTTTATTTTCAATTGCTTTGAAAAACGGTCACCTCTAGCCGAATGGCTTGAGGTCTTGGGCGTTCTCCGTATTCGCTTGTGTAGGTCCACCACAGGTTCGAAACCAAGTACGGACCGTTTTATTTTTTTTTCTACCGATTAATTATTTATATTCGACGGCATGGATGTCTGGGATGTCTGAATTAACTTGTATCGACAGCGATCAGCTAACTACCAGTGCTGTCCAATCTTTTCTTCCTTATACCCTTACCCTTTTTGAAAAAACGATCTTGTGTGTGTGAATAACCAGCGGTTCTTGTAGAAAATATTCCATTGATATAAGCTTCATTGGTAGTCCATGTTCTCCACATTGGGAGCGGACATCGTTATAAAAATAGACAAGTATTTAATTGAAATCTCTTTCGCCATCACGAAATTGTCAGAACATAATTTAGAATAGTTTTTTTTAATTGAAATCGAGTATATTTTCTTGATAATCCCTGTGGTGTTCGGGTGCATTGGTCAACGTCGTTGTAAAATAAAATAAAAGGCCGCGAAAACGTTTAAATCTATCAAAAATACTTTTTGTTGTCTATTATTTCAATCTGGGCCTTTAACCGAGTGGTCAACGTCACTGGCTTTGATAACGGTGGTGAAGGGCTCAAATCCCAGTACGGATAGTGTCATGAATTGTTTTTTCAATCCATTTATGTATTTTTGTTCGACGGCGGAAATGTTTGTGATGTCTTAAATTCTCTGCCATCCATTCGATACCAAAAACGGGCTGTAGCGAGAGTCATTAGCTAACCACTAGTCCTGTCTTAGCTTTATCCTTCTATCCTTACTCTCTTCAAAACAGAGAGGTTTACCTACTGAGTAACACGCAGGTCTTGTAGAAAACTTTGGACTTAAACTTGGGACCGGACATGAAAAAAAATATTATCATGACCCTGTCGGGTCCGTGGTGCAATGGTCAACGTCGTTCGTTGGCTTCGGTTGTGGATCTCACGAAATGGAATCTCAGTAATAACAGTTTCTTAAATTAGTTTTTCAGTCGATTTATAGATTTCTGTTCGAAGGCGTGAATGTTTGTCACTAGTCCTGTTCTAGCCCTATCCATCACAAACATCCATCTATACTTACTCTCTTAAAAACTAACAGCAGAAAAGGTTAGCTACTGAGTAACACGCAGCTCTTGTAGAAAAACTTCTTTAGAGATACCTCCATTAAAAGACCTCACATCTGAAACGGATGTAGTAAATAAATATATTCATTGCTATAGTTGACGGCGTCCATGGTGCAGTTGGTAGCGTCGTTGGCTACGGTTACGGATGTCTCGGGGTTCAATTCCCAAATTGATCTTTCAATCGATTTATGGATTTCTGTTCGTAGTGTTTGTGATATCTAAAAAACTCCCTTCTACCCATCCGATCCTCACGGGACGTAGCGAGAGCGATTAGCTAACCACTTGTCCTGTCCTAGCTCTATCCTTATATCCCTACTCTCTTCAAAAAAAGAGAGTTTGAGCAGCTGAGTAACAAGCAGTTTCGTAAAAAAATTCTGTTGAGATAAATTTTCATTATTCATTGATTGGAAAATGTACGCACCACTGTTAACACCAAGAAATCCGCCTCTGGGAATAAGCCTTCGTTAAAATGACTGTTTAGTTATGTGTTAATTAAAATGATTTTTCTTTAAAAATTACTTATTTCCTTTCGTCATCCAGGTCCGGCAGATGTTTGAGGAGCGTAGAACGAAGGGAATCGACAAGAGTTACCCTTTGCAGCCTCTTCCTAATGCCGGCCAAGGAAACGGGGTATCAAAACAAGGACCTCTCGTGACGAGAAACGGCTTCCACAAAACTGTCACCAGCCATAGCGATGGAGAAACGAGGCATACTGACGTGACTGTTGAAATTAAGGTAATTGTCACGAATCCATTAACAAATCCATTTCGGTACCAGTTTACATCACGATCATAGTTCGCGCAGTAGAACTATTTTTTATACGTCCACGTTTTTATTTTATGATCATAACTGATTTCGCTCAAAGCGAGGATTCACAACTGGTGAAAAATAAAATTGATTTGTTTATATAATTTTATGAATGACTAATAAGGCAGTGCTCATAAAAATTGGTGTATAGACTGTGAAAAGAATTTACAGACTATCCTACAAATCATAAATAAATTAAATTAGTTATGTGCAACTACAATATCGATGGTGTACAAACAAAATTAAAATTGTTCATGTTTGAGTATGTTTGTGTATGTTTGTGTAACTGCTTTTTTTGTGCAGTCGCGTTATGAATCTTTGCAATACATTCCTGTAAATTCTCATACGTAGGGAGTGTCGATATAATAGTGGCTTAGATCAAGTGACCGGGTCAAAATTTTTAATCCTAAAACCAATGTAAAATGATGTTTCCCTTCTAAAAATTGGTTAATTTATTTTTCTTATTTTCATCATTTGGCCGAGATCTGCTCTGTCGTCTTTAACCGCTTAACTGCCAGCGCGAAATAATTGATTTTGCCCTCCACGCCGGCGAATTTAGAAACAATATTAACCGAAAAAATTCAAAAACTACACCATGAAAGCACAAATAATTCGTCACACGGTAAAGGGTGAAACCCAAATAAAATAAGATCCAATCATTAATACATTTTCGTATTTTTTAAAGTTACATCAATTGGCAAAAATACCGTCGATATCTACGACTTAAAACCTAATAATGACCTTTTATTTAATTTTGTAAAGAAAAATAGTTTTTGTCATCACAAAATTAGACTCCTAGTGAAGGCATTTTAAAAAATGTTTTCCTACGAGAACTGCTTGTTATTCAGTTGCTTAACCTGTCTTTTTCTGAAGATAGTAGGGATAGAAGTATAACGCTAAGACAGGTCAGAGTAGTGGTTAGTTAACCACTTTCGCTACGCCGGATGGATGGGAGGGAATTCTAGACATCACAAATATTCAAGCCTTTGAACAGAAATCCATAAATCGATTTTAAATCAATTTATCAAACTCGTATGACTGTCATGACATCCTTAACCGAAGCCAACGACTTTGACCACTGCACCACGGATTCAATAATACATAACAAAATACTACCGTCTAAATATGCAGCGTAACAGCAGCTTCGGGGTCCAAAACTTTGAGAGCAGCTTGAGTACACAATAAAATTGGGTCAAAGTCATTTTTGATTTTTTCCAATACATTAAACTCTTCCCTTTGACCTTAGAGCGAATAAGATCGACGGGTCGGATGTCACGTGGAAAATTGACAAAGTTTTCATTGTGGGGCGACATCTCTCTTCTGGTGTACGCACTAATGTCTTTGTCGATATTGTAAACAAGCAAACGACCTTCGACTCGCATTGAATTATTGTACATATGACATTATTCTGCGTTATGCTTGAAAAGCTTCGGATCTTTTGACAGAGACATCTTTTAATAAGAAAAATAATTTTCTAATTGAGACGTCAAAAAACAAATACCGTTATTGCCACATTTTGTTGAAATAAAAAAAAAAATACGTGCACGATATCTGTAACGCTATGGCATAAGTTTATATGTCAGTTTTACTTTAGCTTACAGGAGAAGAAATATAGCAATTGGTAAGTTATCAAAAATTCAAATTAAATCGATAATACACTTATCCAATGGATTTTATTCGGGGATATTTATACTAGCATACTGAATTTTGCCACCATAGGGTGCTTGTTCCTAAAGTCAGCAGTTTCGACAAATTCATGTTGTATGGGGATCGCTAACAAAATATACTTTATATTGTCATGCTTTGCATCATTATGTTTTTTATTGTTCTGTTTACTAGCAGTAGATTATTTCGCGATATTCATGAAGTTTCATAGTGATGGCCGAACACTGTGAAACGAAAGGCCGACCACTGGGACAATTGGCATTTTTTTTGTAAACTTTTATTATTTTATGCTTGGTACAATATTAAGTATTTTGGTTACATTGCATAATCCCTGTTTAATGGAATAACAGCGGAAAAAATATGTAATTATCATCCATTGACTCAAAATCCCTTTTGAAAGTACACCTGTCGCTTAACTGGCTGAGCACTGGTGAAACGACCCTATGTTGACAAATATTTTATTATGAGAATAAACCTAATATGACGAAAACGGACATATCAACGTTTGCCATAATGCCACAGAATATACCAAGACGTTACTGATAGAAAGCATTAAGTCACATAAACAAGTTCTAAGATATTCGCATTTTTAGCGTTATTTTTTTTTCAAAGTACTCTCTCTCTCTCTCCCAAGTACATTTTTTTGTGTTGTAAAAAGCTTTTTTGTACATATAAAGAATAATCTTTTTGGTATACAAATAATAAGATTTGGTATCGATGAGTTAATACTGTTTTTTTTTCGAAGTCATTTTATCCTATGACTTCATACGTTCTGTATACGTTCTGTATTGCAAAACTCAAAAAAAAATTAAACTCTTCTGTATGTCGCGCAAATTACACGCAGAAACCGATTAGTTATATGTCGATATGTCCAATTTTATTTCGATTATTGAAATCAGCGGCTGTCCGGCTAAAAAAAAGAAATTATTTTTAGTTAGGTTTACAACACAATGGAAAAAAAGTGAAACACAAAAATAACTTCTTAAATTGCAAAGTAGACAAATCGGTTATTGCTTCTAGACGACTCAATTAAGTAATTATTGAATAATACTATAGGTCAAATCTATAATGGCTAGTCAGATTTTTCAAAACGTATCAACTGAGGGCATTTTTTATAATACTATACCACCAATCGTCTACTGCAGTAGTCGGCAACCTTTTTAATATGTCTGGCACCTCAAACGGCTTGTTTTTAACAACAAATTAATGGCTTTTTGACCACTTTATGTAACCCACAAAATTGCGTTAAATAAGAGTTGCGTTATGAATCTTTGAAATGCACTCCTATAAATTCTCATGTTTGAAGATACGGGATTATACATAGGGATAGTCGATATAATAGTGGTTTACATCAAGTGGCCGGGTCAGAACTTTTAAACCTAAAACCATTGTAAAATGATGTCTCCCTTCCAAAAGTGGTCAATTTATTTTTCTAATTTACATCATTTGGCCGAGACCTGCTCTGTCGTCTTTAAAATGAGATCCAATCATTAACTCATTTTCGTGTTTTTTGAGGGCTACATTAATTGGCCAAAATACAGTCGAATTATGATTGCTGGATGAGGGAGTTGAAAAATAAATGTAAAATCAAGTGAAAGTGCACTCAAATATTGACGATGCATACATTTAATATTCATTTTTTATTGCAGCAAACTTCGTCAATCAACAACAACATCGAAGAGTCCTCGACCATAACCAGGAGTCACCGGTTCGAATCCGACAGAGACAGAGACACAGACTACAACCTCAACGATGAGGACTTTCCGTTCGAAGAGAACCTAGCGGCGTTTGAAAGGCTTGAGATTGAATCTGCTGATCCCAGCAATGGAAACCCTCCCAAAGTGCTAGCGGCCAAGCTGCCGAATGTTGGCGGAGCCTTGCCGAGTCGGCGCCCCATCAAATCTGACGCCAGACCCACTAATACGTCTAATGGATTAGGTAACGAGAAAAAAATTCTTAAGTATATTATAAATTCAAATAAAGTCAAATAAAGCTCTTGATAACGAAATCAATTTAATTTTTTGGATAGGAGGTCATGATTCATTTTTCGCAAATTTTGTGGGCCGTGGAATGAAAAAGTTTGGGAAGCACTGCCACGCTTAACTAATTGTAACTGTCAACCAAAGCTAGCTTTGCGTCATTTTAAAATATAGATAATTTATTTAGGTACCACTAGGGCTTCCAATTAACCGGAGATTTTAACTAACCGGTTTCGGTGTTTTTTTGACGAAGAAACCGGTTAACCGGTTTAAACCGAAATACCTCAGTTCATTATTTTCAAAAAAATCATATAAAAGTATTTTTTTTAACTACACCAAATTGAAACAAAGAGTTATAACAAAATTTCAATTTCAATAATAAAACTTAAACTTAAATAATAAAAAACTTTAATAATATTTAATAATAATTTCAGTTCGAGTCCATTCGTGTGCTTGAATGCCTGAAGATGCCGAAAGGCGAAAGTGGTTAATAATAAAATTCGTAAAAAAGATTACTATTTGAATGTGTTTAAAAAATATTAGGACAGCAACTGGAGAAATTATAAACAATAGCAACACATACTATATCTTATACAACAAAAAAAATGTGGTTATACACACGGAGCAGAAATAAAATCAAATAGACGAAAATATCTAATCAAAATAGAATGAATAATAACTAATATAAATATGTACATATGAACAAAAATATTATTTCCGTATGTTTAATGATAAAATTATCAATTACGTCTAGAATAAGCCAGAAAACTCAAGTATAGTTTGTATGATGAAAAAAAATTTAAAAATTTGTATATTTATTAAAATAATACATGAAAATTTATTTAATATTTAAAGTGTTTACAGTTCATTCTAGAATTTTGAAATCTTTAATAGATTCCCCTGTGTCGCTGTGATTTTGGATTAACAATCAGAACAATTGATATGCTCTTACGCATTTCATTTATTGTATTGGTCTCAATATTAATGACTCCCGTATTCCATCAACTATAATTATATAATATCTTTTGGTTAAAGTTTTTTCGGAATAATTTTTGCAGACGAATCTATGAAAGCTTAATTTAAATATAATTTAGTAAGTTTTATGATAGTTTTTGGTACGGTTCTGTTGTACAAATATTTCAACTAAGAAATCAGTGGCTTATCAAATCTCTTGTTACTACTGTTATTGAGAAAACTACTGAGAAAACTTTCAATTCTTTCGAATTGATAGTAGAAAAAAATCAAAATTTCTTTCGTAGTTGAAATATTTATCTAGATAAATTTCACAATTTTTTTTTACAAGTTCTAATGGTCGTAAATCAGATTATATAGATTTATAATTTAGTAATACACACATTTGATAATTTCTTTATTTGACTATCAGTAATATGATTTGGAAAAAAGGTGTTTTGTCAAAACGTCAACAAAAGAATATAATAAAAATCAAAATGTGGGTCCTACGGTCGAGAAAACATATGATAAGGTTAAGTTAGTGATGCTATAACAACTTGCCGCTCAAATATTTATTATTATTTATGGATGTCATATTTTTTATGACGGTATATTTTGTCAAAAACATAAATTTGCGAATGGATATATTGTATGACCTGACGACTAAATAGGGTAAAGTAAAATAGAGTTTTATTACACAGCTTTCTATTGCTTATTCTTGAAACAAAACTTTCTCAAGTATTACTAGCTACATAAAAAATTAGCCGCTTTAGGTTTTTAAACATACTTTAGTACAACGTCACATATAAACAATATACCTTTAAAAGTATCACTTAAAAGCAGCGGAAGAATAGAATTTTATTCCAACAAGCAAGTAACGGAAATATTCATAAAATAACGTGCACCCATAGACATGAAAATATTTACTACGATTGTAGGTTATAAATATAATCGGCTTTGTGGTTCAGTGCTTAATGTTGTTGGATACGGTTACGGATGTCTCGGGTTCAAGTCGCGATGCGGACAGTTACATAAATTGATTTTTCAATTGATTAATATATTTCTGTTCTTAAGCATGAATGTTTGTAATGTCTGGAACTCCTTACCACCCAACGGATCCTAAAAAACGGAGCGAAACGAGAGAAATTAGCTAACCACTAGTCCTGTCCTAGCCCTATCCTTCTATACCTACTCTCTTCGAAGAAAAATAGGTTGAGCAACTGAGTAACAAGCAGTTCTCGTAGAAAAATTCAGTTGAGAAACCTCCATTAGGAAGACATATGCTCCACGTTGGGAGCAGACATAGTAAAAAAATATATTGAACTAAATATTTTGCTATTTTTCACTTCTTCATAAAGGATTTCTGGAAAGTAAATGCTAATCAATCATTAAATTTATTATTAAACAGTATGATCAGCCTATAGGAGCAGTCGACTCAATGGATTTTTATATTGAAAAATATGAAATATTTATTTTTATTATTTTATACAAGGTAAACATAAAACTAGCACTTAACAGTTATATAATGTCAACATTATTTAATTTTGTTATAATTGTAATCTTCTAAAAGTACTGTGTAAGTCTCATATTTTATGTCGCTAATGCACGATGGCGTTTATAAAGTACAGAGTGTTTTTGGGTGAAAATATATCAAAATACTATTTTTTTTGAATATTTTTCCTATAACCTCACCTATTCATTGCATATGAACATATTTTTTTATTTAAAAGATGAAAATCATGCATTTAATCGTAAATAATGCATGTGTCTTTTGATGATGCCGTGTAATTCTTTATTGTATAAAATATCGCTGCCATAACTTCGACACCTTTGTGATAGAGGCGATTATTCAACAATATGTACATTTTTTTCCTCTTAAAGGCGTTAAATTTTAAAAATAATATAAATAAAAGAATTTTTGAAAATATTTTTAAAAACCCGGTTAACCGCGTGAAATAAACCGGTTTTCGGTTTTCTTCAAAACACGCGATAAACCGGTTAACCGGTTTCGGTTTAAACCGGGTTGGAAGCCCTAGGTACCACCGTAACTCTAAATGCATGGACTATAGTCAGGTGGCTTTGGTTGCGGCGTTCACGGGTCTGATTGAACTAGAAATTGATTTTTAAATCTAATTATGTTGAAAGTTCTTTTTGTATTCATGTCAAATTCATAAATAGACACGCCAAAAATATTATATGTTTTGTTTTTATAAAAACATTTATATTATAAACATATCTTATAATCAAGAAAATACTGTATATGCTGCGACGGCTGAATGTTTTAAAAATAGATGAAATTTCGATCGTGTGATATTATACACAATATGTATTTTTTTAACCCGTTGGAGTTTATTTGTTTTACCTACACATTCACGTTGATATTTTAAATTCATCGGAAAAAGCTTTAAGGCATCTGTTACTGCCTAAGTAAGCAAAAGTTTAGCAACCTTAGCCTTGATTCTCAACAATAATGGCGCTACAGATTTTTAGAAATGCTTTTGAAATAATTCAATTGATACTAAAATATGAAACAATGACAATGTTTTACATTTGGAATCAATAATTTATTCATTTCAATAGTATTTATTTGGTAAAGCTTTATTATAACCGGGACAAAATAACAACACGTTAGATCTTCAAAGAATGTCAACTATAGTAATCTCCTGATTATCAGGGCTAATGGTGGGGAGGGGTCGCACGGATTCGTCAGCAGCCTTCCAAGGTGACGGAATCCATCCGGTTGGTAGAAGAGACCAGCAGGCTTCAGGCTCCACTGGGGTATCCGCAGTACATTTCCAATCCAATTCCATCGTCGTTTTTCTGTTTTGATATAAAAAGAGACTGTTCTTTCCGCTAACTTACCTCAAAGTTCCTGACAAAGTTAAACCACTGTACCCCTAGTATTCGCCGCAATTTTTATTGAGTTTTAAAATACTATTTACATTTCAAAAGCATTCTTATTATTTTTCATGAATATTTGTAATTTTGGTTGTCTTACAGGAATCTTTAAACGGTTTTTTTTTAAATAAATATCTTTATCAAATTTGAATTATTGAGATTTTGTACACTTCCATGTATTTTGTCACTAACGACCCGGGTTTCGCCCTACGGCATCTTCAGGTATTCGAACGCACGAATGGACTCGAATTGACAGACAGTAAACAGTGTCTTACGTTTATATAGAAGATGTCTAACGTTTATATAAAAAAAAGAGACTTCGACATTTGCAAATCACTTTTTATTAGAGAACCATACGTTGAATGCGGATGATAGGGTTAAATTGTTGCATCAAAACATGGGGGATCGTAAATTTTATTTGGTAGTATTTCTTTTGTGTATTTTAAACCACTGTATCTTCGATTAAAATAAATAAGAGTTGAACCGGATTTAAAATGGTGTTTGTTTGAGATCCCAGACCTTCCAGGACGTTGATAACCAACCATTCGCACCTCTTCGATTCGGGTCTTCTCAAGTGCTATAATGTTACACTAAAAGTAATAAGATATTTGTACAAACATCTGTTGGAGTGAAAATCATTGTCGTCAATCAATCAATAATTCAATTAAATGGCGTATTTTTGAAAATATTTATTAAATTCATGCACGGATAATCGGAATATACTATAGTGTCAATAGCCATTTCGGCATCACGCTGTCGTCAGGATGAATTTTCGATCGATTATATCGTATGTACTAATCGAGTTGATATAAATATTTATACTAACGTACGAGGAATTTAGGCAGCACAGACATCAACGCCTATCTACATAAATCCATAAATCGGTTGAAAAATTAATTTATGAAACGTTACGAACTGGGATTCGAATCCGTGAACATAGCAACTAAAACCGATAGCGTTGACGACTCTTCCACAGGCGCGGAAAATATAATTTAGTGCATTTAAAGTCCCATAAATATTAATCCTGCAAAAATCGTTGACTCCGATCAAATAAAACCGTTTTTTTTTTAATTTTATCATCGATGCGACAAAATTAATAATGTTCTTAATAAGTATCAATAATATTACTTATTTTATCGTACATAGTTAAAGAAAGGATCGCTCCGAGAAATTCCCTAAGCCATGGTGAAGCTAAGTCTACGGCCAGCCCTACAATGAGGACGGTCAGACCGACAGCTTCTAAGATGCGTCCGGCTGCCACTCAAGCGTCTCCATCTCCTGCGAAGGCAATCTTGAGATCGCCAGCGCATGAAAGACCAACTCCAAAGGTAACGTATTCTGCTTATAATTAGTCTAAAGTGAACCTTACAAGATGAATCGGAATGACAGACTTGTTCGAGAAAGATATTCAGATAGTTACGGTAGTGTTGGAAGGAATGGCGACCGTGATTGACGCATTTCGAGATATTTTAAAATCCCAGCGTCTATCGCGCCGAATGGTGGGGACTACTTCTACAATAATATATTCATTATGATCAGAACCGGTTTTGCTTATCGCGAGCATTACCAACTAATAAAAATTAAAATTATAACATGGCTACTTATACAAAATTGAATGTTAATAATTACAAGGTATATCAAGCAATTGGTTCAAGAGTTATGACAACATTTTACAGGTAATCAAACAAACTATATAAATATAATATATAATACGAAATTAAATTATCCAATTAAAATTTTAAAGACCTCTTCGTTGATATGTAATTTGTTTGATTACCTGTAAATTCTTGCCATAGCTCTTTAACCAATCGATTGATGTACCTTGTAATTGTTACCATTTAATTTTATATAAATAACCTTGCTATGATGCTCATTTTATCACTTGATAATGCTCGCGATGGGCAAAACCGGTTCTGATAATAATAAACATGGTGTGGAAGTAATACAAAATAATTTGTATTTTATTAAAAAAAAAAAAAAAAAAGTAAAAACTGTTAAACATTATATTGTGAGTTGCGTTATGAATCTTTGAAATGCACTCCTGTAAATTCTCATGTTTGCAGATACGGGATTATACATAGGTAGTGTCGGTATAACAGTGACTTACATCGAGTGGCCGGGTCAGAATATTTGAACCTAAAACCAATGTAAAATGATGTTTCCCTTCCAAAAAGTAGTCAATTTATTTTTCTAATTCACATCATTTAGCCGAGACCTGCTCTGTCGTCTTTAAAATGAGATCCAATCATTAACTCATTTTCGTATTTTTTAGGGTTACACCAATTGGCCAACGCACCGTCGATAGATTTCACAATGTTGCTCAATGTAAACAACAATCCATGACAACACAACAGCCGGTGTTGCTATGGCCGCCATTTTATAAACAAGTCAAAGATATTATTTGACGTGTTTCGAACGTCGATAATAAATAATATTTTTAAATAAAATTTATTGTGCACCTTTAAGAATATACTAAGAATTTTATTTTTATTGTAAGTTTTTCAATTAATTTACAAGTGGGTACCCTTTTAGCATAAAATTTACGACAGTGTGTTGGTTATAAATTAATATGGACTGAAAATTGACATTTATTTATTTAGACGTCATTTTTATCTGTTTTTTTTTTTCAGTAGTGTGTGTGCTCTATATCTGGAGTATTTAAACAAAGGAGTTCTAATAGAACTACCGGTTGTGTCAATTACATATTTAGATTGCTTTGTTAGAGATAAGGAAGCATGGAATACGTAAATTAAAGTAAAATTGCAACTTATTTTTCGCCCATATAATTCTTTTCACCTGCTACGAGTGATTTTCTTTTGAAACTGTTCACTCCAAGATATAAGGCCATCTGTTCTTGGATCATGACTTCCTGGGGTGAATCACCAGCGCCAGATTCTAAAGGTCAATTATATTCCTCAATTAGTATTTGGTGAACGTTGAAAACCTCAGACAACAATGCACTTAGATAAAAATCGACATTTATCTATATAAACATATTCCTCTATGTCCACTTGCAATATAAATCATATGGGCTCATAATGCAGTATCTCAAAGGATGGTTCTTAACGACAACTAGCTGTAAGTCGCTAAGGCTTTATTTTCAGAGAGGATGTGGATAGATGGATGATATCAAGAGAGGGTTAGTTAATCATTCTATTTTCAGTATCAATTTTCGTAAGAAGTGATGACAATATCACAGAAATCTATGCCTTTGGATAAAATTCAAAAATCAATTTACGAAAATAAATCAATGTATGGAAATGTCCTCTGGAATTCGACCCCTTGACCGTAAAACTGAGTAGGATTGATACGATCGGTTAAGTCGATATATTATATAATTTTGAAAAATATCCCTTATGATTTTCGAGCCCAGTACAACAAACATACTGATAATTTGTACATTGAGTGATTAAAATATGTTTATCATAATTTTTCAATTAATATGTTAATTTTCATTGAAAGACATGGGTGCCTGCGATGTTTTAAAATCTTTCTTAATTGGCGTAGTAACTGTTTTAAAATGAGGATTAAAGAAACTGGATATCATCCGTTATTCTAGTTCATCTATCTGAATCTGAAATAAGGGAGGCGAACTATAAGTACTCACAAAACTTATCCACTGTTGAAATTCTATATTAATAAGGGAACAGAAATAATCAAAATGGTATACTGACATTATGGCGAAAAAAAATTGAAAAACAAAAAGAAATATTTTTGGGGAGACTGGGCAACATATTGACATTTTTTACACATTACATTTTTTTGTTTTAAAAAATATGTATGAATATTTTATGTATTTTCGTTTTTTCAGACGCCTGTCAAAACGTCGCCGTCTCCCAATACGATGAATGCCAGAGCAAAGGTAAGAGATAAGTCATTATTTTACACAAAGTGTCTACCCTAAAAAGTTAGAGTAATTAGCTAAGCTTTTCTCAGTTCTATCCTTCCACCTTTACCATGTCAAAAGAGAGAAGTTGACCAACTGAAGACATCTACATCATATTAAAAATATATAATATATGTTGAGATTCTTCATAATTAGTCCATATGCTCAACAAAGGAAGCAGACATGGCTTTAAAAAAATCACTTTCACTTCTTTTTGAGTGGTAACACTCTAATATTTCCATATCAATTCACAATTTTTGTATTGATTTTTTAGTTGATTTATGATTTGAAGGCATTGACTTATGTAGCATTTATTCCATTTTCACCCGATTCATTAAATCTAAAGGATTGGACATAGAGATGGGATAAGATATCGACTATTCCTTTCCTAAATTCACCGTTCTATCCTTGACCTATCTGAATAAATAAAATTGTGCGAAAGACTTAAAGTCTTAGTAAATATTTTTGCTTTGAATACCTACCATAAATGAAGTGACTGGTACTTATTCAAATATTTTAAATGTGTATCGCTATTGTTTCTTACTCTTTCATTCTCCTTTTTACCCTCCTGTTTATACCTTGAAGTAGAGAGAGTTGTAAATGATGAACAATTTAAATTTTTTATTCATATTTGAAAATTTCTACCCTTCAGTAAAAATGGAAATAGATTATGTATCGTTTTTATTAGGTATTAAAAAGTGCACTTTTATTTTCTGTGTAATAATTCATTTCGGTTGTATAATATTGTTCATTGATCGTAAATTATTCCAGTTTAATATTTTTTAGAAAAACCACATTTTTATTATGCAGCACTTTATTTCAATTTTTAATGGTTTGTGTCTTGGATAACGCCCACTCCGAAAATATTATTATTTATAGACATCTCTCGGTAGCAAAATAAAGGGGATACATCTTTTTTTTATGATTGTGCCAATTTATGAGTATTTTTTCTGTATTGCACGAGAGAGAATAAAAATGCTTGGACGTGAATTTAATTATGGTAATAATTCTCAAAATTTTACAGGGTTTATTTAAGTGCTTATTTGGCAATAAATTTCAAACAAAATATGCATTTTAAAGAATAAAAAAAATCATCCATAGTTTATGTTATGCAATGTTTTAAATTTCTCAGTTTTTTTTAAATGTCTTCAACAGAACGATTTTTATTATTCGATGTATCCTATTATTCGAATAAATGGCAGAGAAGATGAACACAAAAAGATATTCCACAAGTGCAAGTTTTCCATATAGGACTTGTCCTAACTTTTTTCTTCCCTACCTTTCGTAATGACTTTTTTGTTATTGAAGGTGCGCGAATGGCTCACATTAAGTGCTTGATTCACTTTTGTAGCAGACATGGATAAAAAAAAACCATCTTCAGTGCATTATCATATATTATATATTACACATTTAAATGAAATCTATGCTTGGAAAGGTGCAGTTAAGTCATAGCAGGTTTACTGCCCTTGTTCATTGGTCTCTTATCTCTTACATAGCACAGCATTTGCACCCTGTTTTGTATTTCATTGATCATTCATGAGCGTGTTGGTTTCCGGACATCATCGCCGTTGCCGCCATTTTTGTAGATGACAATCGTTCGTAACGTGGTCACGTTACAGCCCGCCTCCAAGCCGAGTTCGAAGCCTATGTCCGCCGAATCGTCTGAGGGCTGTTGCAGGGTGTGCCAGCGAAGATTTGCTCCTGATCGACTCCAGAAGCACGAAGAAATCTGTTCTAAGGCGGCTGCCAAGAAGAGGAAACCTTACGATGCCTTAAAGCATAGGGTTGGGGTTAGTAATTAATTAGCTTAAGAAATGTTGTTTCAATTATTTACAATAGACTTGTTTGTTTGCACATAAAAAATTGTTAATATATTAACATTATTATATATAAAGTCTAAAAAATAAATGGGCGCGCTGGTCTCAAATGGGTTGACAGATATGACTGATCATCTCAATATGCAATCGTTCACACTGATTCCAGAAGCACTCTTAAAATTTTAAAAATATTAAAACTCTCTTTATCCCCCACAAGGCGCTGTTTACGCACCCATTAAAAAACGCTGTGCTAGATGGATTTGAAATAGTTTTGTATTTTTTAATTTGTCAACTTAACTTTTGTATATAATTTGATATGTATTTTACTTTTCGTTTTAATTTCTTAAATACAGGGCTTTACAGATGTAAGTATTTGCAAGGAGCATACCTAACAATCTTTACTATAATACATTTTATTATTTTCAAAAATGCTTTATAATCAAAATGGCTGCTTTCTCGTTATTATAAGTACATTTTGTCACAAAGAAACCATTTACATGTTACCAAGATTCACTATTTCACCTAATCATGCTGATATTCAAAAGCTTTATTTTTCAACCGATTTCTGTCATTTGTCTGTTCATTATTTGTATATGTTCAAATAGGTAAAAGGTAGTATTAAGCCATTCATTATTGTGTTTGTTGCCTTATAAACCCATTGATATCGATAGAAAATGCTTCATTGTTACAAAAATACATTATTAAAATACTTAATGTTTTAGTTGTGGTAATTGTGATTATCAAATTAAAACACTGAGAACTTATCACTTTTGCCTAATCATAGTTGAATGTTTTTTGGAGTTGGCAGCTTTAAACTGTATGTCAGCATTTAGTAACATTATTAAATATTATTTCAGAAACAATGCAATGCTCACTGGGTTTATTTAGTCAAGCGAGAAATCATTAAAAAATTAGAAAGTAAGTTTCATTCGAAAATTCGCACTTGTCACCTTGCAATTATGTTCTCAAACATCTGGTTTATATCGTCTATCTTCACACAATAGGACACTATTTCATTGCTTACTTTATTCGTGTTAGGCTTTATAACATGTTGGCCACCGCTGTTATCAATGTTTTTCTAAATATGCATAAACAATATTGCGACTTTACAAAAACATGGCAACGTTTTAATTGATTTGTGTTTAGTTGTTACTTTTCTATCAATATATTGATCTCTCCTTTTAAATTCTTTAATTAGATTAGGGAATAGAATGGCTGTATTTGTATCTTAAATGTTGAATTCATTTATCCTGGCTTTAATTAGAATTAGTGTTGTAAAATAAAACATATTTCCCATATCAGAATCTATTCATATGTGACTCCTATGAGTGTGCGCGAGTCCTAGGAGTGTAGAGTCTTATCTTATGAGATCATTTGAGACACTAGTGATAGGGAGGATTTTGTATATTTCTTGTGAATAAAATATGGTCATGAGAATTAAAACTGTTGAATCCAAGTTTTATTTAGAAATAGGGCTTAAAATGTGATATAAACTTGTAGAACTAAATGGAAAGGTGTAAAAAATATCCAAAAATGAGTGACATCATTTACAGACTAACCCTTTACTGATAATTGTAGAGAACTATGTAATAAAATCATTATGTACTTATCTTTAGGGGACAGAGGCTGAGACTTATGTACGCCACGCCAAAAAGACTCAAGCAAGGCCTGGTGCATCCAGGGCCGCACCGGTTGCCGCTGCCGCCGCCGCCGCTCCTAAGCAGAGTAACTGGCGCAAAAAGCACGAGGAGTTCATTAACGCCATCAGGGCGGCAAAACAAGTTCAAGCGTATATCAACAAAGGCGGTCAGTAATCTCTCGTTTATAGATATACTAGTTAAACTACTTGACTTACTCATGAGTTGGGCTTGATTATTTATTTAATGAAACTCTCAACAAAACTTAAAACAAGTAGTGTTTACTAATTCAATATAAAAAAAAAACAGAGGAAATCAATTTAAGAAAGTGTCCGTATTGGGATTCAGACCCTTGGACACCGCAACAAATTGATACAAATTTTAATGGCAACTAATTATTTGGTCAGTAATGAATTTCCATTCAGATGCTCCAAGATGTCAGTCACGTACGCATGTTTGACTGTTCTAGCATGTTTTGGTTATGTAAAAAATAAATAGATTCATAGCGAAGCTCTAATAATCTTCCCATAACTTTACCTAGGAACAGCCATTTCTGTGTAAAATAATAGGAATTGATCTTCAGATCCCATTTCCTCACAGAGTATTTTAAAAATTTAAGGCTCGTGATTTGGTAATATATACTATTTTAATACATTCGTTATTTATTTGTCATAATTCTTCTGCCAAGTTTTTAGCCATCAATGCTTCCCGATGTACACACTATGCAGCAATGTGTAACTTGAGAAAAACCGCTTTTTGCCACTGCACCAACCGTGCAGACACTAATACAATAATTATTATTCCATTGAATGTCATAACTTTTGAAAAAAATCGTCAGTTGCTCGAAAAACTTCCTCACCGCTTTAAAAGCTTTTTTTTCCAAACAGAGATTTCAGCAACCAAATGGTTTTAATTGTTTCCTTATAAAAAAAATCGTGTTTTTTTACAATTTTCCTGCTACAAAGTTTTCATTATACCACAGAGGTATCAATATAAAAAATAATCTTTAATTTCCAGGTAAGCTTTCTGATCTCCCTCCTCCTCCTCCGTCCGATACATCCGATTACGTATCCTGCCCGCACTGCAGCCGCAGGTTTAACGTATCCGCTGCGGAGCGTCACATTCCAAAATGCAAGGACTTCCAGTTCAACAAGCCCAAGCCTACAGCCAGGAAGCGGTAACCACCAACTCTCAAGAAATGAAATTAGTTGTATGCATTATTTCGAATAATACTGGCAACGGTCAGTCTGGATCTTTTAACTGTGGAATAAAATTAACGGAATTGACAGTCTGATTTTTGTAAATGACTATTCACAACATATGATTTATACTATGAAAATTATTTTAATGGAAAATCTCTGTGTTATTATTGATTTGGAAACAGGATTTACCTTAATGAACTAACAGTTAACATTACACTAATTAAGTGATTGATGATTATCTACTTATTGGAGAAAAAGACGTTATATATTTAACTTAAATTTACAACAAAATTACTTTACTGGCTTTTCTAATGAGTTGTTCTAACAAAACTTAACTCTTCAGTTGGATTGACTAATCTTATATTGACACCCCCAGTGAATAAAGCAGTAACTCATTTGTATGGGCAGTGTGCGGAAGAATGAAATTACAGTTTGAAAAATTCTCAATTGAAAATAAATAGTTAATAATTCTTTGAAATTAATAAAAGCTTTAATGGAACATTTATTAGTAAGTGAACATTATTTCACCATCCAAAAATGACCAAAAGTGTGCTATTGCTTTATTCGTTAGGGTTGTTGATAAATAAGACCTGAACTATTTTTAAAATTCAATTTATTAAAATATATAATCCACAAACATTATCTATAAAATGAACATATTATTAATTTTCCAAAATGTTTTTAATTTAAAAATGAAAATAAATGTCCCGCAATTTTTTTGGATAATTTTCTTCAATGTGTCATTTATTTTTAATTGTCAATGTCAGTCTCTTTTGTTAAATATTGACAGCCCGTGCTTTACCATTGGAAATTATATTTTGATTATTAACTATTTTACTGTTCTAAGCCGAAAGGGGGCGAGTTTTCAAATTAATGTATTTTAGATATATTTAAATGATGTAGTATATACATATACTTAAACCTCTTTTTAATGCAGTTTTGAAGTTATGAGGTGCATAAAACAATTTCAAGCATATTGGAAGTAAGCCTGCTGCTTACACACAAGCAGTGAGCATTCAAAATTTTTACGTTGTGCGGCACACTAATGTGCCATGAGGCTATTCCAGATGTACTGTGGCATATTGTTTCAAAGAGAAGAAAAGAACCAAATATTTTTTCTACAATGAAAAATACAACACAGTGCAATTTCTTAGCATTTTTTATTACTGCACCACAGAAATCTAGGTAAAACTTTAGTGTGTCTTGGAAGAGAAAAAATTTCAGAGTACTGGACTAGATATAACTTTTTCCTACTAACGTAGGCACAAAAGGATACATAAACGATAACGATAATTTTGCAGTCGAAATATGTACTTAATTGATTTGTTTCTCTTTTCACCGGAAACTGAATAAATGAGGCATTATAATATAAAATAAATATTTCATGCAAGCGTTTAAGGTTTAAAAAAAATATTGAATTATATCTCCAACTTTGCTTTTAAATAAAACAGATAGCCCCTTTACTCTTAGTACTTATTGATTTGTAAAATAATAGTTTTACCATTAATTTATAGTTGCATCTGTAATTTTGTAGTCACATTTGAGTTTATTCATAAATGATGCCATCTGATTATAGATATTTTTTATTCCCTCCCCAAATTAGTAAACCCCCCCCGCCCCTCCTCAGTTAAATAATATCAGACCGTCACCTATCACATTGTTATGTAATATAATATGGATGATCTTTTATAAAAGAATAATATTTTTTAATTACTATCATCATAAATTGGATTTGTATGTAGGTAATAAATTTTATAGCATTTATTGTAAAAAAATACATTCCCCATCGTGAATTGAAAAACTGCTTTCGAAATTTCGTAATAAGTAAATTAATTTTGTGAATAAATTATTGATTTTTATTTTTGTAAAGCCATTTTTATAAAAAAGAAGTTAAAAAGCATAGATTACCAAGAACATTGTGAATTAATTATCTCTAAGTGGTCATAATTTTGTTTTTAATTCCTCTCTATATAAATATGACTAAAATATACCAACTCAGAGTGAAGAAGCAAAATTGGTTTGTTGAATAAATTCATTTTATTTAGAATAATGTTTCCTTTATATTTATCATTTCTGCATTAAGGATGAGAGACATGGTTTAAATTTTGATACAGTGACATATTTTAATGAGATAAATTGTTAAGTGACCTTTTCATAAATATCTCAATCGATTAAGGTATTCCTAAATATCAGGGAACCGAACCGAAAATCGGAAAAAACCGTTATTTTGCCGGAACGAAAACCGAAACCGAACGGATATTTATTTTGGTTTATCTTTCAATTTACTTGAAAATTTTTCGCCGATAGCAGCCAAATTTAATTAATAAATTGTATCTAATAATTTTTATTTAATTAATTAATTGTACTTTCATAAAAAAAAACCCGAACCGGAACGAAAAAATAGCGGTTCGGGTCCCTACTAGTAATACGATTCCACTATCCATTTACATTATGATATATTTTTATAACAATAAAACAAATGAATACATCTCAACTAAAATGCTGTATTAATTTTGACGACTATGTTTCCACAAAATTAAATATTGTTTTTTGTTGATATTTATGATTTATGTATTGAGAAAAAATGTCACTCGCAGTTTACTGCTGAATGAAAAGGTTCAGATTTCAGCACGGTGACATCTATTAATAACAAAAAATACTTTTCATTAATAGATGTCGCCGTTTTTTTTTTTGAATATTATTTAGGCCTTCATTCATTAATCGAATTCATTGCTACGAATAGCAATTTTTAGATGGAGCTTCGTTACATTTAAAAAAAGATTCCGTTATATTGATCCTATATCTTTTTCTAAATATTGGTTGAGATTATTAATTTTAACTGAACAAAAAAAAACTGATCTCTGTTTAAGCACACCACCGAAGGCCCTATACAGTAAATTTTTATTGGAATAGCATAACAAGAAATACCTTAATCAATAGAGATGTTTTAAAAAAATTAGTAAGCTAGATTTTATAAATTAGGTGATATAGCGTGCGATAGTTTTATATAGATGTCACTAGCTAGTTTTAATATTATTTAATTCAATACATTTTTGATGTAAATAATAGATGGCGCTACTGTCGTATATAAAGTCGCATGAACTTCGTTCTTGAAATTCTATATATTTCCTATCCCTTCACATAAACGTTGCATTGTCTACAAGCTACCAACTAATAGTGTTTAGATTGACTGCTGTCCAAGCTGCTGAGTCACTTTGGTATTCCTATTATTAGTGAGACTATTAGTGAGATCACAGTAGATTCGTTTCTCAATCGTAGAATCTTATGAATGTCAACCTATTCGAAATCATTACTGTTGAATACTGTTTTCACACCAAATCAGTTCCGGAGTAGTAATATCAGATAATAACGGAATCCAGTCAATCGAAACCATCTCTGTTAAAGATGATCTTCAATTAGAATGTTTTCTGACTGAAAATATCGGATACCTATGTGAAACTATCTTCTGATGGAAGCCCTGTATCAGCCTTTTGATCAGTTCTCACCTGAACTTTACTCATATTCTAAGCTTCATGTTCAACTTTGCTCAAACCTATGTCTTAAAACTTCAGCAATTTTTTTCATCAATAGATGTCACTGTATCGAAATCTGAAACTTTTCAATCACTCTCAGGTTTGCCAATGACACCTATCCACCATGTACATACAGTCAAAGGCTACTGTGATAGTATACAATAAGATACACCTCAATCACTGAAACACTTTCAAAAGTCAATTGCATAAATGCTTGTAAAAATAATTATTTTACTTGTGTTTGTTGATGTCATTGGGTATTTATTTATTGAATTCCATTGACTATGTTTACAGTGTTTGGGTGACAATAAAAATTTGGTTCGCGTCATCATATATTTTACAAAAACAATCCAGCTCATCTATACTCCTTAAAATATGGCTTGGTAAATCTAAAGACAGTGACATCTGTTGTTATTTGAACTTATATAAATTTAAATATGATTCTCAGTATTGCATTATTGGTAATTCAGTTGAGCAACAGGCTTTGTTTCTTGGAGACTGATTCAAATCACCTCTATTTTTTTTTTTTTGACAAGTTTCCTCTACACTAATATAACAGAAATAAATCATACACAATTACTATAATTGTAATCAACTAATAATAGAAAATATTTTATGATAAAATTATTAAATTTAAATTTACCCACTTGATATTTTTTTATTACTTTACAATACCATGTAAATTATTCTCAAAACAATTAAATGAAATTATTTAAATTTTTGCGTTACTTACTGACCAACATACTTACGAATAAATTAAGGTCCGCCTCCTTCTAAATGTGCTTGGGCTAAAATTAATTTTATAATAACTTAATTTTTTTTCTAAATTTATTGACATTCCTGATTTGTGGCTTTTCTGTGATAAATATGATTTACTTTGCGCTAACAAAATTGCAGTTCCTAAAAAGTGAAGAATAGTCCAGCGGCAAATATATTATTACTGACAATTTAGCGATATATTACGTGAATAAATTATACGAAATTTACCAGTTTTTTTAACCTTTAAACATCGTATGGATATTGCTCAATTCTTCGCTATCTCAATTTAACCAGACAGTTTGTTGGACAAATTATATTCCATTCAAGGTGACATGACATATTTAAAATGTCATTATCTTTTTTAAATTGGATGATAATGTTTACTCTTATAGAGCTACATTGTTCATGAAGTAGGCGTATGTTTATATGATGTTGAAATGATGAAAATATAATTCCTTAATGTTTTTGAATATGTAATCGTTGTAACCTAACAAAATTTTTGTATGTAATATTTTAAAAGAAAAATAAAAACACTTTTACCATTAAAATATATATTTATTTTTGCTTATTTACACTTAAAGATGATTTATATGACACGATTCATTGCCAAAATTGTAAGATGTTAAATTTTTTCACTATACTTTAATAAATGCACTTTGGATTCTAAATAAATGATTTAATTCACAAAAAAAATCAGCAAGACGTTTCATATAATATAATAATTATGAATATAATGAAATGCCCTTATATTATTATAATCAGAACACATAAAGCTTTCAAACAAACAAACATATTCTATCTTTCACACAATTCTTTGCCACGGAATAAAACTAAGACTCTAAAAAACAATACAAATAATCAAAATTATAAAACATGAGCTGGTCCAATATTTAGGTGTGTTATAAAAAAATTATTCATGCTGGAAGAACGGTGCTGATTTTTATAACCTGAATGCAACTACAATGCATGGAATTCAAAAAACTAAATTTTCTAGATATTTCATTGCACATTTTCTCTTTTGGTGAGGTTATACCATATGGTCTGAATTGAATTTAAATTCAAACCACATAATGAGGAGCTACTTGGAATATATACAACAACATTTTATGTGATATAACAAAGATAATTCCCTGACACTTGAGTAAAAATGGATTTTAGAACTTCTGACAGTATTATAGTAGTGTAAAACAATTTGGATGACCTCGCTTTCATCGTTTGTTTTTAAAATTTTTTTAAAACAGCAACAATATTTTTAAAATTTTGATATTTAAGTTATGCTAACCACCGACAGTTTATTGTTACCAAGTTGTAATAATACTGTTATTCATATTGAGTCTTAGAAAATTTACAACTAAAACCACAAACTAAAAAACATTATAGTCTAATACATATTTTATTTAATGATATATTGTAAAATTTACGGTTATATACTTAATAGATTCAGTATTATTGACATTTTGAAAACAGTTATTCCAGGGCAATGGATAACCCTTCTTAGGTGAATCATAAACAGGTATTTGGTTAAAGCATATCGCAAAGTCAAAATGCATTTTGATGTATTACTGGGTTTATTAGTTTGCGTGGTGACAAACTATTCATTCAAGCACTGAAGTCTTATAGTCATGTTGACACATATGTGAGGCAATTTTAACTACGCTGAAATAATTTGGAAACAATAATAATGAAATAAAAGCAAACTGTATGCTATACCTATTGGATAAGTTTAGTTTGTTATTCATTATAACATTATAAATAATATTTATTTAACAAGCTTTTAAGATATATTTGACACAAGTCGTTCGAGCTGAAATTTGACTGACTGATTGGTTGATATGTTTAATGAATACAAATGTCATTAATGTGAATGATTACCAAATTTTTTAATGAGACAAACTTAAGTCATTATCAAAATATACATAAACATTATAAATGGTGTATTTCTAAAATTAAAATTACTATTCCGACAGTTCTTTTATTGAAAAGTTACCTATTTTATAATTATATTTCATTACCCTGACAATATCTGGTCAGTTTTGATCGCCATTAACTTTGACAGTTGATTATTGCGATATATAAAAAAAAATTTGACATTAGATATAATGTATAATGAATTAAATATATAAAATACACGTGTCCTATGTTAATAATCAATTGATAATTTAAAGGCAGTGATGATATGTTAACATAGAGTATATTATAATGCAATAATTGTTCATTCTATTTTATTTAAAATGTATTTTTACTATCCACACAATCTCTAAAAATCGGTCAATCGTTTTTTGGTAATCCTTAACGACTCCACTGCACAGGTTTTTTGCTAGAAAAGATTACGAAATACCCCTTAAAAGGATGCCAATCAGTAAGAAACCTCATATTCAGAAGAGCGAAATAATAAAATATTTGAATCAACTACATCAATAAACATGACTGGAGATTTATGTTGTACTGTACACGACAAATAAACATAATAAATTGTAAAATTATTACTGCTTTCAGGAATGAATAAATTTAAACCTCCCCGATTTCAATTATCCTTGAATTCTGGATTGTAATTCCAGTCATAATCTAATTGATTCATTAATGGCCCAGTTGTGTTAAAAAATAAATTGTAGCACTGATTGCACGAAATTTTTAAGATGGCGGCACTGTACATACAGGTCCTTTGTAATTAATGAAAATTATAAGTCTCGTTGATTCTTATGTGTCATTATTTGGCCTTCCATTCGTAAACCTTGGATATCCTTCTGAATGGTATTTTTTGAAGGGTATTTCGTAATGTTTTCAATTGAAAAACGCATACGGCAGGGTGGGAAAGGTTTACCGATATTTTAAATGCGTATTTATTAAATCTAATAAATAATTTAATAGGAAGATATATATTTATAAGAGTAGCGGTTTGTATCATTGGCACTTTAAGGGTTTATATATTTTAATTATCGTAAAAATACTAAAAAATAAAAAAATATTAGTTTTCTCATTTTGCAACACACAATAAATGTCATACAATATTGTCAATCTCTCCACAAGGCAACTCTTAATGATTAAAACAGCTTTTAGCTTCTTCACGGTTTAAATAAAATACTTAAAAAAGTGAATTTATTAATATTGACACTTACGAACAGATATAATTAATAAAATTAGCATACCTACACTGAAATAAGAATTCAATTTGTAGCAAAATCCTACCTAAAAACATAATACATAAAATAGCTCTTAAAAATATAGAAACTGACTCGTAACTATTTATCTATATTATAAAATAAAATGTTTAATTTAGTATGAAGTGTGGTATTCGTTTTTCTAAATTCGATATAATATATATAAAAATACTCGTTTTATCAGTCCAGGATGTGATAATATATTTATATTCGTTACAGTATTGTAAATTTTAATTCCACATTCAACATTTATTAAGTAATTATTTTTGCCAACACAAAAATAAAATTTAAGCCAAAGTTCTGTAAAAAATAATAATTTACAATAACATTATTATAAGTAGCGATGCATACACATAATAGTCTACCTACTTGTTCTTCAATGTAAAAAATCGTTTAATATCATAAATCGAGAAACAATTTTAAATGCAATGCCCTAAGGAAAACTGTATTAAATAGAATTTATAAGCAATACTTAATGTATTCCAACGATCAACTAATTTATCAATAAAGTGCTAGATTAGGATTGGACTCTGTGTCAAGATGGCATATATCATCTGTCTAGAGCAGTTGTCACATTAAATAGCTTACTTATGTCAAAGGGCACTATATATTATTTTTGCTAATAAGGAAGGCGAGGAGCTTAGTGTATGATAAAAATACACTCTTATAAGTAATACTAAAAGGAATTATCGTAATAATGCATTAAGAGCTATGACAATAAAAAAAAAATTGGGTTACATCTAAAGAATGGTTATTAAGAATTCAACTTTTCTGGTAAAGTAAATAGACAAACTATCACCTCTGGGCATAACTAACAGGTCCGAAAATCTTCATAAGTCATAGTGAATGCAAATAAACTAAATACAACATTGCATTTAAAAAAGTTATCCCGTATTCAATTGCTTATGTACACATCTGCTTGTTTTTATTTTGAATTAATTGTTTAAAATATTTTGTCTAGCTCTACTTTCTTCGGAGTGCGTTCCGGCTCGGTGATTGGTTCGACGAGCTGAGGTGCTCTCCATACGACGGCAACTGGCCGGCTTCTGTGCATGACCGGCAGCAGAACCTGAAAAGAGAATGTCATGTGAAATGGCATTTTTTTAAATATTTATGTAACGTATATTATGTAGCTATTAACTTATTTTGTTTATTGAATATTTTAGTAAAGTCAGTGAAAAAAATTACATACTTGGCATAATATTTGTGGGTGCAATATCTGGCATGGACAATCAGTGAGCATTTAGCAAAGTAAGGATTGTCGGTACAATTCGGGTGAATGTAAAGTCCTGAAACAAAAATACAAATGGTTAAACAAGAGTACAGGAAGCCATTGTGTCTTCACATAATCATCTTTGGAGCGATATTTGAATCTGTACAGATCACAGATGACTTATAGAATAAGAAATTGACATGCACCTTTTAAATACACTTGACTCTATAATATATTCTACTTATTTTCATTTAGTCTTCCACAGATTTTATATCAAAAATAATCTGTCCTGCTTCTAAAATGTAATTTTGGTATACTACTCTATAAAGACTGTACTAATTTTTGTTGTATCTATCTATTAAGTCTTTTTTGTTAACTAAGCTGGGCTTGTAGCCGAATAATCAACTCCCTTGGGCGCAGCATATTTTGGTTTTTCAATTGATTTATGGATTTGTGTTCAAATGCACACATCTGATCCTGACAATGGGACATAGGAGGACAATTAACTACTATTCCTTTACTAGCCATCCTTAACCAATCTGAAAAGAAGAGTTGAACGAATAAAATATCGTTCTTGCAAAAACAAATGCTGATGGGATGCTCGATTACAGGTAATAATAATAATGCTCAACATTGGGAGCGGAACTATTTAAAAAAGTGTTCTTTGTTTTGACGTTATAATGATAAAACAAAATAATTAATCTCTTTCTTGTTTCTTACCTTCAACATTGATAAGAACAGAGTTGTAGGCGGAGCTATACTGGTTCTGAGCATAACATCTATATTCTCCAGCATCTGACGCGTTCAGTTTGTAAACTGTCAATCGGTTATTTTCTGAAAAACAAAGCATTATTATTTAATCCAATATTATAGCACTATGATAGTAATTACGACAATTCATCGTTCGAAATCAACAGCAATGTATCGTAACCCAACAATTTTACAACAAATTGCTATCTGTCGAGAGAAATAATAATAACTAGCAATGAAAATAATTGGATTTGAAAAGCATCATACCTGAGATGTAGACCGAATCGCTGTTGTGCAGAGGCTGTTCATCCTTAAGCCAAGTCACTTGAGGAGTAGGATATCCGTCCGCGTTACACAACAGTGAAAGTTCTGAGCCTACTGCATAAACAGTCTGGTCCACTGTTATGTTTACTCTTACGGGCACTGTAACAGATGAATCACATTAGTCTTAGAACATAGATTAGTTATTGTCAGTATTCGTAATGATGCAGTCTACAGATTTTTCCAAATTACTTTCCATTGCCTTCAACAGCAAAAAACATGTCATTAAATAATATTAAAATTAACACATATATATATTTGACACTAATTGACACGAATTCAAACCGCTTGTGCATCGTAATACTTAAATAATTATTATGTGGGTTATTTCCTTTCGTTCATAACCAATTAGTATAGAACTAAAACTGTTTCTTTTAGGTTTATCACATGCGAATTCAATTGAAAAACAATCAATCAACTAAAAATCATGCTTTTATCCACCACCATCTTACTTGCTACAATAATGATTAATTACAACAATAACATAATTGATACAGAAAACTACACATTGTTTTACCACTGAACCAGATTATTGAATGAACACTATAAACAATAATAACATATAATTTAAGATATAATTTAAATTTAAGATATAATTTAAATCCAAATTTAATAATAACATACTTTAGAGGAGAACTAAGTCAACAGTTGTCTTGGCAGACCTTAAATTGGTAAAATTTACAGTAATAAGCTATAAATTAAAAATAATTTTATCTGTCAAAATAAAATATGGATGCCTTTTTGATTAATATACTCCTATCCCATAATATCTTACTAGATACGTCTGTTGTATATCCATTTTTATAGAACAGGTTGGATTCAGAATTAAATTAACACTTTAATAAGTCAATGAATATGTTTGTTACATTCATCAACAATAATTGATTACAGTTAGATATCAATATTTGTTAGATAGTATTTTGTCACCTGGAAAGCTTAATTGCACCTTTATATTAATTTCTCCTTAATAGTAAACTGAAATATTTATAAAAGTTCAGCTAATTCTATCATTTAACAATCAAAAGATTCAAGCACTAGGTTACAGTCAATGGTTCATAAACAAAATCATGGTCCCCCTGTATTTAACAGCAGTGCTCTTTTTAGCATGTTAGAAAAGTTATATGCTTTGTGCACGGTGTATAAAGTGCAAACCCACATTTAATATACTCCTTTATACTGTGTGAACAAAATATTTAAATATGTCTGTTCAAAATATCCAGTAAAATAAATATTCTAAGCAGTTTATTTAAACCTTCAATGGATTAACCATAAGAACTGGTATTGTTAACGATGCTTCAGACGTCGGTACCTGAAGTTTAAAGCTGAAGCTATATCCAAAAGACAATATACATACCGACAAATTCTTTGGTCGGTTTGGTCGGCACGTATTCAGGCGTCGCCGGTTCCGAAGGCGGAGGACGGACCGGTCTGGGGGTTACGAGAACGGGGCTTCCCGGAGAATCTATATAATATCTGCCATAACGACTGTATTCAGGACTGTTCCAATTGGCAGGTCTCGGTGTGCTCACCGTCACCGACCACGATCCCGGTTTACCGTTACCGTTGTAAGCCTGGCAAGTGTACACTCCCAGTTTGTCGGGCGTGAGACTTCTGATGAGGAGGGAATAGTCCCTCCTCTGCTCGTATTGCTGGTTGTTAATAGGTAACATATCCTGGCCGTGCCACCACTGGACGCTCGGTGCGGGATAACCGTACGCGGCGCATCTCAACACTAACGGTCTCGTCAGTCTACCCACGATACTATCTTCTCCCTGGACTATATTTGCCGGTCCAGGTACTCCGTCTGTGTTAAAGTAAACACAAAACATGCACATGCAATGGTTAGAACAAAGACAGTACAAAGTTAATCACAACGTGAACAAACCATATACCATTACATACTTCAATTACATAACAAATAAGATTCTAACACCTCCCATATGAAATGTAAATACTCCTCAAAGATTCATTCAACCTTTTAGACCCTGAGCGTTGATCTATCGGTGCACTGGAACTGCGCTAAAAAGAGGTATCAAACTGATTTATTGGAGCAAACTTTGGTGTATAAATCATAGAAAGAACGATAAACGATATTGTATAATACACATCACAAATTCATAATATGATTCATACAAAAGTCTGTGCCAATCGACTTCAGTGAATTTTTTTTAGCTCAGTCTTAGCACATTGATCGGCAGTGTGGGACTTCGTCAAATAGTTGATAATTTATTTTTAATATTAATGTTACAATAGATATTATAAAAATTACTTTTTTTCGCAACTTGAATCTGTAAGAAGTATTTAATATTTTCAAAACGAAAAATTCGTAAATCACTGCTGTCTAAGCCAAAGCCATTAAAATGATTTTATTGAAATTGAGAATTAGAGTTATTGAGAATTAGAGTTATTTAGAAAAAATACGTGAATATTAGTAAAAATTCTTTTAATTATGAAATCATACAAAACCTTTGAAAAAGATAAAACCATTTTAAAAGTTTTGAAAGTGAACGCTTTGAAAATTGACTATTATTTTAAATATTGTTTTTCTGGAGTCAATAATAGTAGTTCAATTAGTATAAGGAGGTATTTTCTCCAAATCAATTAGCTACGCTAATCAAGGGATCCGTGTGCACTGAATTAGTAAGTGAGGTGTGAAATAGTTAAACTCACAATTATTTTAGTTACATATACTTTTGAAGGGCTCACTTCTAGACTGATGACTGACTTCACGAGTTATATCATTCAATAGCCTAGAGTAATTTCGTACATCTATTTACTTGTCAATATCACTCTCAGTAACGAGAAAAATTACTTTCACAATAGCCGTGGATATAATGCTGGATGTCACGTGACTATTTATACACAGCATTACCTGTGTTTTAAACCTTTACATGCAGATACCTCGAAATCACATTACTTAGACATTCACCGGTCTGGCAGTGGACCCTTCGCTTACCTAGTTACAGATCTCGCATTTGGAGCCACACCAAACATTGACCAAGTAGAGAAACATTTTACACCATACACATGCACATTATATAATTAATGATTATAAAAAATGTTAATTTACTATTGAAAGACAAAAGTTGAAGTGACATAACCAAAAAATTAATAATAAAACAGTGCTGTTTTAGATAATGGAAAATGTTTCATCCCTAACCATGCATTTTAATTAAATTATTCCAAGTGCTGAGATACAATCGTTTTGTTATCAAATAACCAAAGGTTTACATACCACAATCATTAAAAATTGACAGTTAACGTAAGTGTATCATTTGAAATGTATAAAATACAAAATATTATTGGATTTAGGATTACAGGGTCATAACTAGAGATTGTGAATCCTGTTTTAGCAATTTTGAAAATCTCAAGAATTACAGGATTTTATTCAATATTCTCGAGAAATCTGGAGATATAGAGATTCAAAATTTATTTGGAATATCGTACAATAATTTTGTGGAATATTTTAAGCTAAATACTGAAATAATATTAATACTAAGCTTGTTTATGTTTAATAAATGGTTCACAAATAGTACAGGTGAAAAAGAATACAGCAAAAAATAATATTTGCAAAAATATTTTGATGAATTTAATGAATAATTTATTCTTTAAGAAATGGCTTTATTAAAACCAAAGGCAATTTATTGACTTATCCGATAATCTTAATTGTTCCTTTTTCGACACGAAATTTCTAGAGTTTAAAAGTTTCTCTCATTCTGTGGCGATGTTGGTTTTATTGCATTTAAAGCTGTTAAAAAGTTATAGATTGTCTGACAATTTTCCTGTTAATTTGTAGACGTTTATCTGTCAGTTTCCGAAAATTGTTATCAGCTATTTGGTTGATCTTTGGATTAACGCTCTGAGGGACAGAGTGTAGTAATTGTTCTTCTAAGGTTAAATTTACGACATGTATGTCTAATATTTATTACCATTGCCATATTATTTTCAGGCTCAATATTTAATTGATGAAACAGTCGTATCAGTGTGGTTTTGGATAATTGTATCATCATTTCTTCTCAACCGAATGGCTTTATTTTTAATCCAATATAAAAATACTCGATTTTTTCTCATTTTGGATGCATTACGCAGCAGCACACCTTGGATCGTTTCGCGGCACACCGGTTGCGAAGCACTGGTATAGAAGAATACATGACTCGTGCATAACATGCGAACTACGATATTTCGAACAATGATATAATTTAGGATGTAATATATAAGCGAAAAATTTGAAATATTCTCAAGATTCTCATAAACAATTTCTCGAGAAAAGAGAATCAATACTATTAAGAATTTCTCGAGAATTCTCGATCACAATCACTAGTTACAGCCTGTATAAATATTATCATGGGAAGACACTGTGTTTCGGTAGGTGGTAATCACAAAAAATACTGTGCCTAACCAAGATGTTAACCGAGTAATTCTAAAATCCACTACTTTTCTTTGTCTTTTTTGTATTTCCAATGACATAGATACATTAACTGAATAGAAAAGAATACAACAATACAGTATAATATTGCTCGATAAACAGCAATATGTCGTAACCCGAGTTCACAGCATTTGGTTTTGAAATGAGTGACTTCGGTTTTATGAAGTTATTAATTATTGAGTATCAAAACTGGAAATCAAATGTTACCGTTGACTTGTAGGCTGATCTCCTTTTGCACTGACAAACCGATACCATTGTCGGCAATACAGATGTAAATACCGGAATCGTTTCTGTAAAGGGAAACGATCTGCAGAGCTCCATCTGTCATTATTCTGTGGCGGCCAGTTGTTCCATCGATCTGAATGAAAAATAGCATGGCAAGTATCATTAAATAAACCCTCACTTTTTCTTAATAAGTATGTTTATCATATTTCTTTGTCGGGTCTGTGGCCGAGTTTCAAAAATTGATTTTTCAAGCAATTTATGGATTTCTGTTTGAACGCATGGATGTATGTGACGTTAAAAAGTTCCTACCACTCCCATGAGCCTCAAACCGGGGCGTAGTGAGAGCAATAAGCTAACCACTAGTTCTGTCTTAGCACTATCCTTCTATCCCTATACCACGATTTACTTTTACAACACAGGTCTAGCAAAACATTACTTTAATATCAAAGACTTTCATAAGATACATAAAAATATAAACTGTTCATCCTTGATAGTCTCTGATTTATTGATCTAACAATATATATTATATTTATCTGTCCATCTGTAACGCCAAAGGTACAGCACAACACAGCAGATACACACAGAAACACACAAACTCTGTGTGTGCGAATTACGCAAACGTTAACGGGTGACCGTGTCACGTAAAATTTCTAGTAATAACAATATATTTTCAAAAATAAAACACAATTCATTTGTACTAGTTTCACGTGTTTATAATGATCAGGACCGGTTTCGCTCAACACGAGCATTATCAACTGATAAAAATACAAACATAACAGGGCTGTTTATGTAAAATTGAGTGTTAAAAATTAAGGTATATAAAACAGTTGGTTCATGAACTAAAACAAGAAATTACTGATCATCAAACAAATTATACATAAACCAAATAAAGTAGTATACAATTAAAATGTTAAGGACCTCTTACAAATCAATAAATACTAATTTGAAATGACAAATATAAATATATTTTAATTGTAGACTATTTTATTTGGTTTATGTATAATTTGTTTGATGATTAGTAATTTCTTGTTCATGAACCAACTGTTTTATATACCTTAATTTTTAACATTCAATTTTATATAAATAGCCCTGTTGTGCTTGTATTTTTATCAGTTGATAATGCTCGTGATGAGCGAAACCGGTCCTGATCATTATAAACATATGGAACTAGTACAAATGAATTGTCTTTTATTTTTTTAATTTTAATGCCTTTCCACCAAGAATTAACAGTAAACACTTTAACCACTTCACGGTCGCTCGCTCACCCGTGATAGAAAATTGACAAATGCGTTACGTTCGCTCGCTCACCGGTGATAGAAACCACTTGGCGTTATGTTCGCTTTCAATCGTATATGATAGAACCATCAAAAAATTACTAGGGATACGTATTCCTATTTCAATGACCTACACGAAGCTACATATGTTCTAAATGCTGTAGAAAGCGATCGAAAAAAATGTTAAAATAGAGTCGTAGTTGTTTTGTGTAATATTTTTATGGCGTTCTGCGATAATTAGACCGAACTCATAAATTGTGAATGGACACAGTTTTAGTTTCTTTACAATTGCTATTCTATTGTTCTCGAGCTTTCGAATTGCATTATTATCCTTCTATTGTCCTAGAGTGTTGGGTAAAGGAAGTGAATTTCGGCATTTCGGCGTAAAAGGATTTGTGCAAATGCATTCAACCGTATCTAACATTAGGGTAATAAAATTTAGTAACCATTTATCATTGTACTGCATCTCTCGAATATTATTATACTATTTATTTCATCATTACTAGAAGAAAATCCACATGTTTGACAACAATTTAATTTACTAAATGTATTAAATTACGGTATTCTATTCATTTTCAAAATTGTTTTTCAACCTGTTTCACAATAAATAATTAAAAAATATTAATACACATTGTTTTTAAATGATCCATAGACTGTTAAAATGCAATAAAAAAAATCGATTCGTTTTGGACGATTTCCCCAAAAAAAACCGACCGTGAAGTGGTTAAAAGAGAATAACAATATAATTGATGCCTGTTATCTCTATTGTATATTTAATATTAATGAAAGTTGTTCTAGGTAATTAATTACATAAGAAATTATTGTAAATCTAATATAACATTAAAAATTGATTTTGTTATGCCACTGGTTATGTTGATAAGTGTAACCCGTGTTTCTATCTCTTTAAAAAACATGTTCAGATGGTAATATTCAAATTGTAAATGTGTTTGCAAGTATTTATTGTGTTGGAGTAATTCGGAAATAACTAAAAAAATAAATCTTACAATAATTGATCCTCGCCTCCACGTGATCGTTGGAGCAGGGTTTCCATAAACCAGACATCTCAATGTCGCCACGTTTCCTTCGTCAGAGATCACTTCAGACTCGGTTGCTTCATCTACTCGAGGCGGTTCGACTAGAAAAATATAATAAGCGTCATTGATTGTCAATAATTATTGAGTCCAAGAAACTCGAGTGAAGAAAATATCATTAAATTAGCGAACATCGTAAAGTGAAGTTATTAACCGGCGTTTGTGAAAATTGAACCAAAAATACAGTTTTAAGCTATGGATGTTTCATAATATAATAATTATAATCGATATAGTGAATAACGCAGTTATATGGAATGTATATTTTATTTATAACGCAAGCTGTTTTCCCACGAATTTATTTTCAGTCAATTGATCTATTAAAACGCTCACTATGGCTAAAAATAGATCAATTTCAACAGTAAAAAATGGAAAATTATGTGAAATATATATTAGTTATCCCAAATACATCAAGAAGTAAACTAAACGCGTCTCATTCTCACTAAAATAAATCGAAGAAACCGGTGAAGCCGAAAAATATTTAATCTACGACTTTGCAAGCAAAATGGCTGCCTTCATATACACCACCAACACGCACACAAAGCAAGCGCGTAGCCTCATAAGTATGTGTAATACATCGGGCTGACGATTAATGCTGCGTCTCGGCAGTTCAAATCTGAATATCAAGAGCTCTTTTCAAAAATATATTTCCTTGTGTTCTACTTGGCATTGTCATGATATGTTGTCTAATTTCTCTACCTAAATGCTTGAACTATTTTTTAAAGCATATATCCACAAATTTTTCTATTTAGTTTGGCCGGAAATACAATATGAAGTCTTGGATATGTAAACATGTCTAGCTTCAGTGTTCATCGGGCTAACAAAGCCACAGAAAAAAACGAGGTTGACCAACTGAGTTTGTAACTTCGAAATATGCTATCTCAATATCGCAAGAGCTGTTGTGCCGGAAACTGTCTAACTTACCTCCCGGCCGTTGAATTGGTGACGTAGTGTAAGCGGGCAGAGCTTCAACAGCTGGAGCCAAGCACATGGATGAGCAGCCACTTCGGCAACATTTGTCTTCTTCGCGACAGTCTGCGTCTGTGTCGCATTGACGCGAGCAGTTCTCGGCATCCGGATACTGCTCCTGAGACCTCGGGCATTCGCCTGGTTTGTTTACTGGTCATAACAGAAAAGAATTAGTCCAACGTTGCTTTTTCAATTTCGATCGACGCTAAAAATATCATATCATAATATATTGTTGTGTAATATCATCTTGGTGTCCAACATATTTAGTGTTGCAATTCATTTTTTTCTTTTAAGAAATGGTGCTAGAGACATTTAGCGCTGACTGGTTATATTCAAATTGCTCATTGTTCTTTTTGGAGTGATCTTAACATATTTCAGACACCAGAAAAGATGTCAATGGATACAGATTTAAAAAATCAATTCATCTATACGAGCTATACGAGAATGCTGACACAGTTCAACACTTCCAGATTGGTAGATTGCTTTGACTTACCTTGAACCTAATTCAGTTATGAAAGTATTGTTCAGGGATCCAGTAAGGTGTAGGAGGAAGACAAGCGAACCGTTTGTTGGCTAAACAGAGTTGTGCACTGTCTTGTGCTTGGAATACCATGTTGGAAAACCGAGTAAAACCTCTAATTGCAAAATTCAACTTTTAACCTAGCAATATTATCATATTGAAATTAGACTTACTCAATCTGCATACTGCTTTGTAGGCAGGTCGGCCAGTTCTCTCGTCTCTGTAGTACTCAACGGCACACCGGCTGTCTCTGTTGCACCTGCTGTTCAAGCAAGGATCGCTGCAGCCGCACTCCTCGCAACCGTCTGAATCGACAGATCTAGTCTGATCGTAAGGACAGCGAAGATTCTGACAGTAGTCTTTCTGGGACTGGCAGGGGTCAACGGCCGGCTCGGGCTCCGGTCGAGGACGCTCTTCTGGCTTATCGAAACGATCTTCTACATCGATTTCGTTCGAACCTATTAATGTAAATGTTATGAATAATATACAGATAATAATTTTTCCATAGTCTGGGTGAACCTACAATATGGCGAAACTAAGTTTCCCTAAAAGGCTACAGTCTTTAAAATGACTCAATTTTGAGAAAGCAAAAGATCTTCATATAGTTGAATAAATAAAATCAAACATTGTCTATATTTTCAAAGTGTATTATAACCTTTATAGTTTAAATGATTGTCTATTATTTGTTAAAATACTTTCTTAATATGTATCGTTTATTCAGAACAACCTTTAGTGTCTTACATTATTTGTTTCTGTATAGAATAATTCATATGATAAATTCAATTCTTAATTATCGATAAAACAACATTTTTAGTATTTATCTACAATTTAATAATATAATCAGAACTGTTTTTTGTCAGCAAATGAGCATCTTCTGTTATTTAAAAAGAGTTATTTATAAAAATTAACTTGTCTAAATATCCCTGATCAACTACATTTGTTCATCAGTTGAAAATGCTGTCTTGCTGAGGAAAACTTGTCTTGATAACTTTAATAATTTGTGGATAAAAACTATAAATTGTGATCAATTTTTATAAATAAATAAAATTAACATAGCCATTAAGCTACTGAAAAATAATTCATCAAAACCCTTTTTACTAATACTAACATTATTCTATCATTACTTCTTAAACGCCATATTTATAAGTATATTTACCAATAATACTTCCATTTTAAATAATTTACCCATTACCAACATGCAAACAAATATTAAAAACAAAAGAGTATTATAATTTTCGAATAGTTTTGTACTTTCACTTTTTTACCTAATACTTTATGGCACGAGTATCCAACCAGACAATCTCGATCAACAGTTCAATCTTTAGCCGATTATGAAACATCTGCTACTAAATGTTTTAAAAATTAAATAATGATATTCCCGATTTGTATGAATCACATTACACAATTAAGCTCTTTCCTTGCTATTATAAAATCAGTAACTGAATTGATGCAAGCAAAATGTGGTCAATAGATAATGCTTTGTCATTGTTAATCGGTTCATCAAAGTCAACTATGGATAATAGAAAATGGAAGATCAACCAACATTAAATGATATATGAATCGTTGCAAATCAAATTTAGCTCTCTTCAAATGGAATTATAAAAAGTCAAATATTTATGTGACTTTGTATAAAGAAAGTAATTAAATTGAACATTTTCATTTCAATAGCTGCATTATCTGATTACAGTAACATTGGCGAAATCCATAGCTAGCTATCAAATTGTATATTGCACAATTTATTGTTTGCATTAAAAATATGTCGATAAGATTATTAGTGCTAAAATTTTATTTGCATTAATCTCGTCATCTGTATGATATGATATGTCTTAATATAATATAATTATACGAAATAGATCTTATCTGTATTTCGATATGACAAGAAATTGATCGTCAAAAAGTATGTATTAGGCAACTGTGCTTATTTTAATACATTTCAACAATAATACACCAAACAATGATTACAAAAGCATAATAATATGTACATATATCTTATATCACAAAAATATATAATATAAGCTCTTGTGCTGATGCTCTGCTGAGGATATGCTGTAAATAAATAATACAAATTATTCTTTTTCAGATTGGAATTTAATTACAGTTCCTGAGGCCAATATATTATTACACCCACCATACAATTATTGTGAAATTTTGGTTTTACATATCATAAAACAGTTTCATTTGTGACTTTACTGAACGGTTTGTTTTCATTTAAATTTTTTCATAATTCTTGAAGTCCAATGACATACATACAAAGCCCACGGATCAATTTATTACATTGTTTTAACATCCATGATACACTTTTCCTGTTCATGTATGTGACTATTTTATTTTTTACTATTCTAGTCTTTAATGCAATAACCAAAAATATTTCTATGGATTTTTATGCATATTGAAAAATAATAATTATCTAACACAAAGGACAATCATTGGACAAATCATTGGACAAATAATAAAACTTTTGCCAACAATTTCAACAGAGCAGTTTGCATTACTGAAATATAATTATGTTTTAAATTTATCACCACGTGTCCTAAGATAATGGTGCAACGTGTTTTTTGTTACTAGCTAGTGTAACAATCAAGGATCTCTCAAATTGTTATGAACATATAATATTTATAAATTTTACTTGATAATTACTTTCACGATTTATAAAACGAATCATTCGTAAATAAAAAGTACTTATGTTAATCTAAATAAAGAAAAAACGCTTTTAAAAAATAAAATTGGGCGGTAATATTAAGCAAATAAAAACTATTATATCACAATAGATGAATCAGTTGCAACAATTAAATACCAATCCATGAAACACAGTGCGAGTAAAATACAGATACAGTGCGATATAAACATAATAATTTGGTGACGTGCGAGTCATTGTACAGTGCGTGTCTACGTGAAATGTGCGTGTATTTGTTTTCTTCAGACTTACGCTCGTGTGCGCAAGTTCTTTCGCATTGCTCCAGCGTTCTGAAGTTGTTTCCGTTACCGGAGCAACCGGTGTAAATGAAGGAACCGCATGTTCCCAATTCCTGGTCAAAGTACCAGCGCTTGTAATAAGCGCCGCCGCAGTTTCCTGTCTCCACTGTCTGTCTACAAACGTCGACTGGCGGACAGCATAAAGGTACTCATGTGAATGTTTGTCAAATAATAATTATTAGTAAGCCTTCAGGTTGACAACTTTGTTATTCCACTAGGCATTACAATACCAATGCAATAACAAAGTTACCAATTTTAATTTTATATTAGAAATGAATTTCCACAAAGTTACCACCGAATTTATCGAAAATATTATGTAATCCGCTCATTTGAGTTTAGTCCAATAAAACTAACCAGCGTTTTTGATAAACAATTAACATCAACACAAACCACATCTCCTTTTTGTCTTCTAATATTTCATGTTATGAGCATTATCAAATTGTTGATATAGGTATCAATTTTTTTGATTTCATTACAGTAAGAGCCATCACATACAGCCACAAATAGAAGCCTCAGAATGGGAGTCTTGATTGCACTTACTGTTCGTTTTCACATAAAAGCAGCAGCATACAAGACCTATATTCTGTTATGTATATTCAGACCTGTGTGTCGCGGCACTAAGGTTTTTAATTTAATACAAAATTAAGTATGTTTACGGTTGATTCTTGGTGGAAAGACATTATAAGATTAAATGAAAAATCTGTAAATCACACATGTACCAATTTTTATTGAAAACCAGGTTAATCATATTGTTAATTAATTTGTTTTTTTTTTCATGTTTATGACTTGTAAATAATTAGTCTCACCATTTCATATAAACAGCCTTTCTTAGTTTTCTTTTCATTTAATTTTATTTAAAGTTGAAAATGGTCTCCAGCAAAATGGCAACATTACTGTTTTCAAATAAAAAAATTGAAATATGAGAATATACAAAGTTTTTTCATTACATCTTTTAATATAAAATAGTAGAGTTCCAGAAAATGTAAAGTCTTTTAGTGAGGTAGTGTTGCTACATGGAAAATGATGATATAAATCTTTTTATCTGATATAGTTTATTGATTGTGAATTAAAAATTAACTGTGTCAACACTGAGCTTCTGTCTTTAGAATTTTTCTTCTTTTATGGTCAACATCAAATCCGAATTCCAATCATCTACAACAGTGCTTCCCAAAGTGGTTTCTACGGACCCACAGGGGTCCTCGTGACCGCTGAGGGGGTCTGTGGCAAACTAAAAATAATTTGGAGATGCGTGGACAGCGTGGGGGGGTCCGCGAAACATTTTCGTTATTATGAATGTTGAAATCAGTAGCAATAAATAAATTGATAGCGATTTATTGGGTGTTGGACCCTTTTGCAAGCAGACCTACAAACTCAAATGAATATATACTAATACAGGAGCAATTTATTGTATTATCGACAAATGAGGAGTGTCCAATGTTTGAATAAGGATACCACAAATTCTGGCTACAAAAACAGATACCAAATTTATATTCTGCATCATAGGTCACTGTTGATTGCTTTTTCGTCTTCCTATTTAGTAGAATGTGCATTAGTACAGTTATGAACCTCATCATACTTTAATTATCAAAGTGTTTTATTTGTATTTTATTTTTACATCACCATTTACCATTCAAGACATCAAAATTCATCTTTCTATTATGCAGTTATGTAGAATTATTTTACTTGGGGGTTCATGGTCAGATTTTTGCTTTAAAAAGGAGTCCATGGGAATAATAAGTTTGGGAACCACTGTGATCTACAACCTAAAGTAGGTTTCAAACACTTTGGAAAATGTCTATTGCAACACTATGACTTAGATCAACTCTATTCAAATTTTAAAATAACTGGAGAAATCTCGATGATTGAAATTCACAGCTTGTAAAAATATTAATAATGTTACATTTATGAAATATTTTTATTACATAGATTCTTATTCAGACCCCTGAAGGTGAAACCTGCAACGATTTTCAAACATCAGGTGATAACCACCAAGTATCTTCCCAATACAATTTTTTTATGATAATATTTGGCATGGCATCAATCAATAATACTATAACAAGTTTTGAAATTGAGCACATTTTGCAGTAAAAGTTTGCCAACATATTAATATTCATCTTGGTATCTTTCACTTTCAAAGCGAAATTCAGACTTGGTGTGAACCAGTTTGAATTACAAGCGAAAATCATTTTAAGCCTGCAGCATACGTTTTGAGTCTTTTCATATAAGAAAGAAATTAAGCCACACGCCTAAAAGCAAGTAATGTGAACATAGCAAAACAGTTCATATACTGTCAGAAGGGCACTCTAATATTGTGTGGCAGCATTCATGATGTAATTCTACACAGAAAAGTAACCATAACTTAATGTATCTTTTCAAGAGAAGATTATTCACTAAATGTTTAATAATTACTAAGCTCGATAACCAACCTTGATCAGGGGCAGGTTCGGGTTGAACTTTCTCGGTGGGTTCAACTTCCTCAGTGGGTTCAATTTCTTCAGTGAGTTCCCGTTTCAGCACGCAAAATGAGTAGCACTCGTCGGCCGTTGAAAAACGGTTCGGTCCCCTAGAGCAACCTCCGTAGGTGAACTCCAAGCATTGCGCCGTCTGTTCATCGAAATACACTTTCCTGAGAAGTTCTTCACATGGACCAGGATCACGATCGTAACGGCAGACATCTGAAAATGTATAAATGTAATCAAAGTTTTAATTAAAATTATTATTTTAATTATGCCTATAATGAATTTATTGCAAGAAAAACGCATTACAATCTTCATTTTCAAATTACATTATGCATATCTCACCGATGTCTCTGAATTGGCCACATTGTCTCTCACATTGTTCTTCGGTGAGGAAACGGTTTTCGCTACCTCCGCAGCCGGAGTAAGTGAACTCTCTGCATCTTCTGCTATCCGTTTCGAAATACCAAGAAGGAACTCTCTTGTTGCAATCGCCCGATGAAACTGGAGCACTACATTTGGCCGGGAGTTGTCGTTCTGGAGCACGCTCTCGTTCTGGAGTACGTTCTGGTTCACGCTCTCGTTCTGGTTCTGGGCCCTAATTGAAGTTTAGAAAATAATTAGACATATCCAAATTTCGATGAAGTCATAATCAAAATAGTTTCAACAGTAAAAAAAACTTATAGTAAATTGAAATAGTCTTACCCGTGTGACTGGAGGAATAATAGCATTTGGATCTTCAACTGGTCCTCTCTTGCAACGTTGATCGCATTCTTCTCTAGAGTTGAATCTATAATCAAATTGCAATATTTCTTAGTAATGATAAGGAGTAATATTTTGTTATCGTTCAATCGAAATCATTAATATTCTATACATATAATTGAGTACATTGGTATCAAAGTGGGACATAAGCCATCTATGAAAATGTACAGCAGAGGTGACTTTTCATTTCATACCTATTCCACACTGCATCAAGCCCGGCAGCCATGACACTAAAGTAAATTCTAGCTCTGTGCTTGGTCATTGTGTGGATCAAAATCAGTGGACATATGTCCACTGATTTCGTGAAAATGAATGTTGAGTGTCCGCTTTGGAAACTAATTACCAACTTTAAGCCAAAAAATCTATATGAAACCGTTAGATTCTGATAGGTTTAATGAGTTTTTTGAAAAGAGCATCACTTGCACTACCACAAACAATAAAAACATGACCTTCTTGGGATGTGGTGTTTGTCCGACTTTGATACCAAGGTACTCAATATGTTATCATCAATTCAATCCAATTCAATTGTAATTTTATTGTTGAAAACACTGCAAAAAACCACAAATCAGTGCTTATGGAATGCGGTCAATTACCTTCTCAAACACAAAACATGAATCCAACATAAAGTTACAAAATTTGGACTGTGTAGAGCAGTGCTCCACAACCTTTTCTCACCCACGGCACACTTAAGCACTCATTAATATTTTGCAGCCCGCCACAAGCTAAAATATGTAAGTTTAATAATAATTAAAACCTACAATTTATTAATCTGTTTTTATTATGACGAATTTGAAATAGTGGCTTGTATATTTTTTAATAAAAGGTCATTAAGCCGTTTCACCTTTTCAAAGTGATAGAACACTTACTTGTTCAACACGCAAAAAAAAAACATAGCCAACATGTTTTCGTGTGAAACAATTGACATTGATATTTTTTTCAAAAAAATGTGCAAAGTTCTTAATTAGATATTATTAGGTGTATTTTGATACACTCGTTCATTGTTTGTAATAATTCCACTGGGAAATTTTTTGCCATCAATATGCAGCAATGTGTATTTTTTATAAAAAGATTTTTTTTGTTTTATACATGAAATAAACCCCATTTTATTCCTCATCATTGCACTTGCACTATCCGAGCAAACACTAATACAATTATTCCATTAAATATCAAAACACAGCAATGTGTGTTTCAACGAGAATAATTTAAACAGAAATCTTAGCAACCGAATGACTTTAATTTTTCTAATACAAAAATACTCGGTTTTTTCTCTTTTTTGACGCATTACGCCACGGCACACCTAGGACCCTCTCGCGGTGCACCGGTTGTGGAGCACTGATGTGGAGCCTGAAATTTTTCCAAGTCTGAATGCTGTTTTTACTTAGTTATAAACTGAAAACAATCCAATTACCTGTTACCGTTTCCTTCACATCCTCCATAAGCGAACGAGCTGCAGGAGTCGGAGTTTTTATCGTAGAACCACTGACTCTCAGATCTATCGCAGGGACCGACGGCCATTGGAAGTTGACAAATATCTGGAAAAGAAGTATCACTTGACTAGTACTGTATGTTGAATGAATGGATCGCTCTGAAGACCACAGATAGATCGTAGAAGTCATCAATTTGATAATATAAGAAAGCCTGATTAGCTATATTTTATAATTGATCCATTTGTTCACCTGTCTTATTTGATACAAAAAGATTTTGTCTTGGTTTTGCGCTGAAGCTTGTTGCTCTGACTTGAGTGTAAAACTGTTAACTCACAAAAAGGCCTTACACATAAAATGACTCTCAAGGATATAATCAAACCCACCAATATTTAATTGTAAGTATATGAAACATGAGCATCACAAGTAACATTACTTTTGGTAGATTAATGCTTCAAAACTGTGAGGTAACCAGTTGAATTAATTAATACGATAAGATATTTATCTTTTACCTTGGACATTGCCGCAGTTAGCCTCGCACTCTTCTTTATCAGCAAAGTTGTTCTGATTTCCGTCACAACCGCCGTAGATGAACTGTTTACAGATACCATCGTTGCTGTCATAATTCCAGCGGTATGACGCTGATCTGCAAGGTCCCTGGTCGGCTTGCAAGAAGCAATATTCTGGAAATAAACAGGGTTTTACATTCTGAACGTACATACATACATATATTACACAAATTGTGTATATTGGAATAAGACATGCACAGTTCTGTGTTTATAAATAAGCATAAGGTAAACTCTATAGCATTTTTTATTCGATACAGCAGGGTTTCCCAAACTATGTTCCACGGAACACTGGTGTTCCGTAGAATGGAAATAGGTGTTCCGCAAAAACTAGGAATGGTTGTATATGCTGATCTAGCTGCAACAAATACAAACATGTTCGACTTCATATTGATATTATATACCCAACAAAATACACATGGCGTCTGTTAAAATTTTAGGGTTTGCAAAGTGTTCCAACCCGAAAGAAGTTTGGGAAACCCAGAGATACAGTATAGTTTTACTTTACATAATATACCTTTAACCGTATTTCAGCACTTTGCTTTATTGTACTATGAATAAGGAAAAGATAAGATGAATACTTTTATTTTGTGAGAGGGCTTACACTATTTCTTTTGTGAAAGAGCATACATTGCCATATATCCCCTACAAAAGCCCTGCGTATACATATTTATACAATCATTCACTTTCAATAATGATCGTTCGAATTGATGACAAATGATCACAGCAAACATATTAAAATCAGAATATTATATTCTGTACCTGATCTGAAAGGTTCAGAAGGCGGTCGTTGTGCGGGTTCTTCTGGCGGCGGTGGTGGCGGTGCAACAGTAGTGGGAGGTTGTTCACTGCATCGTACTTCACACTCGTGTTCAGTGGTGAAACTATTCTTGTTTCCGCCACATCCTCCATAGTAGAACTGACGACATCTTCAAGAGGAAAAGGTTTATTCAAAAATGAAGCACCAAAAACAACAATTGTTTCAAAAAGAAACTAATCAAATAAAAATGATACTGGTCAATTTCATAAATATTCATAATAATTTAAAATAATAATTATTTTTATTAATTAATGTCACAATCAAAGAAGCTTCTGCATTTCTTCCCTTAATTATTATTCAATACTACTACAATTATTCTTCACTCACCTTTTAGCTGAAGAATCGTAGAACCATCTCTCCACATAGTCAGCACATTCTCCAGTTTCGGATGGTAAAGTACAAACATCTTGAACTATTTGAAAATATTTTATTAATAATATTCATCACAATACAATAACAAAACTAATCTCAAACTGAACATTCTGTGCTCTGAAACATAAACTGTGATTTCAACCTAATCAGCTTTATTTTCAGAAAATTTGATTAACAATGTTATCGTAAAGAGAACCAATCAATAAAATTTTTGAAAATATGCACACTGTGGTTGAAATCAGAGTCTGTGCTTCGTTGCTCAGAAAATACCTAAAGCCTTTAGCTGTAGTTTTATTTATAAAGGCAATACTGTGGTCAGAAATTTATTTTTCCGATTTGTAAATATAAATTTCTTTTAAATACAGATTTACAGTTATTCATCGTACAAAAAATGGTTTAAAAATAATGTTTTCTCCATGTTCAGAGGAAAACTATTGATCATTTGCCATGAATGAAACCAAACCTGTTGTCAAAAATCTCACACCGAGCACTTAAAATTCGAATTTATATATTATTATAGAGCTGGTAAACAACTACAAACAAAAAAGCATTAACAAACACATCGATCAATATAAAGTAAAACATTCCTTCACTGACGGTATAATTATGATAAAATATGTCACGATAAACCAGTCCTTAAAATGTGATGCTGTAAAATGAAATATATTTATGAGAAACATTGCAACAGTATAAAGCAGAAGAAGGCATATTATCGGTGTTAATAATTGTTTTAAAAGACCAACTAACCATAAGGTTTGGGACAACTTTCATCACACGAGGTTTCGCTGTCAAACTGATTTGCGTTGCCTTCGCATCCGGTGTAGTAGAACGGCATGCATTTGCTTTCTTTGGAGTCGAAGGACCACTTGGCTTCCTTCTCCGCGCAGTTTCCTTCAGCTCGGGCCAGCAGGCAAACGTCTACAGTTAACCAACACCAAAAGCATGCAGATATTGCAACAAGCATTCAAAAACAACACCAAAAAATTGCATAACAATAATAGCTGTCACAGAAAAAGAGAGAAGAGTTTTTGCATTTGAAATATTGCTTTTAATTATTATACACTTTCATCTCTACCAAAAAACCATATTTTTGAAAGCATGTCAGTTCAGACTGTGAAACATGTGGACTCATAATGGAGCATATCAACAAAAGTTGTTTTCTCATAACTGGTTTTTTTATTCAGTAGCTCAACCTCTCTTTTATGATTATCTATCTTGTCAGATGGGATAAAGAAAGTCTTCGTAGTCAGCTAATGCCTTGTATTCAAGATCAGATAGGGTGAGATGGAATTTGGATACAAATCCGTAAATCGAAACTTTATAATTGTTTGTTAATTGTTTGTTAAATACAACTTTAAATTTATTCGATAGAGTGCAACATGTAATCTGATTATTGTCAGACTGCTATCAGAGTGATTAATGCTGTTATGTTTTCGTCTACTTGAATTGTGAAATGGAAACTTTCATACGTTAATTTTCGAAAGATACAGATCTCCCAACCCTCCATATGATCGTAAAAATGGGTATAGAGAGAGAGAAAGACTACTTTACTACTATTAATTCTTTTCCTAGTTTCATCCATTGTTCCTTACCGTCTCCAAAAATAGAGGTTAAGCGACTCATCAAAGACCAGCTCTTATTAAAACAAGTTCTATTGAAGTAACTTTTATTATTCTAGTGGTTGATAGATTTTTAGTGTACAATAAATAATAACAATTGCTTATAATATCTTATGACGCACTTTCAAATATACTGAGCATGTTAATTATGATACCAGGTAAAAGCAATATGTAATTGTTTACTAATGAAATATCCTTGACAAATTTACTCTTAATTTATAAGCATAACAACTATTTCTACACAACCAAATGAAAACCCTAAAAAGCATTCAAAAAATAAATTATTTAAGTAACAGAACACAGTTTTTTTAACAATAATAGACTAAAAACAAACAAACAGTCAACCAGCAAATACCAAAGTAACTGCTGCAAATAAAAACATGTACAAGTTCCTAACCAATTTATTTCAAGACACTTTCTTTTTTTGTGGTAGTCTTGTATCCTGTGACCTTCATTCAGATTAAATAAATATTTTTGGATAAATCATTACCTAATATGTATTTCACAAAAAGCTTCTACTGCCATCTGGGCAACCAATTTCAAAATTCACAAATGAGTTTTTGCTTAAATTAGCAAGTTTTTATGAACATTCATTATGCTTTTGCCATTATTCTGGAGTGAAATACATTCACGAAGGTTAATGTAAATACAGGCGAGTGTGCTGAGATTGGGATGTGACCAATACATTACGCACCAGAGCTAAGTAAACGTTTTTTATTTAATAAATTACGTGCAAAGGAATCATTCCTCAAATCCAAGAGGATGTTAACTTTATTCATGGAAGGGGAGAATGAGTTTGGTACCAGTGCAGTTACTTCATCCAAGGGAATTCAGCCTACCCAGTAATCTATTTTTTCAAATTCCAGCTATGGCAATTTATCCAAGATTTACATTCTGATCCTAATACTGAGAAAAGAGAGTTACTTATTTTTAATCGATGGTTTTTTTATAATTGTGTCTCATATGAAAACATACCAATGATAAATGAATTTTGTATCAGTATTTAGTGGTTGGTGACCCCATGAATGGAACTCATGAAGTTACCCGATTTAAGAAAAATATCATTAAAGATAATATGTAGGTATAAATAGACAAGAACGGTTTGCTTTTTGTTCCAATTATGCACTAATTATACAGTTAGACTTCATGCTATTCGACTGTAGTGTGTTTTTAGCCATAAAAGAGTAAAAAATGCAGAGGGAGTCAAAAAACTTCTGTTCATAAACTAAATAACTCATTTTAAAATATTATCATTTGGTAAGAAACCTACAAATGCCTTATGAAGAAAATTGCTTGCTAGTGTTGTCAAATCAAAAAATCACTTTAGTGGCATCTTATTCGCAGTGCTGCATGTCAAATGATAGTATTTATGTTTTGCATTACAATAATTTTTTTTTTTTTAAAAATAGCCAATAGCCTACATTTGAAAAGCCACAAAATATTTCATTCCCAACAAAATACAAGTAAGCAAACACTGACTTTTCATAGATCCAGGAGTATCGCATTTCTGCACGCAGGCAGCTTCTGAAGTGAACTTATTGGCGTTTCCTTCGCAGCCTCCCCAAGTGAATGGACGACATCTCCTGCTCTCAGGTTCAAATGCCCATCTTGTGAAGTTACCAGCACAGCTGCCAGGGTTGGCTTCCAGGGAGCATTGTCCTTAAAAATCAAAAAAAAAAATTTATGAGAGCTACGCCATAACATAATCTTTTCTTTTTTTCTTCTTTGACAATATTCACTCCTGATGCATACCAAATTAAGCATTTCATCAGAAGGTAGTTATGATTTAGTTGTCAGAGAAAGTAACGATTAGGCGTTTAGACCGAACCAGCTGAGACGCCCATTGAGAGATTCCAATTATTCTTGATTTGAATGGTAGACCTTGACTGTTACCACTCAGACAGAGTTGAGACAGTATTTGGCTGAACATGCTTTTAATCTATACATAAAAACAATATATACAGTCGTAAATCACTTGCTCTGCTGCTCTTAATAGATCACTCAAACAAACAATTTATTTACCGACTTCTGTAGATGGTTCACATAATTGTTGACAGTCCTCTCTGGATTTGAATCTGTTATTGTTTCCGAGACATCCTCCGTAGATGAACTGTGTGCATTGTTTTCTTTCTGTGTCATAATACCACGTCGGGAAATAGCCTTCACATGGTCCTTTCACCTTTGGCAGCTTGCAAATATCTGTAAAGTGCATTCATATGAAATAATGATACTTTGTACTGTGTCATAACATATATTTTAGTCGTTAACATTAATTATTTTACTTTACAATAGATGTATGCCCGCAAATAAATTCACATATCGACTGCAGAAAGAAAAAAGGACGTAACGAACACCAAAAATATTGTGTATAACTCACACAAAACGTTCTAATACACTATATTTAAATATAAATATATAATATATATCGACTGTAGAAAGGCAAAAGGATATATCCCTCCGACTTTTCAAAATATTTTTTTTTTGTCACACAATCACAATATTATATACACAATTTAATACACGTTTTGTTTGGACTATACACAATATTTTTTGTGTGTGGGTTGCGTTTTTTTTCCTTTCCAAAGTCGATATTATAATACAATATTTACTTTTAAAGTAATAACCACACATACATAAAAAAACAACGATATTGTTTTAAGAAACTTAGGGTACAAAAAGACTACTTGTTTATAAACAAATTAAAACTAACTCAATTTCGATTCAAGGTGTTAAAGGCATATCTTATAAAAAATATAGTTTCACAATGAGCAAGAAAACCAAATGTAAATGCTGCATTTCGAACACAAACTAAACTCTCTGGTAATGTCCATATATTATGAACAACAAAGAAGTACAATCGCTCAAGATGATGTGATGCAATCATCAGTCGATCTGTTGGCCTGGTTTGGACATATTAACTGTGAATAAATATCAATTCGTAGGAACTCTGATAGTACTTATGACACTCTTTTTTTTTATTTTGTACTACATGTAGTGCATGCAATTAATTGGTGTACATACTTCAAAAAGGGCGCGATGAGATGACGAAGTTATCAAAATGTGAAAGTATTTTTGTTAACTTACTCTTTCCTTGTGGTTCTACGCAAATATCTTTACATTCCTCTTGAGATTTGAACCTATTATTGTTTCCTTCGCAACCACCATACCAGAAACGAGAGCAACCGCCATATTCCATATCGAAGAACCATTTGGCGCTGTAGTTTCTGCAAGTGCCGCGCTCTTTGTCCAGTTTGCAATCACCTTAAAAGTAAAAAAATAATTTCCATCATTTCAATAAGTCTTAATTGTCCTTATACAAATCTGAAACATACAGAATAAAACTAACGATTTGAACTGTTTGGACTTTCAAGTTTTACTATTATGGGCATTTTCTTAACAAATATCTAGGTTCGTCCAAGTAGAAAATTGCATATTGTAGCAGTGTATCCGGGTCCATCTGAATTTTTCTTCCTACCTCTACTATCCAAATAAAATCAGTGCACAGTCTGCAAAGTGGGCTTTCAGTTTCCTCGTTCATTTTATTGCTAGAGTGGGTAGAGACTACGTTTTTTAACCATTTCTCTACATCTAAGCTGGCAAAGTATTGTCTTTCTAAAAGATTCTGTTAGCTAAAGGGTGAATCTGAAAAATCCTTCACAAGATTGATCTGCATTTAAAATCAAGTAAATATAAATTGACTCTTATTCGAAAACGTCAGCAAGACAAAAGAAATATTGACATTATTGTATTGAAAATGTTTTGTGATCTTGTCAAATACGCACTTATGGCAACTCGTCGCCTTGTGTAAACAAAGTTCTATCTGCAAAAACTAAAGCTGTTCAGGATAACCAATTGTAGATTTCAGAAAATGTAACTTTTTGAATGAAATACACTTATGTATTTGTGAATGAAATTTGAATTTTGATTAATTAACGGACAATTGTAAGGTTTTTTTAAATTCAGATAGAAATGTATTTTTAATGCGAATAAAACTGCATTTAAAAGAGACTTTGTAAAAAAACGGTAGGTGGAAATTTGTTTACCCGAGGCGACGAACTAGCTTTAAAATTTGTGTATTCTAACATCCATCAGGTATATTGACGACACGATTTAAAAACAGATGAATTATAAATTGAATGTGATATTCCTACCATATAGATTAATAGGCTTGTCAACACATCCATTAAAGTCTTCTCCAGTAGCCTCCTTAATTCCATCAGGACAGCATCCGAACTTGCTAGCTCCGCAGTCACACCCTTCTGATTGAGGACCGACTGCAGCTGTGGCATTGTCTGCGCAACACCCGAATTCAGAATCTTCACAACCGCATCCCTGTTGACGAGGACCTCTCGCGGTTCTCTTGCCATCGGGGCAGCAGCCGAACTGATAAGTGTGGCAATGGCAACCTTCAAAGTCAGGTCCTTGGGCAGGCGTATGTCTAAAATTATTAAAAACAGTCATTCTCAAACATGTGGGTACACATCATGGGTGATGGCAATCCGAATAAATAGCTCATTATCCAATTATGTATAGTTGAACCAACTGTCAATTCAATGCAAAAAGTCTGGAACGGTGCTATTTGACGGTTGGTTCTGTGACACATTACAATAGATCATGTTAACAGGTATAATATGCTTTATATCAGTTTCTCAAATTTTCTTTTTTTAAAGGGTAAGGAAAGAAAGATGGAGTTAGGAAATGAGTTAATCGTTAGCTTGCCACTCCCTCTATGCTGTGTTTTCAGGATAGTTTTTATTCTGGTATTCAAAGCCATGAACCCAAAACTCAGTAGATAAAATCGAACAACGATGACCACGCAGCTCCTGACCGATATTTTCTATTGGTCAGTCATATCCGTTTCCAATGTGAAACATATGGACTACTAATGTAGCATCTCAACAGAAGCTGTTTCTATGAGAGGGATTGCTGTTCAGTTATTCAATCTCTTTTAATAAAACAGTGTAAGAATAATGGGGCTAAGAAAGCACTTGTAGTAAGCAAATCACCCTTGCTACGTTCGTTTTCTTAGAATCGGGTTTGTGGAATGGGAATGTAAACTTGATATACATCCATGCCTTTGACAGACACATAGATCCATAAACTGGAATTTAAACTTGTGGACACCGCAACCGAACAGGAAGAACACCCGAGAACATTAACCACTCGGCTATAGGAGAGACGATAAATCATTTATGCATACTTATTGGGACAACATCCGTGTGGTGTGTGCTCACAGGCACATCCTTCATTGCTGCTTCCTTTGGCAGATGTTTGGTTGTCAGGGCAGCATCCGTAAGGCGACCATTGACACCCGCAACCTAGAAAATTAATACCTAAGATGAATACCCAATCCAAAGCTCAGACATTTCCTTTTTATAACACTCAAAGACTCATCTTTATAGTGATATTTGTTGACCCTTTGAGTTAACTCATTATTTTTAACCAAATAAGGTTTATTACATATTATATTAGCCCGAAAAAGTCAAAATAGCTATCAACCAATAACCATATTACAATTCTTCTAAAACTAAATATTTTCATCTTATTTTAATGCTACATTAAAGATTTGCGTCATTTCTTACAGAAATAGATATTAACAACAGCCGCAAGATCTGGTTTCAACGACGATATTACCTTCATTGTCTGGGCCTCGGGCAGAGTTGACATTATCCGGACAGCATCCGTGAGGTCCTGATAGGCAGCATCCTTCTCCCGAAGGTCCATGAGATGGTGTCTCGTTGTCTGGGCAGCAGCCGAATTGTGTGGATTTACAGGCAATTTTGCAGTTCTCTCTCTCGGGACCGCTCGCTAAATATTTATAATATTTTATTTTTCTTTTACAGATCATCTAAAATTAATATCAAAATAATCAATACTCTTAAAAGCTCATGCACTTATCGCAACTGGAGGCAAATTATCACTCTGTCATGGTGTCATTTCGAATTTCATTAACAATTGTATATCGCGGTCATACAGTATAAAGCGACCAAGTGAGGTTACTATTTGCAAGCTCGTCCGCATTCCAATATTGTTGAAAATGAATCTTGAATGTCATTTTGTAGAGGAAAATACAATTCTAATGCTATATTGTAAAGTTAATGTCCCACTAGACTAAAACACTCAATTAAAAATGAAACATTTATATCAGAGTTGTCAAATGTCCCAAAAATGACGCCTATAGTATGCGAAAATTACATGTAGATGTCGCCAACTATAATTTGCCATTTATCACCGTTTCGCTGTAAATAATAGATGGCGCCCTGTTGTATATTAAAAGGCGCATGTACTACGCTGCTGAAGGACTATAAAAACCCTACTTCTTCACACAGTTGTTGTTCAACTTTAAAGCAACAGACTACTTAAGTTCTACCTCTATTGTATACGCATCACTAGCCTCAGTGGTAATCCTAAAGATTTCAACCTTTTGAAACTATCTGTCTGAGGAGCACTGTCTTCACTGCTAAGATCGGTTCTCAGTTGTTACGGTTCTACAGATTCAAGCCCTCATCAATTGCTAAGAGGGTCAACTTCACTCATATTCTACGCTTCGTGTTCTACTATGTTTATCTGCTTTGTTCAAACCTACTTAAACCTTGAAGGACTTGCGATAAAAGAATATCATTTGAGCCTTGAGAAAACTTCTTATTTTAGTTGTGATATATGTAATATAACCAGCTCCTAACCTACAGGCCCTGTGCACCAAAACTATTCGATACGCCTAGATAAGCTTTCGCATGCAAAATTATTTACTTTTCATAATAGCACTATTAATTGTTTTGACAACCCTGATGTCATCTGTATAATTTTTGTTGAATTTTATATTTATGAAAACTTTGTATTGATTCAAAAGACTTGGACCGATATTAAATGACGGAAGAGAAACACAATATTAATAATTTATTGCTGGTGAAAACATCATCGCCCATTAGCATTTGTGGTGAGTAAGTAAGCAACACACCTCCGTGTCATTAGCAGTTGACTGGTTAATGATATTACATTTATCAGATGAAAATATAATCAACAAGAAATTTACCAGGTGTTTCACTATCAGGGCAACATCCATGTTTAGTTGTGGAACATCCACAGCCAGCCATCTCAGGTCCAGTCGCAGGGGTTTCTCCATCCTCACAGCATCCGTCCTTGGTATCCTTGCAGTGGACAGGTGGTGGTACAGTTGTTTTGACTAAGCAAACCAAAATGATATTATTGAACTGACAGGTTTGTTTCATATATACCCATATTTCTATAGCAGTTAAAAAAAAATTTAAATGAAATTAACCTAAATAATATTTATCTGTTTTTAAATATGGTATACAAGTCTTTTAGAATAATCCAATTGACAAATTACCTTCTGATTCCGGACATCCTTTCTTCTTAGGTCCAGTAGCTTCTTTTTCGCCATCAGCACAGCAACCGAATCTAAAAATAAATATAAGTGCCAAATACATTGGATTTAAATAACTATAAAAATCCACGCAGCATTGTGATGAAAGGAGAACATACTATTATTAAAATACATCTGTCTACTTTTCACACAGTTTTTAATCATAATTTATTGGATAACAAAAATATTTGTAATGCTTACTTAGACTTGAGACACGCCGGCGGCGGTGGCGGACATCCTTCATCATTATTCCCTTGAGAGATAGTTTTGTTGTCTTGACAACAACCGTAGATGGTTTCGTTACAGGCTGACACAGGACAGCCTTTTTCGTTCGGTCCTTGCGCGGGTGATACTCCATCTGAACAGCATCCGTGCTTAGATTCCTTGCAAGTCTCGGGTGCGGGGCAACCTGAGATAATGAACAAAGTGATTAATAATATATATTAAAATAGTAAGGGGTATATTGAGTTTATATTTCGATTATTTATCCTGATTATAGAGAATAAACGTCGTCATCTTTGGAGCCGTGACACATAGAAATTCTATGCAAAATTTACGATTTTAATATAGTATTTGATTATTTGTCATATTTATACTATAGTCAATCAAATTGCTTATCGATGTCACCTTAAATTACTTTATGAAGAAACTTCATCAATTGGGTGACAATGCGCTATTATTATATTGAAGAGTAACTAACTGACTAGAACTTTTAAATGTCCATTTAGTGCCATAGCTAGTTTACCGAGCCCTAACAGTGTGAATATAACGAGTCTATGAAATGCGACAATTAATATAAAAAATCATCAAACACATTTTTATTATGTTTGAATCATTTAAATTTTGTACACTTCCATCTGTTTTGTCACAGGTTTTGCCAATCGGTATTTTCAGGCATTCAAGTAAACAGATGAAAGAACGAACAGTTAGTAAAAAGTTTGTATCGTTCATATGTAAAAAAGAATTTAAAAAATTAGGCAATATTATTACCACTGAGTTTAGGAAACATATTGATTTTTTTAAAATAAAACACGAATTTCTTTGTAATACTTTCACATTTTTATATTGGTCAGGACCAGGAAATTGTGTTTTATTTTCAAAATATAACGTCTTTCCAGCAAGAATGGACAGTTTACCTTAAAAGTAACTATATTGATGTTGATCTAAAATCTATTGATGATGATCTCAATTCTAGATATATTTTAATACTGATTTGACAAATTGATTTACTAAATGACAAATAATCTTAATTGGGAAAAATAGATGGGTGAAACGAAAGTTTTTATTGTGACAAAATCAACCAAAATATTTTTTTACCATTAATTTTGTGCTCTAGTGGGTTATTAAATAATTAATTGATTCTTGCAGACACCAAATACTTGTGACAGATCAGTCTAAAGTATCAGTAAAGGTAACTGTAATAATCTCTCTTACCTTTTTCGAATGGTCCTGTAGCAGCAGTCTTGTTGTCGAAACAGCAGCCAAATTGTGACTTGAGACAAGTCGGTTTCTTAGGTCGTTTCTTGCACTTACGTTTTGACTCTTTGCTAACAGCTTCCTCCAAAGTGCTAATAGTCCAGCCCCATGAGCCTAAAAAGAAATGTAAATTTTAAATAAGTTTACTGTCCATCCTAGAAGTGCTAAATATGAATAAAATATTTACATAAACACAGAGCTTCTTACTAGTCTCAGTGCTTTCGTCTGTTGTAGAATATCCACTGTCTGTTGACATTTCAGAGGTGCTTTCTGTTGAGTCGGTGCTTGAATCTGTGCTTGAATCAGTACTTGAATCTGTGCTTGAATCAGTGCTTGAATCGGTGCTTGAATCTGTGCTTGAATCGGTACTTGAATCTGTGCTTGAATCTGTGCTAGAGTCTGTGCTAGAGTCTGTACTTGAATCTGTACTTGAATCTGTACTTGAATCCGTACTTGAACTTTCAACAGTCGATCCCTCACTTGTACCTGACAGAAAAGGTAATTAATATTAACAATAATCAGAAAATGGTTGCAATAAATATAAGAAACAATATGAAATGCACATTACTGATGATATGAATACGAAAAACTTACTTTCATCTGTTGAAGTGATATCAGTTGAACTGAATTCTGTGGTTAAGCTAAATTCGGAAGTAGATTCCACTGTTGATCCAGATTCAGAAGTGGATCCTTCTTCTGACGTCGATTCAGATTCTGTAGAGCTGCTTGATGATTCCGAAGATGACTCAGTTGAACTGCTGGATGAATCAGAAGTCGATTCGGTCGATTCAGTGGAGCTGCTGACATCAGTAGAACTGCTCAAATCAGTTGAACTGCTCACATCAGTTGACGATGATTCAGTGGATCCGTCAGTAGTTGATTCTTTATTATTATGAAAATTAATAATTCAATATTAATGTTATTTCATAGATTTTGTAGTAATTTTGGCTTTGGGTGAAATGCATTGCGCCAAATAATCTCAATAACCTCTTTTCAATTTCAAAATAACCAATAACAACTGTGGGCAAGATTTGATAAATTGAATATACTGCGGGAATAGTTCTCTTTAGGCTTATTCATTGCTACCATATTTAATTTACCTACACACTCATTGTGTTTTGATAATAATGAATAATACATATTATATATCCAGCCCAGTTCATTACTCAGAGATCTCTAAATAACCCATATTGAGATAATTGGAAAAGTAAATATATAAATGGTCACCATAAATCAAATACTATTGATTTGTTTGAGTTATATACATTTTATAAACAGGTATTTAAGCCTTCCGTACTCATGGTGTAACATTGCGTTACTTTGACCTTTAAAACTTTAAATTATCTGTGAAATAGGTCATACAAAAAATTGAAAATTTTGCTATTTGTAAATAAAATAGTTCTACATATAATTAAAAATTAAAATTACATTATAGCTTACGTCTTCTTTGTATAATTAATCATAATTTGAAAACCTCTTCAATTTTACCATTGAAAAAGACAACATTACAGTATAGTATAGTATTAAATATAATATAGTAACGACCCGAGATACATGAACGTACCGTATGCAGCAGTTTTCTTTCAAACGACACTGAAATACGTCTCGAGCCCGTTATGCTATGAATAATTTTGATTCTTGCGTCTTTCGATAATTTATATATTTCAGGTTTTATACACAAAATATGACATAAAATAATTATTTAATACTACATAAAACCATATTTCGCTATTTGAAATTATCATTTCGCTTTATAATGCGCTTATATGACAAAACCACACGGTAATGCAATGTGACTGCATGAGATCGGAAGGGATTTTTTTAGCATGGAAATGGGAAGGTTAACAATTAGGTACTTTCCAAGTATAGTCAGTAGAAGGATATTAGAAATATTCTTTTACTGACCCAGAAATATCAACATTTTGTTTAATTCTTTAGAAGGTTATCTGCCTTAGCAGTTTTTGGTGGCGTTTTTGAACCATCTGTACTGAATCAGATGGAGTGCAAAATTTTACAAGTAACTGCATATTTAAGTTTCATTTTTTTTTTTTTAAGTTGTCTGACTAATGAACTGGACAATTGATGTGTATCGGCAACTTGTAATGCATTAAAAATAGACAACCAATCGCAGTGGTTGATGAAAAACCGTGAAAATAAGATTACGCATTGGAGAAAATCTGTTGAGTGCCAGTGTAAGGTGAAGTCAGAGTTGGTAGACTTTTAAATAACTACACAGCATTTTTAATATTGATACAAACCTGTTGAACCAGATTCACTAGTGGATTCAGCACTTAAAGTTGTTTCAGTAATGTCACTGTTAGGATCAAACTCACCGTCGACATTCAAAGGCTCCAAAGTTGTACCCCCTTCAGTAGTTGATGCATCGGAATCTGTGGATCATATATAATACAATAATAATTATCTTTGAATGAAAAACCTCACAATTGATGTAGAATAACTTCACCACCAACGTAGAAGCTCGATTTTCATGTGGCGAAGCCAAAATATCATAATCTGATAAATATTGTTAACATTCATTCCCAGCCAGCATTTATCTGTGTTTATTTCAGTTACATTTAAGTGATGAAGTATTTACAGTCTAAATCAGTGATTTCCAAACTTAGTATGCCCGTGGACCCCTTCTTAAAGCGAAAACCTAACCATGAACCCCCAAGTAAAATATTTCTACATAACTGCATAACAGAAAAATTTTATTTTAATGTCTTGAATGGTACTTAAATGGTGATGTAAAAATAAAATCTAAATAAAACACTTTGATATTTAAAGTATGATGAGGTTCATAGCCGCACATAATCCACGTTCTACTAAATAGGAAGACGGAAAAGCAATCAACAGCCTCTGTACAGTGACCCATAATGCAGGATATTAAATTGGTATCTGTTTTTTTAACCAGAATTTATGATGTCCTTGTTCAAACATTGGTTTCAGCTGAATTTGTGAGTCTGCTTACAGAGGGTCCAACACCCAACAAATGGCTACCAAATTATTTATTGCTATTTATTTAAACATTCATAATACTGAAAATGTGTCAGAAATATATTTTTATATTAAACTTTTCGCGAACCCCCCGGCGTTGTCCACGCACCCTCAAATTATTTGTAATAGGCCACAGACTGCCTCAGCGGTCATAAGTACCCCAGAGGGTCTGTAGGAACCACTTTGAAAACACTGGTCTAAATCATAAATATGAAAGACAATTTAGGTTGGCGGTGACGTTTCATGCTAATGTGATGAACCCTTCTTTCGAGGTTCCTAATATATGTTAAAACCCTTAAACCTTTGATCCACACTTGTCGTATTCTAGTCATCATTTGTATATTGTTAATATCGCTTATTTCGTTTCACATTAACTAAAATACTCGTATTTCTATGAAAAATCTTATCTTAAGTAACTTGATTATTCTTTAATAGCTCTTCAAAGTTTAATTTATTCTCAGTAGATTTGTAGAAACGTGTAATTATTTGCCAGTTTTTGATTGCACCACTGTCCAAGGCTTGCACAGAAAGCTTGCATAAAATGTGTCAATATATATGTCAACTTCCTGGCATGAATTATTATAATGTTAAAACGATTGAAATTAAATTTACAATCATTATCGAAATGGTAATGTGGCTATAACCCATTCTTATTTATAACAGATACAAATTATCGTTGAATTTTTAAAACAACTAAATAAGCAATGTTATGTACCTGTCGTAGAAGATGAATCGGGTGTTGTTTCAGTGCTGGAATCTGTTGTAGACTGATCAGTAGTCGAATATTCTGTACTGGAGGAATCTGTGCTGGATGCATCAGTACTACTAGATGAATCTGTACTGCTAGATGAATCAGTACTTGACGAATCCGTACTACTGGATGAATCAGTACTGCTAGACGAATCAGTACTACTAGAGGAATCAGTGCTGCTAGACGCATCAGTGCTGCTAGATGAGTCAGTGCTGCTAGATGAGTCAGTGCTGCTAGGTGAGTCGGTGCTGCTCGATGAATCGGTGCTGCTTGATGAATCGGTGCTGCTTGATGAATCGGTGCTGCTTGATGAATCAGTGCTGCTTGAAGAATCAGTACTACTAGAGGAGTCAGTACTGCTGGATGAATCAGTGCTACTAGAAGAGTCAGTGCTACTTTCGGTACTCGAGCTGTCAGTTGAGCCATCTGTGCTAGAAGAGTCTGTGACAGATGCATCAGTACTACTAGAGCTGTCAGTACTAGAATTCTCTGTGGTTGCGCCGTCTGTACTGCTTGATGAATCTGTGCTTGATGAGTCTGTGCTCGATGAGTCTGTGCTCGATGAGTCTGTACTAGACGAATCCGTACTGGATGAATCAGTACTCAAATCAGTGGACGAACTCGAGTCAGTTGAGCTGTCAGTGGAAGAGCTTGAATCTGTGCTCGAGCTGAATTCAGTTGACGATTCTGTGCTGCTATCTGTCGAGAAGGACATTGTGGAACTACCTGTAAATAACAATACCAAAAATTCTTCATTAAGCAGTGATACAGTAAAGAAACCTTTTTCCCTTTTTTACAATTAATGGATCATAAAATATTTTTTTTGGTGGGAAATAGGGAATTTTCAAATACAAAATTAAATAGGTAATAAGTCAATAATGGAAGATGAAAAATAAAAATCATCTCACAATAATGTATGAGTTATGCTACATTTATTTATTAAGACTCAATCACACTGGGATTGTTGTCATTTTAGGCAGAGATTTATAGTAAAAAGCTCATTATTATTCTATTTTTTCATCAAAACTACAATAAGACTATATGAAATTATTTACATTCCTCAATAAAATTTCATTAAAAAATATTCGTCTTGTTAATTTAATGTGAACCAGTTTGACAACCATATACTGCAGGATAACAGAAATCAAATATCACATCAATATGACCAATATCATCAAAACAAGTATGAACATAGGCAAAGAACTCCACAAATCATTAGAAGTGCACAAAGAAAAAGTCAAGTAGTTAAATATGTCAGTTTACATAATAATTTCGTAAATAGTTACTTTAAAGAATTAAAATTATTCATTACCAGTTGTATCATCAGTTGTTTCATAGTCACCGGAACTGGAATCACCTGATCCAGCTGCAAAATATTTCAAATTCAGTCAGTCAACTATTTTTATAATCTATCAGCTGTCCCTGACAAATATGCCGCCTTTGTTGCATCCGGGGTAATGAGGCATTTAACGACAGAAGTAAAAGATGAGCGAGTAGATCTCAAATCATAAAAACTCCTTCATTGTTCGTAAGATTTTAAATCTATCACGCAAAGATAATAAATAATACTACATTTCTTTTCTAGTTTTGATGTAAACAATTGAACATCACTCTATTATGTGCACGTAAAAACTATTAATGGTGTTTGAACATTGACAAAATGGCTACTTACTCATGAGTTCTTCTACTTCTAAAGCAACTTCCAGCGGCGTAGCATCATATTCTGGGCCATCACTCATCATCATATCATCCTTGAAATATCAAAAACATTCTTATTAATTGTTCCAATATCAGTAAATGGCTATAATAGTGCCCACCTACGTCAGAAAGTTGCATCTTATCAAAGTTAACTTTTGGAACAATTTTATAATGTATTGTTACAAATCGCACCACTTTATAAAAGCAATGGCTTTTTCTTGAGGATGGATCTCAGAGATTGCCGTTTTAATGTTTCTAAGGCAACTAAAACCTTGTAACAAAAATATCAGATACGCCTTATTGGCTTATTAGAGCAGTATAGGTTATAATAAATAATGCATCAGTGGGTGTAGAGAGGTGTGGATTTATTATAAGGCTAGAGGCTCATACGGCCCAATGCTCCCAATTTTTAGTGTCACGCAGCATGAAAAATATATATGGAAAAAATTCATAAAATCGTTTTTCATGGTCGTTGAGGCAGAGAAAGCAACCAACGTCATCACAAGCTTGACAAGCAATTAGGATGTATTTTCATTTAAATAAAATATTGCTGATAATTAATAGCAATATAAAATACAGCATCATAAAAAATATATTTAAGATACAAAAAATTACGAGAATGATTCCACGAATTAAAAGTCGACCAAAAATAGTTGGTGGACAATCATAAACATGTATAAAAAAATGAATGATGATGTGACTGAAACAATTTTTTCCCACATGATGAATTTCGGATAAAACATTTATAAAAATAATTGACTTGCTGTTTGTCTTTGCTCTCTACGAGAGTAGAATGATAATATATAGAATGGGACAGTTTTTATTTTTAAAAAGATGTTGTCTAATGATGCTGTTAATCTGATTGATGGAACATAAGTTGAATAAAACATTTTTGAAAGTTATTACCATTGGAGATGTTCCTTTGTCTTCATCTTCCTCTTCTTCGCACCATTCTTCATCATCGAATTCGGTGACAGGTTCTGTTGAACCTACTTCTACTGGTAGAACCTCATCTGTAATGGGTTGAAGAATTTTCAGATTGTATTATAATTTTAATTCATAAAACTATAAAAGTGATTTTTAGTTTATAATGAAAACAAATGCATGATATAGATTGACTGCTTAATCTATAAACCAGCTTACGCCACTTGAGAATAGTTTTCAGCTCATGCAATAATCGAACCATCAAACAGAATTTAACAATTCCATAGAAAACAATTCTGTTTGTTACACAATAAATGTAACAAAGTGAAGTTTTTGAATTTTTAAATTAGGCTGAATGATTAAATTATTAAGTTTTATCTATGCCCAAGTGGAGTTTTATCTTTTTGTTGATTTAACAGTCAATATTCCAAAATTCATTCTTCAGTTAAGTTCTTGGTTAGGTGTATTTTATTATCACAAACCTTCTGTGCATGCGTGAGTATTACAAGCTTGACTTGCGTCCAAGATGGCTTCCTGGTCACACTCGCTGATGTTAACTGCTTTGTTTTCTCTCAAGCACAATACTTTACGCCCTTGATCACCACCTCCGCATGGCTTCGAACACTATAACACAAAAAATGCAACTTTTAGTTTGTAGTGGTGTTTACCTCACAAATCCATAAATCAATTTATGTAAGGATTCATAATGGGACACAAGCTCATGGCCACCACAATAAAGATGCATGACATAGACCACTCACTTATAGGCCTGACAGTATTTATCATAACAAAATACATATCTAAAAGTTAAGTAATGCTATATTCATACCTCATTCCATGGAGCGGCAAGCCACTCAGCAGGACAATCCTTCTTGTCGAGTTCGCATGGCTTTGTATCTTCGTATTTCTCTTCTTTCTTACACCGCTCGTCGGGAACCTTCTGGAGAACTTCTCCATTGAAAAGACCACAGAAGACTCTACGGCTCTGCACCCCATCGCCACACTTTCCTGAGCACTGAAAATTAAATATGATATATTAACACGTTGACTGCAAGCGACGCGCCACGCGCGTCGTCGGTAATTAGCAGCTACGTTGTAATCGATAGGGCACTAATATCTAGGTGATTAGTGTAGCAGTGAATGAGTTAATTCAAAACTAACAAGCACAAAAAAAAATGTGAATAATTTGCTCTCTTCTTTCAAGGAGATCGACAGACTGATTGAATGACATCTACTAATCGATGGGATATTAACCCAGAGGGTCATGTTGTGCTATGTTATTGATATTCTGTCATGAAATTTAATAATTCAGCTGTATTGATTCGATTTGTCCCTTTTCTGCTTTACAGATAATACGTGCATTGAAAATATTTCGGCTTAAATATTCAACTCATTTCTTAATTTTTAAGACTAAATACCCTTTTCCTTTGGCACACAAATATATTTGTATTGATTTATCTTTTTATCTCTCTGTAATGAAAAAAATAACACAGCATACACAAGCACACCCACTGGCTGTGCATCCAGCGCATCCAAAGAATGTTGACGGATGGCACTGCCGCCTGGTATTAATATGCCAGTTTTTTTATAAATACAAAATTATTTTTGTCATTTTAAATTATGCCACAAATAGTAAATATAATTGCTTTCACCAACATAATTTCTCACATAATAAAATTAATGATTAGGTTGCATTATATCAATTTTCTTTTCGGCAATAATATATTGATTTGCTACCTTGCTCCACTGGCTGACGTACCACTGCACATCGCAAGCTGGAAGCATGGTCGGGTCGCAATCCTGCTGTAGTTCGGGTTCTGGATGACTTGCGCAATGCTTTGATGGGTACACTTGACCTTTTTGAGTTGCACAATAAGCTGTGCGGGTTTTGACTTTGGATAAGCATGAATCACACTGAAAAAATAAAAACCATTCATTTGGTAACTCATTCGGTGTTTTGAAGGTTATTAGAATAATTACAGAGTTATCATAGTAAATTTGTCTCTTCTCGCTCAATCACATGTAAAGTGAAGAGTGCAAGCAAGATATAAGAGCTTACTGGCATTTCCTTTTTTATCCTACTTACATATACACAAGTAAGGTTATGTGATAAAGGTAGATATACATCTATCGCACTCCGATAGTGTTAATATATAGTAAAACAGAGATTGACACTCATAATGTAAATACTTACACCACTCCAATCTGAAACCACCCAATCCACTCCTTCGCACGGATGCAAGAAGCAAGACTTTTCAGTCTCCGGTTTGTCACGACAGTAACCATCGTCGAGGACATCAATTCTGCCATCAACTTTACGGTAGCATCTCACAGATCGGCGCTGTTTGCCTACACCGCAGAGTTTGTCACACTATATTGGAAGAAAAATATCATTAATTATTAAAAAATACTGAATATCAGCTGTTCTTACAACTATTTAATAAATCAACACACAGATAATATAAAATAACATACTGTCTTGTATATTATTAATGTATTTTTATCAATATATCAATATAATTTCTTGAAAAATATGTACTGTATTTTTACAATTGGTCATTTACAAATGTTATATTTAATATTAATATTGTATAATATAGTCCTGCTGGCATGTTCTTGAAATATGTCAAAAAATCTAATCCTTAAAATATTTTTAATATCTATTATTTATATAAAAATTAGAAAATTATTGATGTACATCCACTTATATACAGTACATTAAAATTGTAAATTAATTTAGGACAAGATATTCAGCAGATTGCACCAACACAACATTAACTATTCGCAAAAAAAAACAAAAAATATAACATAATTATTTTTCCTTGCTTTGCTCTTCGAAACATTACCAAAATTTATTTTATCTACCAGTTGGTGTTGTATTGAAAGTATTGCAAGATTTTTCAATCAGAAATTGCTCACTGTCGATGTTAAATAGTTTTTTTATTAATTTCAACCACAATTCATAATTCAGCAACTGTTCACAACAATTTTTTCTTTCTGCCTCGCCATTGAAGCTTCATGATTAAACTTAAACTATTTTTATTTGTTTATTACCTACGGAATGTTCTGTTCATTTTTGAAAATGCAGCCTCCAATTTGTCAATGAGTAAAATAAACATTCATTCACTGAATTTGTAATGTTATGTTACGATATGAAGTTTTATTTATTTGTAGATATTATGTTGTAAAAATTATTTTTTAATCAAAAAATTTTGGCGCCTCCCCGGTTGGAAACCACTGGGTTAGGGATAGAGGTAAAACAAGACTAGTGGTTAGGTTACACCCTAGGATCAGATGGATTTGAGGGAATATTAAATATCACAGACATCTGTGTCTTCGAACAGGAATCCATGAGTCGATGAAAAAATCAATTTACCAAGCTATCTGTGCCGGGACTCAAACCCTTTAGCAAAGCAACCAAAGTCGAAGCCAACGACGTTGACCGCTGACCAAGCAAAATCTCTTTTACATATTTTTATTGATTTCCTTACTACGTCTGATCATGATGATTAATTCCGCATTACATTTACGAATCTTAACAGTAATCATGAGATTAAGCAATCAATCTTTACCGGATTCCATTGTCCCACATGCCAGTCAGGACAGACAGCCTCCTGGTTGCATTTCTGATGTACAGCCGGTTTCGGTCCCAACAATTGGAAGCATTCGTCATCATCAACAACTGAGGGTAACCTGAAAATCATTGAATTCAACTAATTAAATACTTTAATTTAAGACATCGACTGAGGGTGCTTGATGGAATTTCAATATCAAATTTGGATTATTGAGGTTTTGTACACTTCCATGTATTTTGTCACTAACGACCCGGGTTTCGCCTTTCGGCATCTTCAGGCATTCGAGCACACGAATGGACTCGAACTGACGAAACTCGGGTCCTTAGTGACAAAATACATGGAAGTGTACAAAATCTCAATAATCCAAATTCAATTAAATACTGTTATCGTAGCTTTTTTGTAGAAAAATACAAACTGGAAATTACATCTTACCAAGTTTTTTATTAAAAAAAAATAGTAATTGGGTTTAGATCTTAATTTAAAGATAACATACTAAACATTGACTATCAGGCTAGATGTCAGTAAGCGAAAATGCTTATCAAATGTTTCTTCCACCACACTCTTTATAAATATCTTCCCTGCATGTCGCATGGTGACACTTCATGCAATGATTTACTTTAAGAAAACTTATTACACTTACCCTCTCGTGATGATTTTATAGCAGTAGACCTGTCGTTGCTGAGAGCCTCCTTGACCACAAGGAGCAGAGCATTCCCCCCATGGGCCTTCGGACCAGCGAGCGGCGCACGCAATGTTCGCGCATGTCTGGTTATCCACTGGCCGTAATGCTACATCACAAAGATCTTCTGCTACGGGAGTCAGTTCGCGTCTCGACGCACATGTTACGTTGCGAGTTTGATATCCTGAAATAAATTTACAATGTTTATTTCTTCACATAAAGATTACGGTCAATCTGGGTAACTTTGGCCCAGTTCTGAGGGTTTCTGTATTTTTATGGTTCGCCATTGCATTTATGTGTGGTATTGTTCTACATAAAAATGAACTAATGTCTTAAGATGAAATTTAATTAAAATAAATAGATTTATTGTTATAATTGATATATAAATATAGATAAAACAAGGTGAGAAAACTTGTCATACGATTCGGGTCACTTTGCCCCACGATATAAATAATCACTGTAATCACTATAAATTCAGTGATTTTAAAGTCATGGCAACTTTTCTTTGTGCTTTGATACATTCTGTACATAAGTGAGATGGGAAAAAATATACAGCATTTGGTTTACAGATTAGTAATACAAATTGAAAATATGGCTAATCCAATTTATTTCAAGCAAAGTTTTTAAATTGTGTTTTAACATTCCAAGCTGACAGCTTACAAATTCACCAATAAAACAAAATATGTTGAACACTAATTCATATTTTTACCACCAGGGGCTATTCAATACCTTTGCTTAACGAAAAAATATTCATATGGCATTAGTATTATCATGGTATTATCACAAAACCTTTTTCCATGTAGTGGGCCAATCTTAGACCAATGGGAAAACTTACCCAAAGTGATGGTACTTTAAGAGTATAACAACACTTACAATACAAACACTTCTTTAAGGTGTATGCATTTCCTCTAAAATCTATTTTTGATAATGCATTATAGAGTAAATTATCTATGAGGTTTAAATGTGTTTGCAATCCAACTAACCTCCACCACATGAAGCTGTGCAATGCGTAAAAGTGTCGTGCACCCAGGCGTATTCGTCATCTGTGTTTTGAGATATGCCCAACGGAACGCTGTACTTGTAATTGACGCCTGGATTTGTTCCTTGGTAAAGTAACTGGAAAATATTAGATCATTCAATTATAGATAAATCTGGTAAGTGTAAGCATGAAGAAGTGGATACTCTGCTGTATTTTTTTTCTGCAATGTCCGCCCAAAGTGGAGGATATGGACTCCTAAAGGATCACGTCAACAGAAGATGCTATAAGTATGAGTTTTCTCAGAGCGAAACAATGTCATGAAAAAGACTGAATGTTATGGATGACCTTCCTGAGGCATTAACCTTAACCCATAGAGCTTTAATGGCGTTAAATTGACTATTATTTGCTAACTTATTCGTTTAAAATCATTTATTTTTACTAGTCAAAACTGACTAAAAGCATTTTTTCAAAAACATTTTGGGGTTCAATGGGCTAATTGCATATACAGAGGTATTACAAAAATCCATTTAAGAGTAGTTCTGACGATAAAATGATGCCGAAATAGCTGTAAAATTTCCCAACTATCAATACTTAACGCTTTTAAATTATACAGTTTTATATAATGTAATATATTATTTATATATGATAACTTACAACAAGATATAGTGGTTCTGATGTTGGTCCAAGGCACCTGAGAGAATCGGGAGCAGGGAAGCCCTGGTTTTCACGGACATAATGCCAAAGGCATCCAGAGAAGGTAAACGTCCGTGGAAAATCAATCAGCCAGTTTCCATTGAGGTAAAAGTCTCCTTCTTTGTTTCTGAGAGCTAGAAATGCATTTTAAAGAACATTAGTTAAGATATCACTTAAGAATTGTTAAAAAATTACATATTTATAGTATAACTCACTTGGTCACTTATGTCTTATTATGGCGATATGAAAGATTGGTAGTGACTTTCCTTTCAGCCTAATTTTGGTAGAAGCAAAAAAATTTGCTTGGCTTGGAAACAGCTTTTAATGGTGGCCAAATATACCGTTCAGGAAGCAGGTGGATTCAAAAAAAGTTGAAGCAAAATAGCTCACCTAAATAATTATTTGATGGCCTCCGTTCTTCAATCATTATATTTGTCGCTCCTTGCGGAATCAGCATCACATCGTTGTATCCTGAAATATTAAACAAACTATTTTCAATAATAATACCCATTTTACAAGGCAAAAATTAAGACTCCGTGAGATGACTGAACAGTCTGTACATAGTAGTGCTCAGCAGGTGAATTATCAGCAGAAACATTATGAGCTGGCATCATAATAACAAGACAATGCTTGAAGACTTGCAGTCTCAGCCCCTGGTTTTAAGTCAAATTTTATGCAAATGACGAGCAAAGTAGATAAACACAGTAAAACATGAAGCGTAGAAGCGTAGAAGCGGTTAACCCTCGTAACGATTGAAGATATAAGTATCTGACAAGGTAACAGATGTTTGGAGGCTCAAATCCATAGCTCCGTCAATTGAGAACCGATCCAACAGTGGAGACATTGCTCCTTCAAAAGATAGCTTCAAATTGCCGGGCTTTTTATGACTGTATCAATTGAGAACCGCACCAACAGATAGGTAGTTTCGAATCTCTAGCAGAGCAAATTATTGTATTAAAGTGGGGGATTATAAAACCCTGAGTAAACGTACCACAGTCGCTTTTTAATATTTAACATAGCGTCATCTATTATTTACGGCGAAAAGGTGATAAATGGTTTTACAGAATAATATATTTTCAAATTAGCTAGCGATAATCTATATGTAATTATCGCACGCTATAAATATACTTAAATTAGTATGACGGATTCAACTCATAATAATTAAGTTAAAATAAATATTATAATAATTATATCGTAAATAGTGCTACACTCTTTATGTTGATAATATTTTTTGCAATTGGCTAAATTTGGGGCCATATTTAGCTTAGGAATTTGTCAAGGTTTCAGCACTATGGCTTTTCTTTGATAGATAACTATCTATCTTTTTCACAACATCAAAACACTTTCATAATAATGTTCTGTCTTTCAATTCGGATAGTTCTTATCTTTATGACGATGCAAGAAACTTCAGAGGTAAACTTACAACGATTCAGGTAGAAATAAACAAAACTAAATGACACAAGAGGATATTTGGTAATATTTAAAATGGAGGTTTGAACACAGTGAGCTATCGAATATTCTACAAGCCCTTTTGCAATTTTATAGTACAAATACACAAGTTCTAAGCATCGTAACTGCCTTATAGGAAATATGGTATTTGAATGTTCTCACCGACTGTTAAATCGTCTTTGTCATAAACTCCTGTGTTGGTTTTGCAAGATGAACCGTCTCCTCCGCATTGCCTACACTGGTCCTCTCTGGTAGTCGAACCTAGCATCATGTCACATCCGACTGGCTAAAAATTAAATCAACAGTTCATAAGGTTTCTTATATCATCAATATCTATATATTTTTTTAATTTATTCATGGAAACACCTGCAAATTATGACAGGAAAGAATACATCACTGTTGCAAACATAATATTTTTAAATAGATTTATGATTAAAATAAAACAATGATAATAGTAAGTAGACATTAAAATCAATACATGTAGACTATTTTTAGAATTATATAAAAGGTAGAATTTAAGGAAAAAACACAAAATAATGAGTCCATATCTATAAATGTCAATTGAGAAGTCACAGTAATCTTGCGATGGGTAATTTGCGTGCTCGATGGGAAGAAGAAAAGCAGATAGAAAATAAAAAATATTAAAAGATGGCCAAATTAATAAAATAATATACTTTTAATATCCCCTAGGGTACTCAGTGTTATCACCCACTACGGCTTCACACTCCTCTTACGATATATATTATTTACGATAAAATATTAACAAAAGTATATCTGCTACAATAAAAAAATTACCAAACATTCTCCATTAACGCAAACATCAGGAGACTCGTCATTGCAGAGTGTGCCATCGTCAACCTTAGTACTGAAGCGATAATAAAATCTTTCTCTCCGTGGCATGCAGTTCAACTCACAAGGATTTGGACCCTTTGTGTAAGGAACCCATCTGCAATAAACAAAGTATGTCAAGTATTAATATTAGGTATAATTGAATCTTCAGTATCCACTCAAACTTTTAATTATCAATGTTGCACCTATTTACATAGCAAATCGAATAACAAACTTATCTCTATAAAGAGGCTAAATATATCGTTAAAATTTGGCTGACAGTGCTTGATGAAACTTCAATATCACATTATAATCATTAAAAAGTGCAAGTTCTCTCACTTACAACCCATGCTTTTTACTTCAGGCATTTGAGTACATAGATGAACTCAAATAGTTTGAGTTAAATGTGAAATTTTAAAAAAATTCAAATGGTAATTCCTGATTGTAAAATACAAAAGAAAGTAAATTTTTGTCAAAGAATATTACATAAATACACAAAATTTTACTGGATCCTCTTTGCATTTTGTAGATTGCGTGTAACTTTTATAATTGACATGTAATTGCATATAACGAGAGTGATTTTGATCATTGTTTCATTTTTATTTGTATGTAATACCGAATAATAGCCAAAACAAAACTTATTATGAAATAATACAAAATATTTACTCATAGTTTACACCCTCGAATGGTGTCCTGTCATTTTTCGAACATTGTACCGATCTGTAATCCACAGTGCCTTCTGGACAATCCTGAAAAGTAAACATTCAAAAGATAAAACAACTTTTTTTCTCCTTTTTTCTATTATATTAATAATAGATTGTTATAGATCAACATAAAAGTAAACAGAATAGTTTAAACATGTGTTGACACAACTTAACACAAACACTCACTTATTGTTACAATCAGTGGAATGACAAAGCTATAAATTTCAATTGCATATTGAAAATTTATGGCTAAGTTATTGCTACATCAAAAAAATATTTGTTTAATTGTCATAGATCAGTAATTTGTTCATTAATAGACAAGAAAACTTTAATTTCTTGACAAGACCGTTTTTTGCTTTGCTTGTGTGCATTTTCAATAAGCTCATAAATTGTATATATTTTGAAAAGCCTGACAATATGCGATTTTCTGGTTCAAATAAAAAAAATATATTCCTATTCGCGTCTAAAACGGATGTAGAGTTGATCTACTTACAACTAGATACACTTTCATCAATATAATATGATATCATAATTATTTTAGTTTTCAATTCATAATTTGCATTTTAATCTGTAGTTAAAAAATAAAAGATTTTTTAATAAAAAATCGTTTTTAAAATAATTCACAGATGGCAGTGTTAAAAACAATTGAAATTTACAAACATAATAAATTAATAACTATTTTTAAATATTACACAAGAACATATGAAGGATAATAATTGCCGCAGCATCTTACCTTAGCCCAAAATAATAAATAAACGTTGTCAGTATATAGTAACTTACTTTTTTAGTATAAATAATTATTTAGGCATTCATATACCTGTGTATTGCAAGAATAGTACTTCTTTTCGCCACCTCGGCACTGCGGTGAACCGTCTCTTCTAAAATAAAAAGGAAAAAAATAAGTTCTTCTCTCCATTTACACAATATTCACTTTCCACTGTCTATATGTTGTTTCTAATCATTTATTTTTCAATTACCATAACCGAAGTTGTTCTACAAGAACTGAAACTAATTGTTGTTATTCATTCACTCAATCTCTCTTGTTCAGAAAGATCATGAATAGAAGGATGGAGTTAGGATAGAACTAGTAGTTGATTAATCACATTCACTATGCCTTACTTCGGATCGGATCGGATAGGTTGAAAGAAATGGAAACATCCATCCCCATGCCTTGGTACACAAATTTTTTTGTAAAAATCAATTTAAAAAACTGTCCTTACTTGGAATCAAACCGTAAACACGATTACCAAAGCATGGCATTTTGGATGCGATGAACTAATTTATTTAAAATCTATGATTCCAACGCCCAAGAGAGTTCACCACTCGATTACAGTACTGACATATTATAACAACTGTTTTTAAATACATTGTACATACTCATTATTGTTTAGAATGATTTTTATTAAGGATGAAGTTATTAGTAATTACCCTAATTGTTCGCATCTCCTTGACTGCGACGCTACTCCTCCTCCGCATGATCTGGAACAAGCACTGGGTGAACTCCAAGGGCCCCATCCTGACCCTTCACCGCCTGGAAGTACATGTGAGCTCGACAGGTATAACTCTGCTCCCTGCTGCCTCTTTTGCCGTAATCTCACCGTGGCCTAAAAAAATACATGATTATTGTACTATATTTTTATTACATGTGCTGTTTAATGTCAATTTAAATTGCATATTTAATATTTCATTAAGTGTTACTTAATTATGAAAGTGGTAATAACACCTGTTAAACTTTGACAAATTAATAAGTGTGTTGCTTGTTACTGCATGTTTGAAAAGCGACAACAAGCTACTACAGATCAGACTCACTTTCCATACACAATGATAAAACCCGAGTCTCAAGGGTTATATTTACTTTACTGCAGTTGAGCGCTTGGAAAAATGTTTTACCCAGATTCACAGATTTTTCTTAACACAGTTTTTTAGAAAAACTCACTCTGAATCACGTCCTCCAAAACGCCACACGAGCGAGTCTTAACGGTCCAGCTTACCACGGCCTCAACCACCGATTCCGCTCTATTCCAAGACCTACGCTCGACTGATTTTAAAAATATTCTGATAAATGGATTTTTTGTATTTAAATTAAAGTTGGACGACGGCTTTGTAACTTTTGATAATTACTGCGACTAATGACTGAATTTACTCATTGCTTTGTCAAAACACCACATTTTATGATTTTTGCAATTTTAGGGACGGTTACAGGTGATTCTGAACTTTTTTGATGGCCCAGGTCCGTCCAATAAGTTTGGGCGGTGTCATATAATATTTGTATATGGAATATATTTCCACAACATTTAAAATGTTTGAAACCTAACTTTTTTTTACGTCACCCTCGCGTTGAATAAGAGATTCGTCATTGTTAAGATAATTTCTTTTAATCTGCTCAGGCTTATATTTTTTTTTTTTGTGTCACCCAGAATTATAAAAGTTTCTATACGTAAAACAAAACGTTTCCCATGAGGTAAGCAATGTGAAACGTGTTATTTCAGTTTTTCTGCTGGGATTGTCTTGGAACCAGCTACCCATTTTAGTGTGCTGATTGTCCCTAGCTTAAGAAATGACGTAGCGTTATCTTTACAAATTCGTATGGCACCGCAAATTTGCTGAACGCTCTATAGTATGCCCTATTAGCTATCAAGTCGGCATGGCCTGTGTATACGACAGCTGGTTGGACCGACTTGAGGAGCTCTTCCCGCTCATTTGACATTAAAGGACAATCTCAGAGGACGTGTCAGCATCACGAATTTCCACATGTGCATGTTGGCCCATTTACTATCCAAGTCTGACGAGCCTTGAAACGAAACCACCGTACCGCAAAATGAACTGGCTCGTCGGGTGATTAGAAATTAACTCTTGCATTATCTCCATTCGCCACTTGATGGTAGGAAAGAATTTATAAGCCCATTCAGCGAGTAGACAATTCAATATTGCAGACGTAAATGATTATTGTAGAGGGTAGACTCTTCTCACGTCACGTCGTTACGTCATGTCACGCCACGTTAGGATTGAAATGAGCAAACCTGTAACGCATTGGCACAGTGCAGTGCTAAAGGATATTCAGGGATCACATCAACAGCGATTTACACCAGTTCGATATAACACGGTCACGCCGTCTCGTCTTAGCACGGTTTCTTTATTTATTACAGAAAAGTAAAATTTTATCCACGCGAATACACACAAAGCACAATATCGTCGTTTCCATTGCAACATTGTATATTTGCAAAACTCAATTTCTTAGGAGTGCATAAAAAACGTATTTGATATTAAATATATACATAACCACAATTTTTGTCAGTTGCGTTATTTTGCATGAATTTAAGGGCGATTTTTGCAGTATTAATAATACAAAAAGTCAAAAACTCATATACAGATATACAATTTTGGAATGGAAACGACGATATATCAACAGTTCCTACGCATAATCACGTAAGTGCAAAATATGTGATTATTATCTCTTTTGCATTTTCGTTGTCTACGCACTTAGTTATATGAGTAGGCAATAAACAACATGGAAAATTACATTCGAAATAGTAGCACTTGAAGAATGTACATGCAGTCGTTACTTTGCAATTGTGTTGTGAATCTTTGAAATGCTATCCTATAAAATGTTATGTTTGCAGATTCGGGATTATACGTAGAGAGTGTCGATAGATGGTGCTTGGTACAAACATTAGTTATTTTTTTGATATTTTGGAACTATGATATTAATTTGGTAAGCGTACGAACGACCTCAGTCGATTTCTTATTATATTAAAATTATACAAATACTATAATTATCATTGGATAAAATATCTGGAGAACAGCTATATTTACTGTCCTCTTTCTTACAAGGTCTTTCTTTAAGCTATATCGCTGTCATGATCAACTAGAGTGAGTGAGTGAGTGAGTCTCTCATGACTAATATTAGTGTATGAATGCACTCTCACTCGATTTGAATGTGTTACGATAAAAAAGTCTCAAATTTGCATTTTTTTTAAATAAAATATTGTTCTCTTTATCATAAGCAAGCAATTCGGAGTGAATTTCTTATTAAAAAAGTTTCCTACCACTGCTCTATATAATAGTTATAAAATACATGGCGCATTGACGTTACCTGTAACGCCATGCATTGTCCTTTTCTTTTTACAGTAAACGGATTATATTATTATAATATTGGGTAATTAAATTTATATTAACTTTGCGACACACCACTGGCTTTACATTTAATCACGCGCGCACGTTTTGCGCGCAGCTTTTAAGAAAGCCCCTCGCAAGCTTTTAAACATGGCTGCAGCTGAACACATTATCATTATGCAGGTTATGCATTACTCCATGCAACAATTGCCATACTTATCTTGTTACAGGCTTAACTACTAATTTAAGGATGCATTAAGTATAATTATTAGCCTCGATAAAAGGCTAAATATACCAGTATTATTATCACACTAGGCATTTTGTAAAATAACGCCCAGGGATTCAGTTAGTAATTACACTATAAAAGCTAAATCTTTTTATTTTGAAATCATGCAGCTCAGGAAAGTGGCAATGAGAAAAATTGAGAAACGTTTTTTATTTTACATTCGTGTAATTGGTAAAGCTAGCTTGCTAGAATTTTGAACACGTCTCAATTGATTATGGCATTCCTTATAATAACTATTTCACAATCAATTTTCTATACAGAGTACTAAAACGAAAAATTGAATTTTTACCGATTCCATATTTAGCCAAACTGTTGACTAACAGCTGAATAGATAATAAGTAATATAAAATTAAATTCTTACGATAATATTTATTACTTTGTACTATCATTTACTAAGAAGAACTTCCCGGGAACACCGCGAATAGCTCTGAGCCTTTGAGACTAAGCGAGCCCCTTGTTAACGTATTGGTAGCCCATCGCTGGTCATAATCAAACAGTTGGTATTAGGGCATTCAAACCCGAACTTCTTTTCTGATCCCGGGATTTAAAAAAGCCAGGTATTCATGTTTGAAATTGTAAAAAAAAATTGTACAAAATATTTCTTTACCACGATAAACCGTGTAAATGAAGCCACGGAAATAATATGAAAATTCTCATACAAAATAAAAATAAAACCCGTGAAAAGGGAATTTGCAGTTCATACAAAATAGGAGGATAGGTAGGTATGTTGCTAAAAATCGCATAAAAGAACATAGAACCTAGGTACCTATAGAATGATTTTATTTTTTTGTCTAGGTATCAGAATATAAATACAAAATCATAACAATTATGAACACGTGCAGTCACACTTAAAATGTTTTTCCAAAAAAAGGATTTCCAAGCAGAATCTTGCGCGTTTATTTTCTTCGATTGTTTTGTATTTTTATTAGTAATTGAAGACATGCTACAGAATAATATAAGACATGCTTGACGCCATCGTTAGAACTATGCTAAAACATATTTTAGCTCAGATATACATACTGTTTTAACCTTTGCGAGAGTAAATGAATTAGTCTTAGACTTTCTATTGGGGAGTGTTTTTTTAACATCTAAATTGTACTATTTTTTTTTTCATAATTGTATGAGTCGTGATAGCAAAAAGGATTAAAAAATATTAAAAAAACATGTTAAATATCGTCGAATATTTAGTCATAAACTGTTTTTAAATATTTTATAAAGCTATAATTTAGGACATCGACTGAGGGTGCTTGATGGAATATCAATATCAAATTTGGATTATTGAGATTTTCTACCCTTTCATGTATTTTGTCACTACCGACCCAAGTTTCGCCTTTCGGCATCTTCCGGCATTCGAGCGCACGAATGGACTCGAACTGACAGACAGTAAAACAGTGTCTAACGAATCAGAATCCACAATGATACCTGAGTTAAAATTTCTAGAATGACCTGAATCCTTATTTTGTAAACAACGCACTAACGGAGTGGCGAATTGCCGCTTTCCAACTAATATTAGAATTACCAGTGATTTTACAATTATAATAGCATTGTGGGTTTCGACGGGATGCAATTCGACAAAAAGATAAATATATACAATCATTCCACATTTAGTGGCATCTGTTAGGTGTTTCAACGTATAGGATACAGCAACGGAGAGTTTGTGGGAGGTTGAGCTGTTCGTTCAGAATTGGCAAGGAATTTAACTGGGCTCTATTGATTTCCAAAATTTATTGATAAAATAATTTATGATCCCCCATGTTTTGATGTAACAATTTAACGCCATCATCCGCAGTCAACGTATGGTTATCCAATAGGAAGTGATTTGCGAATGTCGAAGTATCTTTTTTTAATCTAAAGGCAGCTAAATGTTCTGATACCCTTATATCTAATGTACGTGTGGTTTTACCCACATAGAAATGTTGGCAATCACTGCATTGTAATTTATAAATGCCAGATTTGTTCTTAAAGTTGACTTTATCTTTATTGTTAATTTGTAATTTGTCTAGCGAATTTTTGCTATAGAAAGCCGGTCTAACACTATCAGCGAGTTGTTTTTTAATTTTAAAGCATGTTCAACCTAAATAACTAATTCTATGCCAGATCCTAGGTTGGTCTAGTTGGTTAGTGACAAAATACATGGAAGTGCACAAAATCTCAATAATCCATTTTTTTTTTTATAAAGGTTGAAAAGGTACCTACAAATAGCCATAGATGGAAATGAAATACATTTTCAAGTATATAAACACAGAAATGTAGACGGACGATCATTGACATCCACACTCCTCCACGGAAATTTCGCGCGGACGATCTATATCGTCCATACTCTCTTAAAGGTTAAAAGAGATAGACGATATCATGTAATTATCACTTAACTTTATGACAGATCAAAATTTTGTCAAAGATATATCAAAGTTAAAACATTTATATTTCTGCTGTGGGAGACAGTCAGTTGGAGAGTTCAGAAACTTAAACCAGCTGCATATTATCGGTGGACCTGGTTTTACATATCACTTAGTACGTGACGAGATAATCGTCCTTCACAAAGTTGGTTTATTTTTTCCACTGTTCATTACTCACACAGAGTCTTTGGGATTTATCACAGTGTGGCTCAGGGACTCTCAACTGTAGGGTTAAAAGTTAAAATACAATTAAAAACCGTTGTCATCATATTGTGTAACTTTTCAACAATGTACGCTCCCAAGTGGAGCATATGAACTCCAAATAGATGTATCACAACAGAACTCCTTGCTACTCAGTTGCTTAACCCCTCTTTTTTGAAGAGAGAAGGGATAGAAGGCTTAGGACAGGACTAGTGATAAGTGAATCGCTCTCGCTACGCCCAGCACCGTATTTAAGATCGGATGGGTGGGAAAGAATTTTAAACAACACAAACATCCATGCCTAAGAACTGTCCGTAGTGGGATTTGAACCCGGGATATCCGTAACCTTAGCCAACGATGTTGACCACTGCACCACGGACCTGACGATAATATATATGCATATCAAATTAGAATTATTGAGATTTTGTACATTTCCATGTATTTTCTCACTAACGACCCGGGTTTCGCCTTTCGCCATCATCAGGTATTCGAGCACACGAGTGGACTCAAACTAACTCAAACAGACAGTTTATAACGATTATATACAAAATAAAATAGGACAAATCTTATCGCTGTGTCTAAGACATCAACGTCTGGACTAGTGACCAGCGTGCGACTGAACAGAGGGTTGAGGGGGGTTTTTTAAATGCAGTTTCCAAGAAATCTCAATTTCAAGTTTGGGTGACCATGTACCGATATATATATATATGTTTTTACTATGTGCTCTTAACGTGGAGCATATGGCCGCAGGTATCTCAACATAAGTTTTCTATAAGAACTGCTTGTTACTCAGTTGCTCAACCTCTCTTTTTTCGATGACAGTAGGGATAGAAGAATAAGGCTAGGACAGGACTTGTGGTTAGCTAATCGCTCTCGTACGCCCCGTTTTTGAGAATCGGATGGGTGAGAGGGAGTTTTAGACAAAGATTCATGACTATGAACTGAAATCGATAAATCGATTGAAAGATCAATTTATGAAACTGTCCGCACTGGGACTTGAACCCGAGACATCCGTAACCGTAGCCAACGACGTTACCAACTGCGCCACGGAGCCACATAATATTAAAATCATAACGGGTATTTCAGGTTATAATGTTTACGGTTGCTCACAAATGATCCGTTTATTTAATTTCACATACTTAATTATTAAAGAACACGTATTTATATCTGTTACCTTTGATAACCCCTGGAGTCAACTGTCTCGAAACAGGCTACTAAACCCGTTTTTTCAACGTGGACGAAAGGGTTAAGTTAGATGGCTTATATTAATTATTTTAAATTAACTTCTCCCCTTAAAAGTACAATCAATCTTATAATTCGTTTAATGGCTTATTTATAGTATAACCATTCATTATGGTGTTAAAACATTTGCTCTTTTTAGATGAAAACAATATCTAATAGGATAAAATATCAAAGTATTTAGTTCTGTAGAATTTTACTAGGTAGTTGATAGTTATTGAGGCTTACCGCTATTGTCAGAACTATTTAAACCATTACAAGAAACTCAGGTAATTAAGCATAATTAATAAAATTGCAATGCATTTATTTTAACGACTAATTAATAACACCACGTAAGCTCCTTTTCTAAAAACAAAATAAGTTCCTTAAATGATTTAATTTTAAATAAACATTATGATGTTTGAATACGTGAGATGACATGATATTGTCTATCTCTTCTGAACAGTATATATAGCTAAGCTAAAATAAGTTTAAGTATAGTTTTGACGATGGTGTTAAGTCGAAATAGCTATCAAATTCGTAATAAAATTTTGTAGAACTAAATACGTTAATATTTTATCATATTATAATGGAGGTTTACAAAGTGAATGCCAATTAAATCAATAAAGTAATATCTAGTAATATTATCATATCTGTAAAAAATCATTTTAAAGAGACAATTGTACACAAATATTAGAGTAATTGCTAAAACTAATCTCGCTAGAATTTTGAAAACGTTTCAGTAGACTAAGCATTTACTTTTAAAATATTACTCCTCTGACCGTCTGCTGTAGGGTAGGTAAGGAATAAGTACAGACTTATCATATATTTTTTATAAATAACCATGTCCGCTTCTAATGTGGAGTTTATAATCTCGTAATCGAGTATTTGAACGGAAAATATTCAACGAGAACATGTTGTTAAACATTCAATCAACATCTCTTTTTGGAGAGGTTTTCGACGATGGACTAACAGTCGGGTCTGTCAGCCTCACCACCGGTCATTTCGGTTCGATTACAAATAATTTATAGAGTTCACGGCGTCCTATGAAGAACGAGTGGATCTCAGCTCATAAATTGTATTCTATTTCACATATAATATTTGACTGTCTGCACAATAGACAAGTCTTTGGAAGGAAATAATTGAAACACAACCCCGTAATTGTGGTGTGAAACCCTAGGGGTAGATTTTGGGCTCAACGATGAGTACCATTGGACATTGGTTTCTAAGCTTAATTTTTGTACCCCTCATATTTAGAAGAAAAATCTTGAAAATAATAAACACATTTTAAAATATCAAAAATGGTTACAGTATATCGTAATTCGAATTTACGAAGGCATAAAGGATCGATAGATTCAAGTTTTTACGCCCCCTACTTTGGAAACCTCAAAATATCTATATATATATAAAAATGAATGTCTGTTTGTTGGTTTGTCCGGATCTTATAGGCTCCTAAACTACTCAACCGATCGCGACGAAACTTTCAGGAAGGACTTATTGTGATCATGCCGGGAAATATTATATAAAATAAATGTTTGTTTGTCCTTTACGCGTTCCTTTAACATTCTTACGATTTCGATGAAACTTGAGTTGTTGTGCACACACCCGTGAAGGGTTCTAAAGAAAAAAAATTGAAAATCTAAAATTGAAAAAAAGAATCAAATACGTACATACAGCGACATCTAGGAAAAACCTTATGATTTATTCGTGTACGCACCAGACGAAAAACAAAAATATTGTGTTATAACAAGTGTGATATTGAAACTCGGGTTCGGATCGGGCCAGACCTGAAGATGGTGGGCTCGAACCGGGTAAGTCTATGAAATTTCGGCCTGTGCAGACCTCTAATCCAAAAGCAGTTCAATAAATAGAATTAAAACACAAACCCTTTCTTTCTTTGAGTGGCATTGCAACGCATGCCGGGTACTCACTAGTCTTATATATAATATTCCAGACCGTTCTGTAGACGCTTTATTAAAATCACATATCACATGTAGGTATGAAATTTTCTCATGACGTAAGCGCTCGCGGTGTAAACAATGCACACACAGTTTTGACGTACCAGCTACTTTAGACATTCAGTATTTCAATTTCAATCATTTATGGCGTGTACGGTTATACTAGTTTATATATAAATATTGAATTAGCGATTATGTAAATTAGTAATGTCCGATTCAGGTATTCGCATCCCGATTCGCGGATCCGGGTGATTCAAGGCGATCTTTATGTATCACGCTTTTATTTAATAATTAAATATTGATGAATCAGTTGAAAACTAAACGATATTGCGCAATTTGTATACTTTATGAGATTGTAAAGATCGTTTGAATTTCGCCTACTTATAAAAGACAGTTGTTAAGTAGTTATGCTACTTTATAAATTTAACTAGGCTTACATAGTTAAGCTCGTAAATTCATTTAGCTCATTATAGCAAACATAGATAGCGCCACTTGACTCAAATTTGTTCAGCGATGCGCGAACAATTTGGAGGGTGTATCAAAAAAACGTCAATTAATTATTCAAAATAATATAATACATTTCTAAGATATTTTTTTATTTGTAATATTGTAGAGTTGCCAATTTATAATTTTACACACTGCCTATAGAATCTAGGATCATGGAACCTATAAATACTTATATGACTTATACACACACACGCTCTATGTAAGGTGTACCTAGACAAATTGAGGAGGTATTATAGGGTCTTTTTGTGCAGAATACAGAAATGAATTTTTCACGGTCTTGTTTACGGTAGAGCAAATTTTTTTTTTAATATTGTGATTGGTTACATGGGTAGAACATTTTTTTGTGGACGTGTCAATATCAGATTGCTGTAAAATTGAAAACTTTTTGGTTTATGGGTCGTTGTTCTAGCTACCACCTCAATTATTATTATTTTTGACTATGTTCGCTCCCAATGTGGAGAATATGGACTTCTAATGGACGCTTTCTCAACTGAAGTTTTTTTTACGAGAACTACTTGTTACTAAGTCAGTCAACCTCCCTTTTTCGAAGAGAGTAGGGATGGAAGGACAAGGCTAGGACCAGACTAGTGGTTAACTTATCACTCTCACTACGCTTCGGTTTTAGAATTAAGTTGGTAAAAGGAAATTTTATATATTAGAGACATCCATGCCTACAAACATAGATCCATAAATCAATTTATGAATTTGTTTGTACTGGAATTCAAGCCCGTAAGCACTGTAACCGAGACCAACGACATTGAATTCTCGGTAACACTATTTTTATTATTATAGGCATAATAAAATAGTTAGATGAGCCTACATTTTTCATTTCATATTATTGCCAAGATGTCATTATCTCAGTTATTATTGTGGATTGGCTACATTCAATTTGTATGTTCTTAAACCGATCCATGATCTTTATTAACTCCGTATTGGTACATATAAAATCAGCGTGGAATTGACGAAAAAAGAAGGTATCCAGATTTTTTTTTGTATGAAATTCAGTATTTTTAAATCAAAGATATTGAATTGTACCTTACACCTACAAATTGACAATCCCATTACAACTGTCAACAATAAATGGTTCATCCAACCGTAAATAATAACATTGCAAACTTTATACCATTAAATTACTAACACTGAATTTGAAGCACCTTCATAAATAGGCCCAAACGTTAATTTAAACCAATTTATATAATTTAACAGTATCTTGGTCTCTTAACAGCTTTCTTCAATTTTAAAATTAAATTTTTTTCTGTGTTTTTATTAGTTTTAGTTGGCAACACTGTGTATTCAATTTTATAGCATGCATCACGATGTAGTGATCGCGCGAAACTATTATAAGTCCACATTTTGTCGAAATCGAATAAATGTACCCACATGTCGATCGTCCAGCTCATTACTGAGACATCTCCAAATTACCCATATTGAGACAAATGGGAAAGGCAATATTCAAATAATCACCATATATGATTTCTACCCGAGTGTTATACATTTTATTAACAGGTGTTTAACAATTAGGTACTTTCCAAGTATAGTCAGTAGAAGGATATTTAAAAATATTTACTGACCCAGAAATATAAACATTTTGTTTAATTCTTTGGGCTAGTATTATTTTGGTGACATTTTTGAGTTATACAAGTTCTGAATCAGATATTGTGCGAAATGTTACATATGACTGCACATTTTTTGGAGTTGTCTGACAAATGAACAGGACGCTCGATGTCCTATAAATCACTGTTTCTTAACCGGTGATCGGCGAAGATTTTCTTAAATCGCCAAAAATTTTCTTAAATGTAGTGTTGCAAAATTAATTGTTTTGAATAAACAAACAATTGTATTTTTTTTTTCTAGATCCGCTCCCAATGTGGATCATATGGTCTCATAATGGAGGTATCTTAACAGAATTTTTGTACGAGGACTGCTTGTTACTCAGTTACTAAACCTCTCTTTTTTCGAAGAGAGTAGGGATAGAAGGATAGGGCTAGGACAGGACTAGTGGTTAGCTAATCGCTCTCCCTACGCCCCGTGAGGATGAGATGGGTGGGAGGGAGGACTCGGACTACGAACAGAAATTCATAAATCGATTGATAAGTCAATCTATGAAAACCGTCCGCACCGGGAATTGAACCCGAGACATCCCCGTAACCGTAGCCAGCGACGCTACCAACTGCGCCAGGGACGCCGACAACAATTATATAAATATTCATTATATTATTCCAATGTTGATGGTCCGCAAAACCTTTTTTGATTTTTTGGTGGTCCTCGGATGTAAAAAAGTAAAGAAACAGTGCTATAAATCACTTCACAATATATGTAACAATATTACATAACATGCAAAACCCGATAAAATCATACGAAAAAAAATGTTGTTTCAGTTCAACTTGAGTGAGTGAGAAGTGAATATGGATGTGTCGTTGTGTGTATGTAGATGAGGACCCACTCTCAATTTTAACGTTTTAAATTTTAAATAATTTATGAGAAATTGTACTTACATTTAAATGCCTTCCTGTGGCAAAACTGAAATAGGTTGTTAATATGAATGATATAAGCGCCAAAAACCTGAAACAAAAAAAATATATATAAATATATAATACTCATAAATAGATTTACACGGTAGATACGCTCAAAAAAACCGTGTAAACGAATAACATGAAAAAAAAATTATGAAACTAATACAAAATGACATGGGATAAAATCATGACGGCTATGGAGCCGAGATTTCATAGAGAAATTTAACAAAAGGTATTTTGATAGATTTGATTTGAGATTTTTTGCCATATCATATTTTAATACCCCCCTTCTTACAAAATAAAGCACAGATTGAGTCATATAATGAACAATCCCTCCCCTCTTTTAACCCTTCATTGCAATATATAACATCCCTTCACCACAAAATATCGTGATGTCTTTATATTAAACAAACAACATCTAACGGAAGCTTGAACTTTCAAAGACAAAGGCAATGCTTATTAACTGACCAAAAAAAGTGAAAATAAATTATCAAACTGATTATTTTTTAGTAATCTATTACGACATGAAATTGTTGACTCATCATAAAAGATAATTAAAACTTTAAATCATTGAGAAAGGAATGCATCCATCATGAATGCATGACTTGAGATTTAATTTTTCATCGTTTGATTTTAATTAGTCTTCGTCCTTCTAAAATAATAATGAAAATTTGTTTCGTCCTTTTAAATTATCATTAGAAAGTTTATATAAACAGTTGTGGCTTGTATAAGATTATCGAATGCAGAACTGAAAGTACAATTTAAAGGGTTGCCCTGGAAATTCTCCGCTGTACAAATACCTCTCCGATTTTTTTACCATTTTTACGAATGTTGAGTATTTTGACTCCTAAGTTAATCAGTTGCTCAACCTAGAGTAAGGATATAAGGATAGAGCTAGGACAGGACTGATGGTTATCTAATCGATTTCGCTATGCCCGTTTTTAGGATTGGATGGGTGAGAGGGAATTATAGACATCGCAAACATCCATGCCTAAGAACAGAAATCCATAAATCGATTGAATTGCTCGTGCCGGGACTTGACAGCTAGATATCCGTAACCGTAGCCAACGACGTTGAGCACTGCACCACAGACCTGACTCATAAATGTTTGATTCAAAATTTATGAATATGTAAAACTCCGCTTCGATTCTGTTTGCTCCAACCCCACTCCATGCTTCGAGTAAAAAGATTGAATAGGAATTATTTATGTATGTTTTTTTAAGTAATCTTAATTAATTTTCGTGATGCTCATTACCTATTGATAAGTATCATTCTATAAAATAAAATGGCCGACAGCAAATCATGCTTCATTGATTGCCTATTCTAGCTAAAAATAATTGTTTCAGCTCTGAAAATAGTCCCTCGATACTCGCTTGATTATTGGGCCTAATTGGTGACATTATTGTCGCACATTGTGACATATAAAATATATTTTGGAAACTAATTATTTGTTCAGTAAACAATTCCATAAATGTTCAGTGAGATATAATAAATGGTAAGAATAATTATGTCTAGTCAGTAAATGATTTCCAAACAAATATAGGTTAAATTTGGATTATTGAGATTTTGTACTCTTCGATGTATTTTGTCACTAACTTCCCGGGTTTCGTCTTTCGACATCGCACACCGCATTCGGAATTGCATCCCGTCGAAACCCACAATGCTATTATAATTGTAAAATCACTGGTAATTCTAATATTAGTTGGAAAGCGGCAATTCGCCACTCTGTTAATGCGTTGTTTACAAAATAAGGATTCAGGCGATTCTCGAAATTTTAACTGAGGTATCAGTGTGGATCCTAGACGTATAAAATTTTATCTCGTAAATAATATTTATCGTATTTGTATCTTCTATGTAAACGTTAGACACTGTTTACTGTCTGCCAGTTCGAGTCCATTCTTGCGCTCGAATGCCTGAAGATACCCAAAGACGAAACCCGGGTCGTTAGTGACAAAATACATGGAAGTGTACAAAATCTCAATAATCCAAATTTGATATTGAAATTCCATCAAGCACCCTCAGTCGATGTCTTAAATTATAAATATAGGTTAAGTTAGGTTTGGTTTAATTGAAAAACTTAATTTAATAACGGACCATTTTATATAAATTACTTACCGTTTATTTTATAAACTGACCACGTGTATACTGATCATTTATCGAATTAGTTACAGACAACGTAGTATTTCTTACTGACCTGAAATTGAAATAGTTACTGACCTAATAAATGCAGGCCATATATTTTGACTTCCGTTGAAACGACGTGGACTTGAAAACTACCGTTGAGATAAACGCCATATGCTCCACGTGGATGGGGCTAGGAAAGGAATACATAGTAGTTAACTAACCTCGTATTTAGAATCGGATGAGTGAAATAAGATTTCTACAGCATAGACATCCATGTCTTTGAGCACAAATCAATAAATCGATTCATAAAATTTCCAGTAACAGGAATCGAAGCCGTGAACACTGCAACCTGGAAGGATGATCGCACAAGAGCATTGACCTCAATTTGTATTGCGTCATATTTTGGATTTACGGTCTTGCGGTCAACGATCTTAATCGAGAAAGTCCCAGAATTTTACAATTTCAATTCCCATTATTAATAATGTTATTAACAACAGAAAACAGGAATTCTCAGGGCTCTAGGATTGCATTCCTTATGCGAAACCTCACACAACAAAATCAATAATATAATCACTTGACACTTCACGTGTTTGTCCGTCTTTCTCAGTGGTCGATAAACTACTACCCGCTTGTAATTGAATTACCCTCTACAAAATTTTGAGTTACCCACCAAGAAAATATGAAAATATTTTTTTTCATAAAATTATTTATTTATTGAAAACACCAATAATTTTATGTCGAAATGAATAAATAATAATGTTTTATATCACTTTTTAATTTTAAGTAATTAACTGAAGGTTTGAAGATTTGACGATTTAAATACGTATGGTCCAATATTTAACTGTATTATAAAACCGGATGAGATCGATTTAAACGATCTTGAGCTTAAATATTTTGAATATCTTGGAACAAATAATCTGGAATTAGAATACATTGACTTTAAATGGTCAGTTCTATGGAAAAACAAATTTAAAGATCCTCGCCAGCTACTTGAAAACACAGAACACGATCACATGAATGAATTTCGTCATGCTGGGCGTCAATACCAAAAAATTTCTCATGCTTAAAAAAATGTGTTTGCTCTATTATCATCAGCATTTGGTTTAACATATTCTTGTGAGCAAACATTTTCTCAAATGAAATGTGTTCAGAATACTTTGCGAAATAGACTGAAACCAGAAAAACTTGATTGTTCGACTTAAGTATGTCAAATATTGAAAAACTTTCAAAACAAATTCAAAATATTAATTGGATCTCATTTTAAAGACGACAGTACAAATCTCGACCAAATTATGAAATTAGAAAAATAAATTTACCACTTTTTGGAAGGGAAATATCATTTTACACTGGTTTTAAGTTTAAAAATTTTGACCCCGCCACTAATATATCGACATTCCCTTCGTATAAGCCCGTATCTGTAAACATGATAATTTACAGGAGTATATTTCAAAGATTCATAACGCAACTCACCATATTATGTTGTCGATAAAAGCAGTTTTTACTCTCTCCTGAACAATTTCAATTTTGAGGGTCACATAAATTGGCCAAAACACCGTCGAATAGTCAACAACCAACTGCTAAGTTATTAAATGTTGTGTTTACAATTTAAGGTGACTTTTGTGGCCTATAAAACAGCTGATTCAATTTATTGGTCAGCGCACAGCCGAGCGGCCATTAAGTGGAAAGGTCATGTTCCCGTATATTTGTTTTTATTACATCCACATAATAATTAATATGACTCTTATTTGAGTCAGCGAAAATCAAGGGTGGCCATTTCCAAGAAATCAAAAAATGTTTTTTTTATGTTGGCTTATTTCTTTGATAATGAAGAAAGTATTTTTCGATACGAGCGCATCAAAATTAATAAAAAAATACTCGAATGATTTAAGCCGTAAGTTTTGACGGAGAGATAAAATATAAAACGCAATTTGAATTACAAAACATAGGTAGTTGATTCTGTATATAGCTATTACGGCATCATTCAATCGTCAGAAGTATCAGCTCTGACAATGGCGTGGTGCTGAAATAGCTATCAACTGTAGTATATTTTACTTGTGGAACTTTTTGCTTTGAATAATGGAGTTCTACCAAATAAATGCCTATTAAATCATCATTTGTGTTCGAAGTTATGGATTTCTGTGATTTTTAAAATTCTCTCCCACCAAAAAGAGGTCGTTCTCTTCGAAAAGAGATGTGTTGAATTACAAGCAGTCCTCTTGGAAATATATTTGTTGAGATAAACTCCAGCAGGAGTACATAATATATTTCACACAGGGAATGTTGGGAACAGATTGAAAAAACAATTGATTTCTATAAAGCCTGTTAGTCTTACTGCAAAGATATTGTATGTCCAGTTTTTCTTGTTTTGGAAAAGTCAAATTTGAAGACTTGAGATGCATTTGAATTATGCAATATCTGCTCAAATATCCTATTTGGACTACACTATTTTTAAAGGATAAAAATATGGTACAAACGATCAATTTCGCCACAAACTGAATATACAATATCTTGGCAACAAATATCGATGCAATATGCCTATAAAAAGACCAAATATTTCCTGCACATTTCTGATTCATCATCTAACTCAGGGGTTTCCAAACTTTTGAAGTCCCATGGGCCAAAACTTAGCTAGCTCATCATACCAACATACTGTAGTTTTGAATTACGAGGAAATTTGCGTTGGTACTTACCGGCAAGTTTCAAGGACATTTCATTACGGTGGAGATAGCCGATAGCCAACACGGATAAAACCAGCTTCTGCTTGATTTATACACTCATATTTAGTCCTTTCTACAAAAAATCTGGGTGATCAGTAACATAAATTTTCTCTTGGTTTTTTTCTGCTTTCGGCACTACTTATCTACGTGAAAATACAATGGGAGGCCGGATTGGTGGTGCTCACGGGCCGGTGTTGGACCACGGGCCGTAATTTGGAGACTCGTGATCTAACTAGTCATCATAGTCATTTGACCATTTTTATATTTTATTTTACTTATTTAACTTCCTATAAAGAATAATGTGTATATGCTCTTTATATTGTATCAAGACATACTTACATACATTTACCCTTCGTCGATTGTATCAATAGTTCATTGGTTTTTTTTAAATAGCCATAAATTACGAGTGGGAGTGAACCTCGAAAAAAGCGTGCTGCTTTGTTATTTATACCTTTATCCCACGTAGCTCTAATCGAGGGTGCGCCAATAAAATAAAATACATTACGTTAGTAGCAACATCTCGTGATTATTGTCTATCATCACAGACAGCCATTGATATTCACTACCGAATGGAAAATTAGAAACAACAAATTAACCTTAATAACCGTAAAACAATAATGAATTTATAAAGATAAACCATTTTAGTACCACTACAATTTGACTGGTAGTGTCAAAGCCCCCTATAGCTACAAGCCATGCTGTACGGCCCGTGAGTGGGTATTTTTGTAAGTGAGTGGTCCATTATATTTACTTAGAAGTCATGAAATGGATATGCAATATTTACGATATAATTACGATGAGTTCTATCATACTGTAATAATATGAAATAGTGGGTAATTAAATGCATAATAGTATGTTGAAATTTAACGGGAATAAAGGTGTTTACTTACTTTGGAAGAGTTTAATAATTATGAAGCCTAGTCGTAATCAATAATTCTAATTAATCAACGATTCAAAATGTGTTTTTGCCACAAATTACGATTTTAATAAATCTACCCGGTCGCTAGATATACTATCACTCACTAGATATATTATGACGAACGTACGCTATATTTTATTGTGACTATTTAATTATTACATAACTTTCGTATTTGGTGTTTTTCGATGAATTGTGAATTACACAATGATAATGAGAAATAATCACAAAATAAGCCTTTTTAAATATGTAACATTTGACGAAAAACAAATATCGCCATACAATTTGATAATAGCGACTGTGACTCATAGGACTACTCCTAGATTGCGAACTTTTTCACAGCACTGCTTGTAGCTTAAGGTTTTTTTTTGATTCTCAAGCAGTTAATACTACACCAAATCACTCAAATTTTATAGTTTTATTAAAATAACAATATATGTATGTATTTTCAATAATGATAACGTTACATTTCCATTTGTATTTTACAGTATTAGCGACTGTTTTACCAATTCTCGTAAAACAATTTATGTTGAGATAGTACATAAGGACTTCATAATATATGATCCACATCGCAATCGCACATGATTGAAAAACAAATATATAAAACCATCATTCATATTATCATCAATAGATGTCACCACCACTAAAGCTTTAAAGTTGTAGTTTTAAGTTTACATTAAAAATTTAAAACATGAGAATAATTTACTACAATAAACAATTAAACCTTTATGATGTAAGGTTATATTAATAACATTATCTTTTCGAATTACTTGAGGCCGCCCATATCAACTGAACTAAACACGACTCAATAGTGGGTTTCTTTTTATTACAAAGCGATAAATGAATTAATATCGTATCTTTGTTAATGAAACGATGTTCATCTCAACGTTGTATCTATACAAAAAGGAGGCAACTGAAGAACAAACAGAATTGAAAAAGGTCGTGGTTTTATAATTATACAATTGCGCTCGATGATGGCATTTATTATGGTTGTGTATATTAACGGATTGGTTTGGAAAGAAAAGATTGCGTAGGTGCAGGTATGTTACCAATTAAATTAAGTATAAAACTTCAGTTTAATATGAGCGTTGTGGCTTCTACATAATAAGCTATAAAAATGGTTGCATAACGCTTTTTTCGCCAACACCAGCTACGGATTTTAAGCCCGGCGCATTATACAATATAACAGAGGTGTTTAAATAATGTCCATAAGTGACTCGGGAGCAATAATCCAAGATTTGGTTGCTATGCACCAACTTGATCTCGAATGAAAATGGCAAACTATATACTCAATAATGTCTTTTTCTAAAAGTTATTTACAGGGATAACGATACGGTTTTATGGCCGCGACACACAGAGCCAAAAAATATTGGTATATTAAAACGAACAGCGAGCGAAATCATTACACACATTCCATTGCCTCTGTTCGGCGCGGTGTGCTCTGTCACATTAACAATAATCATCCAAATTATTCAATTTTGTTAATCATGTCTGCTCCCTATGTGGAGCAGATGAACACATAACGGTATTTATCTCAACGGAAGTTTTTTTTATGTGAGCTGCTTGTAACTCAATTACTCAAACTCTTTCTTTTGCAGTTTGAGTAAAGAAGAGAATGTTTGATAAGACTAGGACAGTATTAGTAATTAGCTAATCTTTCTCGCTACGCCTCTCTTTGAGAACGGATGGGTGAGAGAAAAATTCAGACACATTCATCCATGAAATCCAATATACAATAGATAGAAATCAATAAATATAATTTACGACATCGACTGAGGGTACTTGATGTAATTTCAATATGAAATTTCAATTGTTGAGATTTTGTACATTTCCATGTATTTTGTCACTAACGACCCGGGTTTCGCCTTTCTGCATCTTCAGGCATTCGAGCGCACGAACGTCAGTTCGAGCTCATTCGTGTGCTGAATGCCTGAAGATGCCGAAAATCTCAACAATTCAAATCAAAAAAACCAATTTATGCACCATTTTGTACTGGAATTCGAACCCGTGAACATTGCAACCGAAGCTAACGACGTTGACCACTCATCCACGGACAGTAATTTGTTTGCCAAACTGGAAAACGTTTGCGTTGAGATCCTTTCGTTCTTCTAGTGTCATCATTTTCTTTACAGTATAGTATAACTAATATTGACCTACCTACAATTGAAAGATTGTGTGAGCAAAAAATCTTAATATTACTATTTAATATTACCAATATCTTAAAATAACTACTCACAAAAGTTGCGTTAAAGCGTGCAATGAACTTGAAATACTGCATAACTTAAATAATTATTACTCCCCTAACTAAATAAACAATGAAACGGAATAACTCATTCATTCAACGCCAGAATTCAATAATAAACTTTCCCGTTGATTTTCCATTTTACTGTTTATATCAGTGTTTATTTTCAATGCTCTTTAAGACGGGTGGCAACACTGCATTTGAATAAATTTTGACGATTATTATCGATCAGAGCATTTCACGCATTTTCTTTGCTTTTTATCATGTCCGCCCTCAATACATATCACAAGAGAACTGCTTGTTACTCAGTTGCTCAACCTCTATTTTTCGAAAAGAGTAAGGATAGAATGATACGGCTGGGACAGGACTAGTGGTTTAATAATCTCTTCTACGCTCCATTTTTAAGGGATCGGTTGGGTGGAAGTGAATTCTAGACATCACAAACATCCATGCTAACGAAGAGAAATCCGTAAATTGATTGAAAAATTATTTTATTAAACTTTCCCAACGACGTTTACCACTGCACCATAGACCTGAAATTACGCTATTATTCTAGAATTAATTTAAACACAGAGTTATTGCATTTTTTTTCATTAATTTCATAAATATACACTGGTGTAAGAACAACATTTTACTAAGATGCATAATTTGGAATACATATTTTATTCAGCACTTAATTACAACTATTATATAATTGGTTGTCTAATTAAAATCCAACATAAATTTACTTGCCAAAACAAACGTGATAAGCAGTATTATCAAAGCATACAATAGTTTTAGGTTAATGGCATTTTAAATGATATAATTAACATAAAAACTTTTTCCTACGCTTGTGAGCTTTGATATCTTAATAGCGATTCAATGTGCTTTCAAAATAAGCTACATCGACAAAAAACGGTAAAGCTCCTCGAGATAATAATTCATTGAAAGCTGTCTGGTATAAACACTGTCCGTCAGACGTTTTTTTCGAGACTGTACATAATCATTCAAGAGAGCTTTGAGCTTTCAACGTAGCAATTAGTCAGAGAGAACTTGATAGTCCGGATCAATTTAATTAATGTTTTTTATACAAACAAAAATGATCAATGTAATGAATGCTCACTTTTTATGTACATGAATTATTTAACTCAGCGCTATAATCACTTCATATAATTATTGTTCACTGAGGATTTCTTTGTAATAATATGTGTTAAGGGCTAAAGCGTTTTGATTAAAAGGAATAATTGTATAAAAAAAAATGTTCTTTTGCTTCATTTTAATGTGTTGACTCTTCTCAGTTGTTGAATTGGAGCGGTTCATCGATCTTAACTTAAAGTTAGCATATATACGATATAATAACAACACTTTAATAATTCTTCTTAAATATAAAGTTCGCATGAAAATCTTTGCACATTGAGACATTTTAGCTAGTGGGACTATAAAAATGTAGTCCACACAATTCGTCAAGGAACTATTTGATTCTGTTTTTATTGTTAGTTTTTTTTTTTAATTTTAAAAATATCTGACATTACAGCTGACAGCTAATGCGCCACAAATACGAGATAAACTCGATGAGAATTTTCATGTCCAAGACCATAAATTTAAATTATCTTAATTTGATATTGACCTTGCTGAGACTTGAACCAGGACTCACCTGATGCCTAAGGCCACCTAGGGCAGAGCTCTTACCACTAGACCACAGAGACCGATTATGTTTCATATAATATTTATTGTCTATCAACAGTATACATGCAGTGTTACCTAATCTTTCTAGTGAACGACAGTAAACCAAACACATTTATGTAATTATAATAATCGCCGTTTCACTTGCGTTCCTTCTCTAACACGTCTCCATTTATAACAGGTAAATTGCAGAAACAAATAACTCACTAAGAATCCAAAAAGTACTGAACCGGAACCAATTCGTTTTCCACTCAAACATTGCTCTATAAACAGGTAGATTGTGAAAATAGATGACTCGTAGAGAATCAAATAAGAATATTACCGAGAATAATTTGTTTTTCCCTACACGGGGATACCTTTGACTCGAATCATCCATTAATCATGTTTAATTGCAACACACTTGAAAGCGACGATTGGTTTTAATATGGAATCTTGTTAAATCTGACGGTCGGAGAGATGTTTTTCTAAGCTACTAATCCGTCTTGTAATGGGTTTGTAAAGTAGAAGGACTAATTTAGTTTACATAAAACGAAAAATATTGAAAAATAGCAAAATTGATCAATTCATGTAGCATAAATTTAATTTGAGATGAGACACAATAGCTTTGAAACTTCCTGTACGAAAAACCCAACAGCATTTTTTTAACGAATAAAAACAATTCAATAAAAATAAACCTCCAATGTAAAACAAATTCAATACACTTTACAATATTTACTACATTAAAGTCCTTCACATAAATCGTCACAGACACTCGACTGTATAGTTGAATATATTTTGTTATATCTTAATTTATTCTAGCAGCTCACCTTACCAGTAAAAACACAACAAGATAAAAAAAACATTAGAGCAAACTCATTAACCTACCTTAATATAGCTGAGAAAACATGGAAAACAGTTGTGTTCGATATAATATGTACATTTTATAAAAAAACCTGCTTTATGTTAATTTAAAAAAGCTTTTTTATTCTAGATAAAAATAGTTCGGTTTACTTTTACAAGAAAAAACAACCATACCACTACTGATGCCGTTAAATAAATAAACCATTCATTGCGTATCTACTCTGTATATAATTTAATCATTTTTGAGTTAATTTAGTTGGGAATATTCTGTTATTCGTCTATCGTCGAAACACATGAAAGTATTAAGGAATAACTTAAGTAAGGCGTGCTAGAATGAAGAATGTGTATCGTCAAGTATTTATAAAAGTATTTTGGGTTGATTAAAAGCTTTTAAATATTTAATAAAGAATTTTAGTCAGTGATAATTATTATTATACAAGTATAACCGCACCCGTCATATATGACGGTATTGAAATTTAAATACTGAATGTCTAAAGTAATTAGTACGTCGGAAATGTTTGTGCGTTGCACAGCGAAGTCTTACGTCATGAGAAAATTTCATACCTACATGTGATATTTGATTATAACAAAACGTCTACAGAGCTGTCTGGGCTATTATATATAAGACTAGTATATAACCGTACCCGTCATAGATGACGGTATGTGCATTGTTTATACCGCGAACGCTTAGGTAATGAGAAAATTTAATACCTACATATGATATGTGGTAATAATAAAGCGTCTACAGAGCGGTCTGGGCTTTTATATATAAGACTATAAGTTATTAGTATAACCGAACCCTTCATAGATTACGGTATTGAAATTGAAAGTCTAAAGTAGCTAGTATGTCGGAACGGTGTGTGCATTGCTTACACCGCGAACGTTTACGTCATGAGAAAATTTCATACCTTATGTGATAATAATAAAACGTCTACAGAGCGGTCTGGGCTGTTATATATATGATGCTTATAATTTTAGTTTAAAAACGGTTTAAAATAAAATACTTATTATTAAATATACTAAATGAAATGAAAATGAATTATAAAAGCTTTTATAAATTATGTTTGGAATGTGAAGCTTGTGACGTTAACGACACAAGCTTCATCATATAGAAGAACGCAAAGATTTTAATAATTTACTGTGATATTGTTTAATGCAATACACACAACTATGACTCGTAACCAGCTGGTTAAAGACGTCCTCATCGGTTGCTTTATCCACGGGCTCGAATTCCAGTACTTTTATGTGTAAAATTTACGTCAGGACGATTAGCTAACTGCTTGTCCATTCCTAACCGTATCCTTATAACCTTACTCTTTAGCTGAAAAAGAAAGGTCTTACAACTGAATAATAAACAGTTTTCGTAGTCCAACTTTAGTTAAGAATTTATAGCAAAAAGCGTTTATTCGTATTAGACCAAAATGTACTTTGTTTTCAACTTGTCTTGTCGAGCATAACTATAAAAAGAATTTCAATCGTCTTCAAAACACATAATAATATAACGTTTATCAGTTGTTATTTTTACGATTTTTTTTTACAATATATTGTTTCAATATAAGTTTTGACTCCTAATTTCTGGACCAGCCAATTCATAACTGGTTCTATTAATAGCTATTCCAGCTTGGTCGGTTGGTAGATAGTTCGCTATGAAAATGTGACAATATAATCCAGGATGCTGATCAAATTCTTTGGGAATGTCAAGACATGGACAACGAATAGGAAAAATTGCTCAAGACGATCAGTCGGATCTGTCGGTCCCGTCGGTCATGCCGACTTGGTTGCATCTCTGACAAATTACAAGGCATTTAAAGAGTTCACGGCGTCCTATGGAAAGCGATTGAAACGCAATTCGTAAAGATATTAACCATTAACTTCCTGCACACTAAAGTGCATGCAAGTCTTTAAGAATTTCTCCTCGGATATTACTGGCAAACAATTGAAACACGCATAACGTGGTTACGCTGCGGAATACACCCTGTAAGATTGTGAAGCCGTAGCGGGTGGTAATGGGTACAACGTTGCGTACACTGGGGCATTTAAAAAATATATATATTGTTTAATCGCAAAAATGTTCAGCATAGATTTTATGAAAACTCTTTCTAACATCATATTTCACCACTTATATTTCCGAATTATAAAACTATTATATTTACATATTTATTAACATCTTCAATATATCTATCTCTTTGATCAAGAATTGCTGTTTTATGATATGACATATCAAATTTGGATTATTGAGATTTTGTACACTTCCATGTATTTTGTCACTAACGACCCGGGTTTCGCCTTTCGGCATCTTCAGACATTCGAGCACACGAATGGACTCGAACTGACAGACAGTAAACAGTGTCTAACGTTTATATAGAAGATACAAATACGACAAATATTATTTACGAGGTAAGATATTATACGTCTGAGAGCCACACTGATACCTGAGTTAAAATTTCGAGAATTGCCTTAATCCTTATTTTGTAAACACCACATTTACAGAGTGGCGAATTGCCGCTTTCCAACTTCTTATGGAATTACCTGTGATTTTACAATTATAATAGCATTGTGGGTTTCGACGGGATGCAATTCGACGAAAGGGTAAATATATACAATCATTCCACGTTTAGTGACATCTGTTAGGTGTTTCAACGTATAGGATATAATAATGGAGAATTAGGAAGGTTCAGTTGCTCATTCAGAATTGGCAAGGAATTTAACTGGGCTCTATTGATATCCAAAATTTCTTGATAAAATAATTTATGATCCCCCAGGTTTTTATGCAACAGTTTTACCCCTCAGTCGATGTCTTAAATTAAATGATATGACATATATTGTCAGCATTTGATGGTTGCGTTTGAAAGAAGCTGTGATTGCAAAATTCGCGTAGCAGGAAGATATTGCTTATACATCCGGTCTTGTTTCGCATCTTGCGTGAATCACCAACACATCCCGATAATGTGATCAACTCTCCTCTATCTATTTCTGGAACATAATAATCATTTCTTACATCGCCATGTCTAGAAATTCGATAGTTAACACCATAGATCAGAAACCTTTTCTCCGCGCCAACATTACTAAAAACTTATTCATATCAAACAACACTTAGCGGATGTAACAAGGGAAAAGCGTTATTTGACTAATGAATATAAATTAATAAAGATTAATTAATATATCGACACATAAAAATTAGAAATTATTTTTAATACATGTGGTACAGGACTCCTTAAAGAGATACACAAATATTAAAAGAAATGACAATAATTGGTATAATATGTAATATTTTATTATAATGTATAAACAAACTTGGTTATTGCTTTTAAATAAATGATATACATACATAAATTAAAATCTCAATAAATATAATACGTCATAAACATCCATGCCTACGAACAGAAATCCATAAATCGATTTAAAAAACAATTTTTAAAACTGTTCCGTATCGGGACTAGATTAGATTAGATTAGATACCCACTAGTCCTGTCCTAGCCCTATCCTTCTATCCCTACTCTCGTCGAAAAATTGAAGTTGAGCAACTGATTAACAAGCAATTCACGTAGAAAACTTCTGTTGAGATACCTTCATTAAGAGCCCATATGCTCCACATTGGGAGCGGACATGGTAATAAATACCTAACTCAATATTGAAAATTTTAATTAAATGCTTAAAAACAAGAAGAATTCGGAATTAAAAAACAGTATTTCAGTACACAACATTAATAAACAAATGAACCAATAAGAAGTGAACTGAGCCAACTGATAGACTGACGTCATAATATATGGCCTCCTAATGCAAGTATCTCAACAGAAGTTTTTCTACGAGAACTGCTTGTTACTCAGTTGCTCAACGTCTCTTTTTCGAAGAGAGTAGGAATATAAGGATAAGGCTAGGATATGACTAGTAGTAAGCTAAATCACTCTTGCTATGGCTTTAGTATCGGATGGATGGGAGGTAATTTTAGACATCACAAATGTTCATGACTACGAATAGAAACTGTCCGCACCGAGACTTGAACCCGAGACATCCGTAACTGTAGCCAACGACGTTGGCCACTACACCACGGAGCCGACGTCATGAAGTACCTATCATAAAAGTTAAGTGAGCTAATTAAATAAATATTGCAAAAATATTTTTTTCTGTAAGAAGTTAAATTTAATAACATGTAAATTAATGTAAGAACATCATTTTACTAAAAGTTTCACTGTATTCACTTGGCTCACTTCACTTCTCGAGGGCTCAACTAATGGATTAAACGGTTAAATTCATGGATGGTTTTTTATTTATTTCTTTCAACAGTAAGTGTATTTTTTAAAAAGATGAAAGAAAATCTGGATACATGATTCGTGATTATTTTTGCAACACGTATAAGGGTATCTCTTAAGGTAGTGATTTAAAACTTCCACAATATACTATATTATTGAGAAAGTGTGATTAAATTGTAAGGGTAGCAAGACAATGAAGACACTGTATCTAATAATAATTTGAGACAAACTTTACATTCTTACCATAAATAATATCTGAGAATATTTGAATATTATTCTAACGGAACGTGTACCATTAGTTTGCCGCCATCGGAAATAGTCTATGGTTCAACGCACATGGTCTAGCATGCTGTATTTTGTATCATAAACACAGCATTCCGCAAGGAATTTATTTTTAACATTCGCAGAACATACCTGTTAATAACTAGCTGACTATAGAACTTTGCACTCCGGCACTAAGGTCCGGCTCTAGGATTTAGGATCACGGTTCTAGGATCCATACTGGACATAAACGGGATCCACACATACCAATACATTAACACGCTCTATGTGTTATACAGAACGCGTATGTGTGTAGTAAAAAGTCTAATTCCCTCCCACCAATATTTTAGATGAAAATAATGTCAAATTTGAGTTATTGAGATATTGTACATTTCCATGTATTTTGTCACCCGGGTTTCGCCTTTCGGCATCTTCAGATATTCGAGCGCACGAGTGGGCTCAAACTAAATCAAACGGACAGTTTATAACGACTATATACAAAATAAAATAGGACAAATTTCATCGCTGTGTCTAAGAAATTAACATCTGGACTAGTGACCACCTTACGGCTGAACAGAGGGTTTGAGGGGGGTTTTTAATTGCAATTCCAAGAGATCTCAATTTCAAGTTAGAGTGACCATGGACCGATGTATTAATATGGGAAATTCATTACTTTGATTGTTAATTTATGTTTAGTTTTGATTGTTAATTCATGTTTTATTTTTTACGGACTCATCTCACGTACAGGGTACAATAGAGGAGAGTTTGGAAGATTCGGTTGTTCGTACAAAATTGGTAAGAAATTTAATTGGGCTTTATTGATTTCCAAAATTTCTTGATGGAATAATTTATGATCCCCCATGTTTTGATGCAACATTTGGACCCCATCATCCGCATTGAACGTATGGTTCTCCAATAACAAGTGATTTGCAAATGTTGATGTATCTTTTTTCAATACTTTCGATGTTGATTATTCGAAATACCTAAGTTCCATTGTTATATTTATATTAAGGTTTCTTTTGATATTTACCAAAATTCAATAAGTAAATCAATTTTAATAGCGATTGTTTAAACATTTGTTCCAATTTAAAAATCCCCCCTATAGATTATATTATTAGATTTGATAAGAAACTTTAATAGCTCCACCGTTCTAAATAAATATATCAATTTGATAAGGTTAAGGTATTGCCTACATCAGGCCTGTGAATTGTTTTTGGATGTAGGGCCGAAATTAAAATATACGGGCTGCTATCTGAAATTAAACATTTTTTTTAATTATGAAGAAAGTAGTGAATGATTGCACTTTCAGAGTATTTTTTTGCACTATTGCATTTTTGTTTCAATGAAAATAGTAAACTTCTCAATCCTTCAAAACCCCGAGTTTGTAATTGTTTATGCGATTATTTTTCCGATTAAATAATGTTAATAGTCATTATTATCTAACCGAGTGCAACCTCGGTCAGAACCAAGTGCCACTTATTCAACGCATGCATACTGACGGTGTTGCTTTACGGTTGCGAGTCATGGCACATCACCAAGGCACAGGGTAACCGTATACTGTGCTTTGAAAACAGATGTTTGCGGCGAATACTAGGGGTACGGTGGTTTGATTTTGTCAGGAACTCGGAGGTAAGAGAGTGAACGGACCAGCCTCTTATTACGTCCAAAACAAAAAAGCGTCGATGGACCTGACTTGGACACGTGCTGCGGATGCCCCAGGGGAGCCTGAATCCTGCCTGTCTCTTCTACCAACCAGGTGGATTCCGTCGCCCTGGAAGGCCGCTGATGACCATCCATATGATGTATTCGGCGGAGCTACGGGACGCTGGGATGACCTGGGAGGAAGCGAGAAGACTGGCGGGGGACAGAGAAGCTTGGAGGAACCGCGAGATGGCTATATGCTCCGAATAGGGAGCGGATGTGGTTAAAAAAAATTTGTCCAACCAGACATAGTGATAATAAATTTCCTTTTGTCTTGTATATATATATATTTACCATGTGCGCTCCATGTGTGAAGCATATGGCCTTCTGATTGAGGTATCTCAACAGAAGTTTTCTACGAGAACTACTTGTTACTCAACCTCTCTTTTTTTCGAAGAGAATAGGAATAGAAGGATAGGGCCAGGACAGGACTAGTGGTTAGCTAATTGCTCACGCTATGCCCTGTTTTTAGGAAACGATGGGTGGGAGGAAATTTTAGACATCACAAGCATTAATGACTACGAACAGAATTTCATAAATCGATTGAAAAATCAATTCACGAAACTGTCCGCACCAGGGCTTTAAGCCGAGACATCCGTAACCATAGCCAACGTCGTTGACTACTACACCACGGAGTCGACATTCTGATATCCAATCAGTATTAAAATTAATTCAAACATCAATGTAGTTCTTAGACTTAGTGATAATAAATTTTCTTTTGTCTTATTATATATTAACGATTAGTGAGTATCCGGCATGCGTTGCAATGCCACTCAAAGAAAGAAACGGTTTGTGTTTAAATTCTGTTTATTGAAGTGCTTTTGGATACTTTTCCCTTCTGGTGCGTACACGAATAAATCAGAAGGTTCTTCCGATATGTCGCTGTGTGTACGTATTTGATTTTTTTTTTCAGAAACCTTCACGGATGTGCGCACAACAACTCACCAAAGTTTCATAAAAATCGGATTAATGTTAAAGGAACGCATAGAGGACAAACAAACATTTATTATTATATATATAGATATAAACTATTTCCTAATTGTCAGTTCGTGTGCACCCGCCTAATCGAATGCCTGTAGATTGGCGAAAGGCGAAACCCGGGTCGTTAGCGATGAAACGTATGTAAATGTAAAGAAATTGAATTATTCAAATTTGATATTGAAATTCCACTAATGACAGTCAATATCTTAAATTATGCACGTTATGATTATAATTGATAACATTTTTTATTCCACTGGTTATGTTACTAGGTGTGAAACGTTCTGCAAATCGTTGAAAAGCACCTTCAGAATGGAATAATAAAATTGCCATTAAAAAAAAGGAATTTCCACAAAGTTATCGCTGGATTCTTCGGACGTAATTAACGTTTAATCAAATAAAGCTGTAACCTAGCTAACAACTTGCCAGAGTAAACATTTTCCCGATACACTTGCGGGGGAACTTGACTGTTCGTGATAATTTCCAGATGCTTGGCGAAAGTGTTTCCAGTAAACGCTTTCATTTTCTTAGTTACTTTTACGCCCACAAGAATATTGGAATTAAGTCTCTCGAAAGATATTTAGGGACTTGGCAAGTTAAAATGAATTCTTTAATATCAAAATATCACGAACAATCCCTGATAATAATTGAGAAATTTTCCTTACTGAACACCCATTAAATGTTTGTAAGATTTCCTTAATAGTTTCTCCATTCAAATCTTAGCTACAATTTTTAGTTAATTCGAGTTCATTCATATACTCGAATGTCTGAAAATGCCGAAAGGCGAAACCCGGGTCGTCAGTGACGGAATACATGGAAATGTACAAAATTTTAACAATTTAAATTTGATTTTTTATAAAGTCCATCAAGCACCCTCGGTCGATTTCTTAAATAAGCTATGCTTAATGCATGCGTAAAAGGGATATAAAAATTTAGTTTTCACCCTCGGTAGAAACAAAAATAGTTAGGAAAGTAAGAGTCCACTTTACAGGTTCCACTTACATATTATGAGTAGGTAAATGTAGTTATGACTCCATTTATCCATTTCTCAAAAATTATCCTCAATTACATAGTGATTTGTCGAAAGTGCCAAACTTTCGTTTTACAAAAGTATTGTTAATTTATTTAATATTATTTTTTATTGTACCTCTGCGAAACGTTTACAGGCCGTCACTGAATATTTTAGTGATATCAAAACTAGGGACAGGAAATTGATTGAATTAGCATTTAATATAGATGGTAGAATGTTTTTGAGTAAAAGATATATTAGGTTCTATAAGATTATGTAATATTTTTAATGGCTAGTTTGACATCACCATCATCAGAACTACGTTATTTATAAGATTTCTAAATCTTTCGATTCCGATAAAGAGACGATATAATATGGGAGACAATTACAGAAGTCAATATTTTAATAAGTCAGAAAACATTGCTACAAACAAAAGATATGTTAAGTATCTGATTGCATAAATCTGAATTATGCTTTTTTTCCCTCCTGTATTTGAAGAATATTATATCGTGTGTTTATGAACAATGTCCTTTAATACAAATTTTGAGAGTGACTATGTGAACACCTGTCGATACTTTAATATGAAAAAATAAAAACAAAATCCAAGAACTTCACTTATGTGATTATTCACCCAGTTATGGAATTATATAAATGTGTTAATTGTTAGGTATGCTTAATCAACATCACGAAATGCACGATATAAATAATAATTTCAAAATATTGATTTACTATCGGAATTCTCTACTTAATTCGAAATATAATTATCTTCCTGGTAGAAATTATTAAAACCCATTCTATAAATTTGACCCCATATAAGGTCTGTTCACCGTTTGGATCCTTCAAAAAAAGGGTCCAGAGATCCTGTTTGTATTTTAACGACCTCACGACTGCCGGGATATCAGAAAGTAAAAAAAAAATAACAGGATAAAAGACATTGTCGAAACTGGAAATTGTTATTATCCACCTTCCCAATCGTGGGCGGTGTCTGTACCTACAGACTATCCCTGCTCTAGGCTCTGGTTTCCCATAGCTATGATTATCAGTTACCAATCAACGTGCCGCGAGATAATAACAGATACCAATCTTCACAATAAGAAGAAGCGAGTGGATGAAGGCATCTCCACACGTTTTTTGAGACGACAACTACGTGACATTGAGTTAAAACCGCTTTCTATTTTGTGAAGATATTTTGGGTCATGAAATGTGTAATATTTTAGATGGATGCTCAGCTGATATAAATTAAAATTGCCTATACTCAGATTTTTTTTCGTTATTTACGTTGGTACTAATGTTTTTATACAGTTATTATATCCACATTTGAGTGAATTGCATGAAATAGTATAAAATATTTTTATTGTAATGAAAAAATAGGAAAAAAGTTTTTAGATAAATAAGAATTATTTATAAACTTTACTATTTTTGAATAAAAAAATCTGCCGCTACAGCTCACACCCAAGGCGCCAGATATTTAAATTCAAATGAGCTCAACTCGATGAGAAAATAAATCTCAAAATCGAATTTACAAGAACTCAAATTTAAGAGTTTTACCCAGACCTATCTAATTTCTAGGGCACAACTCTTATTACTAGACCACAGAGGCCTACATAAATATAGTTAATAGCTATTTTGGTATCACGTTATTAAAATAGTTCTTAACAATGGCATGAAAACAAAATAGTTACCAATCAAATTTGAATTATTGAGATTTTGTACAATTCCATGTATTTTGTCACTAACGACCCGGGTTTCGCCTTTCGGCATCTTCAGGCATTCAAGCGCAAGAATGCCTGAAGATGCCGAAAGGCGAAACCCGGGTCGTTAGTGACAAAATACACGGAAGTGTGCAAAATCTCAATAATTCAAATTTGATATTGAAACTCCATCAAGCACCGTCAGTCGATGTCTTAAAGTTACCTATCAACCAAATAACATAATTCTATAAAAAAAAACACATAAACACTATTTGTACTGATGTTACGAAACATTAGATACGATTGCGGAATTAGTTGGAATAAAAATAACAATGTTTTATTTTTATAATACCTTTAAAGTAATATAAGTGAAATCATGTGCTATGATTCGTTACCATAAACCAGCCCTGGTAGAAAGCAAACATAGCAAACAAATATCATTTGAAATTTGATTTGTTCAAATTTTGTACATTTCCATGTACTTCGTCACTAACTACCCGGATTTCGCCTTTCGGCATCTTCAAGCATTCGAGTATACGAATAAACTATAACAGACAAACCCGGGTAGTTAGAGACATAGCTAGTGTAAGTGGTCGAAATTTCAATGATTCAAATTCGATATTTAAATTCCATTCAATGTATTAAAATTTTAAAAAAAAATTTCATTGTTTGTTAAATTTGTTCGCTACGCTTGCAGTCTACCAGTGCTGCTTTACGGTAGCGACACAAAATAAATTGTGCAGGAGAGAGAAAATAGTTGGTATTATAAGAAAATTCCCAATGAACTACGATTAAATTGGTGTCACAAGTTGCGCACAAAAATTTCGATTAAACTGAATTTGTATGAATGCACATTCGCGGAAAAACAGATTAAGCATCGAACGACATCAAAAAATATGTTTTAGTAAAACTCGTGCTGTACGACGAATGATTGTATCCTAGCTGAAATTGACTTGAATACTTGTTGCAGTTTAAAGTATGGAAAACTAATATGAATGTATTTTTATGGCCAAGTCTGAAATAGAAGCATTTATTGACTCATAAATATTCACAGCGTGTACTGTTAGCTGGAAGTTTATTGCGAAATCATTACTACCTACCGTTCAAACTATTCTGGAATCATTTCCTACCTTAGAAACATATTATTCCTGTATTATAAATAATGAACACTTGAACTGTTGAATATTATTACTTGTGGGACATTTTAAATGAGGAGTATTATCTTGATAACCGAATCTGTATCTACGCCGGGACGACAATGTTTTACCCGTCACCATTTGCTACATATTCACCCTACTTGGAGCATATGGCCATCACACCTTCACGATTCTTTGTCCCCCACCAGCTTTCTAGCATCGTCACAGCGTCCCGTAGCTCTGTCGAGTACAGCCTATGGATGGTCATCCAGAGTGAAGGAATTCATCTGGTTGGTACAATAGACAGGCATGATTGAGGCTTCCCTGGGGCATCCGCAGCACATGTCCAAGCTAGTTCCATCGCCACTTTTTCTATTTTGGACGTAATAAGAGACTGGCCCGTCCTCTCTCTTACTTTCGAGTTCCTGACAAAGTCAAACCACTGTACCCCTAGTATTCAGTGTACGGTTTCTCTATGCTTTAGTGATGTGGCATGACTCACAACCATAAAACAGCATCGCCAGAATCAATGTAGTTGATAATATTTACTTATATGTTGAGCTCCTGCAGTATCGAAGCATTGATACCATTTTCTACTGAAGACTCCTAAGCTTTCACCTTCAATGTATATTTATATTGTATATACCAAAATGCGTCTAGTACGATGGCCGATCTACTCCTATGCCTTTACGGCGTAAAGACAAGGACTCTAAAAGCGAAAGACTAAAGCGGCTAGACGCGTTTGAAATGTGGTGGTCCTGGAGAATGATGCTCCGTAAACCATGAATGACCAAGCGCACAAACGGAATTATCGTGAACGAGCTACAAATCCAGAATAGAATCTCGGCCGTTTATACAACAAACAAAATTCAAACGTCACAAGAAAGGTCGAAGACAGCAGGGGACACCGGACGAGGAAGGACCAAGTGAAGGGACGCCACAAGCCTCTCCTTACCGATGGCCCACAGAGTAGTGGAGTGCACGAGCGAGTGGCGTAGGATCGTCAAAGTAAACAGAGATGTTATAGGTGGAGGTCACAACCCTCAACAGTGAGGAATACGACTAAATAAGAAAGAATAAGTATATATATTATATACTACACAGATATTCGTTATCTTCTTACTGTTCATCACACTTTGTTTCGGCTCGATAAACATATCTTATATTTTTATTGTTGTTTCAGAGAAGAGATAGGTAAGGTCTGACCTACCTAACCATTATAAAAATATTGTTTTATTTATTTGTTTTCTAATGCGGACCTCCTGCTGCGATGTTCACACTGATCTTTATGAAAGTTGCAGTGGCTTACTCAATAATGCAATTTAATTTATTTTATATAAATATATTTTAAATATAGCACATATTGGATTGAACACACTCAAACACCGCTTAGTTCTTTAGGTCATAATGACACATGTCCGTTATCAGTGTGAAGCATATGGACTGCTTATCTCAATAGTATTGTTTCTTTGAGTAAACAAATATTTTGCCACTCAACCTCGAAGATGGTAAGAATGGAAGGATCGATACAGAAAAAGACTTGTATAGTGGCTAATCGTTCTCTCAACGGCTAGTTTTAAGGATTTAATGCGTGAATGGAAAATTTGAACACGAATCATTAAATCAACTTAAAAAATCAAACACTTTAAAGGGGTTAATTGTCAATTCATTATATCTTTAACATAAAACACCTAAATTTAAGATATCGACTGAGAGTGCTGGATGAAATTTCAATATCAAATTTGAATTGTTGAGATTTTATACATCTCTATGTATTTCGTCACATTTTTTGTACTATTTCCACATTGTAATGATGATCAGGATCGATTTCGGTCATCAGGAGCATTTAATGCGGCTTGATTTTTAATTTCAGATTTTAATTGTAGACTATTTAATTTTGTTTATGTATAATTTGTATGATTATCTGTACATTCTTATCATATTTCTCGAACCAACTGTTTTATATACGTTGTTATTATTAACACTCAATTTCATATAAATAGTGTTGTTAAGGTTTTTATTTTAACAGTAGATAATGTTCGCGATGATCGAAGCTGGTCCTTATCATAATACAAATGTGGAAGTAGTACAAAACAAGTTACAATTTATGAAAAATGTCCGTTCAGGGATTCAAGCCCATGGCCACCACAAGCAAATAGTACGTACGCCCAAAAGCGTTGACCACTTGGCACTTGAACGATAGACTTATGAGCGGATGTTGTTAAAATACTCCGTATTTACAAATTGACAAACATGGTTTTGAAAAAGTAATGTCGAACAATTATTATAATTCAAGAAATATTAAAACTATCATTTCGTCAAGATACTGTGCTATGATTTGTGGTAATCGCTCAAATGCTCGAAAGCATTCCATATTTCATTTTAAAGGGTGTAATTGAGTATAGATAAATTAATATTTATGATATAATAATCTTACTAACCAAAAACATATAAGTATATCGATAAAAATACTTTTAATGTTAATTTAAATAAAAATAGAAAGCACTATTGCGTAGTCTTTCCATGAAGTACGCCTTTGAATTGATCTCCTGGCGGATCTACCACACCCTTTGGCCCTTCAACTTTGGAGGCCTATCAAAGGCGAGCTTTTGTCTAGCGATGAGCTTTTTTTTAACGAAGCCTCGACCTACTTAACTCATGCTGTCATAATCTTCTTCTTCCTTGTCGTGATCTGTTTGTTTGAACCTATTAAAAAAGCTTTCCGTTTTTTTCGGCGAAGTCATATCATATTTTACATTTAATCTTGGTCAAAGTTATTTATGAAGTATATGAAAGAACGTCACCAACTGTGTGCATGACGGGGAAAACCCCCGACGCGACACCATTGAATCGGAATGGTCCAGCATCAAAGATGCAGTTGCGTTAGCCGCTCATGAGGTGCTAGGAGTCAGAAGGAGTGGGCAGCCAAAGTGGATGTCCGACGACACGTGGGGGAAAATTGAAGAAAGAGCGAGGTTTAAAGCACTGAGGGACAGTGAGACAGACCCAGACCGGATCGAGGACCGCCGGACAGACTATCGGTACCAAGATAAGATAGTAAAAAAATCTGTGCGACTCGATAAACGCCGATTCATGGACAACCAGATTGAAGCAGCAGAGACGGCAGCGCGCAGAAATGATACAAGAAAACTATTTAGAATCACGCGCGAAATTTGCGGTAGACGACCACCGACCCCCGGGCCCATCCGTAGTCCCCAGCGGGGCAATAGAGTCAAGCGCGGAGCGTGTTAGAAAGATTTGGAGAGATCATTTCTGCGGGTTGCTAAACCGTTCTCCTCCCTCGAACCCCTTTGACATACCCAGCGAAGCCACACTTGTAGATATCCCCCGAGCGCCAAACATTCCCGACCATGCACCGACGCACGCTGAGATCACCTCAGCTGTGCAGCGGTTAAAGAATGGGAAGGCACCGGGCGTGGACGGTATACACCCAGAGTTTCTCAAGTACGGCCTGGAGGCACTCTTGCAACCCTTGCACCTACTTCTCAGTAAGGTGTGGGAGCAGGAGCGTTGTCCGAGGGACTGGGTAAACGGTGAGGTCATCACCATTCACAAAAAGGTGACCCACTCTGCTGCGACAATTACCGGGGCATAACGCTGCTCAGCGTGCCTGGCAAGGTTTTGGCGCAGATAGTCTTGGCGAGAATAAGGATTCCAATAATGTGTATCCTCAGGGAAAACCAGGCCGGTTTCTTACCTGGCCGATCCTGTGCGGACCAGATTCATAATCTCAGATGCCTTCTCCAGCAAAGCAACGAATTCAACAGCTCGCTGGCATGTTGCTTCGTTGATTACGAGAAGGCCTTTGATAGTCCGCACCGGCCTTCCCTATGGGACATATTAAAACTGTACGGAATCCCAACCAAGATTATCGCCATCATCAAATGCATGCACGAGGGCAGTGAATGCTGTGTCAGAATCGGCGACGTAACGACAGAATGGTTTGGGGTCTCAACCGGGGTCAGACAGGGCTGTGTTCTGGCGCCGTTCCTCTTTATAATAATCTTCGACTTCATCCTGAGGAAGTCAATTCCACCCGACCGAGGTTTAACCGTTGCCTCCAATCTGAGGCTATGCGACCTCGAGTATGCTGACGACGCTGTAATATTTGATAAATCTGTCGAGGGTATTCAGGAAACAATGGACAGGCTGCAGAGCAACTCGTATCGCATTGGTCTCAAAGTCAATGCGAGTAAAACCAATGTGCTCTGCAACAGTTTCTGTCCAGACCCAGACTACCCTCTGACGAGCGCGGGGCAAGACATCGAGAGAGTCGACGGCTTTAGGTACTTGGGGGTACACATCACGGGAGATGGCAATCCGCGTAAAGAGCTCGCAATCCGATTAGGGATAGCTGGAGCAACTTTTAACTCAATGCGGAAAGCCTGGGACTCACGGTTGTACTCGGTCAGAACTAAGTGCCACTTATTCAACGCATGCATCCTGACAGTGTTGCTTTACGGTTGCGAGTCATGGCACCTCACCAAGGCACAGGGTAACCGTATACTGTGCTTTGAAAACAGATGTTTGCGGCGAATACTAGGGGTACGGTGGTTTGATTTTGTCAGGAACTCGGAGGTAAGAGAGCGGACGGACCAGCCTCTTATTACGTCCAAAATAAAAAAGTGACGATGGACCTGGCTTGGACACGTGCTGCGGATGCCCCAGGGGAGCCTGAATCCTGCCTGTCTCTTCTACCAACCAGGTGGATTCCGTCGCCCTGGAAGGCCGCTGATGACCATCCATAGGATGTATTCGGCGGAGCTACGGGACGCTGGGATGACCTGGGAGGAGGCGAGGAGGCTGGCGGGAGACAGAGTAGCTTGGAGGAACCGCGTGATGGCCATATGCTCCGAATAGGGAGCGGATATGGTTAAAAAAAAATAAAAAAATATGATACAGCCATGGACAATAGGTGGATTAAGGAAATAACTGACTTAAGCTGAATTGCTCACATTTGATAACTTTGTTATTCCTCTGCCTATGTTACTAGATGTAACACGTGTTTCACTTCTTTAAGAAGTATCTTCAGTCCAACTATATCACATTTATAGTGTTATTTTAATGTACTATTCTCGTTTGTGTCTTACCCCTTCTCCACGTCCAGTAGAAGGAAATATTCGCACACCACCATTCATTTTTATGTTACGAGTTAGCATCATTGTTAACCTTAGAAATAAATAGCCTTGCGATATAGTTAGTCTGAAGATGTCTCTTAAATATGAGCAAAACACGTGTCACATTTAGCAACACAGCCAGTGGATTAGAAAAGTTATCGACTTTAATTTTATGTTAAGAATTAATTTCCACAAAGCTACCGCCGAATCCATGGAACGTATAAAAGGATTTTACATAATTATATATACATACGGCCATTGTATCAAGTAAACTATGAACTGTAAATGCATTTAATCAGTAGATCATCAATCTAAAGTACAGTTTTATTCGATTTTTTTAACTTATTCTTATCGCATTTATATTCCTTTCCTAGATATATCCTACCTATGTACATTCTTACTAAATATTCTGGTCAGCTAAAGACTATGAGTAATGTCCCTGGTGTAGTGATCAACGTCGTTGGCTTAGGTCACGGATATCTCAGGTTCGAATCCTAGCACATTACTAGAATTATAGATTTCTGTTCAAAGGCATGGTTGTTTGTGATGGTTCGCACCCACCCGTCCGATCCTTATAAATAAGACGTAACTAGAGCGGTTAATTAACTACTAGTCTTTCTATCTCAAACTCTATCTTTCTATCTTCTTCGAAAAAAGAGAGGCTGTGCAACTGAGTAACAAGCAGTAACAATATGTAAGAAAAACTTTTGTTGAGATACCTACATTAAGACATGGTTAAAAAAATACTTTGAATAAGGAAAACAATTTAGTAAAACTTTACGAATACTGATTATAACTGTTCAATTCTCATTAAGAAAGGTTCATAATATTAACCATAAACTTATTTCTGAAGATATAGACAAGAAGCAATCACATTTTATTGGAGCTTATTTCAACTGATTGCTACTGAAATCAACAAAAATGCAATTCATCGACCTTTTACAGGTATTTAGATAATATGAAAGAATGCCCACAACAGTTAAAAGAGGACCCGCTAGTGCAAGTATATTGTGTATCCCATAACTTATCCCAGGTAAGCTTCTAGTCAAATTTTGAAATAAAAACTTTTATTTGATTGAATGATTCAAGAGCACATCTATTTTATTATATTATAATAAATTTTATATTGGTGATACTACATAAAATCCATAAGTTAAATTGTTCGTTTGTAACGAACTTTTTTAACCGTGCAATGTGAAAGCAGGTTAATACATAAAAAAATTAATAAGTCAGTATAAGATAAATTAAATGTTTTTTATTGATTGATTTACTACCCATTGGATATATTATATTATACAAATGTCATTACAAAGACCAATTGACATAGAGCGTTGTAGGCGATAAAGGAATTTTATTTGCGCATTTTAAAAGAAGGTAATCAATCGCTCAGATAGGGTGAGAATAGAAAGACGTGATAAATAAAGGACTCTCTAAAAAGCTCTTTGCCAAGTGATGAAAGCATTCCTTTGCCTTTGGACACACATTCATCGACTGAAAAATGAATGCATGAAAGATGAAAGGTAAGCATAAGACAATTAATCAAGAGCATTGAATATTTATCTACGGAATCTTCATGATAAAATAAATCTACTACGTAATAATGTAACAAAGATTTGAACTACTGCAGTTGTGTTACTAGAGGGTGCGAACGTCGCCATCTAGTCAAAGCTATCAGGCTTCATTCCTACTCGGGTGCCGTATTGCGTCATAAGCTCGAAACCTGGAATGGTAACCTTTACACATTGATTTCTCAATTGATTTAAGGATATACACCCCAACGGAATGAATGTCTGTGATGTTTTTAAATCACTCAAATCCCGCCCTGTATTCGATTCCTGAAAACAAGACCAGTGAGTTAACAACTAGTCATTTTCTAACCGCCGTCAATATAAGATTTATCAAAATACTTATATTTAGTTTGGATTATTGATATTTTGTACACTCCATGTATTTTGTCACTAACGACCCGGGTTTCACCTTTTGGCATCTTCAGGCAATCGAGCCCACGAATGGACTCGAACTGACAGACAGTAGAAAACCCCTGCCAGTTCTGAATGAACAGCTGAACCTTCCAAACTCCCCGCTGCTGTATCCTATACGTTGAAACACCTAACAGATGTCACTAAATGTGGAATGTCGAATTACATCTCTTCGAAACCCACAATGCTACTATAATTGTAAAATCACTAGTAGTTGGAAGGCGGCAATTCGCCACTCTGTTAATGCGTTGTTTACAAAATAAGGATTAAGGCGATTCTCAAAATGTTAACTCAGGTATCAGTGTGGATTCTAGACGTATAATATTTTATCTCGTAAATAATATTTGTCATATCTGTATCTTCTATATAAACGTTAGACTCTGTTTACTGTCTGTCAGTTCGAATCCATTCGTGCGCTCGATTGCCTGAAGATGACGGAAGGCGAAACCCGGGTCGTTAGTGACAAAATACATGGAAGGGTACAAAATCTCAATGATCCAAATTTGATATTGGAATTCCATCAAGCACCCACGGTTGATGTCTTAAATTACTTATATTTAGGTTTATATAATATTTTTTTTACCAAGTCCGCTCCCAATGTGGTAACATCTTAACGAATTTCTTACGAGACCACTGCTTGTAACTCAGTTACTCAACCTCTCTTTTTTAAAGAGTTGGGTGGGAGGGAATTTTAGGAGTCACAAACATCCATGCCTACGAACAGAAATCTAAAAATCAATTTATGAAACTGTCCGTACCGGGATTTGAACCCGAGACATCGACGTTGACCACTGCACTATAAACCCGACTTAAAATTAAATTATTAATCTGACAGAATCTATAGTGAGAAAGAACACAATATGAGAACACCCCGGATCGAAGAGAGGCAAGCGGTTGGTTATCCGGAGTCCAGGAAGGGCTGTGATCTCAGACAAACACCATTTCAAATCCGGTTCAAAACTTATTTATTTTTCCATCCAAAATGCAGTGGTTTACATTACACAAATATATAAATCCTAACACATAAAATTGATTCTACATTTACATTTACTTAGCAACTGAATTTACTTTATGTTATAATACAAATGACACAACGAATTTAAATTAAGTCCAATGCAAATCAAAAAAAAACAAACAATTCACATCGTCACGTCACCTCCGCCACGAGAGCGCAGCTCGTCCCGCTCGGCAGATCGTTATCGACTGTCTACAAATACAATTAAAAAAAAACTCCCTGCATCGTCGGACTACCCCTTTCCGTCAAAATGGACTCGTCCAGCGGACGTAGCCGGTGGCTATTGAACGCATGGTAACAAGAAAGGGCCGATTCTGCGAATTATTGCTGTTGCCGCTGAGTGATTTCAGTTCTGGACACTAATGACACTTATACTTAACAAAAACCACGGTGTGTCAAATAATATGTAGTTAGAATTTAAAATATACGCAGAAAGGAATATAAAGTATTTTTCAAAAGCCCATGATATCATAATATATACTAAAAATACGTACATAATAAAATCAATCAGATGAAATTTCTTAACGAAATAAACATGTAGCTACATATCTTAATGATGTGAACAATGACGTATATTTATAAAGGTATATTACAATAAAATTTGAATTTTTTTCTTTAAGTATATTTTCAAGAGCGCATCTCAATTTATTAATATTTATTTTATTAGGTCCTTTCCTTGAAAGTTTCGGGCGGCTATTCTCTTTTCAACTTTGAACAATAATTTGTTGAGCTTTGACGCTGCATTCCGAAAAGCTCACCCATCAACATACTTTAATTCCCATGGGGTCGTTACTTTAAACAAATTGTCCCTAACAGATACCGATCTTTTATAAGCTGAGCAGATAGCTACACCTGTAAAGGAACGAACTAAGTGTATATAAACGAAAACACATTTTCGTTTAACCTCTACTATATAGCAGAAAATACATGTATAAATCTGTTTGTCTGTCTGTCTGCTACAAGAACTCCTCCCAAAAGGTGTACAGTAGTGACTTTAAATTTGCACTGACTGCCATTTCTATGTTAACTGTGCTATTTTCAATTTTCAACTTCTATTTTTATTATTAATTCACGGACTATATTATATTGTTTCCTGGATGTTCATGTGGTCCACGGATATTTTCAATTATCAATATTTAACACTAGTATAACCGTACCCGTCATAGATGACGGTATTGAAATTGAAATACTAAATATCTAAAGTAGCTGGTACGTCGGAACTGTGTGTGCATTCCATAACATTTTATTTTATATATACACAACGAACGCCTAGGCCATGAGAAAATTTCATACCTACATGTGATATTTGATAATAATAAAACGTCTACAGAGTGATCTGGCCTATTATATATAAGATTATTATTAACAGACAGACTATATTTAGTGGGTGTTACATGAGGCTCATGGTGATATTTTCAACTTTTAAAATTATTAATAATTGATGTACTATATTTTGTGGACGCTTCATAAGGTATGGTCCATTATGATATTTTCAATTTTCATATTATTGCAGGGGTTCTCAACCATTGGAGAATTCACCTCTACGGGTCGATTTTAGAGTTCTAGGGAGAGAATTGCTACAGCTTATTAAAGATTTCCAATATTACATGTATGCTTATTTGGAATGCACTTTTTAAGTTAGAGTTAGATTATCTTGCCAAGGGGGGAATTATATTATGAACATTAGTGAAATGAGGGAATGGAGCAAAAAAGGTCTAGGAGCCTTGTATTATTTAATGAAAAAAAAATCACAATATGTCACCAAAATAGCGAATTGTTAGAAGCAGTACATAAACCCTGTAAGCTTACTTTTCGAGTAAAGTTCCTTCTAAGTAAATAATAGTCTTTCATTAAAACACACTTAAGTGCAGTCTAAATGCAGCGCAAGAGTTCCCAAAGGTTAATTGAACCTCGTATAGGTAATCACCGACAACGGACAGATACCCAAGAGAGAGTGCTGTAGAGCTTAAAAGCTCTGTGTGATTATACTGCTAGTCGCGAAAGCTTTAATCCATTTATACCACGTGGGCGCACATTGAAAGACAGTAAAATTTATTATAGTATTAGAGACATTCGAAAAACTACTTCTACATTTTCTATAATGATCATAATCAGTGTTTTCGAAACTTGTACTGATAATTATAGGAAACTTAGAAGCAACACAAAACGAATTGTGTTTTTAATATAAAATTTAAGTTGATGACTTCGTTATTCCACTGGCTGTGTTACTAAATATGAAACGTGGTTTGCTTAATTCAGATTTTTTTTCCCATGTTTGCTTTCAACTTGGAGCATATAGCATCCTAATGGAGGTATCTCAACAGAAGTTTTTTTCTATGAGAACTGTTTGTTACTCTGTTGCTCAACCTCTCTTTTTTCGAAGAGAGTAGGGATAGGACAGAACCAGTGGTTAGCTAATCTCTCATGCTTCACACCGTTTTTGAGGATCGGATGGGAGGGAGTTTTGGACGTCACAAATATAAATCCATTAATCTTGAACTCGAGACATCCGTAACCGTAACCAACGACGTTACCAACTGTGCAACGGAGTTGGACTATTTATAAAGCAGGGTTTTTTATTTCTAAGGTAAACGATGATTGTAATTCTCAACTTAAAATAAAGAGAAAGGAACGGGTTAATTGAAAAAGAGATTATTTTCTAAATAAGAATTTATAACTTTTTCAAATGTTATATTTTACTGGTTTGACCCATATATCCGTAATCACAATTACTACATGTGATATCACTACTATTTTGTGACTTTTTAATAGACAGTAACAATATAACATTTATTGTAACTGTAGCGTTCACGCATGAAAACAAGCATATCCTTTAGGTTCCCAAAGGATTCACCGTCAAAATTTCAAAGGGCTCATTATAGTGCCATGAAATCGCTGTTTACGATGATGTTCCCGTAGGTTATCACCAGGACCCAGGAAGATGGATTATCCTGAACAATATACAACAACAAGCTGCGAGAACTTATCGTTTCCCAGCAGTAGCGTGAATGATTTAATTTTATTACAATTTATATATAATATACAACATATTTTATGTTTAATTAAAGTCGCCATCTTTCAGTAGCCTAGCGGTAAGAGCGTAGTTTAGCGATCAGATGATTTTGGGTTAATGATAAGTATTTTGTTTAATTACCATCTTTTTATAAGAAACTAGCGAGTACCCGGTATGCGTCACAATTCCATTCAAAGAAAGAAAGTGTGTGTGTTTTAATTCTGTTTATTGAAGTGCTTTTGGATACACAATATTTTTCGTTTCCGTCTGGTGCCTACACGAATAAATCAGAAGGTAGTCCGACGTGTAAGCCGGCCATATACAGCTGTCCAGGTGAGAAGCATGGATTTTTCAAATTTAGTCCACACGCTTGTAGCGAATGTCCTTGTGCTTTGTTGGTGGTCATTGCAAATGCGAGTCGCACTGAAAACTGCAGACGTTTGATTTGGACTGGCATATCTGTCGGAATCATTGGGGTACATGGCAACAGTACATCTTCTCCTTTAAATCTTCCAATTGGAAATTTTCCATTTGGTCAATTAGAATTTAACAATAAACACCACTCGTTATGTCACACACGAATTGAAATGTTGCTATTTGATTATTTTTTTCTGAAGCCTTTGCGGGTGTGAGCATAACAACTCACCAAAGATTCATTACAATCGGATGAATGGTATAGAAACGCTTAAGGCACAAACAGACAAACAAACATCCATTTTTCTATATCGAAGGTGTTTTGGCCAATTGATGTAACCCTCATAAAATACGAAAACGAGTTAATGATTGTATCTCATTTTAAACTCGACAGAGCAGGTCTCAGCCAAATGATGTAAATTAGAAAAATAAATTGACCACTTTTTGGAAGGGAAACATCATTTTACATTGGTTTTATGTTTAAAAATCCTGACTCGGCCACTTGATGTAAGCCACTATTATATCGACACTTCCTATGTATAATCCCGTATCTGTAAAAATGAGAATTTACAGGAGTGCATTTCAAAGATTCATAACGCAACTCACCATATAATTTTTTCGAGAAAAACAGTTTTTAATAAATTTGGAATACGTGACGCAACATATTGTTGACCAATAATTTTTGAAGGTTCGCTGAAAAGTATACTTAGTAGAAATTGTGTCACAAATTTTATCTCGTCGATAATGCAGACTGTGACAATATTATACGATTGAAAAATCACTTATTTACTTCCGATCAAACTTCTTGTAACAGCAATAAAAACCTTCCATCTTTCAACATTATTTGAATGAATAAATTAATATAACCATACCCCATTGTTTCCTTTCTTTGAAAATAAATATTTAATATCTTTCATAGAATCGGCGAAACTTCAGAAAAAATTTCTAACCATTAAATAACACTTATTATTACTTACGTGTATTTCCGATCAACGGCGTGGTTTGACATAACAAATGCAAATATCTACATTGTGGTGCATGACGCTATTGAAAAATTTTATTGCTGTCATATTACCATGAAGTCATGAGTTTAACATATCGAATAAATATTAAATCGACAAATACTATTTACGCAAACAAAATAAAACAGAGTTGCATTAGAAAACTCAATCATAAGAAAAATCTAATATTTAACACAATAAAATTATTATTGATAATATAAAAGAATTATAATTTATATTATACATGTCGCCCTGAAATGCTGCTGATGATTTACCATCCATAGGATTTACTCGGTGGAGCTACGGGACGCTCGGATGACCTGGGAGGAAGTAAGAACACTGGTGGGGGACAGAGAATCTTCTAAGAACCGTGTGATGGCCGTATTGCTCCGAATAGGGAGCGGATATTGTTAAAAAATGAACACTTCACGTCGATTTTATTTACGCCGTCGTAAAAAAATAAAAATGACTCGATGTTCCATTAAGTTCTTTTCGAATCATTCGTTTTCTCACCCTGCTTGCTATTGACAATACAGAGTTAGAGTGGGAAAGCATTTGACTATGGACATAATTCTAATCACTTTTAAGGTGTTAACTGTCAATTCTTGGTGGAAAGACATTATATTTTAAAAAATAAAACACAATTCATTTGTACTACTTCCAAATCACGAGCATTATCAACTGATGTAATCATCAGTTGATAATGCTCGTGATGAGCGAAACCGGTCCTGATCATTATAAATATGTGGAAGTAGTACAAATGAATTGTGTTTTATTTTTTAAAACATAATTCTAATTTAATTATCTAAATTGTTTTCTCAATCTGCCTACCATTGACCAAAATGGATTAGAGTATTGTGGCAAATTAAAAACTCTTGGTTTTTTTTTTTAATTGGATTGTCTTCGAGTGATTTGTTGTCTATCTCATCAAAACAGTGTTAGAATGGACAACAAATTTAATGACTCAATTCAAAATGTATTCTGTACAAGTCATTTTTTTCTCACTCTATCTGTTATTGACCGAACAGTGTTAAGAGTACAGGAGTAAGTGATTTGCGTTGAATTTAATCGTTCACTGTCAAGATTAGGCCGTTTGAATTCGTCCGATGTCCAATTGCGAACAGTATTTGTCCAGTATTATTGTAGTTACACATTTTCAGTATTTGTTTAGAATTTAAATGTTGATTATATACAATTTTCTAAGAATAGCATTACTTTGTAAATATTTTCTGCACAATACGCGAAGATTTATATGTAATTATTATACTGCCTTCAATACAAATTGCAGCACGATAATATAACACCTTTTTAATGTTGAATCACGCGATCTGTTGACTCCATGCTATATGATCAGTTTCAAAGTAATATTCCTTTCAATTTCCTTTTTCATCTTCCTTTTTGTATAATAACCGTGTAACTAGACCAACGTCTCGATCAGTAACGTACTATACATATTCCACTGTGGGAACAAACTACTTTTAAATCATTTCCATAACTATATATATGTATGTACAATTCAAATCTTACTTTTTAAAAATTAGGCAAAATAATTATTCATCATTTTTAAATACATCGACTGAGAGTGCTTTATGGAATTTCAATATCAAATTTGAATTGTTGAGATTTTGTACACTTTCAGCACGTCAGTTTAAGTTCACTAGTGTGCTCGAATGCCTGAATGCCTGGTGAAACCCGGGTCGTTAATGACAAAATACAAGGAAATGTAAAAAATCTCAACAATGCAAATTATTCTTCACTTGGAAGATGTAAACTGTCAATTATTGGTGGAGTTATAGTACAAATCATTAAATGCCTCACCGTTTCCATGTGAAAAAATCCCATTAGCCAATTTTGCTAATGAATATTTAAGGATTATATTTGAACTCCTAGCTCCATACTTAATTTGCTTTTAAGATGGTTTTAATTTTTGATTATAGTGGTTATTTTTAATTGTAGATAATAAGTCTATTTAAAATCCTTTACCAATTGTTTTGTACACCATCTCATTAGTGATACAAAATATAATATAAAAAAACACTGTTCTAGTTTATTTTTCATCTATTTAAAATAATAAGTACTGAATCTACCGCTATAAGTAAAAAGCCAGCTAACAGTAAATGCATATTTTCAACAATGGAAAATAAACACGCAATTTTAAACGTCGGCTTGTTTTTTTTTCTTTCAACCATATCCGTTTCTAATATGAAACAAATGGTTTCTGAATGAAGCATTCCAACATAATTTATTCGACGAGAACTGGTTGCTATTTACTCACTCAACCTCAACCTAAATAGTAGTTAGCTAATCGCTGCCGCTATACTTAGCTTTGGGTGGGATGTAATTTTAGATATCCAAAACATTCGTGCGCTCGAGCACAAATCCAAAATTGATTAAATCAATTTATGAAAGTTTTAGTACTGGGATTAGATTCCGTGGACACACCAAACGACAACGACGACATTATCCGCTTGGCTACAGGTTGACGAGATTTAACAACATTTATAGATTATTTCATGACAATATTCTTAATATAAGTAACCAATAATATTCCGCTAAAAGTTACTCTGTGTAATGTGCTGATATGCTATGATATTTTATGACATCAATATAATTTAAGCCAGTGGATACCAACTGATAGTTCACGGACCACTGGTGGCTTACGAGTAACTTTTGGTGGTCCGCGGATAAATATGTACATTAATTTTCATGTTATGTAAAATTATTTCATTGTATTCTTATTCGCTTCCCAATCATGGGACCACTTACAGGTTTGTATTTAAGCGTTTCATAATGTTATTTGCAAATTCTCCTCATGTGAATACAGCAACAACATCACACTGATTAATCTGATATAATTAAATAACTCTAATTATTATTATCATTTTGTCGGCGTCCGTGGCGCAGTTGGTAGCGTCGCTGGTTACGGTTACGGATGTCTCGGGTTCAATTCCCGGTGCGGACGGTTATCATAGATCGATCTTTCAATCGATTTATGGATTTCTGTTCGTAGTCTGAGTTCTCCCTCCCACCCATCTCATCCGCACGGGACTTAGCGAGAGCGATTTGCTCACCACTAGTCCTGTCATATCTGTCTTCTATCCATACTCTCTTCGAAAAAAGAGAGATTGAGCAACTGAGTAACAAGCAGTTCTCTTAGAAAAATTCTGTTAAGATACCTCCATTAGGATAGCATATGCTCCACATTGGGAGCGGACATGGAAAAAAAATTATCATTTCATAATAAAAAAATGAAATCATGATAGTGGACCGCAGGAATCAAAAACTGTCCAAAAGGTTGACGACTGCTGATAAAAACGATGTTTATGTTTTAACGACGATTAATAAAACAATAATTTTGGTTTATATTGTTGAGTCGAGTATTACTCCAGAGAGGCACGCCACTGCAAAAAAAACTCCGACACCACTGGTCAGGCAGGTTATAGAGGATACCAATTATCACCTTGCACTCTGTGATTAGCGTTTTGATTGGTTAACACGAAAGAAAAAGAGATTTTTCAATATAAAACATAACATGTCGAAGGTATACTGACAGAACACATTAAATCAGTTTTTGTTGATTTTCTGTTTTAAAGTAATTGTAAGCAATTTGACGCTCTGAGTATTATTGGAACGCATAAAGTCATAGGGTATAATGGATTTGAAATAGAAACAGTATTATCGTATTGTTGTTAGTTTGTTTAGTCTGACAGGAAGCATGATATGACTATAATCAAAGCCCCCTATAATTAATTAGAAGCCATGTTGTACGGCCCATCAGCCGGTATTTTTGGAGACGAGTGGTCCGTTACATTAACTCCGGAGTCATGAAATCGATATTTTGGACTAATTACGATGAATTCGGTAGTGGTTAATTAATTGTAGTTTCTTTAGTGTTAATAGGAATAAAGATAATTTGGATGGATTCGGCGGAAACTTTGGTGTTTTAATATTGAATTAAGGTTGATAACTTAGCTATTCCACTGGCTGTGTTACTAAATGTAACGCGTTTCGTTTCTTTAAGAAGCATCTTAATTAAAAATTAAGAGTAGAGTAGGTTTGTTTTCTTCTACTGGAGGTGGGGAGGGAGTAAAACCCAAACAATAATAGTACTAATTATAAAATTAACTACTAGTGTTTGGAGGTGATATAGTTTGTCTGAAGATGCTTCTTAAAGAAGCGAAACGCGTTACATCTAGTGAGAGAGTAGGTAAACGAAACAACAACAACATCTTTCTCGCCGCTCGAGGGAGGAAGGTGGAGAGCGGGGAGAAGCGGGGTGCGGGCTTCAACACACTTCAAGGCCCGCGTCCTGGGACAAGGACAAACAAAGGACAAAACAACGGCTCCTTCGTCTTCCATTAAAACCTCGGTCGTTTATCCGTATACTCTTCTCGTTTATTTGCAGTTAGTTTCAGTTAGTTAAGACAGTTACACAACAGATTTACACACTTTAATTTAAAATCTGTAAGTGGTGGTACTAGTAAGCGATGGAATAAAACCGCCGCTTCGCCGGCCGACGACGACTCTCCTCCGGGAAAGTTCGAACCCGACTGACTCTGGCAGGATCGCAGGCCCTTCGCCCACTTCAAACTGCAAACCAACAACAGCAACCAAACAAATACGACACCACTCTTAAACGCCTCAGGAGGGGTATTACATTTTTAAATTTTCATTAATAGGAAGAGTCTGCAGATTGGTTTTGAAGACGCTGTCCGCCCCATAAGTACGGGGCGGTGTCACTAGTTACGCAGTCAGTGGAATAATTAAGTTATGAATTTTAGTTTCAAATTAGCAATAAAGTTGTTTACTTACTTTGAAAGAGTATAATTATAAAGCCTAGTCGTAATCAATGATTGTTATTAATGGACAATTCAAAGTGTGTATTTTGCGATAAATTACGATTTTAATAAATCTACCATGCCACACATCGCATTTCATGCCATTCACTACATGTATTATCAGATACACGATATAATTTATTGGGACGATTTAATTATTACTTAACATGCACATATGTTGGTTTTCGATGAATCGTAAATTATATAATGATTATAGTAAAAACACTGAATAAATTCACAAGAATTCTTTTCAAATATATGTTATATTCGACGAAAAACGGAGTTGAGAGACGATCTTCGTACAACCGCCATACAATTTGTTCGTAGAGGCTGGGACTCCTAGGACTACTCGAAAATTGCAAATTTTCTTATAGCATTGCTTGTAACTTAAGGTTGCTTTGGTTATAGTATTATCATGCTTTTTGCCAGAATATTAAAACAACAAAATGACAAAATACTATTTTTTTTCAAAGCCATTAGGTATATCCTATGACTTGTGTTCTACCAGTAAGTGGATCATTAAATTGCATACATTTTGACGTTTGAAACAGATAATCATCAAAAACTGACAATGCGTTCTATCAGGATATCTGCATTACTTGTAACTTAAGGTTGCTTTGCTATAACTCATTGATACCAAATCTTGCTACTTGTATGCCAAAAAGATTATTCTTTATAATGTACAAAAAGTCTTTTTAATTCATCAACAATAACTGTACTTGAGACGGTTATTTTGTTTCTATTTTCTATGGACTTTGTACTGGTAACTTTGTGAAAGTTCTTTTTTAATATGAAATTAATATTGATAACTTATTTATTCCTCTTGATTCATCACTGACGTGACGCGTTTCGCCACTTTACGAAGCATCTTGAGAGAGAGTTCTTTGTTGAGAGAGAAAAAACAATGCTTTAAACGTGATTATCTCAGAAATTGACTTAATGTCTTCTGTCAGTATAGCCTCGATATTCCTTGTTTATTTCTTTCATTAGATTTAATAAAAATGAAATCCGTATTCTATATCTGTCAAAGAAAGTCAATATTTACAAACGAAATAATAAAAAATTATCAGTAATATGAATCAAATCTTCATATTTATTCGATAATAGAATTTTCGTGATTATCAAATTTAAGTTGTATGCAATGATTATACATTCAATCCTTTCTAGGAATGTATTTTAGTCCTAGAGAATTTAACGTATAATTATAACTTATATCAACATTCAAAATGAAGGAAAATTTCGCTATAAAAATACATTGACCACCTGCGATTTCTAAATTATTTTTTTAGCGATTTTCCACGGAATGTAAAACAGATCCGGCTGCAAGATATCACAAAAATATATAAAGATTTGATTATTTTTTTTTCCGCTATTCACGTGGAATTCTAATGGATTATCTCACATTAGCTGTTTTTACAATGATTGCCTGTTATTCACATTTCTTTCTGGGAAAGGGTAATGACAGAACGCCGAGCCATGATAAAACACTAGTAGTTAGCTAATCGCTCTCTCTATTCCTTATTTTCAGCATCGGTTGTGTAAGAATAAAATGCGTTTTTTTAACCATGTCCACTCCCAATATAGAGCATATGGACTCCTTATAGAGGTATATCAACTGAAATTTTTCTGCGAGAAATGATAGTTATTAAGTTGCTCAACTTCTCTATTTCGAAGAGAGTAGTACAGAAGGATAGGGCTATGGCAGGACTAGTAGTTGGCTAATCGCTCTCTCTACGCCCCGTTTTTAGGATCGGATAGGGGGGAAGGAATTTTACCAATCACAAACATTCATGCCTACGAACAGAAATTCATAAATCAATTTATGAAACTATTTGGTCCGTGGTGCAGTGCTCAACGCTTTAAATCCCGGTACCGACAGTTTCATCAATTGTGTACATAACAGACAAATTATTAATTGTTTGAAGTGGACAAATGCCCATGAGCGTTGAACACTTGGCTACAATATATCATTCAATTTTATATGCAAGGTATGAAATTTTGCCATAACATATAATTTATTTCATTTCTTCATGGCTAATTACTTTCAAACTGAGCATGTTAAGATAATCATTAGTTTATAAATAATAAATGTATATACACTTAATATGATATTATTTAATTCCCCATTTCACCGCGCCGCGCCGTCCCTTATTCAAAAACGCAATTTCCTCTGCATGATTAACAATTTGGCGGGCATTCTTTGATGCGGCATCCATCTTGATGTTGTGACATGTTAATAACATGATGGCGTGAGATGGGACCGTGCAAATCTAACAAAATGGCTGCAATTTCGGGAATATTTACCCGGATTCCTGTTAATCGTATGGCAAAGTAAAAAGTGCCCGGTTCAAGTTGCGATCGTTAGTGCTGAATAATAACGACGGGCATTCGATGTAAAAAGGGATTTTATTATGCAATCAGGTAATCGTTACAGGGAAATATTCGCAGCTTGCAACTGCGTAAATATATTGCTACTAAAGTAAGACAGATGGTATACAATGTCGAAAGAGTTGCAGCTATTATTAGCGCATTAACGGAAACACATTGTTCAGAAGGAAACTGAAACCAAACAAAGAAATTGTAGCCATTCATATGGTATTTATTGATATATTAACTTGTTTCGTATTCCTTTAGTCTTCTGTCGAAGGTTGGCGAGAAAATTTCTTTAAATTACGTACATTTAGTTTTGATATTATTTAAGATATCGACTGAATGTACTCAAAGGAACTTCACTATCAAATTTGAATCGTTTAAACTTCTCACTCACAACTAACAACCCAGGATTCGTCTATCAGCACTCTCAGGCATTTAAATGCATGGATTAAATCGAATTGAATCTGTTCGATAGGGTGGGTCATTAGCGAATAAACTCATAGAGGTGTACAAAAATTTAACGATTCGATTAATTAAATCATATGGCATATGATTCATTCGTCCCGCATATGGCTATTACACAGTTTCTCCCAAATTCTCTATTTTCATTTTGCTTCCTCCTAGGTTATCCCATCATCCTGTAGCTCCACATAGTACAACCTATGGATGGTCATCAGCGGTCTTCCGTCGGGTGACGGAATCCATCCGGTTGGTAGAAGAGACAGGCAGTATTCAGCACATCCTGGGGCATCCACAGTACAATATGTCCAAGCCAGGTTCATCGTCACTTTTTTATATCGCATCGATATTAAATACCGGCATTAAGCGCTGATTTTTATAAACAACCAATTTATTATTTCTTTGAATTAAAATATGACCTTATAATGACTAATTCATCAGTATGAACTGGAATCTTCGATCATTTTCAAGACTGATATTTCTGTATTGAAAAAACAATCGAAATACCTGGCTTCCGATTTCGATAAACCAGTATTGCCATCAGGCTCAGGGCTCAAACACCACTAAGAGGCCCGATAAATCTAACTACGCAACTGCTTCAGCTATCTGAAGATTATCCACCTAACGAAGATACTAAACTTAACTTAATCGCAAAGTGACGTAAGAAATAATGTTGCCATTTCGATTCTGTCGTCCGTATATAAATACAGAACTGAAATATTTTTCTTAAATAATTTTAATTGCTGTTTTACTAATACGCTTTTCGCGTCTTTAATTATTGTTTCTTTAAGAACCGGTTTTTTTGAAGGTCTGTCGTATGGTTATGTTGGATTCAGTGCTATATTATGATATGTTTAATATTATTTCATATCTCACATGACGCATTTTTCTGTAAATATCTCGTCTGTTTGCATTTCGCCGCCCACTTTGGCGGTACGCTCTTCGTGTCAAAAAACTGCAAGGCCGGGAATTTTATCCAAAGAACAGACTCAACATTTTATTTTTTACAACGTTCGTCGCCGTAAAGTGCAATATCACTCACGTTAGTCAGAAACGACCTGAGAACATCCAACTTTTTACATCACCTTCCTTATAAAAAGCTATCATAACTTCTTTTCCTTTTCTAAATATATTTACAGGATCCGGTCCGTGGTCAAGTAGTCAACGTCGTTGACTTTGGTTACGGATTTCACCGGCTCGAATTCTAGTATGTACATTTTTGATTTTCCAATTGATTTATAGTTTTCTTTTGGAAGACATAGATTCTTGTGGTGTCTAAAATTAATATCTTAAAAACAGGACGTAACGAGAACTATTATCTAACCACTAGCCCAATCCTTCTAGCTTTAGATCCTTATTGCCTTCGAAAAAGACAGTTTGAACAAGCAGTTCTTCTAAAAAAATGTATGACAAGATTACTTCATTAGGAAATCACATACTCCAAATTGTGAGCTGACATGACTTAAAAATAATATTAACCTACTGAAATTATGAATTAGACCGAACGAAGCGGGCTCTTAGTTTCACGGCTATGAAAACAGGTTAATAGCCGCGGACTCATATATGAGTCCTACGTCATACATTCCATTCTATTGAAAAAGTACTGGGTTATAATCGAGTTTGATTTCAAATGTCAACGACAGATGGTGGTATACACATCAACGCATTATTAAACAAAACATAAACAATATTTTTACCAGAGTTTTGTAAAACTACCCCTAGATGGTACACGTTTACTTTTTTGTCTCTAGTTGTATTGGTTATTATTATTTACAGCAGTTAATATTTCTACAGAGTACAAACAAAGTTTATAACTCTCATTACCGCATATGTTATATCTAAATGCAAGTATTCTGCCAGCCGAAAGCATTCTATGGGGAACTATTTTTATTTAAACCTATACGAACATTAATTGTGAGTGTTCAGTAAACTTACATTATAGGTGTTCAATTCATATCAGATTCGTTATGCGATATTAAGCATAAGATTTTTTCTTTTTTTTACCTAGTCCAACTGTGCTATATATTTATTTGAAATTCGCCATTGGCGAACGAGCGAAACCGAATTATAAGTCACTCATTCTAGCACTGCTTTATCAAAAGCAGAATGAGACAAAAAACTACTTGCCGAGAATCTTATTAAAAATAAGCCGCGAGTCATTTGTTTTCATTGCGCAGTGATACGACTCGTTTTTAGAACGAATTGTAGTGCACCATTATGTTTTTTAGATACTAGATAATTTTGGTCATCACAAATATACATGCTTTCAAACACAAATCGATTGCAAAATCAATTAATGATGAGTACCGTAACCGAAGCCAACGATGTTGACCACTCGCCAAAGGCTTGTCACAAGTAGAGAGGTAGGTCCCTTATTATTAAATTTGACAAATACTTACTTCAATCTTATCTATATATATAAAAATGAATGTCTTTTTGTTGGTTTGTTGGTTATCCGGATCTTATAGGCTCTTAAACTACTCAACCGATCGCGACGAAACTTTTAGGAAGGACTTATTGTGATCATGCCGGGAAATATTATATAAAATAAATGTTTGTTTGTCCTTTACGCGTTCCTTTTCCATTCATACGATTTAGATGAAACTTCGGTGAGTCGTTGTGCACACACCCGTGAAGGGTTCTGAAGAAAAAAAATTGAAAATCTAAAATTGAAAAAAAGAATCAAATACGTACATACAGCGACATCTAGGAAAAACCTTCTGATTTATTCGTGTACGCACCAGACGAAAACCAAAAATATTGTGTTACAACAAGTGTGATATTGAAACTCGGGTTCGGGTCGGGCCAGACCTGAAGATGATGGGCTCGAACCGGGTAAGTCTATGAAATTTCGGCCTGTGCAGACCTCTAATCCGAAAACAGTTCAATAAACAGAATTAAAACAAAAACCCTCTCTTTCTTTGAGTGGCATTGCAACGCATGCCGGGTACTCACTAGTATATAATAAATTTGAATTATTGAGATTTTGCAACGATTTTTGAACCTTCCAAAACTCCCCGTTGCTGTATCCTATACGTTGAATCACCTAACAGATGCCACTAAATGTGGAATGATTGTATATATTTATCCTTTCGTCGAATTACATCCCGTCGAAACCCTCAATGCTATTACAATTGTAAAATCACTGGTAATTCTAATATCAGTTGGAAAGCGGCCATTCGACACTCAGTTAATGCGTTGTTTACAAAATAAGGATTAAGGCGATTCTCGAAATTTTAACTCAGGTATCAGTGTGGATCCTAGATGTATAATATTTTATCTCGTAAATAATATTTGTCGTATTTGTATATTCTATATAAACGTTAGACACTGTTTACTGTCTGTCAGTTCGAGTCCATTCGTGTGCTCGAATGCCTGAAGATGCCGAAAGGCGAAACCCGGGTCGTTAGTGACAAAATACATGGAAGTGTACAAAATCTCAATAATTCAAATTTGATATTGAAATTCTATCAAGCACCCTCAGTCGATGTCTTGAATTATGTATAATATCCCAGTAGACGCTTTAATGCTCGGCCAGAGTCAACATGCGGGGCGGGCGCAACGTTTGAAACTGAAAACCGCTCAAAACAAGATGAACTTCCAGTCCCTGTCCATTAACTACATACATTGAAATAGCATGCTATGCATATCAGTTTTAAGCGCCGCACCCGCCCCACCGTCACGCGTTGACTCTGGCCAAACAGTTATCATTATCACATATCACATGTAGGTATGAAATTTTCTCATGGCCTAAGAGTCGCGGTTCGCGATGTATAATAAAATAAAGTGTTATTCAATGGACACATTGTTCCGACGTTCTACTTCAGACATTCAGTATTTCAATTTCACCATAATCTATGACGAGTATGGTTATAAGAGTATCAAATAATATTGAATTGCGATCGTCTTTTCAATGAGTTCATCAGATTGAAATTCATTAATGTTTTATGAATACGGGAAAAACGGTTCTCAAATCTCAATAATTCTAGGTTGGGAGTTATAGCACTGATATAAAAAATTGCATTACAATATTGTCTGCAGATATTAAACTTGTCAAAAAGCTGAGAAGCATTGCTTTAACACAATGGCCTCAAAGATGATGTTTATTAGGTGCGTTAATTTCTTTATTCAACCAGACTTAACGATATGTCATCATTTGTATCCTTTCCTGGTCGTAAAATGCCGCAAAACTTTGCTCAGCTTCATATAATAGTGTCACTCAATCGTTTAATCAAGAGAATCGCCTTAACAAGTATTACTAAAGACGTACTATTTTTTTTTTATTTAGATTAATCGTGCAACCGAATGAATTATTTAAGGAAATGAACAGAGGCGATACCAATAATAGCTGTTAATAAAAATATGGAATACACGTCATCTCTATAAAACCAAACTCAACAAATAAAAATAATACTTATTCATTTTAGTTTTACAGTATTTGTTACATTAAAAAGATGACAAAATTCGTTGTTATAATATAATATTGTTCAATCTCGTCTGCAACCAATGACGATCATTTAACCGGTGATCGCCAACTGGTGGTCAGAGAACATATTTCGGTGGTCTGCATAGTTGTTGCAGTACCGTTGTTGGAGACAAGAATTCACAAACTATTGTCAAACACGCATCAACAATAATAACACATTTATTCGTTTGTTATATTTTTTTTTAAGTCATCCCTTTCCTCCCAATGTGGACCCTATGGTCTACTAGTAGAGGTATCTCGACAGAAATTTTTCTGAGAGAACTGCTTGTTACTCAGTTGCTTAACCTTTCTTTTTTGAAGAGAGTAAGGATAAAATGATGGGGTTAGGACAGAGCTATTCGTTTTCGCTATGCTCCGTTTTCAGGATCAGATCCAAACTTTCGAACAAAAATCCATAAATAGATTGAAAAATCACTTTACGAAACTGTCCTCACTGGGATTTGAGCTCATAATATCCGAAACTGAAGCCAACGACGTTGCCCACTGCACCACGGACCCGACGTGATAACTAAATAAGCTTAAATACCGTTAGATTATAGAAAACGCGTCTTTTATGATCATTTTTTTTAATATGTTTGTACAATTTTTTTAAAAAATCGTCCAAATGGTTCACACAATTCAAAATTGTGAGTTTAGTTGTCCGTTGAGTCCGAAAGGTTTGCGACCGCTGATATAGACAATATTAACTAAGAAAAGGGATAGAAGAACTGGCCAGAAATGGGCCAGAAGAATGATTATCAGTATAATCAAATAATGGTGGGAGAGGATGTGAGCGGCACATAAGTCCATGCTCTTGAACACAAATCTATAAATCTATTGAAAAATCAATTCATTAAAGTTTGTAAAACCTTAACATGTTATAATACTTATATATATATATATATACACTCGTAACTAAAATCTTTAAAAAATAAAACACAATTCGTTTGTACTACTTCCACATATTTATAATGATCAGGATCGGTTTCGCTCATCACGAGCATTTTCAACTGATCTAACTATTACTCAAAAAGTGCATTCCAAATATGCATATATTTAATATTGAAGATCTAACCTATTTAATAACTATGCAAATGACAAGTGACAAACCATAACAGAAGGGTACTTGTTTAAAAGTTTAGATAATTCGCTTGAAGTCGTGTAGCAAAATGCCAACAGATTTATAAATGATAATCGACGAGCCTGGAGAGATAAAACAATAAATAAATAAAATGAAAACATTGTTTCAGTCAAAACTGCAATTTGCCAAAGGGACATCTGCTTCATCAATTTAATTGCATTATTATATCTCTCTAGCCATTTCCACGAAAGGTGAGTTCTTAAAACCGATATTGCGTGAATGATTTAAACAAAAAATAATCGAAACCGACATGACAGTTTTTATTCTCTTGTTTTAGTGTTGAAGTATCATACGTGTAATGAAAGTAATTTTACGTTTTATCGATAGCTTAAGTCATTTAAAAACATACAAATAGTTACTATGTTTATATTTTTCTTAAAAATTCTTACTTTTTTCACACATATATTATGTTGTACTGGTTAATATAAAAAATGAAATTCATTCGGTCACCAAATCTTCGGCTACGCAACTCTATTTTTTTAAAGCGTAACACTCAGATCATCTTATTGTCCTTTTCTCTAATGAATTATGTTATAACTAGTACTGTTTTCCTAAAAAATATTTTAGCTGATGTCTTTGAATGGAGAGAACAATTAATAAAAACACCTCTCGATTACTGATTGTAATAATAAAATCTTCAGCTATCTTGGTTGCCTAATTTTATAACTTTTTGTTTGCAATTCTGTTGTTCAAAGGTCATAATAAATAGAATGCTTGAAATCAAGATTGCATATTGTCAAATTTGTGTTTTTTAATCATTTTATTTTTGAAACATTTACTAGTATTTTTCGTTGTATTCGGCGGTAACTACGTGAAAATTAATTTTAAATATAAAATTAACATTGTTATTCCACTGGCTGTGTTATCAAATGTTTATCAGTTAGTCAGAAAGAGCTTATTAAAGAGGCGAAAGACGGGTCACATTTAGTAACACATCCAATGGAATAACAAAGTTATTAAAGTCTTATATTAACACTTACTAGGTTTTAAAATTCTGCTGCCTACCTGGCCTACATATTCATCTATTGCAAACAAATTAAAAAGTACCATTAAAATTATTTGCTGTTAATTAACGTTACGTTAAATAAATGTACAGAAGTCATCTTTGGCAGATGGAGCAATAAAAAAATTAATCAGATTCATAATGAAATATTATTGCAGTATTGACATTCACGCTTCCCGCGTTCCAACTCATTCAGCTTTCATTGACATGGGAAAGCATATTCTAAGTCTAGTCTAGAAATAGGGTAACCATTGCCACACATTGAAAAATTAATTTTGCAACATAATTACAAAAAAATTATAAGATAACTTATTCAAATACAGCAATTATGCTAATATCTTTATTATTCCACTTTTTACGTAACTAAAACGAATCTTTTTTTAACCTTTTTAAAACCTTAATATATTATCGTACTTTGACAAACTTCTTAATAAAATCGTCTAACGTATTTATAAACTCTGCTAATGACAAGTAACACACCATAATAGAAAGGTACTTATTAATTGAATTGACATTTACTTAGTAGAACTCCATTATACTTTGATAACTCAAACTTTGATTTTAATATTTTCCACTTAGTCACGGATTCTTTTAACAAAGTGAGTTAAGTTGTAGTAGGTTATGTTAGGATTGGTCTGGTTTGGTTTGTGTAATGTATTCTAATGCTCGGGGCAAAGACAATATAGGCATGTAGTAAAGAATAAGTGAAATTTCATTACAGCTTCGTGCAACTATCAATTTCAAACTATGAGTATTTATATTGAATGAAAACTATTTTATCTATCTGAAAATATTTTTTAGTAAGTGTAATATATTTCTTTATTGTTAATATATATTTCATTATGTGGGATCACTTTATTCTTAGTGAAAGATTTTGTTTTTTGTGGAATGTATTTGTTATAAGTGAAAATTATTTTTATGAAAGTGAATATGATCTTAACATAAGTGCATTTAATTGAAAGCCTATAGAATATATATATAATCAAGGAAATAGCTATCAATTAACTAATAAAATTGTGTAGAACTAAATACTTTGATATTTTAACTTATTAGAAAGGTACTTGTTTAATATCTTAGACAACTCACTTGATTTCGTATAGTATAATTGCAACAGATTTATAAATGATAATCGACAATCGTGGAGACAAAACAAGGACCATTTTGTTGATATCTTTATAATCCAAATTTTTGCGTGAATAAATGAGACACATGGTTTGTTACTTTGATGAGCAACTTCAAAATAGTTACATCGTTAAAGAAAATAAATATTTAGAATTTATTTATTACACACATATATTTACATGCCTTCGTACAAAAATTAATTGAAAAAACAATGTATGAATAAACTGTCCGTGTGCACTGCAACTGAAGCTAAAGCCGTTGACCACGGTCACTTGACCACGGATCGAAAATCGAAACAAAACTTCGCCAGATATTAGTATATACATAAATCTTTTTAATGAATTTTTTCCGTTGGTATTCTTTCAAGATTTAGTCTCTTCATGTATGGTCACAGCATTCCTGAATGAAGCGCAACGATGTGTCATGTGCTGTATAAAATAAAGTTCTTCTCGTACGCGACACAATTATTAATGCATCTCGCGAGTCTTGTCAATTATAATATTTTATTTGAATTTTAATGAACATTGCAATGCTAGATAAGGCGATGTATCTATAAAAGACAACATGTCGAACACGCCATCGCGATTCGAGATAAAAATGTCCTTAAAAGACCCCCTTGAAAAATTTAAGAATGTTCTTCTGTCCACTTCCTGTGTTTTATAAAATATTTGCTATGATCACGTTGTTTTAATTTCAGTATTGTTTTGTTTTAGTGGAGATAATTATCGTTCGATTTAAAATACACAATTTGATTTGTATTACATCCACTTTTGTTATTACGATCAGGACCAATTTCACTTATCACGAGCATTATTAATAACTGGTGAAATTGACATCTTCACAGGCTTATGTATGTTAATGTACATAATTACCGAGTATATAAAATAATTGGTCAAGAAGTAATTGGTACAGATAATCGCAAAAATTATCAACTACTAATAAGAGGTTCACAATTTTATTTGATTTATGTATAATTTTAAGATTTACATCAGACTCTCTTAAAGCTCGAAGATTGTTTTCAATTCTAAAGCATTTTTCTCTTCTTCTTCGGGTGCGAGTTTATAATCCTGAAATTCTAAAGACCATTGGTTTACATGCTCCCAATTTTTATCTACGTTTCCGAAACCATAGCTAAACATTTCTTTTCTTAAACTTGTTCTTCGCATCGGTCATATGAGTCACCAGTTGCAAGGGCCGTTTGGTTGATCAATACATTGCATAGATAGGTGGACATCTTTAGCATAGAACTCTGAGTATTGTAAAACTGAAATTGATAACTTAGTAACACAGCCAGTGGAATTACTAAGTTATCAATTTTAATTTTATATTAAAAATGAATTTCCACAAAGTTACTGCCGAACCCATCTAAAATATATGTGTACTGTTTTTATACATATTTTGTGGTTGTATGAAATTACATGTTAATAATATTTTCTAAGCTCTTAAAATAGTTTTTATTATTATTTTTGTTATTTGTATTGTATAAATGCATGGCACATTGGCGTCAGCTGTAATTTTTAATTTACAAATAAGTCAATAAATGATCTAAATTGAAAAAATGCGGAAGAAGTACAAATTAAACTGTATTTTATTTGTTTAGATATAATAATGCTTTTCCACCAAGAAATGACAGTTAACACATTAAGAATGATTTAGATGATTTTTCGGACGCCAATAATTACTACAATAAAACTGATAGTGTTTTTTTGCATCAAACTACTGTTAAAATTGCTTTTTCGAATATAGCATGTATCCACATATTAATTTATGTATGAGATGTCGCCAAAATTTTCATTTCATTATTAAACTTAATGTGTCGTACTGACAGCGGATATTGATTATGTCATTGATATTATTCAAAATGACTAAGTCATAGGTGTTTAAGTACGGACTAAAATGGGCGCCAAATTGTCTAGTTATTGTAGCAATGAATTATAATTTATTGCATATGCAACGCATTTTATTAATATAATTAAATGGGCACTTTGGATTCTGACTCAGTGTAGAGTTACCTGTTATGGAAATGCATTTTATAGCATACTCGCTTCCCAACTGACGAATAAATAATATCTGGCGAATGGTCGAAGGTTAGTTTGATAATTATATTGGGAATAAAATGGTTGGTTTGAATGAAATTTAGCGTCATGTATTCACAATTGAATTGGTTAAGAATGGAAGTTTACAAAACAATTTTCTATGCAGGAGTCTTGTGGTATTTAACAGTAAAATAAATTGAATGTCACCACTTCCATTCTGCACAAAAAATCAATAAAGATTATGCAGGCTATATCAAAAAAAGATGTATCGCGTCTATATTACATCACGTAAGAAGAGTAAGCCGGAGTGTTTTACGCGATTTAATAGAGTGAAGAAAAAAGACAATAACAATTTACAACAAACAAACACTAGTTGTATGTAGTGTAAAAAAACATTAAATAATGTCTATTTGTGTGTATGTTTGAAATATTTTTTGTTTCAACCTACAGTAAGGAGATTGTCAATAATAATTGCATGTCACGATTTTAGAAGTCTCAGTAGTTGACCTTTTTTCAAGAAAACTGCCCAAAATAAGAAACGTAGACACGGGATTGCTCCAAATTGTAGAGTTTAGACAATTGAAACCATCTTTTGTCGGATTGAGGAAATAACACATCACCATATATAATATTTCATTGGGTCTTCATTTGAAAACAACATCTTACGCAATAAGTATTTTATTTTGAATTTCTCAAGAGAATAGCTAAGAATATCAGTGAATGTAAGCATATGCTACTTGATTCAACCAAGAGTGGTCTTACAGGAAGCTCAGTGGCAACTCTGATGAAAGGTTGGCATTAAACCCTCTAATTAGACATGGTCAACTAAATACTAAAAAAATGTGGTCAACTACTCGAACTTAAATAGAAAGATTCTAAAAAATTTAAAGTTTGAGTAGCTGACCAGCTTTCTACGACCTGTTCAACTACTGAAACATTAACATAGTTGTTAAAAATTGAACACAATTTTGGTATAACAGACCTTAATTTTTGTTTAATCATATTAATTAAGACATTTAACCATTATGAATACACTTGCTTTGTAATCATTCGGTCTAATGCTAAACGTTAATCGTTATTTTTGTTGAATTTTTCTCTTAAGCAGTACTGTTGGTACGCTTACCTTACCATGTTTTGCTGATTTAAAACTTTTTTGAAGACGATTACTGGTTTATTACAGAAACGATCACAAGTGCAAAGGGTTAAATAAACTGTTTTTTAATACAACACACGTTTCTGTTTTCCATTATCTAAATATAACGACATAGATGATTCTGGGTTTATGATAGATGCATTTTAAGTGAATGCCACTTCAAAAATCTGACTTCATCTTTTCAAATGACATCAGTTAATGTTTAATTTAAATGCATAATGTATGAACTGACCAAACCATTTCCTTAACGAAAATATTCATCTATAATTACCAGGCAATAATTTTTAAACGCACGTATGACATGACATTATTATTCCTTGCAGTAACAAAATGAATTTTTGTTTATATTACATACTAGAACTAAGTTTAAATAAATTTACATAAGTATTTGAAACTTTATTGCCTTATAAAACTTCGCGTATATTTTTAATAAATTTCTTACATGAAACTAACCTACCATAACATCCTTTTCCAACTTAATAATAAAAAACCTTCACAGCGGGTAGCTCCCCGTTATTTAATTTATTTATTATATTTTCCACATTCCCCCAACACCCAAAACTGATGAATTTATGTGTAATTATTACTGTTATTTTTTAAACCAGCCACTCTTCGCGTCAAGTAAAACAATATATCACACCTAGTGTTGCAAAACACTCAGGAATTTTGATATAGCGGGGAAAAACCTGGAAAATTGGGAATAAACTCTTGAATTGATAATTTTCATAACATATCTGCATCTGGATACATATAAAAATATGTGTTTAACACTAAGTTTAACTTCATACATAAAAACAGGAGTGTTTCCGTAAATATTTTATGTTTGCTTCAAATATACATAGATGTTATACGTGATTCGATATTGAATAAAGTTTCTTACTTCCATATATATCACCAAACTAATAACTCACCATAACCTAAATTTGGTGATACAATGTGTACATACGTCAAAAATGCCACGGTGTTAAAATAAGTGTTAATCCCATATACTAAAAATAGTCGGCGTCCGTGGCACAGTTGGTAGCGTTGTTGGTTACGGATACGGATATCTCGGGTTCAATTCCCCTGAGAAAGGTTTTCATAAATTGATCTATCGTTCGATTTATGGATTTCTGTTCGTAGTCTGAGTGTTTGTGATGTCTAAATCTTCCTCCCACCCATCCAATCCTCACGGGGTGTAGCGAGAGCGATTAGCTAACCACTAGTCCTGTCCTATCCCTATCCCTATAGAGGAAAGGTTGAGCAACTGAGTAACAAGCAGTTCTCATAGAAAAATTCTGTTAAGATACCTCCATTAGGAGACCATATGCTCCACACTGGTAGCGGACTTGGAAAAAAAAGTAATATACAGTTATCATTAATATTAAAATTGTTTTTCCCGCTTTTTCCCAATTTTCCTATGCGAGGTTATTCCCGGGTAAAACCCTACTTTTTTCCCGGCCTCGCATCACTAATCACGCCTTTAATATATGATATTTTTATACAGGTGAAGTTGAATCAAAGTCTGCGACCGACATTATACTAAAAAAATCTTTCGGCAGTATTTGTCTGAAAATGCTTTTCAAACAGGAGAAACACGCTTCTCACCATGTTACACGACCAGTGGAATTAAAAAAGTTATCAATATTTCTATTACATGTTATACGAACAAAACCTATTCCTTGAACGACATTTTTGTAAAAAATTTACTAAACGACTTAAACATTCGGAAAAATAAATATGACTTTACTATCGGACGCGGAATAATTCATTTTTTTACGATTTCAGAATGATAACCGTGCTTCAAAAAATTCAATTCTCGGATGGAGCTTGTAACAAGTTCCGAGAATAAAAATTCCACTTTCGATGTTTGCAATACGTAGAAAACTGCCACTCAGTAGTAGTCAACAACATGCATGCGTACATCTAACTATTAAATATATATCGTATTAATAAAATCTCAATCATTATTTGACATTAGAGTCCAGGGTAACAACCGTATAGTCCGTGATGCAGTGGTCAGCGTCGTTTGCTTCGGTTACGGATCTCACGGGTTCGAATCCCAGTACGGACAGTTTCATCAATTCATTTTTCAATTGATTTATGAATTTCCGTTGGAAGGCCTGGATATTTGTTATGTCTAAAATTCCCCCAGGAAACAATGGACAGGCTGCAAAGCAACTCGTATCGCATTGGCCTCAAAATCAACGCGAGTAAAACCAATGTGCTCTACAATAGTTTCTGTCCAGAACCAGACTACCCTCTGACGAGCGCGGGGCAAGACATCTAGAGAGTCGACGGCTTCAGGTACTTGGGGGTACACATCACGGGAGATGGCGATCCGCGTAAAGAGCTCGCAAACCGATTAGGAATAGCTGGAGCAACCTTTAACTCAATGCGGAATGTATGGGACTCACGGTTGTACTCGGTCAGAACCAAGTACCAATTATTCAACGCATGCACCCTGAACGTGTTGCTTTACGGTTGTGAGTCATGGCACCTCACCAAGGTACAGGGTCACAGTATACTGTGCATTAAAAACAGATGTTGGCGGCGAATACTAGGGGTACGGTGATTTGATTTTGTCAGGAACTCGGAGGTAAGAGAGCGGATGGACCAGCCTTTTATTACGTCCAAAATAAAAAAGCGACGATGGAACTGGCTTGAACACGTGCTGCGGATGCCCCAGGGTACCCTGAATCCGGCATGTCTCTTCTACCAACCAGATGGATTCCATCGCCCTAGAAGGCCGCTGATGACCATCCATAGGATGTATTCGGCGGAACTACGGGACGTTCGGATGACATGGGAGGAAGTGAGGAGACTGGCAGGGGATACAGATGCTTGGAGGAAATGCGTGATGGCCATATGCTCGCAATATAGAGCGGATATGGTTTTTAAAAAATTCCCTCTCAAACAACTGATCCTAAAGTGAGTTTTCAGTTTTCTTGATTGATGTGAAGAGGTAAACATTAATAAATCATATAAATTAAGACACCGACTGTCAGTTCGAGTCCATTCGTGTGCTCGAATGCCTGAAGATGCCGAAAGGCGAAACCCGGGTCGTTAGTGACAAAATACATGGAAGTGTACAAAATCTCAATAATCCAAATTTGAAATTAATAAATCATTTCGCTTCATGGAGTAATTCAGGGTTGTCCAAAACAAGGTTGTATTATCCCATTGTATTATACCATTAGTCATGTCCTAGCTGTATCTTTCTCTTTCAGCAGTTCTCGCATAAAAACGTCCGTTGAGATACCTCCATTAGAAATACATATGCTCCAAGATGGGAGCGGACATACTTTAAAAAAATATGTCGACAATATTTGGCGAGGAAAACAACATATATCTCAATTTTAATTATGTTTCCTTAACATCTTCTTCAATTATAGTTAGATCATTTATTCTTTATTTTAACTTAAACTCAAAAACATAAAAAAAAATTGCGCCTCTTGTAGAATTTGTTGGTAAGGTGAGGTGAATTAATCCCCATTGTCTAAACAAGGTTGATTTGGATAATTGAGCAGAATTTTAAAACAAGATTTTTTTTATTTTAAATATAAGAATTATTTTATTGTCCTCAAAAAAAAAAGGTTTCGTACAACTGGTTCAGATGCACTCACGAGCGTTTCGTACTGTCATAAAGAATTCAAATTTATGTTGCATAATTCGATGTATTACAATATTTTACATGCATAATTCAGTGCATATAAGTATTGCAATATAATGCTTACCATGATACTCGGAGAAATCTTTGAAATATTTTAAGTTTTCTACATTCACAGGCGCGACTAGAATTCTAGTCTTGTCATTTAAGACCTGCCCATTCACAGAATCAATAGACGATTTGAATGGACATAACCAAAGTCTTGACTCCAAATCACTGGAATATTCAATTCATCAGTGGAAACGGTGGTTCTGCTGCCAAAACCTTCGAGGGTAGGCTAACATGCTAATGTGGCTCTATAAAGCAGAATGATGAGCACATTCCATGGAAGAGTCATGTTTTATATTTCTATCATACTTTCTTTCAACGTACACGATTCCAAAATGAGAATTCTGCCATTCTTAAAAATACCAAGCTTTATGTTCCTGACCTTTTTTGAGTAATCGTGGACACGAATTATTTGTTCTTTCAAAGTGTAGAAGCAGTCTGTCAATGGTGATGCTACTGGAAAGAGCTTTAAATATGTTCAGCAGTATTGCTTCGGATTTCGATATATGGTGAGTGACGATCGCTTCTTTTAAAGTATCAAAATGCATATGGAAACGAAATGAGCTGCATGAATCAATGCTCCAAACAGACTCGATGGCTGATAAGACACGCCTTTAAAAAAGTGTTATAAATAATTGCACTTTGTGTTAGACAGTATTCATTTGGTAAACTTCAACTTTTATTTCGATAGTTTGCACTTTGGATTAGATAGTATTAACTTAGTACACTCAAACTTTGATTTTAATAGTTTCCACTTAGTCACGGATTCTTTTAACAAAGTGAGTTACGTTGTAGTAGGTTATGTTAGGGTTGGTCTGGTTTGGTTTGTGTAATGTATTATAATGCATGGAGCAAGGACAATATAGGCGGCCTAATATCGGGTAGAAGAATAAGTGAAATTTCATTACAGCGTCGTGCAACTATCGATTTCAAAGTGTGAGTATTGTAATATATTTCTTCAATGCTAATGAGATAACTCGATTTTTAGTGAAAGAATTTGTTTTTTGTGGAATGTATTTGTTATAAATGAAAACTATTTTTATGAAAGTGAATGTGATCGAAACATTTTGCATTTAATTGTAAGCCTTTAAAAAAAAGTGTCGTCATACGGATAACGAGGAGAACTCTACTCATAGAACTCTTGCGTTTATCTAATTCAGAAACTCCCAAACCTGTGCCCGCGGACATGGTGGGCCCTCGAATACTTTTATTTACTTCCGAGAATTTATTGTGCATTTTGTAAAATGTTATAAAAAACAAAAATTTGATTATTATCATATTTAAGTGACGAATCCCACAAAAAGCTGTTATTGTTTCGGGAGGATTTTGCAATTTTTATCTATATATATACGTAATAATAGTGCAGACATAATATCTTTTTCTTTCTCGCCAAGACGAGCTTATTATTTATTAAAGACGTTTATTAAAATTTAAATCAGCTTCATCATACATATTTATTAATATTTTTTACTTCATTAATGCATGGTTAGAACATAAGGAATTTGAAAAAAAAAATTGTATTTACTTAATAAATATGCATGTATGTATTCTGGTTTCTTTAGAAAAAACGCTGCGCCCTGCAATTTTTATTGTTGGTTATAAATATGCTGCTGGTCAGTTAGGAACTAGTTAAGAACTCCTAATCTAGATGAATTCACTTTCTGCGTACAAGTCTTGTGTAGTTAGTTGCAGCTGTGGCACTTTTGGGTAAAATAAAATAAGACTTAAGATACGCTTAACGTTTGCTACGCCAGTGGATACTGTTGTATAAAATTAATATATGAAAAAGCAATGATCGGTGGGAGAGGACAAGTCAATTAATCAATTTTATTGCAATAAATGAAATAAATGTCAGATGAATAAGTGAAACTTTTAGTCTCGGAAGTCACTTGAGATTCTATGGAACGTCATGTTGTGGGCTTATATAATTGCTAGTTACCCCCATTTATGGCTTGGGGGAGAAGCAGAATCTTAGTTTAGGTTGATTGGTAAATAGACATCAGCATCTCAGAGGGATAGGTGTGGTGTAGTAACTATCCCTTGCCTTGACCGTAGTTTAATAACGTTGACCATACGTCCTATTTTTCAAAGGACAGTTCTTTATTTAATTGATCTGTCCTAAGGTTTATTTTTTTCCAATTGATTTCGTCTTCTTTTTGGTGAATAGTTACATAAATTGCGTGCAGCACAATCAGTTGATAGTGCTCACGATAATTATATGAGAGAGTAGGAAAGAAAGAGGGAGGAAGGTGGAGAGCGGGGAGTAGCGGGGTGCTGTGCGTAAACACACTTCACAGCCCGCGTCCGGCGTGGGGACAAAGGATGATTCACAGGTTCCTTCGTCTTCCATTAAAACCCGGTCGTATTCAGTATACTTTCTCTTTAATTGCAGTTAGTTTATAAATTCCTTGAAGACAGTTACACAAATAGATTTAAAATACACATTTTTAATTTAAAACTCTGTAAGTGGTTTTACTAGCAAGCGGTGGACTAAGTCGCCGCTTCGTCGGCCGACGACTCCCTCCGGGAATGACCGAGAGGCGACTGAATGCCTTGCAGGATCGCAAGCCCTTTGCCCACTTCTAACTGTAAACAAACAACGGCAACCAAACAAATATGACAAACTACTCTTGAACGCCTCAGGAGAGATATTACATATTTAATTTGCATTAATAGAAAGAGTCTGCAGATTGGTTTTGAAGACCCCATAAGTACGGGGCGGTGTCATATAATTATTGCGGACCTGATAATTATAAAAATGTTGAAGCAGTACAAAAAGTTTTATAAAATGACTTTCGATTAATTGACAGTTTCACCTTAAAATTGATTAAGTATCATATTTTAATTTGAAATACGATAATGGAAAGTGTGTAATATCGATTGCATTATTGTACCCGCCATAAATCATTTTTATTAAGCGCAAAATACAACTCATACCAGCATTTTTCTAAAGCACAAAGCTTTTTTCATAAGCTCATGTTACCGGGTAAAGCCTCACATAAACTTTGCAATTGATGGTTTGGCATGTTGAATATTGAACGGCAGAAAAAGCGAGCAATAACTCTTGAAGTGACAGCTTTGTTTTACTGTACCGAATCCTGTACTTTAACCACTTAATTTTGTACTTTTTATTTTGACACCATTGTACTCTTGGAGCTTTTGCAATACTACATTACTATATCTCAATTATATATATGTAGTTATGCACATTATATTTCATACTGACTTAAAACAGCGAGCATTTTCATACATGTAGACATGTGCAGTTAACGATTTCAGTCTTTACTCGTGTATATTAAGAGCTTTAAACTTAACAATCATGATTTCGCTTAATCCAATATTCATATATAACTCAGTTTCCTTGATCGATGTGAAGAGGTAAACATTAATAATTCATTTCGCTTCATAGAGTAATTCAGAGTTCATAAAAATGATATTGTATTATCCTATGCGGCCTGCGAATCGATATTTTCTAAAAAGGATATCAAGTCAGATATTTATAACAAAATATATGTTGATACCAATAACAGCAATAGAAAATAAAGAGCTTTGTAAAACCTACAAGTTGTGCGCCAAGAAAAAAAAAAGTGGACGCTACATGTGCAAATATTGTCGTATGGCTGACCATAAAGCGGAATACTGGCAATAGTATACAAAATAGAATGATTATGGTGTATCAAAGAATGCTAAAAAGTTTCATTTGATTTGACTTAGTGGTTTCATAGTTATACTACTTTTAAAAAGCCCTTAACCCTTTATAGGGCAAAGAGCGAAAACCGTCGATATATAGACCACTTCCTAGGGCTACAATTCACATAGTGGCTGTATAAATTTCAACCTTAATACCTAAAGCCGATATCGATCAATTTATTTAGTGTATTTATAGACGATCTAACCTAAGTGTACACCAATCGCTCCCAAATAAGTATTATAAATACGTAAGTTGTTGATAAATCGATTTTGTAGATAACATTTAATTTTGCAAATCATATTTTTGATGGTTATATTGTGTTTTGTGGGAAAATCTATATATATAATTATTCAATATGCATTTATTTATCGATTCACAGTATTTTTTCAGTAAATAAACCATCACAAATAACAGTTTTTTCGAAATTTTACTACTAAGTATTTTCTATTTTTATGGAAAAATTATTGTTCGATACACAATATTTAATTCGAAATAATATAGTTCACAGTTAATTTCAGAAAAAACTAATTTGCTCTAGGTGTAAAGGGTTAAGAAAAAATTCTTTTATTCAAAAATAACACGGGATAGTTTCACTTAAATTGGGCTGGAGTTTATAGCGTTTTTAAAGTCTAGTTCATCAACTGTGAAACCTTTCAATGTTGACACAAATCTTTGCAAACTTTAAATGCGAGAATTCACATTGAAAAATTAAATTATTAAAATATCTGGTGAATTCATTACATTGCATTAATATTTAGATTTATACCGCGTTTTTATGGAAGAAGAGTGAGTCTTTGTTACTAGATTAGTTTCAGATTACCTTGGTACCTGAGGAGACCTTCGTTGTAAGATGCATCGAAATAAGCAGAAGATGATGTTGAAATTTCGACTTACCTGTAATAAAAAGAAAAAATGGTTTAATAATCAATTCGGCTTAAACAAAATAATTGTAGCTATATTTTTATGAAACATTTTCAATATATATTCATAAAATAGACTTTTTAAACAGAACAGTACAATAATTTAAGTATAATTTAAGACATCGACTGAGGGTGCTTGATGGAATTTCAATATCTAATTTGGATTATTGAGATTTTGTACACTTCCATGTATTTTGTTACTAACGACCCGGGTTTCGCCTTTCGGCATCTTCAGGCATTCGAGCACACGAATGGACATCTAGGAAAAACCTTCTGATTTATTCGTGTACGCACCAGACGAAAAACAAAAATATTGTGTTACAACAAGTTTGATATTGAAACTCGGGCTTGGGTCGGGCCAGACCTGAAGATGATGGGCTCGAACCGGGTAAGTCTATGAAATTTCGGCCTGTGCAGACCTCTAATCCGAAAACAGTTCAATAAACAGAATTAAAACACAAACCCTCTCTTTCTTTGAGTGGCATTGCAACGCATGCCGGGTACTCACTAGTATATAATAAATTTGAATTATTGAGATTTTGCAACGATTTTTGAACCTTGCAAAACTCCCCGTTGCTGTATCCTATACGTTGAATCACCTAACAGATGCCACTAAATGTGGAATGATTGTATATATTTATCCTTTCGTCGAATTACATCCCGTTGAAACCCTCAATGCTATTACAATTGTAAAATCACTGGTAATTCTAATATCAGTTGGAAAGCGGCCATTCGCCACTCTGTTAATGCGTTGTTTACAAAATAAGGATTAAGGCGATTCTCGAAGTTTTAACTCAGGTATCAGTGTGGATCCTAGATGTATAATATTTTATCTCGTAAATAATATTTGTCGTATTTGTATATTCTATATAAACGTTAGACACTGTTTACTGTCTGTCAGTTCGAGTCCATTCGTGTGCTCGAATGCCTGAAGATGCCGAAAGGCGAAACCCGGGTCGTTAGTGACAAAATACATGGAAGTGTACAAAATCTCAATAATCCAAATTAGAACAGTACAATAATGTTATCACATCTTCACTTCTTTTGTAAGTATAATATAAGTTTTGCTTTCTTAACCCTTTAGTGGACGACATGTATATTCTATGCTCACGCGCTAATGACGGACATTTTCGAGTATTTTAAACATACAAATACTTTTTTTTTCAGTTTGATATTAGAAGTGACATCTATGTCCATGCTTTGAAAGCAGAACACAATGACAAGTCTAATGAATTGCGAAAATAAAGGGATTTTCATTGGCGGTGTATTCAAGTATCTAATATATCCGGGCTTTTAAAGGTTAAAGAAACGTTTTCTTACTCTGCCATTGAGATTAAATTATCTCTAATTTCCAACCGTTCTCAACATTGTATCAGCCTCCATGAATTTACAGTACTTAATGGACGTTTTCCGTAACAAAGCATCGTTAAGGTCTTTCAAATGATTACCAGGAGTGTCTTAGGAGCAGTTACTCAAGACATTCCCGATATACACCAAAGTGTGCTAAATAACTACAGTTAATTATTGGAAAGCTTCTTCAAGATGATATCTATTCTCTCTTCGTATGACGCTGAAAGTTATTAAATCTAATCTGAAAATGCTTTTCTAAGAAGTGGAATAACAAAGTTATGAAGTTTAATTATTTTTTTTTGATGTACACAGCGTACACACAATATTGTCAGCCTGTGTGGTCTAGTGGTAAGAGCTTTGCCCTAGCGATCATGTGGGTCCTGCTTCAAGTCCCAGCAAGGTCAATATCATATTTTTATTTTTTCAATTTAAAAGAGTAATAATGGACACTAGTGACTTATAAAAATTCTCATCCAGCTTACCTCGTATGATTTTCCAATTTTCAAAATAGCTGTAATGCCAGATTATTTTTTTTAACTAAATCTATAAATCGGATAATCGAATACCAATTCAATAATTCTCCATTATCTGTGAAATGATAATAAAAACTATGAACTTTTTGAACTATCTAAATAGCATAGTTATGTAATCTTTTGGTTTACCATTTCGAATCGTCTTGCAGACACAAAATAAAAACAAATAACTTACGTATCTTATAAACTAAAGTGAATTTATTATTTGAAGCTAAAACCGCGCAGTTTTTTTATTTACTTTTTATTTGACTCGGACCCGGTGTAAATTGGCATTTCTAGGAACACCAGATACTTTATTTTAATTTGGCATGCAATAAATTTAGCGAAACGTTTTGTAGTTTAACCTAAATTCGTTACGAAAATAAATAAAAAATGCAAGATGTTCATGATACTCGGGATCCATTCATAAAATCGTCCCCCGTTACGGCAAAAAACGTCTAGTCAAAAATGTCTTGGTAACCGTCCAAATTCGATGAAATTAAAATCCTCTTGAAGCATTTCTTGTACCCAATATTATAAGTTGAAGACGTTAAAGTAATAATTCTTCAAAATTTGCAAATTATAGAAAATATGAATTTAGTAATAATTCATCGAGCATCGAGTAAATAACATTAATGAATAGCTGAAGATTATTCGAAATAAATAAATACCTTAAAAGTTATCAGTTAATAGTAAAAATCAATTATAAATTAATAGCAAACAAGTCGAAAGCAAAGAAGTAACAAGCTATTCTCAATTTATTTCATATGGAAAATATTTGTTTATAAAAAGTTTATAGAAAGCATACTTCTCCTTCTTAATTTATCAGAAATTATCAATCAATTAGAATAAATATGTATGTCGTTAGTTCGAAAATACTGTTCCAAAAGGCTAGTGGAATAACCAAAAGTTAAAATTGATAAGCTGGTTATACCACTCTTCGTGTTATTAATTATTAAAGGTGTTTCGCCTCTTTGAAATCATCTTCAAGCTACCTCTATCTTAAATGTATTTCGCTTGGGATTTTCCCCTCCAAACATAAGTACATCAATAATTTTGTAATAAGTAGTGTTATTGTAATTGGTACTATTATTGTTTATGTTTAACCCCCTCCCCACGTTCAGAAGGAAAGAAAAATCCCATCCTTTGTTTTTGTAATTTATAATTTACCAATTATAATCAATGAAGTTGGTCTACATTGATTCTAATTGTTAACTATATCCCAAGGTTATTTATTTCTAAAGTAAACAATGATTATAATTCTCGACTTAGGAAGGAAGGGGGGGATGAGATTATCTCCTTTTCCTGTTGTACATTCTTGTTGAAAATTAGAATAATTTTTAACCTTAAATATAAATAATCTTAGAATTGATTTAGTCTGAAGATACTTTTCAAAGTGGCGAAATACGGGTCATAATTATTATTAATACAACCAGTGGAATAACAAATTTATCAATTTTAATTTTCACAAAGTTAGCGTTGAATCCATCGAAAATTTTAATTCAATTTAAAAAATGACAGCCACAGAGTTACCATCGGCAATATTACTCGTTTATAATAATCACACGCATAATTATTTTAGGTTTATAATTAGCCTTGAGTTTAAAATATGCAAATAAATTGCCAGCTGCGATTCGGAAGTTTATTTTACGAAAAAAAACAAACATTCTTAAAAATGCTTTGAACCGACTAAACACAGAGTCAAGAAAACGAGTGCGTTATAAAGTTTTATGTAGCCGTTTCCTGTTATTAAAATATAAAAGAATTACTGTTGAAATAATCAATTTTTGACATTGGGTACTTAGTTAGCAAAATAATAACTAAGTTGAACAATTGTTCGCAACGGAATCATCCGTCTGATTTTCATGTAATACATATTCCTGCTGAAACGTGTGATAATTAATTTGAACATGATATGAATTTAAAGCTAGACAACGATATGAAAATAATATTAATTTTGCGTAATTAATATTTAGCGGGAATGTATCCAATATGGCGGCCATGGACAGTGTTAATTCATTGCTGCTGCAACACGAGATGACATCCGTTCATAATAATACAATATGTCGAGGCAAATATTCTATACTTCCGAATGCATAATAAACGTCACGTAAATGTCAGTTTGAGCGATTCATGTCACGCTTGGTTAATAATACTATGTTTTTATTAATTCTTACTGTAATTATATCTTTATAAGAATATTAATGAATGTTAGCTGAGATTGGGCGAGTGCCACTCGGGTGATCGCCTGAAATAGCGGATGGAAATAAAAATTTAATGATACTACTACTGTGTTGGATATGTCTAGGTAAAGAGATGTTTTACACCCTTAGGGAACCCTACCCTCAAATAATACTTCTGAGGATGGCGTTATGCCGAAATATCCAACAAAGATTTTATATACCTAAGTATTGGAGTATTTCAATCAAGTTCTACCAAGCAAATGCCGATTAAATATTTAAATTAATAGATCACTTCCTATCTGAACATTATGGAAGCTCATTCAATTCTGATTTCTAATAAAATGTCTTCCTAAAATACAAGTTGATTGCTCCGCCGCTGTTTCACGGCTAGCTTCCATAACGCAATAACCACCAAGAAAAGAAACGAATATACTCCTCATATTCTTGGCCCGGCGCAGAGCTGCACGGAACCGATCTTTTAATCACGCACTATTGTGCTTAAAAAAAGACTTGAACTAGAGTTATCATATTTAATTTAATATTATAAGTTTGTTATTCCACTGGTTGTGTAACTATGTGTGGCACGTGTTTTGCTGACTTGAGAAGCGTCTACATACCAATTTTCTAGAACGATTTTTAATAATTACTAAAATTATCAGAAATGGAATGAGACAAAATGGTATCTGGACAAAAATGAATGGTTCGAAATATGATTTAACAGTACGCTTTTGTCACACTCTGTTTCGTTTGCAGTATTCTGAGCTATAAAAAAATGAGAATTTTTAACGTTTTATTTTTCTTAGTCGACATGTGGCCAATAAACAATAATTGAACATAAAAAAATATTTTTGCGGCACGCAACTTTATTGTTTACAATGGGTTAAATAAATAAAACCAATCTCATTTATATCAAAAGTGAGTTTAGACCACCGTGGATTTTTTATTTAACGAAATCAAATGCATCGGTTGTATGTATATTTAAAAAATCATATCACGGCTTAATGCAAAAATGATGGGATAAACAGTTAGACTGTTACCAACTATCAGGGCTGGATTAAGTGCTCAATACATTTGTAATATTTTAAATTATACTTTAACACAATAAAAATAAGCTTAGGTGTTTAATAATTCATATGAATCATATGAATATAATCATATGAATTATTCAATAGCTTAGCAAAGATTTCGCAAAAACTTTATGCATCATCGTCGCAAAAGAACAAACATTGGAATGATCACAAAAGTAAAATTTTGATTTTACTAGGAATGAAAATTGGTGAAATGAATTAAACAAAAATGGTAAAGCCCTACGCACTTAAAAAAATACCAAATTAAAAAAATATGTCACCTCTGTGATGTAATGGCAAAATACTCTAGTGATCAGGTTGAGCGATCTGGGCTTAAGCCCAGTCAATATAAAATTTGAGATTTTCGGCATGGGTGTTTCGTTACATGATCTTTTCTCTTCGACTTGATGTGGAGTAACATTTAAAAATCTAAATCAAATAATTGTTGATCTAATGCCAAATATTTTCATATATAAATAATATTCATTTCATGGTTTCCTAAAGCACAAACAGCTTGAAAAATTACATAATAACATATTTCGTTGCTTATTTATGTGTTTCTAATATTATTTTGAAATCAGTTTTAATCAAAGTCTATCCATAATAACTTTTAGTGACATCACATGAATTGTGGTACGTATTATTACTAATTTAAAAGAATACTGTTTTAAATAACTTGTCCTTTTAGTCAAAAAATATTTACTAATAATATTTAATATTTGTTTTCCTTGTGTATTAACGAAACCTGTGAATGCTTATTCAATCAATTAAATAAATTCAATTAAATTAAAACATTCAAAGCCAACTTTTTTAAAATATATCTGCAAGCTTCAAGCTGATGAAATTGCAATAGCAATCATTAATTAGCACTAAATGGAGATATCCAAGTTTGGCCTGAATCGACTCACGCAATAAAATATGTTTATTCTGAGGTCGATCGAACTCAAAGCCTTTTAAAATCAAACCAAAACGTTATCGGTGAGCCACTGACCACGTACATCTAAATATTGCTGTCATCGACGTATATTTCACATTTAAAATTATAATATTTCAACATAGTTTGTAGATTATTTATCAACTTGAATTGTGAAAAAGTGAAAAAAGTTGTTAAATAGTAAAAACATTGAATCATAACTATGTATCTTACTTTATTGATACATCTATCATAACGATTTGTCAAAAGTCATTCAAAAGATACATCTTTTACGACAAAAGATAAATTCATGCTTAGGCAATATAACCCCTTACAGCGGCCCCGTTGTGACAGACGAAACAAATCTCAAATTCCCGCGCAGTCGGCAATTTTCCCGCCAAAAGTATTAATGCGTGACGTCATTTTTTATATTCAGTGCCTGTCCAGCCATCTTTTTAGAGTCACGATTCTTTTAAATGGCGACAAACGTCTTTCACGGCCGATTTGGATGCCAGTGACAGCTAAATATAATAGGGCTGGCAGTTGCAGGTTGCTGCACATACAATAAATTCAATAATAGGAAAGAAAATGACCGAGCCTAATTTGATTTGATTTAACTAGGGCGACCATACGATTTTGTTTTTTTGTAAAAATTAAACACAGTATTTTGTAATAATTCCACAATTTGTATATAACGATCGGGACCGGTTTCGCTAATTGTAAACATTTTCAAATAATGAAAAATATATCCGAACAGAACCATTTATATATCGCAGTATAAAATAATATAAAAATTAAATTAAATTTTATTAATATAATTTTTGATTAAATCGTTATTTTAATAAAATTATATGTAGTGTATTTATAGCACGACCTGTCTGGCGCATTGGGGTACTGTCACCTTCTTGTCGATATTTAGATTTATCGTTCTTCTGCACACCTCTTGACACTATCAATTTTTAAAAAAATTGTTGTATAAAAAGAATATTTCTTGTCTTTTCTACTTCTAGTCACAATGTACAGGTAGCGTTATATTCGGGAGAGTGGGGAGAGTCGGGTATTATTGAAGGAAATACACATTACAATCTTGTATTTATATTGTGTGAATAACCACAATAATTATTTGTCAATAACCAATCAAAAATAGAAATTGTTCTTGTTCTTTCAACCGATCAACCTTGTATATTAATTAATATTCACCATTCCGGGTATAAGATTGACACAAAACAATATGAGTTATTTTTAAATGAAGTATTTTTTTGAAAAAAATAATTTATTCTGGTACTGAACCGCTTTTATAATTTGAAGCAGGGTTTCCATACAATATACAACGCGTTAGCTTTTGGTGTGCAGCTGCAAGAAGTACGCTCTCTTTGAATGGTCGCCCTTTCATCGATTAATCGGACACTTTTTCAAAAGCGAAATAAACAAACGACCGTAGGCCGTAGGGTCAAGTGCGTGCTTTTTAACACTTAGTCATCCATAATGATATACGCTTGCGAAAAGCATTTTTTTATTTAATCATATACAGTCGATACAACATAATATGAGCGGAATGTTACTATATAATATACTCTTTTTTCAACCGTATCCTGTCTCATTGTAAAGCATTTGACATTTGTGGATACAAAAGATTTTTCGGAGAGGGTGAGAATCAGAATTTACCTATCCTATAAGCTTACTAGACTGGATCAATCATCAATCGATGTTTTAAAATTGTATCTACTTAAAGTAAATAGATGGTCAAACGAAAATAAAAATTCGTGAAAGTTCTCGTCATCGTTTTCGGTCACCAACAGTGAGGTATACATTATTTAATTCCTGTGTCTGAACAATAGACCACAGATTCTTTAATTCAATCAATGCATTTTTACAATTCAATGTGGGTCACAATGAAAACATATGAAACGGACCTTATGCTATTTCTTAGGCTGATCCCAAAGATATGTTCTTACAGTTTATATACACTTTTTTCGGAAGGGCCTCACCTCATCTAAATCCGCTGGTGAGCTCGTTGACCCTCCCCTCTATTATTAAGATCCTCAAAACATAACGCAGATTGAGCGGATTGTGTTTTTTAACAAATTAAACAATTAATTTGTACTACTTCCACATATTTATAATGATCAGGACCGGTTTCGCTCATCAGAAGCATTATCAGCTGATAAAAATACAAACATAACAGGCCTTTTTATATAAAATTAGGTGTAAAAATGAAGGTATAAAAAACTGATGGTTCATGAACAAAGACAAGAAATTACTGATCAGCAAACAAATTATACACAAATCAAATAAAATAGTCTACAATTAAAATTGTTATGGACCTCTTACAAATCAATAAATACTAATCTGAAATCACAAATATACCTAGATTAAAAGTACATTAGCTGAGCAAAAAATTTTAATGGCATTACTGATGCATTAAGAAATAAAGGATTAGGAAAATTGTAAGGAAAAATTAGTGAACCATTTAAAAAATCATTGTTATCAGTTGATAATGCTCGTGATGAACGAAACCGGTCCTGATCATAATAATTATGTGGAAGTAGTACAAATGAATTGTGTTTTATTTTTTAAAATTTAATACCTTTCCACCAAGAATTGACAGTCAACACCTTAAAAGGTATTAGTGTTTTCCTAACCCAAGATTCTAACCATTCCTCTCTCAAAAGAGAGGTTGAGTGAATGTCTTATAACTAAAATAAAACCAGTTCTTCTCAAACTAAGTCTGCTTCTATATTAGGAATCCATATGCTCTACATTGAGTTGAATGTAAATGAAATCTTCAGTTTTTACATACGTAATATTTAATGGTTATTGCCATTTAAGTAATTTTGAGTTCAGGCATCGTTTGATATTAGGAAAACTGGTTATAGAAAAATCTTGCTAGCGAGAAACCATTTATAGTAAAAATATTTGTTCAAGACCTTTTAGAGACAACAATTTACTGAAAATAAACGATAATTATATAATATCTACATAGGTACTTTAATACTGATATCTAACCAGTATCTAAAACATTTAAATTACGATTCCTCGATTACGTATTTTAATTATTAAGTTAGTTTTTAATACCAATATTTGGTAGTAGCACAGCGATATTTGACGTAATATTATCAATACACAATATTATGTAATGTTACATAATTACCTACATCAAATTTACAAATTATTTAAATATTTTATAATTCACTGTTTCTCAAAGTGTTAATAAAAAGCAATAAGCTTTAGAATGTCAAAAATGCATTCTGAACATACCTACTTGAAACGTGTTATTGCTATAACTCAAAAATTATTATGGATATAACAGAAGAAACACTTTACCTTAATGCTAAGGTAAAAAAATGTTTAATGTTTATTGTTTCTTCAGATTTAGCCGATAGCCGTGACAGATTGGCCACGGTCTAAGGCTTCCATCATAACCTATATATATATATGGTGGTCAGTGGTTCAAATCCTCATATGTAAATTTTCATACATTTGTTTTTTATTATATAATTTATGATATTGACTGAGGTTGCTTAATGAAATTTCATTACCAAATTGGAATCTTTCAAATTTTGTACATTTCCATACGTTTTGCCATAAATAATCGCATAAACAATAACAAACTCATAGGATTTTGCAATTGCAGGTAGTCATAAAAACCAATGTATTTGGGAAAAATATACCATTGTTTTTTAATTGGTGAGTTTTTTTTAAGGTAAATTTCAGTTGACATATTATTATAAGAATAAATTTATTTTTATTGCTTGAGTAATTTATGACTATTTTACAAACTCATCTCACGTAAAGAATACAATAAGGGGGAGTTAGGGAGATGAAGTTATTCGTTAAAAATTGGTAAACTTTTTAGCTAAACCCAATTTATTTCCAAAATTTCCTGAAAAAAATACAAGATTCCCCATGTTTTGATGCAATATTATTTTTGCTTTTAACCATTTTATTTATCGGATTCAGCAATTCTTTCTTCAGCAATTCAGCAATATTTTCTTGTCTCAGTTCATGAACCATCAGTTTTATATACCTTCATTTTTTCACTCAATTTTATATAAACACGCCTGTTATGTTTGTATTTTTATCAGTTGATAATGCTCGTGATGAGCGAAACCGGTCCTGATCATTATAAATATGTGGAAGTAGTACAAACAAATTGTGTTTTATTTTTTAAAATATAATGTCTTTCCACCAAGAATTGACAGTTAACACCTTAAAAGTAATAAGTTAATTAGAGGTTAAACATTTTTTTTCGCATGTGTTTGACACATTTTGCAGTTTATTTATAACAACGTATTGTGTGAAATGGCTTAATAGTACATGTGGCTATTTTTGGTTCGATATCAACAAAGTAACTTATCGGGTTTTGCTTTTAACAACATCATATATTATAAATATTGCAAAATCTTATATCTTATCTTTTCACATTGTTTATTTTCATACTTGTTAAACAACAACCCAGCGTTTGAACCGTTAACTAGATAGAAACCGCAATACTATGATGAGAATATTGTATCTCAGAGCTTTCAGCTTTTGAGAAAGACAGTTGGCTTTATTTCGCAATGCGAGCTTCTGAGCTAGAAGACCACCCACAGAACTCGATTAAGCTTTGCAACGTATATCAAACATGATCAGAAAGATGTCTGTTAGTTAATAAAACAGGCACCGTACTTACTTTATTGCAATTTACTTGGAAAGATTAGTTTGTATTTCAATATTTATGCGCAGTCGACATTTGCATTTGAAGTATTCAGGTAGCCTTAAGGTGAATAAATATATTTAATAATTTTTGCTCTCAATCCTTGAAGTAACGACATCATAATAAATAATGAAAAATTTGTACTTTAGTTATTCTAAAATTATAAAATTAAAGTTCATAACTTTGTTATTCCACTGGCTGTGATACTAAATGTGTGTTTCGCTTCTTTAAGAAGCATCCTTAGACTAACTATATCGCAAGATGATTTATTTCTCAAGTAAACAATGATTCTTATTCTCAACTTAAAATGATGGATAAGGTGGGACCATTTCCTTATACTGAACATGAGGACGCGGTTAGAAACAAACGATTGTTAATAGAATCAATGCTTACGTTAAACATAAATAACTTTGCGATATAATTAGTCTGAAGATGCCTTTTTAAAGACGTGGAATAACAACGTCATCAACTTTAATTTTGTATTAAAAATGATTTTTCAAAGCTGCCGCCGAATCCATCGAAAATATTAATTCGGTTTCATTTCAACGTTCAACGGATATTTTAGTATATTCAATTATTTTCCATTCTATGATAATATATTAAAAGAGCAATAGCCATCCTGCCTATCAGCCTGGCTTATAACAGAGTAATCAACACGATTCGTTTTTACTACCTCCACATGCTTATAATGATCAGGACCGGTTTCGCTCATCACGAGCGATTATTAACAGGTGGAAGTAGTACAAACGAATTGTGTTTTATTTTTTTTACATATAATGCCCTTCCACCAAGAATTCACACTTAACACCTTTAAAGTGAAGTGTGATAAACGTTTTTGTCTTCGGTTACGGTTTTCACGAGTTCAAATCGCAGTATGGACAGTTTCATAAATTATTTTTTCAATTAATTGATGAGTTTTCTTTTTTAAAATAAAAGGTAAATTATTATATGTTACGAAAGAATAACAGGAGAATATTTTTCGTTAAAAATGTACTAAATTTGGAGATAATATTGAGTCGGTTTTTGATGATTTTCTGTTTTAAATGTCAAAATGTATGCAATTTAATGTAGTACGCATAAAGTCATAAGACTATTAAGTCATGATATTATTTTTTTATTATGGAAAAAAAAACATGATGTGACTTTCACTCATCGATACCAAATCTTATAATTTGGATGTCAAAAAGATTATTCTTTATAATGTAGAAAAAAGCATTACCAAAAGTAAATAATTGTAGAAGAGAGAACAATGCTTTAAATGAAATTATCTCAAACCTTTTTTATGGTTATCTCGATATGATACTTAGAAAAGGACATGATTTAAAAAGAAGAATTTAAATTTATTCTGATTTTACCGCAATTACAATGAGATAATTTCTTCATCGACATGAAGTAACAATTTCCATTCTTTCAGAAGTCTCTCACGATTGTTGGATTTTATCATGTCAGCATATAATAACAGAAATTATTTCAACATTACTTGCTCGTCTTTGAACGTAATTTGTGAAATCGATAACAATCTTAGAAAGAAAAGAATTGTATTATTCGATATTATAAATTCTCTATTATGTCACGATAATACTTAAAAACCCTTTGCTCTGTAACACTCAAAGTCCCAAATTTAAATTTCATTTTGTCCAGAAAATATTCTCACAAAATCAAACACAATGTAACACATATTTCGGATTTTTATCAGGAAATTCACTGTGCAAATATGTGTGCAAAAGTAAAAAGGTGTTACGTCTAAAATTGGTAATTTTCATGTGAACCAAAACAAGATTTGCGTTTGTGTGAAATTTGATGGAAAATGTGATATTTCAACGTGAAATATATCAATCACAATAATACAGAAACTTCAATATTAGAATTAAACAACATATCGACTGTGGAAAGGAAAGAGAACGTAACCCACAGCAAAAAATATTAAGTTTAGCTCACACAAAACGAGCTAATACACTATATTTGTATATAATTATACAATATATATACTGTAGAAAGGCAAAAGGACATATCCTTTCGTCTTTTCAAAATATAATTTTTTTGGATAATCACAATGTATAGAATTTACACGTGTTGTTTGGGCTATACACAGTATTTTTTGTGTGTGGGTTACGTCCTTTTTCCTTTTCACAGTCGATATATAAGATGTCTCAAAAGTAATAATTTTTCAGAGTTTACGAATCATTTAATTGAAAATGATCATAATTAAAATAATAACGTAGAAGTACTCCATCGAGTAAATAAAAAAAAGGATTAATACTAACAGCTTAGAGTTTTTAGAAATTAATAAAACCATTAACAGTAAATGACATTTTAAATAGAACAGGTGGCTCACCACTATTCAATTTATTTCCCTTGGGATTTTCACCTCCAAACACTAGTAATTGATTTGTAATTAGTAGTGTTATGGTAATTAGTCTATCAGTGTTTATTTCTTACCCCCCTCCCCACATCCAGTAGAATGGAATAAAACCCACCCTACCCTTTATTTTTAATGTAAGAATTAGAATCATTGCTTACGTTTGAAATAAATAACCTTGCGAAACGCGTCACGTTAGCGATAAGATATTGTTTTGGCTGCCAAATATTTTTTATTTGTCTTATCTTACTTAGTATTGATTACCAGTTTATTTCACTTGTGCAATTATGCATGTATCTGGTTTCGCTTTTTTGATTAGCACATTGAGCAAACCAAGTGTTACACATTAGTTAGTGTATTAACAATTAACAGCGTTATCAATTCTATTAAATATTAATAAAACTACTTTCTTAATTATTATATATTTCGGGTGCCCTATTTTGATCAGCACTGTCTAAAATTTTTAATATCAATAAAAAAAGGTAAATTTCAACCCTTTCATAGTAACCAAACACTGCTCTATTATATTCAATCAAATGACAGATCTAATCTTATTTAAAATCAGTAAAACGTTTTTCCCATTCTTATCATACTTTTACGATTACGCTATTAATGCGACATCTATATTCAAAAGACAATATCATATTGATTACTTTTTCTTTTCGATTAGGTACTTTTAGGAGTTATTATTCTCTTTTTAAATAATTCAAATTCTTGTCTATGGAGTTGATATTATTTCTGTCACTCATTTGTTTCAAAATAAAGAAAGGAGCATTTTCATCTGTCAATCTCGTAACTAATATATGTTTTACCCTTTGTCATGCGTTTAATAATATCGTATAATAGTTAATAATCTATACAAAGGTATGTTTAATTGGAACATTACTAAACTAAAGGTTCATCTGTAAAATTCATAAGGTAAATGCAATAATACATAGATATTTATCATTCATATTTCTTTATGACAAGTTCCTTTCTAAGTGTTGTTATGCATAAACAAACAATTTCATAAAAAGGAGGAAAATCACAAAATCTCCATAAAACATAATTTGTGTTCTTTATCTGGTCTAGTTTCGCTCATCACGAGTATTATCAACTGATGATTATATCGACAGTCCCTGCGTATAGTCACGTAAGTGCTAAATGTGTGATTATATTATACGTATTTTGCATTTTCGCAATCAGTTCTATGGGTATACATCAAACAACAAGGAAAACTTGATTTGAGTCACAGACTCTCTAAACACGCTCCCGAAGGTTTTTGAGTAAATCACGAAAGACTGTTAAGGGCAGTATGATAGTTTTAAGTATAATTTAAGTTTTTTTATGTCTTCCAGTATACAAGAAAAAGTAAAATATTATTTTACACCGTCGTTTTTTCGAAACGCGTCAACCGTTTAAAACGAGGATCGAGATCGTGTAAAAGAACGGCATTTTTAAGTTTGAATTTCGAACACGGGACGAAATAGGAAGATATTTTAGACTTTCAACAGGATAAGTTGATAGATATATCGATAGAGCACATAAATACATTAAAAAATCGTCTGGAGCGTGTTAAGCAACTCAGCAACTCATTTAAAATAGTAGCACTGTCCCAATTTCAAGGAAGATACGTGCAGTCGTTTATTTTCAATTGCGTTATGAATCTTTGAAATACTATCCTGTAAAATCTCATGTTAGCAGATTCAGAATTATATGCAGGGAGTGTCGATTTATTTTTCCTGGTCATAGTAGTACAAAATAAACTATGGTGTTTTTTTTAAATGTAATTTCTTTCTAACAATAATTGAAAGTTAACACCTTCAACTGAATTTGAAACATGTGGAAGTACATAATACAAAACAAATTGTGTTTTATTTTTAAAATTTAAAATCACTTTTAAAATAATATAAAACAAACAGGTGAGAAGGATTTAAATGAAAATAAATCATCATAATGGCAGCTAAATGTGCGATTCGTTTCAAATTTAGAATACAGTTTGACAAGAAACAATCGAGCGGTTATTTCCGGCTAGCAATCACGCATAATGAATGGCAAACATGCATTCACGTAGTATGGGCGTTCATAGGTATTATGTATTAAAATTTATCCTGCTATTGTTAGAAAACTTAAGTCATATTATTATGCTAAAGAGATGCTGATAGAAAGTCGTTAAACAAACATCATCCGCCGATTTGTTATTGATTATGCAAATTGCAAATGGCCGACAAGAGATGGGTACTCAAAATGGAGGACGTGGGAAATTTTTTAAACTAGGATTAATTTATAATATGAATCTTAACCAATTATTTGTTTAATAACTGAATGCTAAATATTTGACAAATGTTTATTAACCAATATCAACTGAGCGTGCTTGATATCAAATATTAAATTTCAAACTGTTTACCAACTATCAGATCAAGTTCCAACCGTGTACTTTTAAATGTCGGAAGCTGCCAGAATGTTAATTCTGTGTCGATAGCAACAAATCTTATGGAAATGTACAAAATTTGAACGATTGAAGTTTTGTTTTTAACTATTTATAAAATCGATCAATAAAATAATATTTTTGTTAGTATATTGGTTAGGTTAGGTTAGGTCAGGGCTAGGGAGCATACAGCCTTCTTGATGCTCAAGTGTAGTGCTTTGACCGAATGCAAATTTTTCGTAACATTAGTTTAAATTTACAAAATTATGCAGATATGTTCTTTAATGCTGATTTGCCAATATGAAACGTATCCTTACACCTGTGTTAGGTTATATAAATACGACTATTTAATTTAAATACATGTTTACAGTTTTGTATAAATTACTGATTCAGTTAAATTAGGAGTCTAGTATCAAAACTCATAATCTCCAACATATGTAAAAAATTAGCTGTCAATGCAATATTGTTCTTCGTGTTCACGTCTAGCATTTAAATTATAACATATCTTTCAAAACTTACAAACTATCATCTAAAATTAATATGAAAATTTTGTCCATTTTAAACACTCATATTCTCTAATGCATATGTAATTTTCTAAACTAATAATCTCCATTCCACCCAATGCAGCATTTTTCTGTCATGCCCACCAATGTTTGCTTACGTATCATAGTGTAAACGTCTGTTCCATAGTTTTATTTGTATCAAACTTTGCATTTTTAACTGTATCATGAAAACGGTTTTTCTGCATTCGCCAAAAATAGGCATTCACGGACAGTTATAATACTAAAGCTCTCAAATGCTGATCATTATATCATAACTTTCTAAACACACTGTTCACCGAAAATAGATGATTATTTTAAATTCGAATTATTCGTTTATTTACAATATGGGAACTGCTTTTGGGTAAAACGTTACTTTTCGTACAATGATGCTGAAGTCAACACTATTGCAATAAGGAGTCTTTTAAATTATAATTACGTTACTGAATTGAATACTTTTTTATTATTCGAAAATTATTCAACTAAGAACATAATACTCTAAAATAATAGCGTGGTTGAATCTTACCTGCATCATTTTTTTTATTTTTAATATAAACAAACGATTATTCAAATCATGAAAACTTGAGAAGCACTCTTTTTTGGGTACAGAGGTTGAATAATGCAATGCATTTTAAAAATTGAAGAATTTATGGCGTTAGATGTGTGCAGATTTTTTCGGCATTTTTTCCTTATTAATTTTAGGTATACCTTTCATCTTTTATTGACTTATTATTTTTATAATCATCCGATTATTAATTTACATAGCAAGAAGCCTAACCGTTTCATAATATTATAAGTAGTAAATACCCAAGCGGTTGTAAATACTCACTAGCTGCCCGAAACCGATCATTTCTTTTTGATTAATAGAAAAATTGTTCCTAGTATATTCATTACAATGTTATAAACTTTTTACCAATGACGAAACTATTTAAAACTTGTTCACTCTCAATATTGTGCATTTGGACCGTTAATCGATCATCACAAAAAAGATTTTATTTTTAAGAACACTGGCTTTTATTCATTGAAAGTAAGGACATGAAGATAGCAGATAAACATGCCACAGAAAAAACAAACCAATAAATCGATTGAAACGTCAATTTATGAATTTGTCCGGACCGGGATTCAAATCCATGAACATCCGAAGTCTTGATTAACAGCAAATGATATTTTAACGCGATGCAAACTAGCATGTGACAAACCAATATAAAACTAACGATCAAATACAATTATTAATTTGCAGTTTTTTGTTTTTATTTTTGTGTTGGTATCAAGTATCCCCAGTTGATTTCTTTACAAAATTAATACAAAAGCGGCCATCCATCCCTCATGTCAAAATCAACATTCTTTATTTTGAAAAAGGAATAAATATCTTCGTTTTGGCGGCTACCTCAGACGCAATACGCACGTGCAGTATTAAATGTTGCTACACGGCTAAAAAACCAGCTCTTGTCATATTTGTTTTTTATGTGAATTGAAAAGGGTCGGAATATTATGAATCGTGCCACCGCTAATGAAATAACGCATTATATAATAACTGATTCAACGCAGATACATATGTTTACGTATTTCATTTTAATAAGCAAATAGGTTCACATCAAAGATTTGTTTTAGACATTCTTATTTCAATTTTGACATTTGTTAATAAATAGGTAAAATGCTCTGAATCTATATTACATATTCGAATGACGAATGAACTGTCTAGTATTTGTATTCTAGACTAGGGGTTGACACACTCTGGTTTTTAGGGTCTTTTTTTATTAGGGTCCATAACTGAAAACACACAGCGTTAATGACAATGATTCCTAGAAATCGGCCCGACTCTTGTCGTGAAGGGTGTTCGGCCAATCGCCGGCGGACACGTTCGCTGAGTCCATTTTTGACGAAAAGGGGTGTCTCCGACGGTGCGGGAGTCTTTTTTGATTTTACGTGTTAAAAGTCGTTTGCCAGCCTTTGAGCCGGGCGAGCCGCCGACCGTGGCCGGCACCGGTGACGTTGTGAATTGTTTGTGTTGTTTTGAAATTGTCATGAAATTGTGTTGTTGTGAAATTGTCATTCCACATTTAGTGATTGTATATATTTACCCATTCGTCGAATTACATCCCGTCAAAACCCACAATACTATTATAATTGTAAAATCACTGGTATTTCTAAAAGAAGTTGAAAAGCGGCAATTCGCCACTCTGTTAATATGGTGTTTACAAAATAAGGATTAGGGAGATTCCCGAAATTTTAACTCAGGTATCAGTGTGGCTCTCAGACGTATAATATCTTACCTCGTAAATAATATTTGTCGCATTTGTATCTTCTATATAAACGTTAGACACTGTTTACTGTCTGTCAGTTCGAGTCCATTCGTGTGCTCGAATGCCTGAAGATGCCGAAAGGCAAAACCCGGGTCGTTAGTGACAAAATACATGGAAGTGTACAAAATCTCAATAATCCAAATTTGTTAAGTAAATGTAAATGTGACAATTTTATGTCTTAGTATTAGTTTTGTTTATTTTAAACCACTGCATCTTCGATTAAAATAAATAAAAGTTGAACCGAATTTGAAATGGTGTTTGTTTGAGATCCCAGACCTTCCAGGACGTCGATAAGCGACCATTCGCCTCTCTGCGATTTGGGTCTTCTCAGGGTCTACAAACTTTAAAGCCTATGGGCCTCACGGACTCCTCCACCCCTAGTACCAAGGGTTAGACCTAGCTAACTCATCATATCAACATACTGTAGTTTTTAATTACGTTCAATTTTTTGTACTAGGACCAGTAGCTAGGGTTTGTGCCACCCGGGGCGGCCCTTGAATTTGCCGCCCCCTCAATATCCTTAGATCGTTCATAAAGAAAATATTGTATTTTGTCAGCAAATAACAAAGCATAATCATTTTTATTTAAGGTAAGTTTCTAGTAATGTCCAAAATGCCGCCCCTAGAAAAGTATATTTTGTCAGCGAGTGACAAATTAGACGGAAGAAAACATGGTGAATGGAATATAGCTTGCATTGATTATGTATATTTAAAAAAAAAATTATTCATTCTCGAAAATGCCGCCCCCTAAAACGTGCCGCCGGGGGAAGCCCGCGCTGCCCCCTCGCTACGCCAGTAACCCAACCAGCGAGTGAGATATTTATGACGCAGGGCGCAAGTGGACTCACCTTTCGCAATTTTGGTTTTTACTTACGGGCAAGTGTCAAGGACATTTCATTGCAAAATATCTACCTATCATTAATTACAGTTCAAATATTCATTTTCATTATGTTCTTCAGTTATTCTGTTTCAATTGGTCGTTAAATAAAAACATCCGATTGTTATTTCGTATGTATATTATTATTTTCGATTACATTATAAATTTACAATGTAAGTAAATACATTGTAAATTTATACTGTAATCAAAATAAACCATGGCCGACCGTATTTTGAAGACCCTTGTTCTAGACCACCAATATCTCTTACTTACTACGATCAATTATGTCTATTTTGGACGTTAATAATTAATTCTGTTAAATTAATTGGTCTTTTTTTTAAATTTTCTACATTGCCATTTTAATTCTGAACTATTATCCCAGAGCCACTAATTAAATTTCTGCCAATTAACAGTAACAATTTCCGTTTCTTTTCCCATTAAAAATCTCCATTAATCCCTATTAGGTCAATCATATTCGTATAAATAATTAGATTGCAAAAATTACTTCCAAACTGGCTCAGTATATGTTCTATTAAATCATACGTAAATCCAAAAATAGGTCAATATCAGTTCATTGACCATGGCAAATAATAACACATATCCATTAGTTGGGCCCGCATGTGGCCGAGCATGTTCGGGCAGAGGAAATGAAATTGAATATCGGATAGTTTGCGAAGCAAGTTAAAAACAGTAAGAAAAAATAAAATTTATCTTTGAACAAATTGTATCCCAAGTCCAATTGGATTTTTCATTCGATTGATAGTTTTTTGTCCAAAGGAATGGATATTTATCGTAATGTTTTTATACAATCAATCACAATCTCATCCTGAACACGGGGATAGAGAATAGAGAGAGAGATATTTAATTGTATCCATTTCTAACAAAACAAATAAATATTTTTTCCAGATAACTCCTGATACAGAGGTCTGCACGGGCTCGGCTTTGGCCCTTTACCCGGAAAGGCCCGTGCGCTGGGTTCGGGCGGCTAAACACAAATCAGATTTGAGCTCGGATCAGGCCCGGGAAAGGAACTTGTTTTTCATAAAAATTTGTTCGGCTAACGAGTCAATCACAAGACTAACTTAAATAATTTATTTCACGTGTGTTATAAATATCATTGAAAATATGGAAACAATAACATTTTATGAATAAATCAAATATAAATGAACGTTCTATGTTGACAAAAAGTCGGACTTTTATCGGGATGAGAAAAATAACTCTGGACTTTGAGTCGGGTCCGGGTGATAGGTGTGATATTGAGACTCCCCGGCTAGGCCTGAAGATGTTGGGCATAGAACGGGTAGTTTTATAAAATTTCGGCCCGTTCAGACCTCTTACCTTGGAATAATGAAATTTCAATTTTACAATTTCATATTTTAACGAATGAAACGAGGCGGCAATTGTTCAAAGTTTAAATCTCAGCATTATTACGTTATGGACTGGGCAGGACATCCTTTGTAAAAAACACAGGAAGAAGCCAAGTTGGTACTTACAGATGTACTGGTGTCGTTTATTCACTAAAGAGCTTATTAAATACATGACTTGACGATTGTGTGATGCCGAAAATAAATTGCTATTTTAAGCTAATAGTGGAGTTCTAATAGGTTCATACGTCGCGTTAACTGTCAATTCTTGGTGGAAAAACATCATATTTTTTTTATTTAAAACACAATTTCAAATTTGGATTATTGAGATTTTGTACACTTCCATGTATTTTGTCACTAACGACCCGGGTTTCGCCTTTCGGCATCTAACAGATGTCACTAAACGTGGAATGATTGTATATATTTACCCTTTCGTCGAATTGCATCCCGTCGAAACCCACAATACCATTATAATTGTAAAATCACTGGTAATTCCAATAGAAGTTGGAAAGCGACAATTCGCCACTCTGTAAATGTGGTGTTTACAAAATAAGGATTAAAGCGATTCTCGAAATTTTAACTCAGGTATCAGAGAAGGCCTTTGATAGTCCGCACCGGCCTTCCCTATGGGACATATTAAAACTGTACGGAATCCCAACCAAGATTATCGCCATCATCAAATGCATGCACGAGGGCAGTGAATGCTGTGTCAGAATCGGCGACGTAACGACAGAATGGTTTGGGGTCTCAACCGGGGTCAGACAGGGCTGTGTTCTGGCTCCGTTCCTCTTTATAATAATCTTCGATTTCATCCTGAGGAAGTCAATTCCACCCGACCGAGGTTTAACCGTTGCCTCCAATCTGAGGCTATGCGACCTCGAGTATGCTGACGACGCTGTCATATTTGATAAATCTGTCGAGGGTATTCAGGAAACAATGGACAGGCTGCAGAGCAACTCGTATCGCATTGGTCTCAAAGTCAATGCGAGTAAAACCAATGTGCTCTGCAACAGTTTCTGTCCAGACCCAGACTACCCTCTGACGAGCGCGGGGCAAGACATCGAGAGAGTCGACGGCTTTAGGTACTTGGGGGTACACATCACGGGAGATGGCAATCCGCGTAAAGAGCTCGCAATCCGATTAGGAATAGCTGGAGCAACTTTTAACTCAATGCGGAAAGTCTGGGACTCACGGTTGTACTCGGTCAGAACCAAGTGCCACTTATTCAACGCATGCATCCTGACAATGTTGCTTTACGGTTGCGAGTCATGGCACCTCACCAAGGCACAGGGTAACCGTATACTGTGCTTTGAAAACAGATGTTTGCGGCGAATACTAGGGGTACGGTGGTTTGATTTTGTCAGGAACAGGAGGTAAGAGAGCGGACGGACCAGCCTCTTATTACGTCCAAAATAAAAAAGCGACGATGGACCTGGCTTGGACACGTGCTGCGGATGCCCCAGGGGAGCCTGAATCCTGCCTGTCTCTTCTACCAACCAGATGGATTCCGTCGCCCTGGAAGGCCGCTGATGACCATCCATAGGATGTATTCGGCGGAGCTACGGGACGCTGGGATGACCTGGGAGGAGGCGAGGAGGCTGGCGGGAGACAGAGTAGCTTGGAGGAACCGCGTGATGGCCATATGATCCGAATAGGGAGCGGATATGGTTAAAAAAAAAATCAGTGTGGCTCTCAGACGTATAATATCTTACCTCGTAAATAATATTTGTCGCATTTGTATCTTCTATATAAACGTTAGACACTGTTTACTGTCTGTCAGTTCGAGTCCATTCGTGTGCTCGAATGCCTGAAGATGCCGAAAGGCGAAACCCGGGTCGTTAGTGACAAAATACATGGAAGTGTACAAAATCTCAATAATCCAAATTTTATATTGAAATTCCATCAAGCACCCTCAGTCGATGTCTTAAATTATAAAACACAATTTGTTTTGTATTACTTCCACGTAGGTTGATAATGCTCGCGATTACCGAAACCGGTCCTAATCATTATAAAAATCTGGAAGAAGAACAAAACAAATTTCATTTAATTTGAATGGTTGAAATTTCGTGCATTTCCATGTATTTCGTCACTAACGACCCGCACTCTTCAGGCACTCGAGTACACAAATTAACTCGAACTGACAATAAATAGTTTAAATCGTTCATATATTTTAACAATTTCAACAACTCAAATTTGATACCGAAATTCCATCAAGGTCGATATCTTAAATTATATTAAAAACAAATTGTGTTCTATTGTTAAGATACAATGCCCGTCCGCACAAAATTTTGCCCAGACCCGATGTACATGAATCAACTTCCAGACAACTGGCAGTGATCTCCAAATTCAGTTTTGAATGCGAAACAACATAAATATGAACATCTATCTGCACGAGGTGATGTTCCGTGACCACATAGAGAGCAGTACCGGACAGCTAGTATACATGATTATAATAATATATAATGTGAATAATCAATGACGACCCGGTGCAGTGTGATTGCAATATTTAGAAGGCAATAGAATAATTGATTGATAGTTTTACATAGTATTGTATCACTATAAATTACACTGTGAGCTGAATAATTCCGCATTGCCTAAAACACTACCAAGTAATATTGCATTAATCATAGATAAGATTTCCGTTTAAGAGCCAATTATGGCCTCCACTGCACAGATAGTCGACAATGATTTATTGCTTCCGCTATTTTTTAAATAAAATATTATTTGCATCAACATTTAATTGTAAGTCTGCAACTCTGCAGCCAATTGTGATAAGCTCGCTGGATATTAAAATTCCATATTGCCACAAGCATAACGACTGTAAATGTTTTGGTATCGCATAATTGCAGCAAAATTCGGGCAATTTGCGATAATTTGGGATAAAAAAAGCATCCAAAAATATTTAATTTGAAATGCATAATAATGATATTAAATTATATGTATGATTATTTTTAGTGGTAATTCAATTATTTTAAGTTCGTAATATTTGATAATATATTATTTAACTTGATAATGTACGACTAAGTTGGCAATACATATTATCGTTTGAAGTATGACGCAATTTAAATTATACACATTGTATTCGTGAAATAATTTGTTCAGTTGTAAGTTTGATCAATTAACAATTGGCTTAGTAAAACTGATCATGAACTAATTAAGTTTTATTTATATAAATACAATATCTTTCCATCCACAGTAGAGGTCAGCATAGGCTCGAGCTCGTCCCGCGGACCTTTACACAGCCCGGGAAAAGAATTTAACTCTCAAAAAAATATTTCAGACTATGTTCGGGTCATGAGTCAGGCATAAGGCTATACTATTCATAACTTAAATAATTTATTTCACATGTGCTATGACTATCGTTGGAAATATAGAAACAATAACATAACATGCAGTTTTAAAGTATAAATGAATTTCTATGAATCTGAGAAAAATGAATCTGGGCTTCGGGTCGGATTCGGATAACATGTGTGATATAGAGACTCGGGTATAGGCTGGGCCGGGCGAATTATTTTTTTCCATCATTAAAGCTTCCAAAGTGGAGCACATACACTCCATAGACGAAGATATAGATGAAGGTATATCAACAAAAGTTTTTTACGAGAAGTGCTTGTTACTCTGTTGCTCAACCTCTCATTTTCAAAGAGAATCTACAGAAAAGGACAAGGTTACGACTGGATTAGCCCATTTTCACGATCGGCTGGAGGGGAGGGAATTCTAGAACCCACAAACATAAGTCCATAAATCGATTGAAAAATCAATTAATGAAACTGTTCGTATCGGGGTTTGAACCCTTAAAATCCGTAACCGAAGCCAATGACGCTTACCACTGCACCACGAACCCAATATTATTCTTGTCGGAACATATATTTTGCTTTTCCTTCATATTCAAAGAACCTCAGGTTTGTCTCAATTATTAAGAAATAATTTAAATATTTACTAACTCATAATGCTCAAAATTCCGTAAAAGTTCGTAACAAAAATTATACATATGGCTGGTGCAGCTCGTGAGCCCTTTGCTATATCGGATTATTTCCAGATGCCACGCTTTCGTACCGGTGAGAAAATAATTACCGAAAACCTGCGGCCGTATTAAGTTCGGATATTATTTAATTGTTTATCAGCGACCGCTGAGCAGGCGGTCAGATATTCAAAATAAATCTTCGCGTCGCGTAACTATTAAAAATTAAGGGAACAGCGGTCGTTAAATTGATCGTTATGCCCAGCGCACCGTGTTGGTTCAATAACTCTAGTAATGATACCTGGTGCTATACTAGGGTTTACCATGTGGTGACCAAAAGGGATAAATACCTGTGTTTTTCAAGTGAAATTAAATCCTATATCAGTATCTTAACATGCCCTGAACAGACTGTCATATATAAACAAACATATATATGATACTAGCGAGTACCCGGCATGCGTTGCAAACTCAAAGAAAGATAGTGTTTGTGTTTTAATTCTGTTTATTGAAGTGCTTTGGATACAAAATATTTTGTGTTTTCCGTCTGGTGCATACACGCATACATCAGAAGGTTTTCCGAGTTGTCGCTGTTTGTATGTATTACATCCTTTTTTTGGAGTTTTTTTGCCCACAAACACTCACCAAAGTGTCATCAAAATCGAATGAATGATAAAAGAACGCAAACGGGATAAGCAATCATACATTCATTTTTATATGTATATATATTATGAGTAAGACTTTGACTCCTGAGCTGATGATGATGGGGAGGTCTCTCAGATACACTTAGACAAGCTGGGGTTTCTTGGTCATAACTGACGATTTATTCCAGTTAGTAGTTACAATTTATATTAAAACAAATACAAAAAAACGGATGCAAAACAATCTTTCTATCGATTCCAATTAAAACTGTGTGTGATAAATTGGAATGCTGGCGCATTTAATTTTAAAAATCTGCAATATGCGTTATTACACAAGAACACACCAATATGCGTTATTAAAATATGATACATAAGAACCAAGGGCTCTTTCCAAATATATTTAAATGATGGAAATGATTTAATTCTAATCAAATTTTACAAAAACTCAACTAAATCTATTATTATAAATTATGTTTTGAATTAAAATTGTTGGTAAATAAATATTTTTCGCAATAATAGACATCTATTTCAAAAATCCCAAAGCTTCCTCGGAAAACTACCCTGAATTTTCCCGCTCTTGTTATGCTACCCTGTGACAGGCGTTACGTCGCCACCTGTTGGTTTGTTTAGGAGGTAGCAATACCTGTTCAACCTGACTACGTTAACTTTAATACCTACCCTCAAAGGTAAAGGATCAATAGGCTTACTACGAGAGGACACCGCGTTTACCCTCGAGGCGCGTATACGGGTGTAAATGACAGGGTAGAATCGGTTTTCATTATTGTACAATAATAAAATATTTACATACAAGAAGTTTATATTAAATATTTTAAGACGATAGGAAAACTATTCAATGATTATAATATTATATTTATAAAGCTTCTATGTCATTGCCTTGATTTATCTGTGTATCTATCTGATCTGTAACGCATGAGAAACAGCATGCGCGAGTGTGTTTTTGTATGAGAGAGAGAGGAATCGCGTGAGTGCGAATACTGACATGATTGTGTCATCGACACCTGTTTTATAATGTAAATAATATGGCATTTGCCTTAAAGTGTAAGCAATAATAGTTTGCATCACATATTTAAAGTACGAAAATACAACTGTCGGCTTATGTGGTCTAGTAGTAAGAGCTTTGCCATAACTATCAGCTGAATGTGGATTGTAGGTTTCTGTACTTTTTTCGGGCTGAGATAAATAAAACTGGGCTTCGGGTAGGGTTCGGGTAATAAGTGTGATATTGAGACTCGGGCTCGGGCTGAGCTGGGCCTGAAGTTTTCGGGCTCGGACGGAGTAATTTTATTTATTAATTTTATCATGAAATTTCGGTTCATGCAGACCTCCAATAAATATAAAAAACACTTCAATAAATATAATTAAAACACAAACGCTTCTTTCTTTGATTGGCATTGCAACGCATGCCGGGTACTCACCAGTAAATAATAAAATAGTAATATGTATATACACCCCCAATGCAACCCTTATGCCCGCGTACTCAAATCAAAGTTCATTCGGTACGTTAATCGAAGGGCGTGATCGCAGGAACGCACGCTTTGAGGTAGACGGCGTAGACCACATACAGACAGAAAGCTCGCAGGTAAGGTAAGCCCCCATTAAAGGTAGTCTATACGGCAGTAGCGTCCCTAGACATTGACATGAAAGGTAAAAAAATGTAATTTTACAAATTAAATTGCAGCATGAGAAATAAAAAGATCGCACATCGTACGTACAAGTATGTACATATAAAACTAACTAACTTACTAAAATTATCAAAATATTAAAGAATATTTCGCACTATGCCTCAAGTATCCTGTTATATCACGCTTCATTTTTTTCTCATTTCAGAAAGAGTCTATGCGGCGTAATATAGGTCATAAAACAGGATTAGGTTATTTTAAGCAGGCCGCTTATTAGTGTCACCTTACGTTATTATTCTATTCAGAAAAACGTTGATTTCATCACGAGTCGCAATCATGCAATAAACGTATTTACGACATTCTGAAGAATGAATACATCACATCGACTACGAACAAGTAAATGGGAATTTCGTTTGACACTAATCAGATCATCCTAGTTATGTTTTTTTTTTTTTTTTGAATAGAAAAACACTGCACTGTAAGCGTATGAAGTTATCAATTGTATTATACAGGTAACCGTCAACTTTTGCACATTATTAGTTCCTAAAAATGTAGTCGAATGATAAATGTTCGAAAGTAGGTCATTGTCAAAAATTTGTCAATACACATGAAGGTTTCATTTATTTTTTTGATTCTCAAAGTCTTGACATACATAAACAAATATACTTGCAAAACACCCAACGCATCGGCACACATCCTTACTCAAGTTTACATATTTGAGAAGGTGGCAGGGAGCGGAGGAGAGAGCACTGAATTCACGAAAGTACATAGTTTTTCCATTATAAACGAAAATCTACAGTTAAAAAAATGTGCGAAATAGCGAATTGTGAGAAGGTCGAGGGCCGCCTGTAGTTTTATAAATTAAAAATGTATTGCCACAAAGTAACAACTGCCAAATCATTTTGACTTCAATAATAATTATTATAGTACATACGCAGTATATTTTCAATTTCTCGTTCGGAATTTCAATCCACGCACGTGCCACTGCATTGACTTACTTGTTGCTATGCCCGCCGGTCCAGTGTCCGTCTCACCTGGATTCGCCTCATGGGAGCATACCTGTGGCAAACTGCCAGCCTGGTATCAGGCGCTCAGACTATGCGAGGAGATAGAAACTCTTAATGGAACGGTAACACAGCACGTGGAAAAAGACACCTCAGCGCATGCGCTCTGTTTAGAAACACCTATGAAAGAGGGTTGCGAATCGGAGGGCTGTTTTCAGTCGGCGTTCGACAGTGGTCGGGGGCAGATGGTCATACGGGACTTACGCAAAATTTCACGGTATCTATTTACAATTACGTTTTTAAATTTTCCTTAACTTCACAGTTGAGAAAACAATAAAATTCATTACTTATACATTATGCTATATCATTCATAAACAAGTATCTATAAATTTAATAAATAAATGTTCCTGTTGACTTGCGAGATTGTTTTATAATGACAGGTTTCCACAGTCAGAGATGCCCAAGTGTTCTCCAAGCTTTGTTGTCAGAAACACCAGAAGAGGAAGAAAGAAAGTCAGCTTACCTGAAACAAAAAGAAAAGAAATTATAAACTAGAAAAATAACATTCCAAATTTAAGTTGTTGAGATTTTGTACATTTCCATCTATTTCGTCACTAACGACCTGAGTTTCGCCTTTCGGCATATTCAGGCATTCGAGTTTGACATTTCATTCCATCTTCAGGCATTGACATTCCATTTTTAAATATAAAAACTTTATAACATGATTATATTCAAGGTCTTGTAAAAACATAAAATTATATGAAGCATGGGAATTATTGTATTCTATTTAAAGCATGACCTTTCTGACGCGCTTGGGTAAAGAACATTTTCTTTGTTCAATTATAGGTTCAAGAGCCCCTCTTGCAATTATAGTAAAATGTTTTTAATGTGGAAAGAGAAGGGAACAACTTACGCTCAATTCAATAAAAGTATTCGAAGAAAATAAATGAGCTTTAAAGACAGTCGCTAGAGACGGTGAAATAAAAACTTTAATCTTGTATTTGAATTTTTCCTTTCAATTCTCCTCCAAATAAACACATCGCGTTGTGTTCGGCCTAATACGGCTTATTTCGAGTTGCCGAGAAAGGCTGGTAATTTGTAGTATAATCATTAAAATGCTAATAAACCTATCATATATTAAGCTGCAAATTGTACACTATAAATTATCGATAAAATCGCAGTCGCACATAAAAAAAATGGCTCAACGGAAATTACTTTTGCAATCTCTATGACGATAAATTTAGAGCATCGACAACAGAAACTTGCGTTGGATACAGGTTAAGGTGGTATATCTTCTTGAGAAAGTCAGAGGTAAGGAAACGCCGCAGGTAACTTCCTATTACGTCAAAATTTATACAGAATTTAAAGTGAAGCTGTTTAGGACATGAAATGCAAGAGCTTCTTTTGTTGGTCATGTAAGGAAGAGAAGCAGTTAGCATCCAAATAGTTCCAAATTTACACAGCGAGTTTAGCCTCAAGCCCCAAGCCTGTAGTTATTTTTCCCCATTGGTCTAATTCTGGCATTCTTTATTAAATAAATATTACCCAATCTAAGTATTTCGTGCGAAGAAGAGATACCAAATTCACCTTAGTATCAATCAATCAATCAGTGGAAGTTGAAAGGAAATACTGGTTGGTGATCATACAAAGAAGATATAATGATAAAATTAAAGTAACTGATTGACTTAGCATTTACTCTATAGCAGTGTAAAAATAGCAGTGCTGTTTCTTCGACAGTTCCTATTAAATATTGTTGATAATTATTTTGGCTTGTCTCTGTCGTCAGAACTTGCTTGATTGTTTTTTGTTAGATAATTTCTGCTGTGAACTGCTCTTGGATAGCCAATAATTGAGTTACATAAAAACAAAAACGCTACTATTCTTCAAAGTCATATTGTGATAAATCAAATAAAAGCGATACTCTGTTAATTCTTATACTTTATACGAACATGTGAGTTTTAAGTCAATTGTTATAGAATATATTTATAATCCAAGTTACTAGATTTAGTTATCTTGTAATGGACAGTGGTGGGTTTGTATGTAAATGTAATTTATAAATTCATTTTTCACGGTTCTCTGATGATATTATTGTGCATTCATGTCACTTTAGACTTTTTGTGGACAATGGGGTTTTCGCTTACACATAGCTCAATTATGAAGTTCAAATTACATACTTAGTTAAGTTTTATATCAATTTGTCAGTTTCGTTTTTCATGTGGTTTTCATTTTCAAAACCGCCCTGATGTTTTATAAAAGTTGTGTATTAATTAAACTATATTTTTCTTTTTATAGCCACACAAACATTCAGTTCATTAAATAAATATATGTGTCAAATATCTTATCTTTAAAAAAAGACACATTTTTTAATTAGGCCATACTCTAATTAATAATCATTGTTAAAAACAACAATAAGTAATTGTTATTTTTATAGCGTTGATATAATCAAAATATTATCTTTATTCCTTACGTTATTATGCCTGCCGGATGATGTATTTGATTGGGATCACATTTAATAAGCAATTAATTATAATTATTTTTTAATTGTCGACTTGGCAACAATGGTTTTCATGATTCTCTTACATTAAATAAGTGATTTGAGTGAGGGTAGTCTCCAAAAGATTAGTTCTACATTAAATAGTGCGATGATGCAATCCTTGTTGGACGGTCGCGTTAACTTCTTTGCGCCAGTGTATCCGCGAGCGATTAACTTCAAAACACTATATTTGCTTCACATTTGAAGCGAGCGTGGTAAATAATGTTGATAACTGAAAATAGATACATGCATACTATATTAATCGCCATATTAATGAAGTCAAACGGATTACCTATTTCGTATATTGTTCCACATGGATTGTATTATATAACATATAAAATTGATTACTTTGTTATTCTACTGGTTGAGTTACTAATTTTAAATGTTTCGCTTCTTTCAGAAACATTTTCAAACTCGAAAATTGTATCGTATAATATAGTTGATAGCTAATCCGGCATCACGCAAAACAGAAGAAATACAGCACTAAAAAACTTATTATATAATGGAGCTCTACCAAATAAACCCTAAAGAAATAAAAATAATTGTGCGGTTCATTCTTCTCATTAAACTGTTGGGTAATAGACTATTTTTTTCAGGAGAGGGTAAAAACTGTTTTTATCGAAAACATTATATGGTGAGTTGCGTTATGAATCTTTGAAATGCACTCCTGTAAATTCTCATATATGCAGATACGGGACTAAACGTAGGGATTGTATAAATATATAATAGTGGCTTACGTAGGAGTTTCTCCTTACCCACCCATTCTTTAGAGAGCGATTAGCTAACCACCAGCCTTAGCCTTCTATCCGTACTCTCTTCGATAAAGAGAGGTTGAGCAACTGAGTAACAAACAGTTCTCAGAGAAAAATTCTGTTGAGATACCTCCATTAGGAGACCATATGCTTCACGTTGGGAGTGGACATGGATGTAAAAAAAAACATCAAGGGTATGGGTCAGAATTTTTAATCCTAAAACCAATGTAAATTGATTTTTTCCTTTCAAAAAGTGGTCAAATTATTTTTCTATTTTATATCATTTGGTTGAGACCTGCTCTGTTGTCTTTAAAATGAGATCCAATCATTAACTCATTTTCGTATTTTTTAAGGGTTACGTCAATTGGCCAAAACACTTATATGAAAAATGTATTTCACTTGCGACCCGCCGTTCCTCTTGAATACCTGACTTGGCTTTTCATCCGAAAAGTTTGCCCAGACCTGCCTTAATTGATCATTGTCCTATGCGATTGTCCTGTGTTGTTTTTTTCGTATATTTTAAGAGGGATTTGACCTCAAGCGAAACGAACGCGATGTGTGGTAACATCATGATCCATTCGCAAAACTGTGCCAGCGTTTCCCTCGAAACAGACGCACTAATAACAATGTGATAACGCCATTAAGATAACAGTTATGTATGAGGACATCATAAGCTACAGGAAGTAAGTGCAACCTACGCACATCCTCTGCGATCCTAATAATTCCCTGATACATTTTGCCACACTCCGTCTCTACTTGTCTAACACGTCCAAATGACACTGTATTTTCGTTTCGACTGTGGCATTCATTGGAAATTGGAAGGAAGCGTAAAAATTGTCATTGCTCTGCGAAAAACGTCATGCTAGAAAAATACAAGATTTCAGTAAATCAGCGTTGAATATAAACATGTTATATTATGATAAAACCTATTTGATTAGTGATAATGGAATTTGATAACCCGACATTTCAAAACCGTTATAGTTTTCATTTCCAAGAGTTCCAGAGTATTGGAAAATAATAATAACGATTGATTGGCTCGATATTGTTGAACGCGTCTCTTATATTTATATATATATAGTATTCGAAATTATTACCAGATCCCAGTGCTACCTGTCAACATTGGCTCAATATACTTGATCTTAACCGTCCTCGTTCTTTATATATCACAAAAAATATTGTGTATAGCCAAAACAAAACATGTATTAATTTGTATACATTGTGATTACCGAAAAAAAAATATTTGAAAAAGAGGGAGGAATAAGTCCATTTCTACAGTCGATATATTATATATTTATATATAAATATACTGTTATAGACAAAAAAATTTGGTGTGGGTTACGTCCTTTTGCCTTTCCACATTCGATATATATATGATTTATAAAAACTCGATATTATTAACAAGTCTCTGTGCTACCAGTGATGTTAATAAAGCGCCGATAGAGAGAATGCGTTTGTACACTATATCTCTGCAAATGCGCTGAGAGTGTGTATGTGAGCACTATGTCACAGATAGGCAGAAAAATCAAGACAAATGTAATGTGTAATCATTTTTTTACGCTGATCTATCTAAGCGCTTATCATTTATAGGTGATAAAATATTACATCAAAAGATATGGGATCATAAATTATTTTATCAAGAAATTTTAGATATAAATAGTGATCAGTTAAATAGTAAAAGTTTACCAATTTTGAACCAATATTTTAATTACCCAAATTCCCCCTTATTGTACCCTTTACGTAAGACGAGTTCGTTTAATAATCATGAATTACTCCAGCAATCAAAATGATTTCATTCATACAATACATCGTTCCTAACAAAAGCCACAAATTTAAAATCAGTCATATTTTTTTCCAATTACATTTTAATGATAATTGGTTATTATGACTACCTGCAATTGCTCAATCCTATGAGTTATTGTCTATAAGAATATTTTCCTAATTAAGGTAGAAAGTCATTATTAAAATTAATTCAGATGTTGTTCTGAGAGTTAGTGATAATATTTTTTTTTAATTTGTCTTATGTTATATACGATATAAAATATTTACCAACTGTCCGTCCGAATTCATCCGTGTACTTTAATGCCTGAAGATCCCGAAAGGTGAAACCCGGAACGGAAATGTAAAAAATTCAAATTATAGCAAGTTTTTACCGTATACATTTGCGTATGGCTGTGAAATATATACATTTTAAATTATTTCTGCAGAAGTCTTTCAATAATAACCCATTTATTATAAACAACACTAAAGGAATGACTTCTCGGTAAAGAAAGCCCCACACCTTTGTGGAAAAAGCAATGCGTCTTCATTACACGTTTGTACTATCTAAAGCTTTTTTTATTAACGAATACAAAAAAAATATCCACCCTATTTTGGGACCGAAAAAAGGCAAATTACACGCTCTTACGATTTTTTTGAAATTTATTAAAAAGAGGATGGCAGGTGAGTTTGGGATCACACAAAAAAAAGCCACACAATAAAATCAGGAATATTAAAAAAAGTGTTTACACAACGAATAATGTCATTGGACTCTTGAGGGTATTTCTGTAAAAAACCCTACTAATCCCTTTGGGTCTACCCGATTAGAGCTTTGAATAGTAATTTACATAAATATGGAATACTGGAATTTGGTTATGGTTTCATTTGCCACGAATAATTATTATCTTCTATTTGACGAGGGAAAAAGATTCTCCTAAAATTATGTTTATGAAAAAAGTTATTTCAATAAGAATTATGTTATTTAGTTGTGACGATGGCGGGCTGCCGAAATAGCTATTAACATAATTTACGTTAATTTAATGGAATTAAACTAAGCTAAATATTTGATGTGATGTAATTCAGGTGAATCTGTGGTATTTTTTGTACCATATCCGCTCCCTATTCGGAGCGTACGGCCATCACATGGTTCCTCCAAGATTCTTTGTCCACCGCCAGACTCTTGCTTCCTCCCAGGTCATCCAGCATCCCGTAGCTCCGCTGAATACACCCTATGGATCGTCATCAGCGACCTTCCAGAGCGACGGATTAGTTATTATGAACTAGAAGAGATAGGCAGGATTCAGGCTCTCGTGAAGCATGCGCAGCACATTTCAAAGCCAGTTCCATCGTCGCTTTTTTTATTTTGGATGTAAGGCTGGTCCGTCCTCTCTCTTACCTCTTGCTTACTTCTTACTTTTTGACAAAGTCAATCCACCGTACCCCTAGTAATCACTGCAAACAACTGTTTCCGAAGAACAGTATACGTTTACCCTGTGCTTTAGTGAGGTGCCATAACTCGCAACCGTAAAGCAGCATCGTCAGAATGCACGCGTTGAACAGGTGGCTCTTGTTTCTGACCGAGTACAACCGTGAATGCCAGACTCCGCAATGAGTTTAAGGTTGCTCCAACTATCCAGCGGAAAACAAGTTTTTTTTATGGATTGTCATCTCGCGTGATGAAAGGTCCGGCCCGTCAGCACCCGACAGACGACGACATTTGTGCGATAGCACTGGTGGAGGCAGGTCGACCCTCGACAAGGTTGTGATCGGTCACATTCGACTTTCAGCGACCTGCGACCGGTCTGAACCGCCAGTTCAGTCTTAATTTGAGTTTCGAGGGACTTGGAGTGTTTACTTTTTTTATGCTGTTTTGGGGATTTTGAACATTTACGTTTGTTTTGCTGGAGCATTATAAGACATTTTTGCTAGATACATGCGTGATATATTTCTTTCATTGTCAAGGTTTCGATGGTATTTTTGATTACACTTAATTTGTGTATTTCATGGTGTATTTGTTCCAATTTAAGCATTTCAACAGTGGTTAATTTGTAATGTTTGCCTTATATTTGATGATATTTTTTGATTAATTTCAGTAAATTGGTGTCTTTTAGGGTGGTTTTTGATCTCATTTTAGCATTTCAACATTGGTTTTCGTCATGATATTTGCCTTGTATTTCAATATTTTGATGGTTTTTTTTATTTCAATAAATTAATGTCTTTCATGGTGCGTGGGGTACACCCCCAAAGTACCTGAAGCCGTTGACTCTCTCGTAGTCTGGGCTCGGATTTTTTTTTACTTTATTATATGTAATTCATTTCCACGCGGTAAATGCCAATTTAATCATTATAATGTACTATTTTCTGAAGTCAGCGTGATTTTTAAACTATTGATGAAATGATGAAACACGCGATAGTATTCATAAAATCTTTGAGTATGATTTCTGTATACAACCTGCCTTACAATACAAATTCATCATCACCCCACCATATTGCAGTCATCAACTTTTTGTAGCACTCCTAATACAAATAAATCAAACAAAAAACGACAATTCCCATCCTGTGTTTTCTTTAAGGGTGGTCCCCTCTGCATTCTGACATAAGATTAACGAACGTCTTCCCAGAACGTGCTCCATCAATCGGTAATCATCGTGCTATCCTTTTTTCATCAAAGGGCAATAACGCAATGCACATATGGTTGGGATCATTCGGACAACCGGTTCGGGGATAAGAAGCGTGGAAAAAAGTTGTATTGGAATATTCTGTTCGTAAATGCACATAAATCAGAATTAGCGACTTTTGATTCTTTTTTTGAATTTCCTGTTACGTTAGTTGTGTAACATTCCTTTTTTTATTTTGAAATCGAAATTTAAATTATTCCTCTAGTGAAGAAAATATTTATACATTTATACATTCACCGTTAAGTATACACCCTTGGTGTAATTATGTTCATATTGAAGAAAGAAAATCATAATAAAATTGACTCTTTAAGTTCTCCCTGATTTTATTAATAACTAGTGAATACCTGGCATGCGTTGCAATGTCGTTCAAAGAAAGAAAGGGCTTATGTTTTAATTCTGTTTATTGAAGTGCTTTTGAATTAGAGGAATGCAAGGGCTGAAATTTCATAAAATTACCCGGTCCAAGCCCGTCATCTTCAGGCCTAGCTCGAGCCTCAATATCACACTTGTTACTCGAACCCGACCCGAAGTCCAGATTTATTTTTCTCAGCCCGAAAATTGCCCGATTTTTTAAAATATAGTAATTCATTTATACTTTTCAAACAATACATTTTATTGTTTCCATGTTTATTGTTTTTGCATCTGGTTCAGAGATGTCGCTAGTTGTACGTATTTGATCCTATTTTTTAGATTTTAGATTTCAAATTTTTTCCTTCAGAAAACCTTCACGGGTGTGCACACCACAACTCACCAAAGTTTGATCGATATCGGATGAATGGCAACGGAGTGCAATGCATATATATATATATATAGATACACATATTTTTTTACCATGTTCGTTCCCAATGCGGAGCATATAACCTCGTAATGGAAGTATCTTAACGGAAGTTTTTTTCTACCAGAACTGTTTGTTACTCAGTTGCTCAACCTCTCCTCCTTTTGGAAGACAGTAAGGATAGAAGGACAGAACTAGTGGTTAGCTAATCACTCTCGCTACCCCCGTATTTATTATCGGATGGGTGGGAAGGAATTTTAAACATCACAAACATTCGTGTCAACGAACAGAATTTCAAAAATCAATTGGAAAATCAACTTATGAAACTGTCCGTACCACGAGTTGAACCCGAGACATCCGACGTTTAACTGTACAAAATCCACAATTTTTATTGGTAAATGTAATCCCAGTCTATAGCCAACTGGTCATGTTGTATTTTTTTGTTGCGGCGTCCACGCGTTATAGTCTCGTGCGGACAGTTTCGTGAATTGATTTTTCTTCGAAAGCATGAATGTCTGTGATATCTGAAAATCTCTCCCACTGTTTCGATTCTACAAAAGGCTCGTAACGGTAGGAATTAGCTAACCATTATTCCTAACCTAGCTCTAGAAAAGTATACGTATCGTAAGTAAGGCAACTGAGTAACATGCAACTTTCGTAGAAAAACTCCTGTTGAGATACTTCATTAGTAGTTCATATGTTCAACATTGGCATTGGAAGTAGACATGGAAAAAAACTCTTATATTTACAGTAAGTGCCATTTTTTCGCATAAGGGGTACCCTATCAAAATAGTTTTGAGAGCACTGATACGAGTGAGTTAACCCAGTGGTCGGCAAAGTGCGGCTCTTTGGGTCATTAAGTGAAGCTCTGGAACAAATATCCACAAGCTTAATATTACGATAACGAATTTGAAATTTTCTCCTTTTGGCATTGGTAAATTTGAAATACAATTGCTGGATTTAAAAAACAAGGAAATATGGAGCTCTAAATTTGAACGTCTTTGTGTTGATTTGGAGAAGAAGAAATGTGAATCTAATTCACAATACAATTGGTCTGCTTTGAAAGACTTGGAGAAGGAAGATATGATCGTGTTCAACGCCTGGAATAGTATTCCTGACGTTTATGATCAGCTGAAAAAACTCGCGTTTACTGTTCTTTCCCTTTTCGGTTCTACATATTCATGCGAACAATCTTTTTAGATCATGAATTTAGATCATGAAGAGTTAATTGAGAAACCGTCTTATTGGTGAGATTCTGGAATGGTGCCTAAAATTAAAAACGACAACATACAAACCTGACATACTCAAACTTTCCAAGAAGATGCAAGGACATTGTTCGCATTAAGTTTTTGTCAGTCAATGTCATGATTTTAATATATGATTACCTTACTTTTATATTATTTTTTATCAATAAATAAAATCTTTATTAAGAATGAAATCAAGTTTTATTCAGTGTACCCGTAATTTAATAAAGGTCTGAAATTATAATAAAGGTTTACTAAATTAATAAACAGTTTTGGCTCTCAATTTTTTTTAACCATTGAAATGAACGTATTTGGTTCTTTAACGAATAAGTTTTCAACCACTGAGTTAACCAATGCTCCCCAACAGGTTTGCACAATTGCATAGTATAGAAGCAGACTATTCATCAAACCCCAGGCTTACTTTCACACCCATTCTACAATCTGATATTTGAAGTTAGACGATTTACGATCCTCTCTGCCATTATTATTCAAATATTATTCAACTAGACCGCATTGTGGTGTCTGTACTATCGAAAGAGGATTTATACAGCGTCAAGAATCAGGATCATCCTACTATTATTCCTACTAGAAAAACAGGACTTCTGCCTCCAAGGGATGACTACCTACAGAGCCCATTAGCTTACACTCGTTCAATTAAATATACACTCGGCATAAAGAATTGAATACGAATTGTGGATTTTAAAAATATTTTTTAGTTACAATACTAATAAATGATACAATATAGTTATATTTTAACCAAACACTGCTCGAAACCAATCATTAAAATCTACATTTTCTGCTCCGATCATTTAATGAGTGAATATTTAGTTAAAGAAACCAGAATTTTTGTTTTTCAGATATAAATATTTAGTGGATGCTCCTAGGTGCCCTGCGTTCTCCACTTACGATGGCTGTTTATTGTTAATATAAATTACGTATTTAATTTTTCAGTGTTTTTAAATGGTTCACTGATTTCTTCTTAAAATTTTCCCAATCGGCTATTTGCTTAATGCATCAGTAATTGAAAAAAAATCTCAGTTAATGTAGCTATATTTACGATTTCAGATTAGTATTTTTTGATTTGTAAGAGGTCCTCAACATTTTAATTGTGGACTATTTTATTTGGTTTATGTATAATTTGTTTGATAATCAGTAATTGCTTGTTTTAGTTCATAAACCAATTGTTTTATATACCTTAATTTTTAACACTCAATTTTATATAAATAGGCCTATTTTGTTTGTATTTTTATCAGTTGATAATGGTCATGATGAGAGAAACTGGTCCTGATCATTATAAACATGTGGAACTAGTACAAATGAATTGTGTTTTATTTTTTAAAATATAATGCCTTTCCACCAAGAATTGAGAGTTAACACCTTAAAAGTGAATATTTAGTATTTGAATTAATTCGGCTCTGTTTTGATATTCAAATATTGGTTTTTTAAGCCATATCCCCTCTCAATGTGGAGCATTACGGTCTCCTAATCCAAATATTTCAACAGAAGGTTTTCTAAGAGAACCGCTTGTTTCCCAGTAGCTCAAAATAGCTTTTTCGAATAGTGTAGGGTCAGAACGACAAGCAGTTTTCATAGAAAACTTTTATTGAGATACCTCCATTACGAGGCTATATATTCTGCGCATTTGGAGTGTAAATCGTAAAAAAATAATCGAAATGGCCAGTAATAATTTGATACATGGTCAATTAATGATATAAACGGTCAGTAATTTATAGAAAATGGTCAATTATGAAACTAATTTAAGATATCGACTGAGGGTCCTCAGTGGAATTTCAATATCTTATTTAAATCGTTGAAATTTTATATTTTCATTTACTTCGTCCCTAACGACCCGGGTTTCGCTTTTCGGCATCTTCAGGCATTCGTGTGCTCGAATGCCTCGTCGTCAGTGACAAAATACATGGAAGTGTACAAAATTTCAACAATTCAAATTATTTAACTGTCAGATATTTATATAAAACGGTCAATTCTTAACTAAGCCTAAACTAAACAAATTTTGTTTATTTGGCAATAATTTACTGACAAAACATAATTATTTACAGTTTATTTATTATTTCTTACCGACCATTTATCGAATTAGTTACTGATCAGTCAGTCATCAGTTGATAATGCTCGTGATGAGCGAAACCCGACCTGATCTTTATAAACATGTAAAAGTAGTACAAAAAAATTGGGCTTTATTTATTAAAATATAATGCCTTCCCACCAATAATTGACAGTTAACCCCTAAAAAGTGATAAGTTACTGACAATTTAGTCGCTGATCAAATAATTAGTTTGGCCTTCGAAAATAAAGGTTGAGTAACTAAGTAAAAAGCAGTTCTAGTTGAAAAAATCTGTTGAGATAAGCTCCGTTAGTACTTCATATTCTCCACATTGGGAGCGGACATGGTTAAGAAAGTACCTTCTTCAGAAAAACTCTTCAGAATACGAAATCTCAAATGTCTCAATTGAAAATAAAACAAGAAATAGTTTTGTTTTCACTTCTAAGCGGCGTATACAAAATAAAATTATTTCTATGATGAGAATTATTCTGCTTTGGCTAACTGCTGCGGGAGCATCTCTATGAGAAGAAAAAAGAAAATAATTATATTGCATTGGCGGATCATCCATGGCACGCGGGGCATTTGTGGCAAATTTTATAACGAAACAACAATGATTATATCCTAACGAATATGTTATATTTATAACATATAAATAAACTTGTAATGTAATGTAATATTTCAATTTAAATTAAATATCTATATATACATAAATGAATGTTTGTTTGTCATCAATGCGTTTCTTTACCATTCATCCGATTTCGATGAAACTTTGGTGAGTTGTTGTGTTGCACACCCGTGAAGGTTTCTAAAGAAAAAAAAATTAAATCTACAATCTAAAAAAAACGTAAAAAAAGAATCAAATACGTACAACTAGCGACATATCTGAACCAGACGAGAAAACAAAAAATATGGCAACAGTTACATGTACTGTTTGAAAAGGTCGGGTTTGGGTAACAAGTGTGATATTGAGGCTCGGGCCAGGCCTGAAGATGACGGGCTCGGACCGGGTAATTTTATGAAATTTCAGCCCGTGCATTCCCCTAATCCAAAAGCATTGCAAAAAACAGAATTAAAACAAAAACCCTATCTTTCTTTGAGTGGCATTGCAACATTATAAATAAAAAGAGTAATTTTTTTTCTGTATTGATTTTTTTAGCAACGAGATCATACATAGTATTATTAATTTATTGTTATACTAAATGCATTGGTAATTTTTTTATTTATTATGCGTAATTACGCAGTATATATTTTATATAGCCAAGCTAAATTAAATTTTAACATAGTTCTGACGATCGCGTAATTGCGTGGCTATTAACAAACTGAGAAAATTCTTGTGGAACTAAATACATTTTTATTTTTTTTTATTATAATCGTTGATTTTAGCACTACGCCTTCGTCAGGACTAAACTATGACTTTTTTATTTCGGAAACTTAAATATTTAATTCACTTTTTATGGCGTGTAACGTTAACTTTAATCCAAGGAGTAAGCACATTTTATTCGTATAAATTTACACAATACAAACAAATATGGTATTAGTACTGTTTTGTTACTGTTATAATGTTCTCAGAGTAAAAATTTCGATATATTACATTTTTTAACACAATCAGATTTTTTTTTTTATTAAGAAATATAATTTTAAAGTTTAATCACTACAAAGTATCGTTATATTAAACCAAGACAATCAAAGCACACAAACAATTGTTGGTATTAAATGTTGGTATTGGTTCGAGTTCAATCGTGCGCTCGAATGCCTGAAGATGCCGAAAGGCGAAACCCGGGTCGTTAGTGACAAAATGCATGGAAGTGTACAAAATCTCAATAACTCAAATTTGATATTGAAAAACCAACAAACACCCTCAGTCGATGTCTTAAATTATATTTTAAATTACTTTTATTGTTGGTATGTTATGATGAAATATCATTGTGCAGTAAAAGCATTTTTACGACCCCTGTTAAGTTGTAGTAAAAAGAGTTATCAGTTTTGTATTGTAAGACGATGTTATATTTACGAAGTCTTCTTAAGTTGGAAAGTCGCAAACAGACAGTTATAACATCATAACGATTAAATTATTACGATCTTGCGTTTTCAATTCAAGCAAAATTATTTTCATAAAACTCGATCGAACTGTAAAATGGTTGACAACGACTTAGCTGTGATCACGTTCACACGATTCAATGCAGCTTACTGACATTTCATGACGCATCTGTTGACATTCTAGGAAAAGACATTTCTAAGATAAAATATTATTTTTTCAATAGAAACTTGCGTCAAAAGGAGGCAAGCGTTGGCAATACTAAGATAGACATTAAGAAAACAGATAAAAAATTCTGTATAGGAGCGATTATTAAGCACCATAATATATAAATTTAATATTGTTTACTAGCAATTCTTGATAGAATAAAATTATATGATGTAAAAGAGACCTATCACTGCTTATTCTACAAACTTACATAAAAAAATAGCGTAGTTTATTCTGGAGTTTTCAAATTCCGCTTGATGGTTAAATTATCAAGCTTTTTCTAAATGAAAAAATTGCCTCAGTGAAGATAGCAATTTGCTGATCAAGCAGTCAAGATTTAGTAAAGACAATATCGTTTATTTGTCGTGTATTTTTAAAGAGCGGAATCGGCACCTCTTTTCTTCTAAAATTTCTAACCATTTTTGGAAGATAATAAAACAATTCAAATAACACTGTTGAGTACCATGATATAACCATAACTCTTATAATTTGTATGTCAAAAAGACTACTCTTTACAATGTACAAAAAATCTTAATCACAAACAATTGTCCTTGGGAGAGAATACTTTTAAAAAAATGTGCTTTAAATGCAATTATCTCAAAACATGTCTTATGACATAATGCCTTCTGTCAGTAGACCCTCTAAATCAGTGATTTTCATGTGTGGCCACCAGAAGATTTTTCTGTGGCCACCAACGGTTCTATAGTAATAAATATTGATATTTAAAAAAATACTAATGTATAATTACGCCGTGGTTTATTCGTAGTGCTTACTTAGGGGCTCGAAACGTATTTGTAATGACAGAATATTTTTAATAAAATAGGGATCTTTTTTTAGATACAAATTTATTACTACCCATCTATTCTTCTCAGATATTCTCTTTCGTCAGAATGCAACATGGTTTTCTCCAGATCACTGGACTTCCCAATTTATCACTGGTCATGGTGCGTTTAATGCCAAATTATATAAGTTTAAAATTAAACCAAACCCATATTGTCCTTGTGGTGATAAAAATCAAGATTCTGAACATATTCTTTGGGATTGCCCAATTATGTCCATTGAAAGAGATATTCTTTATTTGTCCTGCAGAAATAGTCGCGATGGTCCTATAGGACATCCGGATCTGGTTTCTTCCCCGGAGAACTTTTATCAGTTCAAAAAATTTGCGGCCTCCTTTGGAGAAAAAGTTTACCTTCCCTGCCCCTCACCATTTAATCCTTAATTGTTGCCTCACCATAGAAAGTTCTGTGTATTTAAATTAATTGCTAGTTGACGACTTTAATACAATTACTGTGTACTCATATTCCTTCAAATGTTACATTATTATTCCTTATTGTTACTTATATTATAAATATTTATTGTGGACTTAACGTATCATTGAGGAGACATGATCTCCGGTGTGGTACAAACAAGTTCATCGCATTAAAAAAAAAATGAATGTACAATTAAAATTTTAATCCTCGATATTCCACTATTTGTGTACACAGTAGAGTAATCCTCATCGGGTTAATTTTTGCTGCAATGTAATAAGCAGTATGTTCTGTCGTGTAATTAACATTGACAAGAAATTAACCAAATACATGTTTATAAGTAAATATTTACTGATTTTTTTATAAATATGGTTGCATCTGTATATTCCATATCTATAAATGACAGGATTTTCAAAGTATAGTACATATTTTTAAATAAATTATATCTAAACACAAAAAATTTTTGCCTGCGGCGCAATTTCCTGCGTCTCACTGGTAGATGGTAATTAAAATACAAGTTGATAGTTTTAAAAATACTCACAACCCACCAATATGTAACATAGTAATATTGTAAATATATAATCATCATTTTCAGGGGGAAAGTGAGGGTGGAAAAATCTCTAGCTACGCCACTGCCAAAATGTTTAAATGTCTTTTATTGAATAAACTTATATGTTGATTCCTTTTTTTAGTAAATGCATCTGCCTAATATTTCAAATCACAATTGAAAAATTTGGTGTGGCCACGAGACATTCCCATAAGACCGATGTTTATAATGCGGCCACGGAGAAATTTTCCGTGAGAACCACTGCTCAAAATGTAAGTATAAAATTACTTTCCTGAAAGCCAAAATCGACTCAAATGTATGCTATTTTTATTTAATATATATAGTACCTAACATAATTAATGATATTATAATAAGTAATATTTCACAGACAAGAAAAGGAATTTAAGACATTCGCTGTATGCAGTAAATCACTAAAAAATAAACAAACTGTCTTGTGATTTAGGCCAGTCTTGCACTCAAACGAACAGTCAGTGTTGCATTTCATCTGGAAATTATTCCAAGCGTGTTTATTGTTTTTGGGTTTTGTTTTTTTTATGTTATAACGGTTGTTTGGTTAAGGGCTTATACCCACTATTGCAAGAAAGCGTTAAGCCACCGCAAATGAGTGGCCCAATAAAATTTGAACTAGTTTCTATTTCCATTTCATTTCATGTGAATTTTATGACGTTTTTATGCGTTTTTGGTTTGCGTTAATTCATATACTGAAGGTATTGCCATAATATCGCGGATGTGTGCATAGTTTTATGTTGTCAACATTATATTAATCAATTTAATTAGTCTATTGAACGGACCGATCTAAATACATGTGTATCATATGGATATTAATTAACCTTCTCGTTTTCATGTTAAAAAATCCCTTCCGATCTCATGTAGTCGTTATGGGTTTTGTCATATAAACGCATTTATAAAGCGAAATGACAATTTCAAAGAGTTAAATATGATTTTATCTAGTATTAAGTAATTATTTTACTTCATATTTTGTGTGTAAAACCTGAAATACATATCAAACTTTGCGAAATTATCGAAAGACGCAAGAATCGAAATTCTTCGTAGTGGAACTAGCTCGAGACGTATTTCAGTGCCGTATGAAAAAAAACGGTTGCATACGGTACGTCATACATTTCGGATTGTTACTATACTATTCTAAATGTTATTATACCATACTATAATTTTATATTTTTCGATGGTAAAATTGACGAGGTTTTAAGAATATGATTAATTATACAAAAAAGACGTTAACTATGATGTATTTTTAATTTTTAATTATATGTATAACTATTTTATTTACAAATTATTACTGGCCGAAGTAATTTTCATTTTTACACAATGAATACGGAAGGGTTGACATATACAATATAGTAGCGATCGCCATCCTTTCGGACCTCTTAACACACAATTTTGAATTCTGCGGTCCACCAACATCTTTATTAATTTTCAAACAAAAATGAAATAATTATCATCAGAGTTGCATTTTATGAAACGGTAATTACACTGTTAAAGTCAGCGTTGTAAAACAGAAGTCGTTTGGTGGGCCAAATGAAATATTACCGGTATATGGTGGGCTGCATAAAAAAACAAACAAACCTAATAAAACACTCACCCTAATAATTATCAAGACATCTATTTTTTTATTTAAAAAAAAAACAAATAATAATTAATGTGACACTTGTTTTTTTATACTATTTGATATTTTTTTATATCGACTGGTAATTTATTCGATGCACATCGTAGTTGATTTGTCAAGGTTTCATCAGCCAACCTGTTGCGACACTTCGTTTTCACTATTTTCAATTTAAAAAAAAACGACTCGCAGCGATATGTGGTCCCAAATGCAGCCGTAATGTACATTGCTAGCTTTTTTAATTTCGGAAATTTATCCTCGAGGACATATTTTTGATAAAATTCACGTTTATTTTCTTCAAACATGCACTTTAACTCGATGTTTGATCCGCAAAAAAACTTAAAATGGGCCGCATGCGATTTGTTACCGCCGCAAAAAAGTTTGTATAAAAAATAAGCGTAATAATAGTTATACATCAACTATGATAATAAGAACCGATTTATGTTTAAAGAAAATTGTAAATTCTAGTTTTTAATACAAAGAGAGTAATATTTCAGATTGACTTGGCGGTTACTTAGTGAAAAATTATTTATATTATAAAATTAAAATTCATAACTTTATTATTCCACCGGTTGTGTAAAGTAACTTCTGTCTGAAAAATAAAAGAGGTACAACATGTGTCTAATCACACAAACCGTAGAATAACAGTTAAAATTCTATAAAAAGTAACTATTGAGTATGTCACTTTAAGGTGTTCGCCATCAATTCTTGGTAGAAAGGCATTATGTGTATGATTATCTATAAAAAATTCTTATAGTTGTTGAACCAATTGTTTGATCTAAATTGTACTAATTAATAGTTAATTTCATATAAATAGCCTTGTTAAGATTTATACTTTATCAGTTGACAATTTTCGCGATGAGCAAAAACGTATCCTGATCATTATAAAAATGTGACAGTATAATATTAAAAAACAAATTGTGCTTTATTTTTTAAAAATACATGCATATAAGCGAAACCGGTCTTGATCATTGTTAAAATTGGAAAAGTGCGGTAAGTCTACAATTTGTTCAAAACGATATTTTGCGTCATTGAGAACATTCTAAAAATCTAACGTTTCAGTATGTATTTTACTATTTCATCGATTACTATTTCATACACAAAAATACATTGTATTTATTTTAGCATATTTATGACATTTTATTATTTTTAATATTAATCGCGCTTTTCCTTTCGTACACAGATGTGTTTGAAAAAAAACTAACTCGAAGCGTTTCAATAGTCTATTAAAATGTAAGTATTGGAAAGTGTCAGGTTATACGTGAGGTTATATGAATTCTGCCTGTACTAATATCGTTAAAATTTAACTTAACTGCATTTTTAATTATCAATTTCTCTAAGTTTAATAACTTTACACTGTTCGTTTATTTCTGAGTGTCGATAAATCACGAAGAGAAAACTTTACCTTTTATCACACAGGTGTGCACATTAAATAATACATTATATTATTGCATCGGTTCATAAGTAACACAGCTTGACTTATGGATAGTATAATATATCATCGTTCGTTCGTCATGCAACACCGCGTTAGTGACAAAAAAAATAATTGTGCATGTAGAGAAAAGGTTGTGATTTGTGATTCTAATGCAATTAAATTGGTGTTTCAAGTTGTCTACAAAAACAATTATTAAAACACATAGTCGGCATTATATAAATGCACATTCGCGAAAATACAGATTAAGCATCGAAAATAAATTTAACATTACATTAGAAAGATATTATAGATCGCACCCTTAGTAAAATAGTGTCTTAAATTGTCAAAAATGATGTTCCGGTTCATAAATTATAATATTTATTCATTACAATATACATATCGCACCTCAGAAAAATAGTTAAATTTAGTATTATGAATTCGAATTGTTTGCACATATCCAGTATCAACTCGAGTTCATTCGTGTACTCGAATGCCTGATGATGCCGAAAGACGAAACCCAGGTCGTTAGTGACAATATACATGGAAATGTACAAAATCTCAACAATTCAAATTTATAATTTAAGACATCGACTGAGGGTGCTTGATGGAATTTCAATATCAAATTTGGATTATTGAGATTTTGTACACTTCCATTTATTTTGTCACTAACGACTCGGGTTTCGCCTTTCGGCATCTTCAGGCATTCGAGCACACGAATGGACTCGAACTGCCGAGTTCTACTACAATTGTTAAGAGATCACGTTTTCCCACAAGAAATATTATGTGCATTTTGTCCAGAATTATTTTGTATTTACAGCAAATTTTTGGAAACTTTAGACTTTTTAGTTAGAGTACGGTATATTCAACAATTACGTACGGCTGAAAAAAATGTGCGAAAACATTTCGATATATTCATTTTTTTAAAAATTGTCTAGTGTTCAAGATAAAAATCCATTTCCATCGCTGTCGAATGTGTAAAAGCCTCCCTGCGGCATCGAATGGATTCATTAACAAACTGCAACACTATTACATAGTTATACGCAGATATTTCAATAATAGAGACGAAAATAGTTTCAAATGATTTCATTATTGAATCATTTATGAAGGGTTTTTACAAATTCTGTATAGATAAAAGTTTTATCTATCGTATAATTAGGACATCAGAGGTACTGTTTCAGGAAACCAAGGACAAAATTATCGTAGTTTGAATGATACAGACATCCGCTAAGCATACATATTAAATAATTATTGGAAATGTCACTCAAACAGAACTCAATGGCTATTGTACTTCACGATTCGTTCATCTGATTCACATAAAAATCAAATTTAAATATAAACTACTCATTTGTTTCATCAATATGACAGTTGAATCAATAGTATAAACATTCAATAGAACTAATACTTTTCGAATCATTTTTTTGTTGTACTGATCAAACACAAGTAATCTTTTGTGCGACTCATTTTTTTTATATGGCAAACGGTTTTACGTAATTAACTATTCACTTTCGTTCTATATACATATTAGATTTTAAAAAATAAAACACAATTCATTTGTACCACTTCCACATATTTATAATGATCAGGACCGGTTTCGCTCATCACGAGCATTATCAACTGATGATGATAATGCCCGTGATGATTATTTTTTTAAATATAATGTCTTTCCACCAAGAATTGACAGTTAACACCTTAAAAACATATTAGATTTAATTTAAGACATCGACTTAGGGTGCTTGATGGAATTTCAATATCAAATTTGGATTATTGAGATTTTATACACTTCCATGTATTTTGTCACTAACGACCCGGGTTTCGCCTTTCGGCATCTTTAGTCAGTTCAAGTGCATTCGGGTGCTACATGGAAGTGTACAAAATCTCAATAATCCAAATTACATATTAGATTGTTTGAATTCTTTCGGAATCTTTACGGTGGATAGCTTTATATATAAACTTACAACTATCATAGAGTTTTGGGTTCAAGTCCGGGCAAGGTAAATATATTTTAGATTAATTTCAATTGAAATTTGTGATTTTGGATATGGTGGTGTTCGCTATGTATTTTCTCCTCGAGCTGATGCCGAGAAACTTCTGTGATTTCAAAAAATCGATATTTCTGTCACAATGGCATAATATATTAATTAAGATAAAACAGTCGAGTAAAAATGAATTTATAATAGAAATGTATGCTTCAAATAGTAATTAATTGCTAGGCTTTTGAATGTATTCGAATGACTGTAAAATGGCTATATTGTATTATAATATACCAAATGTGTTGATTTATAATATAAATTAAAGCCAAAATACTTCAATTTTAATGGACTTGCATCTTTATGACCCTTAGAAACGAATATTTCAGTCATGTGATACGAAAGATTAAAATAAAAAATATGTAATGTTTACGAGAGAAATACAAGATTGACATCTGTCAAACAAATGTTGGGCCTTTCTTTTAATCCTTTCCTCATTCCCATAATACAATATTTCCGTTGACATCTTCTCAGTTAGAAGGGTGTCTACAAAGTGGGGCAAGTAAAAACAAGACAACTTAGCTATTTTTAGTATATGTGACGCTGCAAGGGATAATAATTATACGCAATTGACAGAGAAGACAAAAAAGTATTTTTAACTTAATTAGGCAAAGCTCAATCCAGACTATTTCACCATAGCACATGGGGTTAAATGATACATTAGTACTTTTAATGTTTAATTATTATCGACTTGCCTCCTGAACTGTTACATCGTGCCAAGGGATTGCATTAACGGTGTTACCGATACCGGGATCTCAGTATTTACATTGTTTTCTCAATACCACATTACATATATAACGACACAGCAATTTAACGACAGTTGGTCTAACAAGCGTTGAATCTGCGGACTTACTTGCACGAAAATTAGATCGAGATTGACAATTCCAGCATCGAACTGGCCATTCAAGGTCATATTTCAATTCAAAGAAACAATAAAATTCAGGTATTAGTATATAAAAATCAATTCATCTATATAAATACATTAAATTAAAACAAATAGACACTGTATCATCTTACATACTTTAATAACTTTACTTTTATTTGCATATAATGTATTTAACGTCCATTTAAGTTGTTCGTGAAAAAAAAACAAAATGAATTATAATATCGCTAGTTCTAAGATACGGTCATTTCGCGGGGGTCGGCCGGTTAAGCGACAGGCGTACTTTCAAAAGGGTTTTTGAGTCAATGAATGATAAATGCATATTTTTTCGCTGTTATTCCATTAAACAGGGATTAAGTAATGTAACCAACTAAAAATAAAATAGTTAATATTGTACCAAGCATCAAATAATAGAATTTTACAAAAACTACCAATTCTCCCAGTGGTCGGCCCCCAAAATCCAATGGCCGGCCTTTCGTTGCCCAGGTCATCGGTCATCACTATGAAACTTCATAAATATCGCTAACGAATTTACTGAGAGTAGACAGAACAAAAGAAAACTTAATAACGAAAAGCATGACAATATCAAGTATATTTTGTTAGCGATCGCCATACAACATTAGTTTGTCGTAAAAATGTGCCTTTTTTAATTGCTTATTGCATCATATAGGTCAATATAGTGCAGATATACATTGGCAAGTGGCAAGACTACCTACACGAATTTTAAAAAATCTGTTTTTTTTTTAATGGATCCACTATATTTGTTCGGCGTCCGTGGCGCAGTTGGTAGCGTCGCTGACTACGGTTACGGATGTCTCGGGCTCGATTCCCGGTGCGGACGGTTTTCAGAGATTGATCTTTCAATCGATTTATGGATTTCTGTTCGTAGTCTGAGTCCTCCCTCACTCCCACCCATCCCATCCTCACTGGGCGTTGCGAGAGCGATTAGCTAACCACTAGTTCTCTCATATCCTATCCTTCTATCCCTACTCTTTTTGAAAAAAAAAGAGAGGTTGACCAACTGAGTAACAAGCAGTTCTCGTAGAAAAAGTCTGTTAAGATACCTCCATTAGGAGACCATATGCTCCACATTGGAGCAGACATGGAAAAAAAACCATTATTTAAGTTTTAAGCTCAAAAAGCCGACCACTGGCGACGGTCGACTTTAGGAACATTCACCCTAATTAAAGAAAAAGATTTTGGGCAGGTTTAATAATTCACTTTATATCTAATTTTTTTAGGTTTTAAAGAAATTCTAGGATTAAACAAAAAAATATTTTATATTTATAATATTATAAACATAATTTTAATTTTTCTAATATTAATAATAAGAGTTTTCAAAGGATGCCACAGGATATTCGAACTTGTTACAGTTAAGATCGAAAGTAATAATGACCACTGTCATTCTACGATTCCTACAGATTAGTATTTGTTACATTTTGAAACTGGTAGATATCAATATTCTAATCATTTCTTCATACTTAAATCAAAGCTGAAAATTTTTGACTTGTTACACTTTGGAACTATGGTAGCCGTTTAGCATATTATAAATCAAAATATTCACCGATGTAATGCATAATAACGAATTGCCATGTTTAAAACATTTTCCACAATAACACCGTATATTGTTCTTTCCACAATAACACATTATATTGTTCTTTTGTTGAAATTAGTGGTAAGCCGTTTTGCTTGTTATCTGTCGTGTCTCGTCCGGAGAAATCTTATTATTGTATTATTTTAACGCAGGGATCCAATCTCTAAAGTTTTACAAACTTACAAAAGTCATCAGATAAAATATATGACGCCATAAACCTGCTTGAAGTTTGTCAACTTAATGTTTAATTCTGTTGCACAAAGCTTTTTACAGAGACAAAACTAAACAAGCGTACATAACAATAAAACGAAAGCTAGCAGGTTAAGTATTTTCATTTTAAATAAAAGTTATGATGTTGGAATAAGTGATATGATATAATGAGCGCTTATAAGAAGTTAAATGAGCCAAAAAATCGAAATAATGAGTTGGATCCGTTTTGGTATTATTCATGTCATAAAGTTTACTATCATAAAAGTGAATTGAGGTAAGTAAATACAGGATGCAAAAGTGTTTTATTCTGTAAGAAGTTAAATTCAATAAATTGTATATTATTACAAGCAGTTTAAATATTTTTTTTATTTTATCACATGGTCCACTTCACCTATCGAGGCCTCATATATTACTGTCGATCTCTTCTAAAACACTATATTATATAATAGCTAAGCTAAAATAATTTTAACCATTGTTCTAACGAAGGCTGGTAGTTATAAAATACAAACTAATAAAATTCTTGTAGAACTAAATACTTTGCTATTTTTATCCTATTATAATGTAATTTGTCGGCGACTGTGGCGCAGTTGGTAGCGTCGTTGGCTACGGTTACGAATGTCTCGGGTTCAATTCCCGGTACGGACACTTTCATAAATTGATTTTTCTATCGATTTATGGATTTCTGTTCATAGTCATGCATGTTTGTGATAAAATTATAAATTTATTATAACTTAAGACATCGACTGAGGGTGCTTGATGGAATTTCAATATCAAATTTGGTTTATTGATATTTTGTACACTTCCATATATTTTGTCACTAACGACCCGGGTTTCGCCTTTCGGCATCTTCAGGCATTCGAGCACACGAATGGACTCGAACTGACAGACAGTAAACAGTGTCTAACGTTTATATAGAAGATACAAATACGACAAATATTATTTACGAGGTAAAATATTATACGTCTGAGAGCCACACTGATACCTGAGTTAACATTTCGAGAATCGCCTTAATCGCCTTAATTTCGACGTGATGCAATTCGACGAAAGGGTAAATATATACAATCATTCCACGTTTAGTGACATCTGTTCGGTGTTTCAACGTATAGGATATAATAACGGAGAATTAACCTTCCTAATTCTCCGTTATTATGGATAAATGAATAAATCAGTGATATCAATTAAAGATTCAGAATATGATTCTAGTTCTTAACCTTAACCCATAAAGGGAAGAGTATAGTTGGATTATTTCAAAATTGTGTACAAAATCTCAATAATCCAAATTTGATAAATTTATTAATTTTTTTTTTTCAAATATCCGGCATTACAACTGACAGCAAATGCACCAAATATTTTGAAAATTAAAAAATCACACGAGATAAACTCGATGAGAATTTTTTTAGAAGTCATTCATGTCTATGGTATAGTGGTAAGAGCTTTGCCCTAGCAACCAGGTGGTTCCTGGTTCAAGCCCCAACAAGGTCGACATCAAATTTAGATATTTTCAATTTGAATTTTTTGTCTTGGACATGAGTGACTTAAAAAAATCTCATCGAGTTTATCCCGTACGGTTTTACATTTTTCAAAATATTTGGCGCGTTTTCTGTTATGCCAGATGATTTTTTTAAATCTAAAATAAAATACAAGTATATTTAATTTTACATAAGCACCATAAATTTCGAAAGTTACATGTATTCTTTAATATTTTTTGTACTTTATAATTTTTTTTTTTTTAGGAATCGCCCAGAATGAAAAAAATTTCCTCCATAATAATAAAATTAAATATTGTAGGCACCTGGTAGTAAATTTTTATATCTAGTCATCATTTGAAGTATTTCAAACATGCCACTTTTGGACGAAAATTAGTTAGGAGCAGATTCGGATTCATGGCAAAAAACTTGACGACTTTAATGAATTCACAGGTGTTAATTCAAAGTAATTATAATAATTGATAGATTAAATTTCAAAATGAATTTAAATCTACATTTGATTTATTCATGTCAGCATATTAAATTTTATAAACATTCATTACCGTAAATGGAAATTTAAATTTGTTAACTTTACTATTCCATTTTTACAGCAAGTATGAGAGGTCCCTAGCCAATGTATTATATTATATAATATGATAATACAAATGTCTGGTCCGTGGTGCAGTGGTCGACGTCGCTGGCATTTGGTAATGGATCTCAAGGATTCAAATCCCGGTCGAGAGAGCTTCATAAGTTGACTTTTCAATCGAATTATGGATTTCTGATCGTAGGCATGGATGTTTGTGATGTCTAAAAATTCCCCTCCACCTATCCGATCCCCAAAAACGGTAGGTAGCGAGAGCGATACTTAACCACTAGTCTTGTCCTAGCCCTATACTTCTATACTTACTCTCTTCGTAGAAAAAGCATCTGTTGATATATCTCCATTAGGAGTCCATATGCTCCACATTTGTATAGAAAATGGTAAAAAAATACACAATAACAAAATTTAATATATATAAACATCCTTAATTAAACATATTTTTTCCATGTCTGCTCCCAATGTGGAGCATATGGTCTCTTAATGGAGGTATCTCAACAGATTTTTTTCTACGAGAACTGTTACTCGGTTGCTCAACGTCTCTTTATCGAAGAGATAGAAAGATAGGGCAATGGTAAGACTGGTGCTTAGCTAATCGCTCTCGCTACGCCCCGTGAGGATGGGATGAATGGGTGAAGAGGGAGTTTTAGACAACATGAACAGAAATCCATAAATCGATTGAAATATCAATTTATGAAAACTTTCCGGAATTGAACCCGAGACATCCGTAGCCGTAACTGACAACGCTACCAAGTGCACCACGGACGCTGACATTAAACATATAGTAAATAATTATCGTATGAATTGATTCGATTTTCTTAATTATTGAATGTTCATGAGCTCGAGAATATTCTTGAGGTTTATTTTCATGATAGTACATAGTTTCCAAACCCCTTTTACGAAGGGCTGTCGAATTACTTCGCTAGATGGTTAGGGTGTAACTATACCTACGACCTACGATTGACGAAGGCTAGCGATTGAATGACATGGAAGCGAGCAGAGTGATTGAAGAGGCCACGTTTTACCCATAACTGTAGCACCAGAGAAGAAGACGAGTTATAAAATTAACGGAAGGAATCTTACCAATCATTTCCAATCATTATATTGTCCGTTTCAAGTAGAAAAAGAATATTATTTATTATTTTACTGTCACGCGATATCGAAACTTTAAAAAAAACTGCAAGAAGACGTGACGTGTACATTTAAAATTATATTAGAATTTCTTGATTAGTATTTATCTTATTGGAGATATTATGTAGTTTTCGGAATTTGACACCTGCACTTATGCAGCAATCTGCAGCAGTCAGTGAAGTTGTAAAAGAATTATGAACCTTTTTTTACAGCTAGACAAATATTTGACACCGAGACAGCACACTTCTGATGTTTACTTAACAGTCATAGAAAACCGCTCGCCAGCAAACCTAACTGCACCAGAGTTAAATAGACAGTGATTGGATAAAACAACATGCGTTGCCCTACACGCATCTAGTATTGAATTGAGCATAGTAAACAATAAATTTACGCATTTTACGACTTAAGTGTATAATGTATTAAACACGCAAATGACTCATTACTCGTTCGCCTCAGTGGAGATATTAGTATCGTCGCGAATCACTTATCAAATGCAGGTAGAGCGAGAAAAAGATTGAATCACAGATGGGCCGTCCATATATGACGTCGCTATCTTTCTGATAAAATATCAACTGTGTTTTGGCAAATTGATGTAGCCCTCAAAAAATACGAAAGTTAATTAATGATTGGATCTCATTTTAAAGACGACAGAGCAGGACTCGGCCAAATGATGTAAATTAGAAAAATAGCTTGACCACTTTTTGGAAGGGATACATTGGTTTTAAGTTTAAAAATTCTGACCCGGCCACTTGATGTAAGCCACTATTATGTTGACACTCCCTACGTATAATCCGTTATCTGCAATCATGAGAATTTATAGGAGTGTATTTCAAAGATTCATAACGCAACTCACCATATAATGTTTTCGATAAAAACAGTCTTTACTCTCTTCTGTACAATTTACATCAATTTAAAAATAGTCAAAATCGTTTGACGTCATATACGGACGCTCCCTAATTAGAAGCAAGTTGTGAGACATTGGCTATCACACTCTCACAATGCACTGTAAATCTTTTTATTCTTTTCTGGCGCTTCTCTAGTGAACGTTGATCGCCTCAATTTGTCTCCTCCAATTCAATCAGTAGTACCCTCAGGAGTAAAAAATGTGCGGTCTTTTGTAAGCTTCCACTCATCAATGCAAGGTATATGTCCGGCCTAGCGTAGGCAATACAAATAGACGTAACAAATTTAATCCGACAACGTCTAGCACTCCGTAGAGGCTATTAAAGCTCATTGTTGGGCCGACGTTGGCAAACGCCAACCTCGCAGACATGGCCAAAAATTTTTCCTTCAAACTTACTTGTAGTTTCTGAGATTCTCACTGCTTCATAAATAGCCAATCATGAAACGAATTAATCATGGAGAATGCAATTGTTATCTAACTCTAAGTAAATTCTAATTCAATCAATAAACTGGTTCATATACATAATGCTGACCACATAAACACACAATGGACACCATAGACAAAAGATATTATGCGGTTACGTGCAGTGGTCAATCCGAACGAGACGGTGGGCAAATCCAAAAGCTCGGACGATCGCTTTATTTTTCCAAAAAAAGAACTTGTCGAGCGACATTTCGCGGCGTCCGCGCACGCGTTTGAATAATAAATTCGCGAGAAGCTTTAAACTATGCCCCTTTTTTGATTGCGTGAGGTTTTTGCCAGCCAAAACGAATGTCTTGTGAGATCTTCTGCCTTCAGGCTATACTGAAAGATGATTTGAATGAAATACATACGCTAGGGAATACTTGCGATGGACTTTTTCAAGATATACGTACGTAATAATAATTGTACAATAAAATGTATTCCTATAATTTCGATTACGTACTTGAGACTTACGTTGATCTTTGTAGACGACAGTTGCATGGGTTATGCGATTAATTTAATTTTTGTAAAAAATTTTCAATTCCGTATAATTTTATATAATTTACTAATGCTATTATTTACGTAATATATGAAGTAACACTCGATTATTTCCATATTATTGTAAATTGTTTAACAGTCCAACAAAAAAATATTTCATAAACCTTCTGATTAATCAAAAATTTCAAACGTTTCGATGAATTCGGTGAAAAATATACAGAAAATTAATGTTTTAATATGAAAATAATTTTAAAATTGCTCTGAAAATGCTTCACAAATACCCATAACACGTGTCACACCTGCTAACACAACCAGTGGAATAACAAAGTAACTAATTTTGTATCATAAATATGTTGTGTATGTATTACAGTTAGCTTTGTTTGTGTGACATTGTCTGTTCTGGGAGTTGATTTCGTGGCCACCGCAATCAAATAAGACGAACGCCCAATAGTAACCAATGTAATAGGTATTGCTATTTGCGTTTCATTTTGATAAATATAATGCCTAAGAATTACATTTAAGAAACAGAAAGACTTAATATCTTATCTAAGACAACAAAAATATTTGGACAGTGAAATTGCTTTTATTTAGAAGAAATTTGTGAGAAATGACTAGCTTGCCTCTATTATACATTATACTATATATCTATGACTGCTTGCTATAAGTATTTTTATACGGTTCATTTGAGCTTTGAATCAACGCTTTATATTTACTCTTAAGGTGTTAACTGTCAATCCTTGGTGGAAAGACATTATATTTTAAAAAATAAAACACAATTCATTTGTACTACTTCCACATATTTATAATGATCAGGACCGGTTTCGCTCATCACGAGCATTATCAACTGATAAAAATACAAACGTAACAGGCTTATTTATATAAAATTGAGTGTAAAAATGAAGGTATATAAAACTGATCGTTCATGAACTAAGACAAGAAAATACTGATTAGCAAACAAACAATACATAAAACAAATAAAAGAGTCTACAATTAAAATGTTATGAACCTCTTGCAAATCAATAAATACTAATCTGAAATCACAAATATAGCTACATTAAAAATCCTTTTAGCTGAGCAAATTTTTTTTAATGACATTACTAATGTAATAAGCAATAATGAATCAGGAAAATTATAAGAAAAAGTTAGTGAGCCATTTAAAAACAATCAAATATTAAGTATGTAATTAATATTAACAATAAACAGCCATCTTAAGTGGGGAAAGCAGAGCAACTATGAGTATCCGTTAAATTTTTAATATCTGAAAAACAAAAATTACAGAGACAGAATCAATTCTTACGAGTTAAAAATAACCTTACAGGTATAATACAAATTAATGAATCGGATATAACAAAGGGGAAGATGCAAAGACGGTTTGCTCATTCAATAAATTGGGAAAAAATTTATATATACATAAATCATTCAAACAGTTTTACATTAAAATTGATGGATGATAAATCAAATCATTCATAAATTTCTGAATGCGTTTAAGTATTAAATAACTTCTATTGGTCTCATAAATAATATTACATATTATGGAATTATTTATGAATGCGTATTAAGGATTATTAATTTTTGTCTGATTTACTTCTAACCTATATTGCTCGTATATTACCACTTCCAATGTAGAACATAACGATTCTTAATTGAGCTAATCTCACTGTAAATTTATCTAAGAGGACTGCCTGTTACTCAGTTACCTTTTTTTTGAAGAGTAGGAATATACGGATAGAGCTACGACAGAACTAGTAATTTAAAGCACCCCATACACCAGCTCCTTCTAACACAAATTTATGAAACTTGTTTGTACTGGATTCGAGCCCGTGAGCACCGCAACCAAAGCCAACGACATTGAACACTCGACTACACACCCAGTGAATTCAGCGGCTTAGTTTTGTTCGCATATCTTCGTTTGAAGTCTCCAATATATATTCTGAAATACAACCTACATCAACGTTCGTCGATTTCTTAACCAAATGAAGTGATCACTTTTTAAACGTTACTGTCAATTCTTGTTACACGGGCATTATATTTTAAAAACAAAATAAAATTGGCTTTGTACTGCTTCAACATTTTTACATGTTGATACTGTTATATCGTTTGTTTATTGACGTCATCTTTTTTAGCTCCCTTCGTTGTAAATAATCACATTATTTTAGACTCCCTTCTCCCTTAGGAAATGATGCCTTGCTTGGAAAGCTCGTAATGTAATATATAATTCAAATGTGTAATATAATATGCAATGCATAACAGTTATTTGGATTAACATCGATTCGTCACTCTCCCTCCCTTTATACATTCTACAGATACTTTGAAAAGCTTATAATATGTGTACCTGCCTTCCTTCTAAGAACCACAGCCCTGATGCGAAGGAGCTTTTTATGAGCTTCAGTTTTTAATGTATTTAAATCCTATGCTATCAAGTGACTTTCAAAAATATATTTTACAGACTTGATACCTTACATTGTACAGTGTAAAATCTCGTAAGAAATGAAAAAATAATAACCTACCATTGTGATCCAGCAGTCTGTGGAAATATCAATTCGTTATAAATAAGATGCTATATAAATATCATCACCTGCATGTAATATTAACTGCATTTTATGAATTGCTGGTATTATTAACTTATTATCAAAGTGGGTTTGAACATATTTGAATTTTAAATATTATATAATTTCATTTCACAATCATAAAACAAATTGTTTGATATGGTTTCAAATTCACAATTAATTAATCATTAGTTAAATTCTTTACGGCCGTTCAGCAAACCCGGAACTGTTCAAATTTTCAAAAATGTGAAATAAGTACCAAATATAATTGTTGTAATCTATAATATATGTCGGTTCCATGGCGTACTGTTTAACGTCGTTGTCTTCGGTTACGGAACTCGCGGATTCGACTCCCAGTTCTAACAATTTTATAAATTTATTTATGAATTTCTATACGAAGCCATGGATGTCGGTGCTGTCTAAAACTTCCTCCTACTATTCGATCATAAAGACGGCGTGAAAGTGAAAGCGATTGGTTAGACATGAGTTCTGTCCTAGCCCTATCCTTATATTCCCACTTTCTTCGAAAAAAAGTGGTTGAGCAACTGAGCAACAAGCAGTACTCGTAGAAAAAATACTGTTGAGATACCTTCATTAGAAAACCATATGTTCTACATTGGAAGCGGACACGGTTAAATATATATTATGTAATTTCATTTCACAATCATAAAGACATTTTTTAATATAGCTTCAAATTCACAATACATAGTAATGTTGAATTACATTCGGCCGTCCAGAAAGTTCTGAAAGTTCTGATCATATTTCAAAAAGCTTGGAATAAGTACCTACTGTAACTGTTGTAATCTATAATATAAAACATTAAATACATGTGTTTGTCTGTCTGTCACAAGAACTAGTCCCAAACGGTGAACAGTACCGACGATGTGATTTTTTTACAAGTCATTCTTGCTATAATTTCTAGGGCAGTTGTGCTATTTTTAACTTTTAATACTACTATTGATTAAACAGCTGTATTTTGTGAGTGTCACATGAGGTACGGTCCTCGGTGATATTTTCAACATTCAAAATTAGCTAGCGTTAAGACTGAGTTTGAATCTATCCCGGGCGAAGCCAGATTATAAGAACGAGTAATTTGTGTCGGCGTCCGTGGGCAGTTGGTAGCGTCGCTGGCTACGGTTACGGATGTACGGGTTCAATTCCCGGGCGTAGCGAGTGCGATTAGCTAATTACTAGTCCTGTCCTAGGCCTACCCTTCTATCCCTACTCTCATCGAAAAAAGAGTGGTTGAGCAACTGAGTAACAAGCAGTTATCGTAGAAAAATTCTGTTAAGATACCTCCATTAGGAGACCATATGCTTCTATATAAGATATGAGCAATACTATAAAAAAAATTTGTAAGAAACACTCGTATTATGTAAGGAAACAAAAACAAATAATCATGTAGCCAGATAATTATTATAATACCTTCAATTTCACTGATTGATAAATTGTGAGACAAATAAATCTGTTCCATGCTACATTCTTTATCTACCTGTTTGTAAAGAAATATAACACCTCTATAATGGTGTCTATAGACAATATAAATAAGTTTGTCCCAAAAATTATCGGTCCCGTCGCAAACGGTGGCAAAAAACCGCCTTTACAAACAATAGACTGTTTCCACATTAGATTGCATTATAAGGGACAGGAATTTTTAAACGTACTAATTCTTTGGCCACACAAAACCCTACGATAGTCGTAAGCAACCCAATGGATATTTAGGATGCACGTGAAATACAAATACTCAAAACACAATACAATTACTCAATTTTCCCTTCTGCTGTAAACGAAGTTTCATCAATTTATCACTACATTACAGATTAGCTATATTTTTTATTGTCTAATAAGAAAACTGAAATATATTTAAGAAGGATTCGGCGGTAACTTTGTGGAAATTCATTTTTAATATAAAACACATATTTATTATATTTTTAAAAATAAAACACAATTCATTTGTACTACTTCCAGTTTCGTTCATCACAAACATTATCAACTAATCATCATCACCAGTTGATAATTCTCGTGATGAGCGAAACCATTCCTGATCATTATAAAAATGTGGAAGTACTACAAATGAATTGTGTTTTACTTTTTAAAATATAATGCCTTTCCACCAAGAGTTGACAGTTAACACATTAAAAGTGAAATATTTATTAGTCAGTTCGAGTCCATTCGTGTACTTGAATGCCTGAAGATGCCGAATGGCAAAACCCGGTTCGTTAATGACAAAAGACATGGAAATGTACAAAACCTCAACAATTTAAATTTTATATTTATAACTTTGATATTCCACTGTTTGTGTTAGGTACTAATTGTGACACGTCATTCGCCTCTTTGAGAAGCATCTTAAGGCGGAGTCACATTGCCAACACCCGACGCCACATCTCTTGTTTGTGCCGTGTTGAGTGAGATCTTAGTTGTTTTTTTTATATATGAAGTAAGGCGTCGGGTGGCGTGGCGTGTGTCCAAACTAGTCTGAAAAGAAGTTATTTATTCTGAAAATGCTTCTCAAAGATGCAAAACACGTGTCACAATTAGAAACACAAATAGTGGAATATCGAGGATTACAATTTTAATCGTACATTAAATTTTTTTTAATGCGATGAACTTGTTTGTACCACACCGAAGATCATGTCTCCTCAATGATACATTAAGTCCACAATAAATATTTATCATATAAGTAATAATAAGAAATAATAATAATGTAACATTTAAAGGAATATGATGAGTAAACAATAATTATATTAAAGTCATCAACTAACAATTAATTTCAATACACAAAACTTTCTATGGTGAGGCAACAATTAAGAATTAAATGGTGAGAGGCAGGGAAGATAAACTTTTTCTCCAAAGGAGGCCGCAAATTTTTCGAACTGATAAAAGTTCTCTGGGGAAGAAACCAGATCCGGATGTCCAATAGGACCATCGCGACTATTTCTGCAGGAAAAATACAGAATATCTCTTTCAATGGACATAATTGGGCAATCCCAAAGAATATGTTCAGAGGTTTGATGCTATTGGGTAAAGAAGTGCACGCCGCTATTCCCCTGACTGTGTCACCGTTTCGGACCCAATTGTATATTAAACTGAAATATATTTATCATTGTGTTGTTAAATACTTTTATATTTAATATTGTTTCATACGTCAGGCCGCCGTTGACCATAAAGCACTCCCCGGGCAAACGGCAGACCGCGGTAAACGTGGTAACCATCCCTGTTCTATAATAATAAAAAAGAGATTTTTCAAATTCAAAATAATTACTACGAAGTTAATATTCTTATACTTAAGACTAGGTTTTTACAATACTTTTTGTTTGTCGTCCATCAAGAGCAGTTTCCTTTCTCAGTCTTCAAAAAGATCTCTTCAGGTGAAATAAATTCGTTGAATTTATACAAATCGCGACAGGTAATCGCTCCGGAAAAAAGCTCTGCGCGAAGAAGCCTGCAGGCTAGCACGCGCTGCCCAACACGTACACGAAATGAAATTTTTTTTAATCAACAAATTATAATATATTATCAGTATTTCACGGTTTTTTTCGTTGAGTTTTACTGAACGTAGCCTATATCACCGAATTACTACCCAAAGTTTTTAATTGCAGATATTTCATTTAAACTGATTTGCTAAATTCGGCCTCTGTGGTCTAGTGGTAAGAGCTTTGCCTTAATCAGGTGGATCCTGGTTCAAGTCCCAGCAAGGTCAATATCAAATTTAGATTTTTTCAATAAAACTTTGTGATCTTGGACATGAGTGGCTTATAAAAAATCTCATTGAACTTATCTCGTTTTAATGTTCTATTTCCACAATATTTAGCGCATTGGCTGACAGCTGTTATGCCAGATATATTTTTTTAAAAATTTCTATATCTTTAAAAAATATGTATATAGTCAACTTCATTTTAGTATGCTTATTATGTGTGAGAGAGGTATCTCTAACTAGCATTTACTGATTGAATGGTCACTTCCTTTCAATTTATTGAATCGTTTCAAAATCTGTACTTTCACGTAATTTTTATTATTGGCAAGATGAATTCCGTTTCACGTTGACTATGTATATAATGATAATTATTTATTTTATAATTACATTATTGTATATAAACTGATTACTGAATAGCTACAGGTGCCGGAAGGTGAAACCTGTGTAGTAAGTGACGATAAGCATGGAAGTATTAACATTCAGTACAAATAAACCTGTTATTGTATAAACGAAAAATCATTAAAATATTAAATTGAATTTTCATGTAGCACTCATTACCATCGGCCTTTTTATACGGAATTTGTACGAAACAACTTTTATTTTCACTTCGATCTTGTATCGCTACATCGTTGAAAGCTTTGGAATATTTTATTTATCTTACAAAAGCTCAACGTTCCCACAATGTACTTGATAAAAGCAAAAAGCTCTCCGTACAAGCTATGCAACGAAGCACGCGCATGCGCTGTTTACAGAACTACAATGTGCGTAAACACTGCACTAAATGTCATTGTTTGTTTGGGGCGGATCATATTATACAATCCTTTTTTTTGTTTTAAGTTTTATCTTCTCACATTTCGCCGATGTAATGTTTATTTTGATAGCGATCGCCGACCTTCGGGGATTTTTCGATCCGACTCACTGACCGCATCTGAGAAATGGGCAACGTGGTTTTGTTTAAATTAAACAAAGTTTCTGAAAATAGGTTTTGCTTCGTTAGAAATGATAAGCTATTTAATAATTGTATCGTTTTCATACCCACATCCTCATAAACAAATTCGGTGCGTAATGATTATGGAAAGCAGAATTCCCAATATGAAAAAGCTCTATATTTAGATATGCTCTAGACAAGTTTTACTAAACAATCTATTCGTGTTTATTATTTTTCGTTAAAAAATCTAATATAGGAAACAAATAAAAAAACTATTTACGTAGCTTCAGAACTTAAAGTCGTACCAGTTTTGCTCAGAAAGTGATCATTGTGAACTTGGACAAAACGAATTAATCAAAAGCATTTTTATGAAATAATAATTAGGAAAATGTCATAAACCGAATAAAATGAGCAAGTTTACTTAAATATAATGATAGTTATACAATGAATAAATCAGTAAAATCATAATAAAATAAAGATCAGTTTTAAAGATTCAGAATACGATTCTATTTCTTAACCTTAACCCATAAAGGGAAGAGTAGAGTTGGATTATTTTCTTCTACTGGACGTGGGGAGTGGGTAAAACACTACTAATTACAAAATTAATGTGTCTTGCGTCACTTACTCTCTTCCCACATCCAGTAGAAGGAAATAGTCCCATATGTTTAAATCAAATTAAGAAATATTGTAATTCAACTTTAATTGCTATATTGAACAGCCCCTAAATTAATATACCCCGGAAAGTACAACAATACGGCACGTATTACACAACTGCAAACATCTTGGTAAAGAGAAGGTGAGCAGGTTTACAAAAATACCGGTTACAGGTTCACATCCCAACGTCAATGAATCCAGTATACAATGATCATCTTCCAAATAAGTCCGTCGGAAATCGGTCATGCCATGTCGTATTCATCGAGTTGTCATCAATGAAATCACTGCAATAATGGAGGAATCGTTTTGTAAACATTTTATATTGACACTAGACTCACGAGGTCAAGTGTTTGCATGATAATTGATTTATGATTTGATTACTGCTTAAAGTTTTATAAAAAACATCACTTATTAAAAACAATTTAAATCAATAACCATGAAACCATGGTGACAGTTTAAAAGGGTGTGAAAATAAGCATAACATCTTCTTGAGATGTAAATTGTTATTGTGTGTTTCTTACTAAAGAGGCGCTTATAAGCATTTTAAAGTTTTTTCTTGGATAGTCAAGGAAACTTGTCTTGCTAATACCAAGTTTTAAGAATATTACGATTGTCAAAACATCTATGATAAGCAGATTAAAAATCACTGCTGAAACTATCGCATTAAATTTTATACAAGTATTCAATTAATTATCACTAAATTGTTAACTCTGTAGTAAATAATTTGCTCGCCATTGTTATCTGGGGTTGTAGCTCAGTGGTAGAGCGTTCGCTTTGCATGTGAAAGGCCCCGGGTTCGATCCCCGGCATCTCCAAGTTTTTGGAACGATTTTTCTTATCAACAATTTTTTCCTAGCAAAGCATCTTTCTTACATAGCTAAATTACAAGTCATAGTAAGTTTCTATGCTCAATGTGATCTACTGATATCTTTTTATAATATTGAAAACAAATAAATCTTATTTTTACATGATGCTAAACCGTTTTCGAGTCAAAAATAAAGTTGAATTTTCTTTACTCCATGGAAATATCCAGTGAGGAAACAGTGAATCTTGAAGAATATCCATTATCAATGATGAATATTAAAGGTTAATTTATCAGATAGAAAGAATCAAAATTAATTGCTCCATTAAAAAAATATGTATATATATATAAGGACCGGTTCGATTAACTGATAATCAATTGATAATGCTCGCGATGATCGTTATAAAAATGTGGAATTAGTACAAAATAATTTGTGTTTTATTTTTTCAAATATAATGCCTTTCCACCAAGAAGTGACAGTTAACTCAACATAAAAGTTAAAAATTATACACATGGATCTATCTGCTTTGTTTTAATCTTGTTTCATATACACTGTCAAATGTATGGCGCATTGCCGTCAGTTACAAGTTACAATGGCCATAATATATTGTCTATTTTCAAATAAATGCAAATATACAATTTTAAATTATACGCAGAATTGTATGTGTTTGATTCTTTGCAACTGATTTTGTACGTACCTAGTTTGGGTTTACAAACCTATTACTAAGTATTCATTAATATACCCACGAGTTGTTTTATTGGTGATGAAATCCTAAACCGTTAATATAAATACAGTTCAACACGCAGATACCTGCGTAGGCAAATCTGGAATAAGTTTATATGTCCAAAGTCTAAAGTACGTATATTTTGAATTGATCCAATTCACATTTTTTTCACAGTTTACATTACACGAATTCTGAAAAATTTAAAGTGAGCAGTACTTACTCAACGAAAAACTAAATTAGAATTTACTTACTCGCATTAAACATCGGTAACATATCTTTCATTTTGATAATCAACTATTTTAAGCTACTTAAAGTTAAAATAATATAGTTCATCGAGCTATCTAATAATATAAAAATTAAACAGAAATATGTATGAAGTACATTTTTAGCTATAAGATTTATAAATAACGGAGTAACGTGAAGTATAAACAAAAAATCTTTTGCTTCTTGCTTTAGACGTAGTACAAAACAAATTGTGTTTTATTTAAAATATATATAGATATATGCAAGCGTTTTTCGCGACAGAATATATATTATAATCGTCGCTAATCACTTGCTTGTCTACTCTTACACTGTTTATCAATAGCAGGCAGAGTGAGACTAAGAATGATACAAGTAAAATACAATTAGGAATGAACCTAATGATATTACTCGAATAACTGAGTATGAATCAAAGAAGGCTCATCAAGTGATAACTTAGAATCTAACTCAATTATAATTATAAATGTGCGAGCTATTTCTTTCGTCTGACGATACACGACGGCTATCGTCACATAGCTTTTTATTAACAAATCACCAATTATCACATAATATCAGACCTCCCCCCTAGAGCGTGACGTCATACACGGACAGCCCCCTAATCTTTTTACAGATAGTTTTCATGAAATATAATGTAAAATTTATTCCACTATCGCTTGCATCAGATAGGCCCAAGTGTCGTTAACTAAAAACACCCGAGAGGGAAGGATACATCTTTGTTTTTGATATATTTCACCGACCAGCGACCAAACTACTCGAGACATCCTCAAAACCTGTTTGGAAGCATGAATTTTAGAGTTACTTTTTTATTCTCGGAATGGCTTATTTCGCCAGTGTCGAATTTCATTATTTCGTAAAGTGGGTATCTGTTGTTAGTATAAATATTTACCTGGATAGTGTATTTGTAATATTTTCAGTCAGTTAACTAATGTTTGTTTATATCCTCGGCGATACGAAATCCGAGAGAGCGATTCACACATCGCTTTCGTCTGAGGGTAAATGTTACAAAATCGACGGTTTCCGAATTCTGACACGTGCCTTAGTATTCAATAGCTTTTTGCTTTGTTTCTTTACTTTGCTATATTTTCATAAAGTTCAAAATTGTATTCACGTTTTTACAACGAAAACAGTTTTTTTTTGGAATTTCCAATTTAAGTTCAGGCTAGATTAAAGAATTTTTGAATCCATTTTCCATGTAGATTTTTATTTTTCGTAATGATGGGTTTCAGTTATATTTGACGTATAAAATGTTCTTTTATCGACATATTATTGAACTTATGTTGATAACTAGATTTCAACGTATATAATGTTTTAACTGTAACGCATATTTTGCAATAACAAAGCTTTTAATCAGACATTTTTAGTCTGAATAAAAGTTGGACAGAGTCATAAAACTTAAGAATGCTGGGGGTCTGCAATTCATTAAGGAAGGTGGAGGACCGATTGAAGTAGTTTGAAGTGGAAGCCAAGGCTTACTCTGGGCTGTAGCGCCAAAGAAGAAGAAAAATAAAATTATTGTATTCATCTAGGGTGGCAGTTTTTAGTAAACATATATTTTATTTTAACCATCCCAATGTGGACCATTTGGCTTCCTTATGAAGATATCAGTAACAGAAGTTTATCAAAGCAATAAAAAGATAGGGCTAAGAAAGAAATATTGGTTAGCCAATCGCTCTCCCTACGCCCGAAAATATTAAATTAAAAAAACATTGGAATTGAGATAAAAGTTTTTTTCGTCATCAAAGATTGTCAACGTATTTTTAAGTCATGTCCACTCCTAATTTGGAGCATATGGCCTATTAATGAAGGTATCTATTTTTCGAAGGGAGTATAAGGAAAGAAGGATATGACTAGAAAAGGACTCGTATTTAGCTAAACGCTCTTGCCACGCCCCATTCTTAGGATCCGGTGGGTGGGACTGGTGGGTGAAAATTTTACGTATCACAAAAATCCATAAATCATTTGAAAATTCAATTTATGAAATTGCTCGTAGTTGGATTTGAACCCGTGAGATCCGTAACCGAAGCCAACGACGTTGACCACTGCACAGCGGACACGACAAAAATTAAATGAATTTGAAAAATAACATTCAGAATATTTTATTTACTTACTGAAAATATTCTTGTACCAAAAAAACGAATTCTCCAGTTCTATAGCAAATGCGGATTGAAATATTTCAATTATAATGCAAATATTTTGAGTTATTGTAAATTACATCCTAAACATGAAAATGATGGAAAAAAATGAATTAAACTAGCTCTGATCAACTATCCTAAGCTCAGTAGGAATAATAAATGTTGATATACAAAAATCTGGTCGTTAATATTTTCTGACATAATCCAGCCGACCGAAAATGCATAAAATAACGCGTTATGAAAAAAGGTTATTTACTCCGCGAAACATAAATATTTGATGTAATTTCAGAAATAGATGGCAACTCAATTGAATGGTTTTCCTTAGTAACATTTCGCCAAAAGAGTCGTTAGGCAGATAACGTTTTTTTTCGTTTAAATATTTATGTTAGGTCGTGTACTATTTTCAACAGCTTCTGACGATGGACTGGCTACTCCGTCGGCGATTCGATTGCATCATTGACGGATCAGCGGGGGATACTGAATATGTTTCCTCAATATTTTAAATATTTATAAAATGCCAAAAACCGAGTTAAAATCGAAATCATATAGAACAGCTCTTCCCTAAAATTAATTTATAAAAGCGATCGCCATTCTTTCGTACATCACAGGCCACTACACTAACAGTTTTGATTTAAGATATCGACTGAGGTTGCATGATGGAAAATTTGGATTGTTTTAGAACTCTTCAACTGACCAGTTCATTTTCATTCGTGTACTATATTAAAAGCATTATATGAAATCTTTTTGGGAAAATGTTAGGTGGACTATTTTTTTTAGTATATCCGCTCCCACTGTGGAACATATGGTCGTTTAATGACCATTTCTTTTTCGAAGAGAGTAGGGACCGAAGTATAGGGTATACAAGATTAGTGATTAGGTAATCGCTTTCGCTAGGCCTCATTTTTAGGATTGGATTGGTGGGAGGGAATTTTAGATATCACAGACATTCATACCGACAAACAGAAATTTATAAATCGATTGAAAAATCAATTTATGAAAATGTAATCATCGGGACTTGAACCCGAGACATCCGTAACCGTAGCCAACGACGTAAACCACTGCACCACGGATACCGACGTTTTTATTACAAAGTGAAAAATACAATTTATTGATGAGTAATATAATATTTCAAATTAAAAATGTCATGTTCTCCTTTTGCGTTACCTCTAATCTGCACGCGAGTGCGGTCAAGCAGTAGTTTTAGTGATCAACGCATTATTTAAATTTAATTTTTAAAGAAATATATAAATTAGATTCATTTGTCTACCATGTTTACTTCCAATGTAGATCTTATTTAATCATGGTGGAGTTTATCTCAATAGACGTTTTTTTCATGATACCTGCTTTTTTCTCAACTGCTCAACCTCTCTTTTTCAATGAGAGTAGGGATTAAAGGATAGTACTAGGAAAGGACTAGTGGTAAGGTAATCGCTCTTGCTATACCTCATTATTTGGGATCGGAACCCACCATAAGGTATACATATTTTTGTTTGCGAAATGGTCAAAATTATTTCGCGTATTTTTGTTGGTTTGGCCTGCTCATCTTATAGATTTTTCACGCAGAAAGCCAATCGTCTTAGAAGTAATAGTAATGGTAACATTGGTAACCCTGTCTTTCTTTATATTATATCATAATACAAGCAGACATTTCGATGAATCTAAGCAAATTTTTTAGTTGGTAAAAATATGTTTATCTTTGGCGAAATTTAAGACAGTTAGTTATTCATTAATTTTTCGCAGAAGATTTTTAACGACTCACCAAAGCGATCACTATATAAACAGAGCTGTCAGCAATTGTTTAAGACTGTGTCTTAAAAATTGACGGTTCGCATTTAAATAAGCAATGATCAAAAGAGCATCAGTTTTTTAAGTTAATTATGTAACGATTCTATTTTTAAACGGATACTAAGTATAGTCTTTTATGAGACACTTAGATTTTTTTATTTAGATGCAAATTTCATATTAATATTCGCATGTGGCGCTCTATACATCTAAACAGTATCTTACAGAGTATAAAATGTAATTCAGCTACGCTCAATATTTTGTAAGCCGCAATCTATTATATTTTGAAAACTATAGATGTACCAATTTAACTTGGTCGCTAGTGAGGGTGCCACCGTAACGTTAGGAATGTTGCCATACTATAATTGAAGAAATTTATTCTAGACTGACAATTATAGTTCCAAATTCGGTGGCGGCCAAGTAATATTGGTAATACTATAGTAGCCATTAATCTTTGTCCTGTATCCAAGTGGTTAACTTTCTCGGGCGCTCGTCATATTCTGTTGCAGTGTCTGGAATAATGAACGCGATGAAATCTTCCATAAGGACAATTTAGTAAATTGTTTTTTCAATCGGTTTCTTAATTTTTTCTCAAAGGCATTAATGTATTATGATTTGAATCGTTCAAATTTTCTGCATTCTATAAGTTTTGTCAGTAACGACCAAGCTTCCCCCTTTCACAACTTTAAGCATTCAAGCGTATGGATGAACTCAAACTGATTAAACCGAAAACTGTATTATCGTCTTTTTTATTCAAAAATTGTACTCCATATATGAATTTTCGATTTTTTTTATTTTTAACACTGCCAAAATTGCTCTTAAATACATGAAAAATAATACAAATGAAAAAAATTATTGCTAAGTATTTATTTTATTTCTGTTTGAATTCGAAAAAGTTATTTTTTTAAATGTTTTTATGCTCGCGTGAAAAATTGTGATTTTGCAGACATACAATTTGGCAATGGGGGTTCCATTGCCAAACTGTAATCTGACCCTAAAACGAATGTGTATCAATTTAAACCCAGAATAAAACTGAAATAATTCCAATATAACATTAATATTGGTAACCTTATTATTACGACATTACAAACAGTACAGTTGGTTTGCCACTATTAAATATACCTCCAATGGGATTTTCACCCATGGACTCTAATAATTAATTTTGTAATTAATAGTGTTATTGTAATTAGTTCTATTTTTTTGTTAAGTACCCATCCTGCGTCCAGTATAAATATATATGCCCACCCTATCGTTCACTTTTGTAATCTAAAGGCTAGAACCAATGTTTACCTTATAAATAAAAAAAAATACGAAACAGTTAAACTAAAGGTGCTCTATAATGGAGTAAAAAGACAATATAAACAAGTTTGTCCCAAAAATAAACAGGCAAGTCGCAAACGGTGGCAAAAAAACCACATTTACAAACAATAGATTTCTCCCGCATTAGATTGCAATATAAGGGACAGATATTTTTCAACGTACTAATTCTACGATAGTGGTAAACAACCTGTGCAAATTTAGGATGCCTGCCACAATTTTTCGTATTCCGAAACCACAAAATACAATTACTTAATTTTCCCTTTCGCTGTAAATTAAGTTTCATAAATTTATCACTACATTACAGACTAGCAATATTTTTATGTCTAATAAGAAAACTGAAATATATTTAAGATGGATTCGGCGGTAACTTTGTTCAAATTCATTTTTAATTAATATTGATAAATTTGATATTCCACAATTTGTGTTAGATACTAATCGTGACACATTAATCTCAGTCTGACAAAAGGTAAGTTATTCTAAAAACGTTTCTCAGAGAGGCAAAACACGTGTCACAATTAGTCACACAAACAGTAGAATAACAAGCTTATCAATTTTCATTTTATATAACTTCGACGGTGTTTTGGCCAATGGATATAACCTTCAAAAAATACGAAAATTACTTGATTGGGTCTCATTTTAAAGACGACAAAGCAGGTCTCGGCCAAATGTTGTAAATTAGATAAATAAATTTACCAGTTTTTGGACCGGAAACATCCTTTTACATTGGTCTTAGGTTTAAAAATTCTGACACTTGATACAAGCCACTATTATATTGACACTCCCTACGTATAATCTCGTATATGCAAACATGGGAATTTACTGGAGTTCATTTCAAAGATTCATAACGCAACTCACCGTATAATGTTTAAGATGAAAACAGTTTTTACTCTCTCCTGAACAATTTCAATTTTGAGGGACATCAAATGGCCAAAACACCATTGATTTGATATCAAGATTTAACAAAAGTATTGAATGTTGATATAAATATATTTCACGGCAACTCGTACATCTCATGAAAATACGACCCTTGCATTTATAATCCAAGACGGAATCGTCATGATTCACGATATTATTATCAAAGTGAATGGCCAGTCGGCGTCCGAGGCGCAGTTGGTAGCGTCGCTGGCTAAGGTTACGGATGTCTCGGGTTCAATTCCCGGTGCGGACGGTTTTCATAGATTGGTCTTTCAATCGATTTATGGATTTCTGTTCGTAGTCTGAGTCCTCCCTCCCACCCATCCCATCCTCACGGGGCGTAGCGAGAGTGATTAGCTGGCCACCAGTCCTGTCATAGCCTTATCCTTCTATCCCTTCTCTCTTCGAAAAAAGAAAGGTTGAGCAACTGAGTAACAAGCAGTTCTCGTAGATAAATTCTGTTAAGATACCTCCAATTGGACAAATACTGTCGATATAAAAAAAATCCACAAAATTACTTCCGAATCCATCGAAAATATAAAACAATTCCGTTGAATGAACGAAAAAAATAAATTGACCATTTGAACGTACCTTAATAATCATTCTTTAAAAAATTAAACATCATTAAAATTGTGATAAATTTAATTGATCGATGAACATACTAGATATCTATTTAGAGTGTCAACATTTTGATTGTGGTCAATTAACAGTAATTGATTGAACGCGTGTATAAATCAATTAGATATTATGATAGCGCTGCGATTGATGAATCGAAAATAAAATTATGTTTCCTTTTTCCATCGATGATTTGGCGTTTTTTTAAAGTTCATAGAAAGGGCAACACTTATCGAAATTCGTGTCAAATGGCAAGATGAATGACGGGTAATCAAAATTACTATAGAAATGCATAAGACATCAGAAGAATAATAGGACAGCCCACATCTTATGGTAGTATCATTTAATGCAGGTCTGGCAAAAGTGCGACTTGCGGGCCACATGAGACCCGATGCGTATATCTGTGCGGCCAATTCGTGTCATTAAATTGTTGGTTTTTAGAAAAATCCTTTTTATAATTTATATCTAAAAATTTCAAAGGATAAAAATAACAAAGTACTCCGCTTTACAAATGGTATCAGTAAGTTGATGCATGTTCGGTTTTACGCCATCGTCATAACTATGCTTAAGCTTAATTTAGCTTAGCTATAATATAAACTATTTTAGAAGAGATATACAATATTACGTCATATCACTCATTCACAATTTTTATTCAAAATTAAAATATTTAACGCACTAATTGTGTCTTTGGAAAAGGTATATCCGGGTTGTGACGATTAGTAGCTTTATTAACCTCATAGCAGGCCATTATTACCCAGCTTCGTTAGGGAAAGACTGCTCCAACATTTGCACGTTGGTGCTATTATGGATATAATTTGACCCAAGCTTATATTAAAAGTTAGATGTTGAAAATATAAAATATCACCGTGGACCTAGAAATGGCAGCCAGAATAACATATGCAAATTTCACGTCGCTACTGATCACCGTTTGGGAGGAGTTCTTGTTACAGATATACAGACATATATGTACACATGAAGTTTCTGTTACGTAGTAGAGTTTTCCCTTTCAACACAAATATGTATGACGTATGTCCAAATATGAAAGATTATCTAGTAAAAATAAATGTAATATGAACAACCAAACAAAAAGAATGATTTTTTCTATTCAAACTTAGCCTAATAAATACTGCTCACAGAATAAGTAATCACGTTATTTTTTCAATTATTTCGCATCGTAAACTTTTAATGAAAAATGAAAAGTTTTTCAAAAGTATTAATAAATAATTCACGTACTTTCAACTGAAGGTTGGCCGTGTTCTTTTATTACTATGTACTCCTTCAGTATGAATCTAAACACAGAATGCAATATTTCTACAATAAGTTTGTACATTTATCGATGGAATTTGTACTTATTTGGTATAACATAATAAATTTTACATCACAAACATTCATACCTTCAGACAGAAATCCATAAATCGAATGAAAAATCAATTTATGAATGTTAACCACTTGACAAGGGACTCAATGTTTACCTAATCATTACTGATAATAATGCAGGTTTCATATTTCAAATAATTCCTATCTTGTATATAGATGGAAACCAGTAATACACACCTCTTAAAAATACAATACATTTGACGTGGCGTATCATGTTTTGGTTAATTTTTCTAATTAAATTACATTAAATGTAATTTAAAACATCGACTGAGGGTGCTTGATGGAATTTCAATATCAAATTTGGATTATTGAGATTTTGTACACTTCCATGTATTTTGTCACTGACGACCCGGGTTTCGCCTTTACCTCGTAAATAATATTTATCGTATTTGTATCTTCTATATAAACGTTAGACACTGTTTACTGTCTGTCAGTTCGAGTCCATTCGTGAGCTCGAATGCCTGAAGATGCCGAAAGGCGAAACCCGGGTCGTTAGTGACAAAATACATGGAAGTGTACAAAATCTCAATAATCCAAATTTTACATTAAATGTGTTCTCTGAATAATAAAGTCGTATCAAAATATTTCGTGCGTGGGTATTTATTTTTACAAGGATTCGGAACTGTTGTCAATGGCGTGATGTCGAAATATATGTATATTATATTACATAATTATTCTTGGTGAACGAAATACTTCATTATTTTTTGTCTAAAGCACAGACAAAGTACAGATATGTGTTAGATTTCAATTCTACGGACAACTCCTGTATCAAAGTTATACTTACAGAACTCATTATGAGATTATATCAATGTTTTTAAAAAAATCGTAAAATTATTCTCGTGAATAAATATTACTTTCACAAAATTGAAGTTTTTCCGTCACCCGTTAATATAAAAAATATCGGGGCTATAGGCTATACTGACAGAACGCATTTAGTCAGTTTTTGATGGTTCTCCGTTTTGAATGTAAAAATGTATCCAATTTAACGCTACACGTTCTGATAGAACGTATGAAGTCATAGGATATAATGGATTTGAAAAAAAGCAATATTTATTAAAATTGCTATTTTTTTATTCTGGCAGAAATATGTCTGTAACTCATCAATACCAAATCTTATGATTTGTATGTCAAACATATTATGATTTATGATTTAAAAAAAAATCTTTTTAAATCACAAAAAATAATTATACTTGGCAGAGAGAGTACTTTGAAATTAAAATAATGCTTTAAATGCGATTATCCCAGAACTTTTTTTTATGACTGAATGCACCCTATCGTGGGTACGAGTTCCTAAAGTCAGCCGTCGCCAGTAGTCGGCCTTTTGAACTTAAATAATAGTGGATATATTTAAAAAAACAGATTTTTGTTAAATTCGTGTAGGTGGTCTTGCCACTTGCCAATGTATATCTGCACTATACTGACCTATATGATACAATACGCAATTAAAAAATGCACATTTTTACTTCGTCAGTTTCGACAAATTCATGTTGTATGGGGATCGCTAAAAAAATATACTTTATACTGTCATGCTTTGCACCATTATGTTTTTTATTGTTCTGTCTACTCTCAGTGTATTCATTCGAGATATTCATTAGTGATGGCCGAACACTGAGAAACGAAAGGCCGACCATTGGATTTTGGGGGCCGTCCATTGGGACAATTTCCATTTTTTTTGTAAACTTCTATTATTTTCTATTTGGCACAATATTAACTACTTTATTTTAAGTTGGTTACATTGCTTAAAACCCTGTTTAATGGAATAACAGCGAAAAAATATGTATTTATCATTCATTGACTCAAAATCCCTTTTGAAAGTACACCTGTCGCTTAACTGACTGAGCACTGGCGAAAATACCCTATATCCTTTTTTTTATTTCAAACCAATGACCCTAACTTTTTTAATAAACTTCTTGAATTAGTTTACAATAACTCGTGAATAACAACACAAAGTATTCAAAGAAAATAAAATAAGTCTTCGAAGTTACATTGCTACTTCCATCATAAATAAAAATAAAATGACAGTGGATGATGTTTAGCTCGCCGCAGACCAGCGTCGTCTTCCTAGGTTTATGATTTTATGACCATGGTTATAAAACGGCGACCACATCATTGCATTTAGTAATGCCAGCATATTACCACGGAATAAGAGTTACATAATTTTATTTGCGAAGTTAACCGACAAAAAACCACTCATTACCAGTCGACATACCTTCTTAAGCTCTGCCACAAACGGATCATAAATTTAATGATAGCGGAACGATTAATTTGTTTTGTTGCTAAGCGATTAGTATATAGGTAAAAACATTTTATATATTATGTTCAAAGAAGCAAATAGTTGCAATAAATTATGAAATATTTTTAACGTCGTGAAAGAAAGATACCACTTTCAAATTCTCGTATCGACTGCTAAATCTGAAAACCGGATAAATCCGCTTACGCGAATTTTTCAGGATATAAAAAAAAAACATAATTATTTAACCACTAAAAGGAACATAACAATTCCAAAATACACTTCACAGCTTTATATTTATGTACCTAAAAAAGAGTGAATTGAGTATTTTTTAAAAATTGTGGAATTAATATTAAATATAATAACTTAGAAGTGATCATATTTTTCCGTTACGCAGTGACGCGAGTCGAATGGGCTAATCAGAGAGAGCAATTGATTCGTTCGATTCTTAAATGACTCACCTCCTATCTATCCTGCACATCCAACCGTATTATACCGAAAATCCACCGTGGCATTTCAGATAAAAACAACTCCGTGATCAATTTAAAGAGGGATCATGGCCTGAAGACGATTGAAATAGTCTTAAGTCTCATCAAGACAATGTAGAGAGTCGTCATTCTTTAATATTATGTAAAAAAGACGAACATAGATATTAACTAATTTCTAGATATTATTTTTATCGTTTTTGACATAACATTTATAGAAAACGTGTCACACTATTCTAACACATTGATAGTAGAAAACTCAGCGTCTAGACTTATCACACTGTGGGCTTAATTTAATTAACCAATTAACGTATCGATAAAGGTCAGCAATTAATCTTCGCCACATCAAATAAAATAGGCAATTAACGTTAACGATAAAATAAAATATAAATTAAAAAACATTACCTACCATGATCATTTTTCTTTGTCTTACAAGCTGCTCGGTTTTCTATCAAACGGAACATAATATTTGAATCACGTAATGTAACGTAGTGATAGCTGGAGCAACCTTTAACTTGATACTGAGAGTCTGGGACTCACGGCTGTACTCGGTGTTGCTTTACGGTTGCGAGCCATGGCACCTCACTAAAACACAGGTTAACCATATACTGTGCTTTGAAAGTAGATGTTTGCTGCGAATACTAGGGGTACGGTGATTTGATTTTGTCAGGAACCAGGGTAAGAGAGCGGACGGACCAGCCTCTTTTTACGTCCAAAATAAAAAAGCGAAGATGGACCTCGCTTGGACACGTGCTGCGGATGCTCCAGGAGAGCCTGAATCCTGCCTGTCTCTTCTACCAACCAGATGGATTCCGTCGCCCTGGAAGGCCGCTGATGACCATCCATAGGATGTATTCGGCGGAGCTACGGGACGCTGGGATGACCTGGGAGGAAGCGAGGAGACTGGCGGGGGACAGAGAAGCTTGGAGTAACCGCGTGATGGCCATATGCTCCGAGCAGGGAGCGGATATGGTTTGAAAAAAAATAGTTGATTTGTTTTTAAATATTTGACAGTGTTTCCCAAATATATTCTGTTTATTTATTATTTCTTAAACGGTTTAAACGACATTTTCCTGTACCACGTTACGTCAGTTATCACATTTAATTACTACAATATTACTTATATAATTTACAATTTAATTTATTGATTGACTTGGTAAAACTCTACTATAATATGATAAAATATTAACAGCTGAACGCCATCGTCAGAACTATACTTAAACTTATATTAGCTTAGCTTAATTATACATGCTGTTTAGAAGAGATAGACAATATTATGTCATCTCACTTAGTCCAACATCATAACATTTTTTAATTTGAATTGCCGAAGTTTTGTACTTTTTCATATATTTCGTCACTAACGATCCGGGTTTCGCCTTTCAGCATCTTCAGGCATTCGAGTACACGAATGAACTCCAACTGATATAATATCTTAAATTATATAATAACTTTTATTTACAATCAAAATATTTAACATACTAATTGTGTATTTGGAAAAGAAGCTTACATAATATTTTTAATGTTAAAGTAAATGCATTGAAATTTTATTGATATACGCCATTACGTTAGATAAAATAAATTTAAGCATAGTTCTGTCGATAGCGGTAAGCCAAAATAATCATCAACTAACTAATACAATTTTGTAGATCTATATACTTCGATGTTTAATTCTATTTTAACATAATTTATTTGTTGGTAACTTAAAAAATTACAACTACTGTTATCTATATACAGGATTTTAAAATGGTAAACGAGTCTAACTTTAATTATAATCTAGTTTTTATAATATCAAGTAAAGTATAACCTAAAAAAATGTTTCATTTTATTTCAATGCAGTAATTCTGTCGGTAGTGATAATACAGATTATCTATATATATATAAATGAATGTCTGTTTGTTTGTCCGGATCTTATAGGCTCCTAAACTACTCAACCGATCGCGACGAAACTTTCAGGAAGGACTTATTGTGATCATGCCGGGAAATATTATATAAAATAAATGTTTGTTTGTCCTTTAGGCGTTCCTTTACCATTCATACGATTTCGATGAAACTTCGGTGAGTTGTTGTGCACATACCCGTGAAGGGTTCTGAAGAAAATAAAATGAAAATCTAAAATTGAAAAAAAGAATCAAATACGTACATACAACGACATCTAGGAAAAACCTTCTGATTTATTCGTGTACGCACCAGACGAAAAACAAAAATATTGTGTTATAACAAGTGTGATATTGAAACTCGGGTTCGGGTCGGGCCAGACCTGAAGATGATGGGCTCGAACCGGGTAAGTCTATGAAATTTCGGCCTGTGCAGACCTCTAATTCAAAAGCAATTCAATAAACAGAATCAAAACACAAACCCTTTCTTTCTTTGAGTGGCATTGCAACACATGCCGGGTACTCACTAGTTAGTTATAAAAACACATTGTAGAAAAGAGAATTAGTTGCACATATTTTTTTATAGTCACACATATGAAGAATTTTACTTTTGAATGGTCAGTGTGATTGGTACAGGTTTCATTTGTCAAGACTATAAACACTTTAATGTCACACAAAATGTAAACGACGATAATGTATTGTACAAGATGCCATATCAATGGCGTGCATGAGACTCATATATATTAGTGTATTTAAAAGTTACAAATAGTAACCAATATCTAAAAAAACAATCTATTATTATGATATTTCAACTATTTTTTTTAACGCAAAATATAATTGATTATTTTGTGAATCCAATTATTGTTTAACTTATTTCGACAGTGGTTTTGCTTTTTTGAGAAGCATCTTTATTCTAAAGGCAATATATTTATATCATAGATATTGATTCCAATTAATTATTGAGCACAATAAAAATTAAGAGAAGGGTATAAAGATTTAAGTGTCGACATAGAAACTTGATAAGAAGTAAAGAATAGTAAATAGTAAATCGTGTCGGAGTAATAATCTATAAACTCTTTTGCTAAAACTGTCCAGCCGAAAACATAGGTGAAAAAACTAGTATTCGCCTAACTTATCGAAAATAGTAGTTGATAATGCTTGTGATGAGTGAAAGCGGTTCTGGTCGTTATAAAAATGTGGAAGCACTACAAAAAAATGTGTTTTATATTTTAAAATATAAACGCTTTTCACCAAGAATTGACAGTTAACACCTTATGCCAACACAAAGGATTAATAATATAATCAATAAAAGGGAACTTTGTATTTATAATCTTTATTGTAAGACGTTTATAAGACATAAAACAAATATTTAAAATCAATGAAAAGAAAAAATATTTCTAAATGTTTTCCAACATTTTTTGATGTACTCCAGGAATAAATTAAATATGGTTTGATTTATTAATTATTTTACTTTTTAAGCCAGATAAAAATAACAAAATATATTCAATTAAAATTATAAAAAAATATCGATAAGAAGTTATTTTACATTGCTGCATGTTTTGTCTTAATTAACATCAACACATTATATTGTAGAATTAGAATTTATAGAATATACATTATATGTTAAAAATAATGATACAATAAAAATTAGAAAGCTAATTAGTCCTGTCCTTTGTGATCCACTGAACTGGGTCGTAAAACGGTTCAGAAAATAAAGACTCAATAAAAGATTACTGCCAGCAGGGTACCGGCTCAATAGCCAATAAAATCCACGAAGATTGCCTCTTAAATTGATCGCCAGGGCATACATGCATCATCGGCCATACCAACACGCAATACTCTCAACTTTCCAAGGTAAAACATAAAGGGCTTCAACGAACTTTCACCATAGTTATACTATCACATAATATATCACACATCAAAGCCCGATTGCAAGAAGTTATTCACTACTACAACTTTATTTGTTTGGATTGATTGTTAGGCCCCAAGAAACCTGAAATATATACGTACCGTTATGGTGAACTAGGTTCCGAAGACATTTTTGAGACTTTTCTATTTGGCTTTATCCAACTGACTTTATTTTAACCTTTGCGTATTCATGGGGTAACAATGAGATACTTCGAACTTTAAACATTTAAATTAGCTATTTGTAAATAAAATAGTTCTACATATAATTAAAAATGAAAAATACATTACAGTTTTCTTCTTCTTTGTATAATTAATCATAATTTGAAAACCTCGTCAATTTTACCATAGAAAAAAAGAAAGTTATAATAACAATCCGAAATGCATGACGTACCGTATGCAACCGTTTTGTTTCAAATGGCACTGAGATACGTCTCGAGCTTGTTCTGCTTTAAAGAATATCGATTCTTGCGTCTTTCGATAATTTCGCATAGTTTGATATGTATTTCAAGTTTTACGCACAAAATATGGCGGACAATAATTACTTAACACTATATAAAACCATATTTCACGTTTTGAAATTGTGATTTCGCTTTATGACAACATTAAGATTATCTGCAAGAAAGCATAGATTTACATAAGCCGATCAACGCTGGATGATAAATCTGCGCCACACGCATGACTGCCGACGACTATTTTCCCATGAAAACGAACTGTACGCGAATATAACGCCACGCCGATTGCGCTCAGTGTGACATCGCAGAGTTCACATAAGAATAATATCCAGGTACTTAATCCATATAATGATTGAAGCGTCTATTTTCATAGTGAAAAGAATACACCTCATCAGAGTGACCCCGCACGCAGTCGGTCAGGTAAAGATAATAGCTACATAATTGCAATGTAATAAATATATTAATCGTTTTATCGCCGTCAACTAAAACCGCCGCAACCAAGTCTGTCCAACCGCAATATAAACCACGACATCAATAGTGGTGCGGCGCTGAGTATCGAGTAGTCGATAGCCATATTCGTCACAATATAATATTATGTACATCTTCAGATATTATTAAGAATTGAACGATATTTTACTGATTGAGCTATCATTTACTTGGTAGAACTCCATTATAATAGGATAAAATAACAAAGTATTTAGTTATACAAAAGATGTTTTACCATTGGAGAATAATTAGTGGTATGTTTTATGTCAAGCAATAATTGCTGGGATAAGTAAGACTTCTTTCCTGTAGAATATACATGCTTAATTTAGACTGTTACCGTATATATCAATTCAAAGAGTATATAACGTTACACACACTCATGTTCTGTATCCCAAAGACAGACATTAAATAGAAAATTCAGCCAAGTTATTTTTTATTAAATCAAACGTTATGTTTAGTTTAGTTTAGTTATGCTGTTTAGTTTTAAAAAATCAAAATATACGTTTAGTAGTATTGTGTCTTGTTTGTCAGATATCAGTTTTATGGCAGTAAATTTTTTAATTAGGAAAAAAATAGCTTTTCGTATTCAGAAAACTCGAGTATTTATTTCTATAACATGACACCACTAATTCACCATCGGTGATCCTCGTTACATCGATGGCCGAACAAGACATCAGATCTGTCTCGTCTCGGCAACGTGGAATCTTTACCCGCACATTTTTTCATATCCCTTTTATTAATAGTCCTGAATATTTCCAACAGCATTTTGCGGTCTGAAAAACCATTGAATCCCGGCGACTATGTCCGTCCATTTTATCTTAGATAATTATTGTACAAAGTATAAACGATCAAACAGTGTGACTGAGATAATGTAATATCAGGATTAAAATTCAGCTGTCTTTTTTTCTAATACATTATTGATAAAGGGATATATTAGTCGCTGCTCTAATAATTAAAAATAGTGCTCACTGAGGGATAAACGCATTTTGAGAAATAAAACATAAGAAACTGTAATTACTTTAATAAAAAGGATTAGCACAGAAGAATGGGGACTTAAATAAAAACTAGTAGTGGGTTTCGACGGGATGCAATTCGACAAAAGGGTAAATATATACAATCATTCCACATTTATTGACATTTGTTAGGTGTTTCAACGTATAGGATATAATAACGGAGAATTAGGAAGGTTAAGCTGCTCATTCAGAATTGGCAAGGAATTTAACTGGGCTCTATTGATTTCCAAAATTTCTTCATAAAATAATTTATGATCCCCCATGTTTTGATGCAACAGTTTAACCCCATCATCCACATTAAATGTATGCTTCTCCATTAGCAAGTGATTTGCGAATTTCGAAGTTTCTTTTTTTAATATAAAGGCAGCTTAATGTTCTGATACCCTTATATCTAATGTACGTGTGGTTTTACCCACATAGAAAAAATCTCTAAATTCCCGTAAATATTTTCCGGGACAGAAACCTTACATCACAGTTCAGCATTGTATTTTCATCTTGTATATTATTTGCTTCCTATGCAATGTGCCGGAACGACGTGTGCATGTTCTCCGACGCGTCAGCATATTCGCTCTGCCCTATTCCATCGTCCCACAACGTCACCATCTTCGTATTGAACCTTCATGTCTCCCTGGGCTCAGATTACATGTTTGCTGACTCGAGATCGAATTCAATTATTCTGATACAGCCGAATTTCCTTGCCAATTCTGAATGAGCAGCTGAACCTTCCTTATTCTCCGTTATTATATACTATACGTTGAAACACCTAACAGATGTCACTAAATGTGGAATGATTGTATATATTTGCCGTCGCATAACGAGTTCGCGAGCTTAATCTTGTTCTAATGTCAATGTTTTTTTTTTGTATTTGTTTGTTTGTATTTTAAATTGTACTACTAACTGGAATAAAGTGAATTGGACTAAAAAACCCCAGCTTGTTTGTTTGTACCTGAGAGACATCTTCATCATCATCAGCTCCGGAATCAAAGTCTTACTCACAATTTATAATATAATTGCATTGTCAGAGTATTTGTTTACACTACTACAGTTTTATTTACATGGAAATAGACAAGTTTTCAAGACTGTCTAGCAAAGAGTAAATAATTGATTTTTAGATATTTTTTTAACTGCTTTATGCTGTGACTACTTAAGACTTTAGAATGAGTTACCGAAATTTGGCGCTTAGGAAAAAGTCGCAGGAAGAGGTTTGTTTTATATAGTATAGTGACTGAGAAAAAGTTCTAAATATACATCTAAAAATATTAAACAACCAATAATTATATTACATATGTACGTTGTTGCGATTTCGTCGCAACATTACAATCGTCACCTATCGGCGATACGCACCTCGCTGCGTCGTTGGTAGGAGACCTAGGGGAAGCCTCACCAAGAATTGCGTTAAAACTTTCTTACGCGCCAGGATGTGGAACAAGTAGGACGTGCTGGTAACGCGCTGGAGATTGGCCTCGGACACACGAGTTCGTCACCGAGATGTTTTATCATCCATAAGGTCGTAATTGTATATATATATATTATAATAGTTTATTTGTTTAAGTGTGACCATCTGTTCATAAATATTGTTTCGTCGTGTAATTTCTGTTTTATTTGTGTATAATTTAAATTCTGTGCATCTACGGTTTCCGCATCCATATTAAAAAGCTCACGCCTGGCGCCCAAAATTTAATTACCACATGTGTTTCTCCTTACAGAACAAAATAAAGTGTACCGAGATTGGCAAACCTTATCCACTTCCCTGTGACAACTCAATCCTATTTCTCCTCTGAGCTTTCCATTTTTCTACATTTTTTAATTCCTCCCCTTCCCACTGATAAGTCGCATCACTTCATTTAATTACATTGCATTACACATTTTAATTATTTTTTATACACACAACGTCTTTAAGCAAAAAAACAATGTATTTAAAAAAACCTTATACATCCTCTTAAGTATAAGTCTAAATCCAAGAAGTTTTGGAGAGAGCAATCGTATTCAATTATCGCCTAATTAAATGATTCATTTCCCATATCTATTATAGCATAGTACACAATGACACGGATTAAATGTTAAATTTATGATTTCAAATGTAAATGAATTAAATATCTCTGATATCAACTGCCTTAACTGCAAGCCAGCTAATTTCACTTAGGGTTTTTTTAGGACAGAAAAAGCTTAGTAATTTAACCATAATTTGAAATTTAACGATGCCAAAAACACACTTCGATACGTTTTTACATATGTACAAATAAAAGTGACGGTGTGTATTTTGGAAGTTAGTGTTAAATTCCACTTGATATAATATAAATGTCTTGTAAAATTTTCTCAAGTGGAGTTCGCTGGTTTCCTGATTACGAATTTGATTTACCAAGTTGTTCACTAAAATATTATCCAATGTCAACGGTTATGGATCTCATAGGGTCGATTCCGAGCACGGAAAGATTCATGAATCGATTTTTTCTTCTCGAAGGCATGGATGTTTGTGATGTCTTAATTTCCCTCCCACCCATCCGATCCAAAAAACGGGGCGTAACGAGAGCGGTCAATTAACCACTAGCCATGTCTTAGTCCTATTCTTCTTTCCCTAATGTCTTCGAAAAAGAAAGGTTGAGCAACTGAGTAACAAGCAGTTTTTGTAGAAAAACTTTTGTTGAGACACCTCGATTAGGAGGCAATATTCTTCACATTGGAAGTGGAAATGGTAAAAAAAATGCATATATACACAATCAATGCAATATATATTCCATTCACCATGTTTTTTGTACTTTATAACTCGCTGACAAAACATGCTTTTTTAGAGGCGGCATTTTTGAAAATGAATAGTAAATTCCGTAGGTAATAAAAGAATTAAATATTCTGTAAACAGAATCAATGCAAGTTATATTCATCATATTTTATTTAGTTTAATTTGTCATTCTCCACATTCGGAGCGGACAGAGATTTAAAAAAATGTTATCCAAACACCCATAAAAGATATACATCTCTCTAACTGCCAGTCTGTGCTTATTACTTACGGTACTCGCAATGAAGTTAAATACATATCATTATTGCATTCCAGTATTTCTTTTTCATTGGGAAAATTAGCAGCACTGAGAAATTAGTAACTCCTTGTGGAGATATATGATTCACTAATAATAATGTAATACAAAAAGAAAATGCAAATCATAAGGTTGAAAATTAATGTAGTATTCAAAATATAAGTACAGAAAATTGTAGGGATAAATTCTTAATCATAGATAGAGACATTATTATGTATATTTTCCTGTATACTGTCTGTGACCGCCCTACGTTAAGCAGTCAAACTGCATTTTTGACAATTTGGAGTTTATCGGTTTGAAATTCCTAAAAAGTTCATTATATTTTATTACTTTTAAGTTGTGTACTGCAAACACTTGACAGCGTATCGATACCTCAGTTCCAAAGTGAAACAACTCAAAAAGCATAGTTTTTAGATAATAAGGAAACAAGATTTCGGGCAGATTTAATCATCTAGCGTATATTTAATTTTTATAGATTTTAATGAAATTCTAGGATTATGTAAAAAAAAATACATTTGATTTTCTAATATTAATAATGGGAGTTTGCAATTATTTTCACAGGATTTTCGAAGTTATTACAATTTGGATTGGAAGTTTTAATAACCAACGTCATTCTGAAATAACCACAGATTACCACTTGTTACAATTTGGAACTGTTAGATATCGGTATACTAAACATTTCCTTCATTTTTGATAAGTACGTTTATATTCAAAAATAAAATACAATTTGTCTGTACTACTTCCACATGTTTATAATGATCAGGACCAGTTTCGCTCATCACGAGCACCAGTTGATAATGCTGATCATTATAAACATGTGGAAGTAGCACAAACAAATTGTGTTTTATTTTTAAAACATAACACCTTAATAAATAATTATGTTTTTTTTTTCTCCGAGAGCTGCTGGTTACTCAGTTGCACAGCCTATCTTTTTCGAAGAGAGTAGGGATAGAAGCATAGGCCTAGGACAGCACCAGTGGTTAGCTAATCGCACTCGCTACGCCCCGTTTATAGGATCGAATAGTGGGAGGGAAATTGTAAAATCACAGAAATTTATAAATTGGTAGCAAAATCAACTTATGTCCGTACTGGGATTCAAGCCCGTGAATCCCACCACAGAAGCCAACGGCGTTGACCACTCGACCATGGTATTTTATTTATTAAAATAAAACATATTTTCTCATATCAATTCCGCAATTACACGAAAACGGGAATATCAATTCACAAAGTCGTATTTGTATAAGAATATATGACATGATCGCTACGAATTCACATAATAAAATCTACGATTGGTGGATTTATAAAGATAAATTATTTTAATGAGGGCTGATAATAAAAATATTGTTGGACCTCCCTGTAAACAAGTTGGAATGGAAAAATAATTAGTGGAATTATGAATTTTTGTCCATCAATGTAAACAAATACGGCTAGAAAAAAAATGTAATTCATTTAAATATTATGTACATTTTATTAAATATCCTTAATGCAAGGAATAATCGCAGCATAACGGCGCTAATTTTCATTTTTAATGAATAAATACATTAATTTTATGATCAGGCTCTACGGCGCATTTAAAGAAACACAAGAAACGTAATTATAATTTTAAAATACGTAAAATCTAGAGAATTGACATTTAGTAGCGCTGTAAATTAGTTTCATAAAATCATGTTTGACTTTTTAATTAATGGTTTTATTGCAACTGATGCAGTTGAAATATTGTGCGATAATTATTTTATAAGCAAATCACCAAAATTTGGAATCATTAGGCTAATAAAATGCTGTGTTATATAATTATTATTATAACATAATAATTTCTTTTTAATTGACATTTATTTATTTGTAGAAGTGTTGTGTTTATATTAAATACTTGATTTATACTCTATTGCCAGTTATTCGTTGGTTTAAAATCTATATGAATTATGAATGATTTTTTTGTATTAATGTATTGAACCGAAATATTGCCGTGTTAACAGACACACAGACACTAACGTACACCCGATTCTCTTTTTACACGAGGTATAAATTTCACTGACCACGGTAAAAAAATGAAACTAAAATAAAAAATGAACGATTTCTACAGATTTAATTTATTGGAATAAATAAAGTTTTTAATGATACATAATTATTTTGAAAAAAACCCACAAATCAGTACATATTTCTGTGCTATATTTTTCCGAATAAAATTTTAATGATAATTGGCTCTTGGTTGCCTGCAATTATTAAGTCGTATAAGTTTGTATTTGTTAATGCGATAATTTTCTCAAATTATCTCAGTATTAAAGTTAATTCTAATATCAATGCAGCTCCTATACTTACATTCATGTATTCGAATGCCTAAAGATACCGAAAGGCGAAAGCCGGGTCGTTAATCACTAAATACATGGAAATGTACAAAATTTGAACAATTCAAGATCGATATCTAAATTCCTTCAAGTACCTTCAGTGGATATCTTAAATGATACATAATTATATTTTTAGAAGTGACCTACACACATGTATTTTTATATTTAAATTAAAATAAATATAAAAAAAACATATTGAATGTCAAAAAAAGAATTAGCTTTGTTTGACTGTGTAACACAAAAATCGTGTTGATCGAATGCAGTATAAGTTATGAAATTAACAATAAAAACAATATTAGATATATACTAACCACCGATTTGTATCACAAAGTTACTACAGTTAAAATTAACCGTTCTATGACTCTTGTTTATGGAGCAAATTTTGCGATGGAAATTTGTAGAACTCGAATAATTTAGAATAAAAGATCATGGCGGAAAAAAAACAAAAGACCGGTCTATTGTTTGCAAAGGGTGGCCGCCCGACATCATTTTAAGGACCAGACGCATTTTTTGACCGGTTGGCAATTCGCAGAGGCGGCCAACTTCTCGGAAACAAGTCTTTTCATCAATGAACATCAGAATATCATCTGTGGCGAATGATATTCTGATATTCATCCTAACAAAACCCAACAATGATAAATCAGTAGATATCTCTATTCCCGATTTTTTCCCAAATACGTTTTTATGGTAATAATGATCGCCTCCAACTGCAAAATTGTGAGTTTGTGATTGTTTAGGCGACTGTTTGCTATTTAGGACAAATTAATCAAATCAGTATTAAAATTAACTGAGATAACAATGTAGTTTCTAGACTTAGTAATAATAATTTGTCTTATATATAAATGTAATGAGCTATTTACTAACTGTCTGTTTGATTTCATACGTTTACTCAAATGCCTGAAGATGTCAAAGGCGAAACCCGGGTCATTAGTGATAAAATACATGGAAATACATGTACAACATTTGTAGGATTCAAATTTAAAGATTAATTGTTTGCAAAAGTAGTGCTAAAAAAACAGTTATTGTTTCAAACGAATTTAACATAAATAGTAATACATAATAGAAATACTTCTTCCTTTTACTTTTTACACATTTTCTCGCATGGGATATTGTCATGTTTGAGTCGTTACAAATGAGAAGTTAATAGTAGATAATATGATAATTAATTATAAAATAATATCATTTACAATAAACAACACCAGCTTAAAAAAAACTACATGTAAGCATGTAAAAAAGCATGTAAGACCAAGTTAACATGAACAATAAAGCATTTTCAAGAACACAGTAACAATAAAACAGTTCGTTAAAGTGATATATGTGGCATATTATTCTCTGTTTGATGGCATTAGACTCTATTATAATATAATATATAAATAAAACCAAATATTTTACGTGGGAATACAGCATTTCTGAGCGATTATGTTTTCAGACTTCAAATTATTTCCTGGTTGCAAATCTTTACAGTTTAATAGTATTTTAATTTCGTAATACGTCATAGCAAAAAAAAAACGTTTAACACACACGTCATCTCCAATAGTTTAGCGACAAAAACTCTACTTATTAATCAGAATGGTTCTGAAGGAATAATTCATAGAATATTCAAGTATCTTTTACAACTAAGTGATAAATTAAATATATTAACTTACCGCTAGCAAATTTTTAAACCCAATATATTACAAATATAAGTAAGTTTATATTTTAATTTTTTATTACCATTTGTACACATTTCTTCTTCTTCCATGCCCGTTCCCAACGTGGAGCATATGGTCTCCTAATGGAGGTATCTTAACATAATTTTTCTACGAGAACTGCTTGTAACTCAGTCGCTCAACCTTTCATTTCTTCGAAGAGAATAGGGATGTAAGGATAGGGCTAGAACAGGACTAGTGGCTAGCTAATCGCTCTCTCTACGCCCCGTTGGGATGGGATGGGTGGGAGGGAGGACTCAGACTACGAACAGAAATCCATAAATCGATTGTAAAGTCAATCTATGAAAACCGTCCCCACCGGGAGTTGAACCCGAGACATCCGTAACTGTAGCCAGCGACGCTACCAACTGCGCCACGGACGCCGACACATTTAGTGCCGAATTACATTTTATCGGGTCCTTGATGCAATGATCAACGTCGTTAGCTTTGGTTACGGTGCTCACGGGATCGAGTTCCAGTACGGACAAATTGATCTTTCAATCGATTTATGGATTGCTGTTCGAAGACCTAGTAGTTTTTGATATCTGAAATTTTCTTTACCCACCCATTCGGTCCTAAAAACCCGATTAGTCAACCACTAGTCTTATCCTAGGCCTCCACATTCGGATCGAATATCATTTTAAAAAATACATTTTACTAAACTTGCACTTTTCTAAAGATAACAGAAGTTGTAAAATTTTGTCTAAATAATTTTCGAAAATATTTACATAACAAATCTTTATACAATAAAGCTTTAAATTTAATATTTATTTATCTTTCCAAGTCAGCTGTTGGCAACATCTGTTTCAAAAAAGATAACTAATTTCAGGATCGTCCGATGGTCTGCATTTTAACATTTAACTTGCCAACAGTTTGCAAGCATAGTTCAGTCAACGATATGTGGTCGAATATATATATTTTTTAATTTAAATTAAGATACTCAATAATATTATCAAGGGAAAATATAGCATAGCATTTAGTTTCATAACAATAATATAATAATATTGTTCATAACTATTTCACAATCACGGCATCTTCACAGATTTTTATTCACCTATATTTATGATAGACTTTATATCCACATATTTTATGTATATAATTTAACATTCTTATTTTTATTCAAATGTAATTATTCCATATTCGTACATATCGATTTAATATAATGAAGTTCTATCAAGTAAATGCTAATTCAATCAATAATACCAATAGTATGTATTATCAACCTTACTGCCTTCAAGTAATTTTTGTAATCGCCTCCTAACGGAACTTATCTCAACAGAAGTTTTTCTACGGGAGCTGCTTGCTACTCAGTTGAACAACCTATTTTTTTTAATTGAGAGTTAAATATAAGTAATATAAGTATATTTAAACGTTAGACACTGTTTACTGTCTGTCAGTTCGAGTCCATTCGTGTGCTCGAATGCCTGAAGATGCCGAAAGGCGAAACCCGGATCGTTAGTGACAAAATACATGGAAGTGTACAAAATCTCAATAATCCAAATTTGATATTGAAATTCCATCAAGCACCCTCAGTCGATGTCTTAAATTATAAGTATATGCTTTGGTGGCAGGATTAGTGATTAGCGAATCGCTCCCGCTTGGCCAGTATTTAGAATTGGATAGATGAGAGGGAATTTAAAAATGATAGACATCTATACATTTAAATAAATTCACAAATCAATTTATGAAATCATCCTTACTGGGATTCCAGCCCACGGGCACCGTCACCGAAGTCAACGACGTTAACCACTTGGCTACCGTTCGTAGACTTTACATGCAGACAACAAATAATAAACATATACATATCTCCAACTCTTTAATGCGGTTATGATCTATCTCTTTCATTGACATTTAATTATAACAGTAGTACAGTTTTTGAAACATAAAAAAAGTATCATGTTTAAATGCATACAAAAATGCATAAGGTTATACATCACCCTATCTGAATTTCAGTTATCCTTCCAAAAAATAATACTTCAAAGATCAACACATGAACTCTGTTTCGTGTGAAGAAGTGTCATAAAATCTGCAAAAGATTAACAAAATTTTAAAACCTTATATACGTAAAAGAGGGCCCTTTTGTTCTTTTAAATAAATATTATACAGAAATTTTCAATATGGCAATATAGACAAAAGAATAGTTTCATAAATATTTTAAGATTTACAATCCGCTTAAATTTACCGCTATATTTAAATGAATACAATAGTAAACCGAAACACGATATTAAAATATGTAAATACGTGTGTGAAGAGATCCAATTTTACATATTTTCAGCACCACCGTTCATGATGATTAAAATGCTTTCCAGTCATGTAGTGTAGTCACGGGTTCGAATCGCTGAGCGAACATTGTCATATCTTGATTTTTAAATCGATTTGTGTCGTGGTTGTATGACATGCGTGTTTTAAACTCTCACCGACTTAACTGAGCCTTGAAACCGAGCGCAGTGAGAGCGATTAGCTAGCCACTAGTCTTGTCCTAGAAATGCTTTCTACCATTAATCTCTCGGAAATCGGTAGGCTAAGCGACCACTCAAAAAGCTGTTCTTGTAGAACCTACATCTTCTATTGAAATGAACTCCATTAGAAGTCTATATTCTAAACACTGGAAGAAGAAGATAGGCGGGTACACTTTGGTTGATAATCTTCAAAATGATATGTAATATGAAATCTCCTAACACATATTTGTATATGTTATATCATAGAATATATGTAACTACATTACATAATTCTTGAGGTACTTTCTTCTTGGTCATATTTTTTTTACCACGTCCTCTCCCAATGTGGATCATATGGCCTCTTAATGGAACTATCTCAACAGAAATTTTTCTACGAGAACTTCTTGTTACTCAGTTTCTTTTTTTTGAAAATAGTTGGTATAGAATAATAAGTTTAGTACAGGAATAGTTGTTAACCAATCGCTCTTGCTTTCGGACCATTTTTAGGATCGGATGGGTGGGAGGGAATTTTCGACATCACAATCATCCATCCCTACTAACAGAAACCCATAAATCGGTTGAAAAATCTATCTATAAGAAACTGTCTGAACTGTGGATGCGAACCGGTGAGATCAGTAACCGAAGCCAACGACGTTGACCACTGTACCACGGGCCGGTATGAATTATTTTAAAAAAAACCGACATTTTTTTATGAAAATTATAAAACTTTTATTAGATATGTCCAATTGCATTTTGAACTATTTTTAAATTCTCAATCGCTGAGTGTTGTCGGTCCAGATGATATTAAATAATTGTGCGAGAGCTAAAAATAGTTTTTTTAATATAAATATACAGTTTCGTTACGCTAAGAAAAAACAGCTAAGTGGCTATAGCACTTATTGGCATGTTAATCATTGGTAACCAAAAGGCAACATGAAAAATGAGTGAAGCTTTCATGAAATTCGCTGCAAAAAAGGTAGAAAAAAACGTGAGATCAATTCTGGTCAATGTAATTTGAATATCTTTCTTACGTTAATTATTGTTTTACGTAATTAATTATTTCGTCTTCCTTAACTCTCCCACGAGAATATTATGGAGTGTGAGAACAAACAAAGTTATCTTAATGAATTTTGGCATAACAATTGAATTTACAAAAAAGTTCTAAGTGGTTTTTTTTCAGTTCGTTCTATTATTACTGTTAATCTGTCATATTCTGTAAGTATATTCAACGAGATGTATTTTTATAACTAAGCTATATTTATATTATTAGAATATTTATCGTGCAAATTAAATTTGGTATTGAGAATTAAATGATCTACCTACTCATTGGGAGTGTCATTGACGCAAAATTTTAAATTATTAAAGATTTTCCATTAGTAACCGCTATCCATAATTATTTTTTTATTTGTATCGCATTTTAGTTGGTTCGTTTTCTGATATATTAATTTTCTTGATTGCATTCACATTTTCTATGTAGAATTCCATTATAATAAGATACTAATATCAAAGTACTCAGTTGTACAAAAAATATGGGAATTGGTTGATAGCTATTTTAATTTCTGAAGATGGCATGAAACAAAAATCAAGCATAGAGAATTATTGAGTAAAAGGAAAAAAAAAACAATATTTACATTGTAAGAGGTTCTTATAATAATATTATTTTAAACATAAGCAATCTACCAAATCCATCGCTGAATACGTCCATGTTTCTTTGCAATGAATTGATCAACCGGAAAGCCTTGCAACTGGCGTCTTATGTGATAGACGCGAGTAAAAATGAGTTTTAATAAAATACAGATTATCGTTATGGTATATATTATATTTAAATTGTCCACAAATCACTTTTAATGTGTTAACTGTCAATTCTTGGTGGAAAGGCTTAATATTTTAAAAATAAAATATAATTTGTGCTGTACTACTTCCACATTTTTATGATGATCAGGACCGGTCTCACTAATCTCAAGAATTATCAACAGACAAAATATAATTCATAACAAGGTTATTGATTTAAAATTGAATTTTAATAATTACAAGACATATCAAACAATTGGTCTAATAACTATAACAAGAATTTACAGGTAATCAATCAAATTATAAATAAATGAAAGTAATTTAAGATAAGATCTTGATGAGGATGCTTGATGGAATTTCACTATCAAATTTTAATTGCTGAAATTTTGTAGATTTTTATTTATTTCAATACTAATGACCCGGGTTTCGTCTTTAGCCATCTTCAGGCATTCGAGCACACGAATGAACTCGAACTGACTGAAAGGCGAAGCCTGTGTAGTTTGTTAGTAATGAAATGCATGGAAATGTACAAAATTTGAACTATTCAAATTTCATATAAATGAAAGTTTTGAATTATTGAGATTTTGTACACTTTCATGTATAATACATGGAAGTATACAAAATCTTAATAATTCAAAATTAATATCGAAATTCTATCAAGCACCCTCAGTCTTAAATTATATAAATGAAATTGTTTAAAATAGGAGTTCGGAATCTCGCATCGAAAGGCCGCAATGATGTATCTATTTATTTTCTAGTATGGCTGCATTCGAGAAAAGTCAGTTCAATATAGGTGCATCGCTTTAAAAAATATGTGTATTATTATTTTGTAAATGAATTAAAACAATGACATGAAATATTTGTATTTAGACAAAATGCTAAATCACTAGGAAACGTCGAAGCCTGAAGGTTCGTCACTCTAGCTTAAAATAAGCAAATGAGCTAACTATTTACAGTAATGAAATGCTGTTAGATGGATCGTAATAATCAATGCAGCGACCAATTCTTTCTGACTGAATAATACAAGTTTATCTAATTTTTCGATTACAATTTATGGATCGTTTTCATCAATGAACAAACAGTTTTATTGGCCTCGCCGTCCGTGTTTGGCTTATCGCTTAGCAAAAAGATGTCTGGCAAAATATCGAATTGTCCGAAAAATTTGCATGTGGATTTTGAGCCCACGTCACGCTGCGTCGACCGATAGGAGACTGTTAGTTTTAATGACCTTTTCAATATTTACTCTCCATTTCTCAAATATTCGCAGCTCTACACAAATATATTATGTCATATGATAAACAGACTGTAGTTCAAAGCGCAAATCTATATGTTTTTTTAAATCGTGGATTGCTTAAAAAAATTTTGTGCAAGCATGAATCTGCACGAAAAGCTGAGAGATAAATTCACTATTAAGTGTTTATTTTCGATTCCTCTTTAGATTCAACGCGGAGTAGATTAAACTCTACCGCCACTGAGGATTTTCATTATAAGAATATACAGAATACTTAACAGTGAAGTGGCTGAGCGAGTCACATTTACATTTTTTCTCTCTCTGTCTTTTCTTTTTTTAAGCAAAATAGTGCGTAGTTAAAAGACCGGTCCCGAGCAGCTCTGCATCGGGCCAAGAATATGATGAGTAAATTCGTTTCTTTTCTTGATCGTTATGGAAGGCAGCCGCGAAACTATATATAGACAATGCATTAATAATAATGTTAAAAATTGAAAATAGCACAGTTGACTTAAAAATGGCAGCCAAAATGACATATGCAAATTTCACGTCGCTACTGTAAACCGGTATGGAGGAGTTATTGTGACAGACATACAGATTTATGCATACATTTTCTGCTATATTGTACAGTAGAGATTATGAGACCATGTGTGAGGTTACAAAGTTTGAGAATGCGCGAATGTATAATAGCATTATACAATATTTATGATTGTTGTTAATTCTGTTTCCCGTAAAGATAATGACAGCAAATGCATGTTTCGGTTGTTGCCAGTAGATTTTTTTTTTTAAATTAATCTACATCACATCACGGTTGGACTATCCTTCGGCTCGTTTTCGTTTCCTGCAAGCACATTAATAATATTGTCTTTGAATGTGGGCTGCAACAGGATTCAATGACGAAGCTTTGGGTAGCAAAGGTCGAGATTTGTTTTCATTAATATCGAAGGTATGTCACTCCTCAGTGTATTGACAATTAACTGAAAGAATTCACTAACCTTAAAATTAGTAAATTAATATCTAGCTACCCGAAAACTTAATCACCGTGTGTAAATCTCAAGTAAAAGCTGTGTTGATAGCACCATATTGAATACGTATTTTAAAACAAAAATCGATGTTCGTTTGTTTTTAATTATTAGTATAGCGAGTTACGTTCACTTTCTTTTCCACAGTCGATATATATAACAATATATTGATGATGTTTGGGCCACATTGATTTCTGTTTTGGGCCGCGGTTTGGACACGCCTGACGTAGATAACAATTAACGCTATTATTAAAAGGCGGTTATACCATATTGGCATAAGTAAATATGCTCAGTTTAAAATTTTTACTTATTTATATTGAAATTAACATTTCTTCACAAATCTCACATGCTTTAAAACCAATGCTAAGGTGTAAAAAAATTAACATGCCTTGATATTTGTAATACAATATAGTGTCCATTTACTTCAAATAAAAAGATTTTATCATACGCAAGCCTCATTTTAATTACCTGCGAAATATAATATGTACTCGAATATTCAACGTTATTCTGTTTGTTTTCAGCCATATGGTTGCAAATTATTCGTTTTCCGTTGTAATTTTAACGCATATGATGTATTATAGCATTTTAGGTCACTGGTTTCCAAGCCCAACAAGCATTTTGATAAAATTTGTCAAAAATATCAATCACTTTTAAGGTGTCCGTCTGTCAATTCTTGATGGATTATCAATTGATAAAATACAAATTTTAACAAGGCTTTCATATAAATTGATCTGTTAAGATTTGTATTTTATCAGTAGATAATGGTCGTGATGAGCGAAACCGTTACCGATCATTAAAAAAATGTCATTAAAAATTACCCTTAATACATTTTCTTTTTATCATAATATATTAAAGTATAATTGTTTATAGTTTTAAAAACAAAAACGACCATATATTGGGATAGGTACTGCATTTTCAAAGAAACCGGTTTCTATAAGCGCGACAAAAAGAACTAATAAATCGATAATGACGATAAATATTTTAGTATACGTATTGTTTTATATTATTTATAAATTAAAATATATTTATATCAATTCCACAGTAGATCTGAACGAAAGATAAAAATATTTCATACATCAAAACGTAGATAAGTTACTATTTTATCAATTAATATAACAAATTATAAATCAACTCCAACTCCATACAAATTAATATATTTTTATTGATAAAATTATTTTTTTTCTTTGCATTTACTTGATTTGCAAATCCGTACACATAGGTAAAACTTATATTTAGTTCTACAGCTATCATTTAAAATTTTTGACAGTTATTTCGGCATGTTGTAATCGTCAAAAACTATTGACCAAAATATAAGTTTTGAACTATTCAAATAGTAGGGTCCTAGATATACCTATTGAATTATTAATATTTGTGAAATATACTGTCATCATAAATACATACACGGTCAGTAGCAAAAGGCACATTATATTATTCTGAGCAATGTAACAGTTTTTTACTAAGACTATCGTTATAAATAAAAAATATAATTTTGTGAAAAAAATATTTACCATCTTCGAATGGGACCAGACGTATGCATTTTGCCGTTGGCTGAAGTTTTAGTTATGACGGTAGGAGATTAATTATTGTTACAATACAGACTTCAGTTAGTTTGTTTTCATAGTTTTAGTTATTATGTTGTTTTAGACGTATACATTATGACACTAAATTTTTAGTTAATATTAATTTTTCTATATTTAATTTCGTCGGCGTCCGTGGCGCAGTTGGTAGCGTCGTTGGCTACGGTTACGCATGTGTCGGATTCAATTCCCGGTGCGGACGGTTTTCATAGATTTCTGTTCGTAGTCTGAGTGTTGTGAGGCGTAGCGAAAGCGATTACCTAACCACTTGTCCTGTCCCAGCTCTATCCTTCTACCCCTACTATCTTTGACAAAAGAGAGATTGAGCAACTGAGTAACAAGCAGTTCTCATCGAAAAATTCTCTTTAGATACCTCCATTAGGAGCGGACATGGAAAAAATTATATTTAATTTATATATACGCGTTAAAATTAAGGATTATTTATAAAAAAAAAAAAACAAAGATATTAATGAATATTGTTATTTTAGTATTTCGGTTTCTTGAAAATAATTAAAAATAGTTGAATAATCTTTAGATCATCACTATCGCATTTTCATTGCAATGCAATTTCACCGAATATTATATAAAAATAAACATGTGTCATTGATAATTCCCTTAATACTAACTATTATCAAAATGATTACTATTTTCGTTAACACAACGCTTATAAAGATAATGGAAATGTCAGAGCTGAATTTAATACACATTATTTAAAAAAAAATCAAAAACACTCACCGCCAATGAGTAGATATATCCATCATTTTTACAGCATCACTCGTCGACGTCGATCTTCAACTTAAAAAATATTAATGTTCCGGATCGAACCCCGAAACCCCGAGTTCCTTCAAAAAACACGTTGATCACTCTACCGTCAATTCACTTTCATCAAAGATCTTCGAGAGAAACAAAAAAAAAATACATAAAAAAAACGTTGCAAAAAAAAAATTGTACTACAAATGAATATTATGTATAAATTAAATCACTTGTTGTATTGAATTAAAATTCCGGGTGATTCGTAACATTCATATTTAAAATATCATCAACTAAATTTCGGTATTTGTTGTATAAAAAAAACTACCCTTCGAATAAAAGTCGATATAAAAAAAATACCATCTACCGGTTTCGATAATGATATGATATATATGGCACTATGAAAGAATGCGCCCCGTAATGGCTGTCATAAAAAAGGGGGTAAAATTATCAAGTATTACTAAATCTCAGATGAAAAAAAACAAAAAAGCACCCGGAATCTTGTTTCGTTAGTGTAAAAAATACGAAGCCCCACGTTCGGACGCGACTGCTATAGTCAACCGCCACCAGTAAACTGATCTTTAAATTATTGAACACTTCGTCTCTGGCAGAGAGTAAAAAAGTTACTGTGCGAGATGCAGAGTTTAGACAAATACTCGTAGATGATTGGCCATCACTACCCTACTCTATGATTTCAGATAGTGGTACACATAAAATTACTTAATATGTAAATCTATAATAATTATTAATTAATATTTGGTCAAGTCAATGATAGAATGGTTGACATTTCAGGAAAATTTTACTTGCTAGTATTGATGCGTGACATCCTAAATCCTTAATTAGCCAATTCGAGTTTTTGCACTGAAATTTAATTAATATATATGCATATTTCCGATTTAACTCAGCCTTGCCCAACAACGGTTGTGAAAAATGGTAAGTAGAGAAGTTATGGCTTTTTTAATACAAATTTTATTAATAATTTTGTGTTGACCGCATTACTGGACTATGAAATATTCAAAAAACGGAAAAAAAAACTTTGTGATCGCCTATTTGTTGTAAAAAACTAACCTTTATTTATTTTTATCTCAATGTTTCCTATGTTTTTTTTCCATGTCCGCTTCCAACGTGGAGCATATGGTCTCCTAATGGAGGTATCTCAACAGAATTTTTCTATGAGAACCGCTTGTTACTCAGTTGCCCAACCTCTCTTTATTCTAAGAGAGTAGGGATAGAAGGATAGGGCTATGACAGGACTAGTGGTTAGCTAATCGCTCTCACTACGCCCCGTGGGTTATCCCACCCACGGGGGTGGGATAGAGTTTTAGATATCGCAAACACTCAGACTACGAACAGAAATCCATAAATCGATTGAAAGATCAATTTATAAAAACCGTCCGCACCGAGAATTGAACCCGATACGTTCGTAACCGTAGCCGACGACGCTACCTACTCCGCCACGGACGCCCACACAATGCCTACTTGTCGTTTAATTGTTTTTTTTAACTATGCCCGCTCCCAATGTTAAGCATATGGAGTCCTAATGGAAGTGTCTGAACAAAAGTTTTTCTATAAAAACTGCTCGTTACTCAGTTTCTCAGCCTCTCATTTTTTAAGAGAAAAGAGATAGAAGATTAGGGCTAGGACATGACAATTGGTGAGCTAGTCGCTCTCGTTACACCCCATTTTTGAAATCGGATGGGTGAATGGATTTATCAAATTAGTACTAATTCAATCAATAAATCAATAACAATAAATATTATCGTCGTTTCTATTGCAAAATTGAGTATCCGCAAAATCAAAATTTTTCAGAAGAGCATAACTCTAGTTAAAAAAGTTGAAAAAGTAAATTATTCAATAATAAAGAAACACGTAATCAATATGTATTAAATATAATATATAACTATACTAAATATGTGTTTTTTTATTTTTGTTTTAATTCGATAATGTTACTGTTTTTATGCTCAATACAATTTTTCAATGGCAACAACGATATTGACTATAGATAATGGAGGTATCTGAACAGACGTTTTTATGCGAAAACTGAGTGTTTATCAGTCGCTCAACCTCTCTATTTTAAAGAGAGTAGGGATAAAAAATAGGGTTAGAATAGGACTCTTGGTTAGTTAATCGCTCTCGCTACGTCCCATTTTTACAATCAGATGGGAGGAAATTTTAGACATCATAAACAACCACGCCTTCGAATATAAATCCATAAACTAATTTTTCAATCGGTCGACTTTCCGTACTATGATTCGAGCTCGTGAAATCTGTTGAACCGGATGGGTAAGTGGATTTATAAGTAAATTCTTATTCAATCAATAAATCAGTATCAAGATTATGGATTATCAACCGCATAAACGCAATTTGTTTAAGCATGTCCGCTCGCAATGTTCAGCCATATATTGCATGTCATTTAATCACGGTAGCCTCGTCAAATGTTTAAATAATATGTCTGAACTTATTCATATGTCTGAACTAGTAAAGAGTGGCTTGTGAATACATAGATCAATCTTAGAGGAGGGTAAATCTCACCCTGGGAGGTAACGCCGCTAGTAAGTTGGTTAAAATTCTATGGACCATTACAATCGTATCATGTTTCATTAAAACAAACGTACATAATAATTTTGTCTACGATGTCTTCAAAGCTAAATAAAAACAAAATTAACAGCGATTGGATGACAAATAGTTGAGCCTTTAGCATAGTGGTCAAGGTTGTTAGCTTCGTTACAGTGCTCACAGGCTCGAATCCCAGTACGGATAGTATTATAAATTGAATACAAGCGATAGCCTCTTCCTAGCCATGCTTATATCTTTTCTTTATGATCATTTCTAAAATACTCTTCCACCTATCAGATTCTAAATACTGGCCTAGCGGTAGCGATTGGCTGATCACTTATCGTGTTCTAGCAAGAGCCTTATATTTATTTACTCTCATCTAAAAACAGAGGTTGATCAACTGAATAGCATGCAGTTATTGTAGAAAAACTTATGTAGAGATGCCTTCATTAGGAAGCCATATGATCCACATTGGAAGTGGACATAGCAAAGATAGTGAATATAAAAATAAATAAAGATTTCTTTTTGACCATAAAATAAATTCTTTTAATAAATATCTAGATACTATATCGCTCCAGAAAAAGTCATTTTATTGTTATAGAGCCCTTAAATGTGTAAATTTATTTTAAAAAGAGACATCTTAATTCTATCTAATCTAAAGTACAATAAAATAATAATACTTATTTTCCTTCAATTATAAACGTCTTAAAACAAGAAAAAATATTTGAAACTAAAATCTTATTTGATCCTTCATACCCTTATTTTCTTCGGGCTATAAATAATTTCATTTTGTGCAAGATAGTATTCACATGGTACACTTGAACTTTTATTTCGATAGTTTGCACTTTGGATTAGATAGTATTAACCTAGCATTGATTTTAAAAGTTTCCACTTACTCACGGATTCTTCTAACAAATTGAGTTAAGTTGTAGTAGGTTTTGTTAGGGTTGGTCTGGTTTAGTTTGTGTAATGTATTCTAATGCATGGAGCAAAGACAATAAAGGCGGCCTAATATAGGTTTGAAGAATAAGTGACATTTCATTATAACTTCGTGCAACTATCGATTTCAAAGTGTGACTATTTATATTGAGTGAAAACTATTTTGTCTATGTGAAAATATTTTTTCGTAAGTGTAATGTATTTCTTCAATGTTAAAATATATTTTATTATGTGGGATCACTTTATTTTTAGTGAAAGAATTGGTTTTTTGTGGAATGTATTTGTTATAAGTGAAAACTATTTTTATGACAGTGAATATGATCAAAACAAAAGTGCATTTAATCGTAAGCCATTTTCTTCTTCACGTCGGAAAAAAGGAGGGGTTGAGCAACTGAACCACAAATCAATTAACAGACAAGAAAACAGAGGATATATTGAAATGAAAATAAACACAGCTTAAGTAATATACCATTACCAAGTATTTCTTTGAATATTTCATAGGGAGAGTCCAGCTATGCGGTCATAAAAACCATAGGAGAAAAACGAAAGATTAATTTAAATATCTCTTGGGAAATATATTAACTTTTCCCCTGATTTAAAGATCCCATAACATTCACCAAAGGAAAAAATGTTAAATATACTTCAGGTCTGGCGTTCAACCACAGAAGGTCCTCCAAGGACTACCCAACCGAGCAGCGCACTGATAGAAGTCATCCGATCCTGATGGAGCAACAACATCTCTATCAGTATCATATTTATATTTCTTTTGTTATTTTTATTGTATTAGCTTAAGCTATGGTCATCCCATATGTTGTGCATATTGCAACCTTTAAATGTAAAATCTTATTTTCTGTTAAACACGAGGTGATTCTAACTTTTTGTATTTATTTGTGATAGTTCATTGTTATATATTAAAGTTTAATTTGTCACAATTCATAGCATTTTATTAATTGAAAAATAATTTTCGTCTGAAAGTTTGTTTTCAGACTGGCGCCCATTCATATATATATATAGTTTTTTAAATACCCGTGTTCTTTTAACCTTTTTTATTTAGGGCATTTTTTGTCAGGTAAACTTTATAATATCTCTGTTAATTGCAGAAGGGTACTTACATCCCACGCCGCGAGATTATTGTCGTAATATCTTGCATATCGACGAGCTAGTAGTTTTTAAATTAATGATGATAGCTTATAGTGCAAAGTGGATGTAAACCATTTTGCTTCCACTGTACTGTTTTGCTTCATCTTAATTATCTTTTTAAATTTAACGTAAAATCATTCGATCTATCATTTCGCGTTTCACATTATATTTTTATAATGTTTTAAATACCCGTGTTTTTCAATCCCTTTTTTATCTAAACATGACGATGGTCAGAACTATGCTTTTACTTATTTTAGATTTGGTATATACATCGATCGTACAGGTTTTCTCTCAAAAGGCAGATATTTGCATATGGAAATCAGCAAAATTAAATAATTTCTCGCGTTCCATAAAGAAACAACCTTTAATCCAAAACCTATAAACAATTCACCACCTATTTGAATTAAAAAGTAATACCAATAATAAGCCATCACTTTTTAAGAGTCAGTTTAGATGAGTCAAAATTTTGATCGGTCATATTTCAAAACTACCAATTTCTAGTTGTATTGATATATACTGTTTTGAAGAGATAGACAATATTATGGCATTAACAAATTTCAGTATAACTAAATACTTTGATATTTTATCCTATTAATATGTGATCTTTTTTGACGGTAAAGAAAACCATTTTACAGTTATTCAGCGCATTACACTATCGTTTTTAACTCTGACAAAGATAAATGTAGTATTAATTTGAGCCTTTCTTATTATGGGGGTTTAACAAGTGCTGAATTAAGCTGAAGATATGTTTGTTGCCAGCTTTAGTTGGCGCACGTTTCCGCCATACGCGCTTTTGAATGAATCAAGCTATATCATATCTCACATTAGACCTTGCAATGAAACAATTTGTTTTGTTAACAATCATTAGTTTTTAGCTAATTATTACCTACCGCATAGATAAGGAATACTAGTTTATTAAATTTACAATAGTGGCACATAGTAGAGCTATCATCTGGACTGTGAGATAAGCAGGCATATTAATAATTAATGAATAGTAATGAACAAATTGGCGGTCGAATGAATGACAACAGCCGATATTTCAGCAGGGCTGGCTCCATAGACATGCAACTTTCCGAGAATCGAACACATAACTAACTCACCATTTTGTGTATGTAAATTTGCACAGTGTGTATTAGACATACAATTTTCGTGAATGAGAAAGCGTTCAAACGACCGTATCATTTATTTATATCATTAATGTGAACGATACTCACTCGTTTACGTCTATGGAAATAGTAAAATCTTCGCAAATATCTTGCTTACCTAATTCTTCCATTACAGATAATCCAATATGATTTGAACTGCTAGTCATATGTTTTTCCACTCTAACACTACTTTGTCAAAAGCAGGAAGATTGAGCAAACAAATAACTCTCCGAGTATTCAATATAATTGAATCTTAAGACATTTTCTTTCGTTATTAAGTTATACGACTTGAATGAACGAATCGGAGAGTGCAATAGTTTCAAAGTGTTCGGTTTTTGCCTAATCGACTAAATTCCCATGACATGGGTGTAGTTTTAAAATGCACAATACCGTATAGATAAATAAAAAATGATTTAAAGTAATTATTTTAAATTGTAGAGTAGCTTTACTTAATACGTATTCCAAATAAAATGTCAGCCGTTAATTACACCACAAAATTTTGGAGATTTATGACCCGTCCCCTTGCCGTGTAATGTAGAATGAAAAAGTTGAAGAAATGGCATTGGCAAATACCATCAATGATATAAGTATATGTAATACATAAATATACCAATTTAATCTGAATCGACACGTCATGTTTGTGAACACTGAAAGCATCCCGGTTTTCTCCGCTAACTCAGGGTGATCGCCAACCCTGAAGCGACCTGATAAAAGCTTCATGCTGAAGCTGAAATCAGGGGAAACCGGAAGTTCCTAAGGACACACTTTCAATGTACGAGATGGTGCCAAATTTTTCACGTGGGAGGACACAGTATCACAAAAATATATATTACTAGACCACGTGGAGCCATAAAGAATATAATGTCATAACTCAAATTATAAAATTAACATTTTTTTGGGACCGTTATAATATATTTACATTCAGATTTACGGAAAAAAGACCAGATTATGTTATTCTCATGTGAATATAGTTGTTGGAGAAACTTTAAGATTAACAAATGACATTTGTCGGTGTTGTGATATGTTCGTAAAATGTAAACTCCATATAATTATACATATTTTATGATATCGACTGAGGGTAGTTAATGGAATTTCAATATCAAATTCCAATTGTTATAATTTTGTACTTCTCCATCTATTTCGCCACTAACAACCAGGGTTTTGCCTTTCGGCATCTTCAAGCATTTAAGTATGCGGATGAACTCAAACTGACTGAAAGGCGAAGCCCCTGTCGTTTGTGACGAAATATATGGAAATTAACAAAATTTGAGCAGTTCAAAATATAAATATATATATATTGTAATATATACCTACATATAGTTTAAATAGAAAGAAAAAAATGTTTAAATTTATTATAAAAATATAAAAAAGTCTATTTGGCAGTACGTACAGCTAATACTTAACATATTTTCTCATTAATATATATTCAGTATTATTTTAGACTTTTCGCTCCCCCTCAAGGGAATTCTTAATTCTTTCTTATATATGAAATAACGAAAGAAACCTGAGTTGTTAGTGATGCAAATGAACCAACTAAAACAAAAAAGTGTTTATTGTGTCTTCTGTTTTTGTTTTTTGATTGGATATTGTTACATATTATCGATGGGCTTTGATAGCTATCATGTATGAACAAAAAATTGATAAAGAAAATATCAGAATCATGAAAAAATATTCTATATATGTAATGTTAGCAAAAATACAAAAATTAAGTAGTTGCATTAATAACATCCCGCAGCGCCAACACGGAAATAAAAATTCAATGAACGTGTCCGTTTTTTGTGTAACACACATTTCAAAAAAACACATTTTTACATAAGTGATAAAACGCAATAATAAGCGTAATAATAATCGAGCGGTTCTAATTAAATCGGGGACGGAGGAAGAAGAAAATGGCGGCCGGAAGTGATAAGATGGCGTCTCCCACGCCAAAATGGCCGCGCCGGATGCTATCCGAAGCGCTCACACTTTCAAGCGATGGCAACAAATTGTTTATTATTTTATGCCAATACAATTAATCCAATAATAGACTTGTATGACGCAAACAATTATGGAAAAGCAATAGTGATAAATTAATTATCAATAATTTCATCAGCCGATTTGGGTTTACTCCACTGCAAGCTCCCACTTATGCTGCAAACCCAATGGTGACAATGCCATTTTTGCTTGGAATAAACTCATTTCAACGATTCCCTTAATACAGAAAAGATTATGATATTGAAATCACAGGTAGTAGTAAAAATTAACTAACTAGGAGATATTGCGATAAAGGAATCCTGCTGTTAGGTGTTAGCTGTCAATTCTTGACTGCTGCTTTTTACCCAATAAAGTAATTAAAGGATTTTTTATTTCACTCATGATCATTTCTTATTGACACTTTTAATTATATTATTTCCTTGATTATAAGACGCATGCTCTAACCTACTTTGTAATCTTTGAATTCGGAGTAAGTACGATTTATAACAACTGTCAAAAATCCAAAAGAAGATATCGTCGCTGTTCTGGAAGAACACACTAAATCGAAAACATGACATATTGAATTAGTTAAACCAATATGTTCTTTATTTCAAACACTGCCGTATGGAATAAATAAGTACACACTTAATTTTATAAATTATACTTTTACTTAAAAACAGTTTTGTACAAACACACAAAATGAAAAAAGTACAGTATTTCAAACATTTGACAAACTTTTTAATTACACAAAACTAGTATTTTTCAGTTAGTGTCTTCTTACAGAACAACGACGATATTTTCTATTAAGACTCGGAAAACAATGGTTCAAAAAAATCAGAAATTCAATCCGATGAAGTTTCAGGCAGAGTGTAAAAAAATACGTATCTAATATACTTACTTTAAATGCTTTATTTTTACCCTGTTATAATGGAGTTCTACCAAGTAAATGCTGATTCAATAAATAGCTTTTTATTTCGTTAGTATTTTTTCGGCGTCCGTGGTGTATTTGGTAGCGTCGCTGGCTACGGTTACGGACGTCTCGGGTGCAATTCCCGGTGCGGACGGTTTTCATAGATTGTCCTTTCAATCGATTTATGGATTTCTGTTAGTAGTCTGAGTCCTCCCTTCCACCCATACCATCCTAACGGGGCGTAGCGAGGGCGATTAGCTAACCACTAGTCCTGTCCTAGCCCTATCCTTCTGTCCCTACTCTCTTCGGGAAAAAAAATTCTTATTACTTCTTTGTTAATGCAAAGTTTTCGTTATGTTATCATTATTGCTTATTTAAAAATTAGTTTGCGTCTTAAGCGAACTTAACGCGATCAATCGGAATGACAATCCGATTGAATCATTCAGATTTACAGTCCTGAGCGTGTTATCGAATCAGTCACTACCGCAAACTCTCAATCTAAATGTCATTCTTGAACAAGATTGTCAATCCGTTTGATCGTGTAAGGTTCGTTTATGGTCGATGGCGTCTTATAACCGAGGAAAAACAATACAAAATCAAATGAATTCGTTTTTAAATAACTAGAATTAAATGTACCCTTAAATCTCTTCGAAAAAAGTCGTTACTTGGTTTTAGAGCCACTTAGGGTATAACGTAAATTTATTGATTGAATTGGCATTAACTCGGTTGAACTCCATTATAATAGAATAAAAAATCAAAGTATTCCGTTCAAATAAAGCTGTGTCGGTTTCACGCCATCGTCAGAACTATGCCTAAACTTATTATTGCTTCTTAGAACAACTGGAAATTAATATTTTTAATAAAGGTGATGTAATCTCCTCAATGGCAAAACAAACATTAATTCATCACCCTTAGTTAGAGTAGAGATGTCGTGAAGTGAAGCCGAAAATCAACTAACTAATACCATTTCGTAGAACTGAATACACACTTTGAAATTTTACCATATTGTAATGTTAATCATAATTATATCTAATCTTAAGTACACTAGAATAATATTATTCGTTTTCCTTTCAATTAACAACGTTCAAAAACAACAAAAAATATTTAAAATTGGAATCTTATTTGATCTTTTGTTTTTTGACGTTTCGTAAAACAGCAAACTAAATTATTAGTCGGGACACGAATATTTTATCTGCGTTTGCATATTATTAAACAATATACAGTTTTCAATGATTTATTTATATCTTTTAACTACATAAATGCATACGTGTTTTAATAAACCGCAGCTATGAGAAGAAGTTTTAAGTTGGCGAGGACCGGTGCAAAAATGTTAAAGACAGAAAATGGCAACATAAAGATTGTAAGGAGGTCTTCCATTCTTGCTTATGGAAGAGGTGATGCAATATCCGCTTCTAAAGGTATGTAAATCATATTACTAAATACAAATGGGAAAAAAAAACACTCGCTGAATATGTAATATAAAAAATATTGATAATATTTGGAAGCATCTTTATAACATGACGTCACACCCTTAGTGGGGTCTATTTTATTATGTGATGGCTATTTGACAAAGGTGTTCGAAAAGCTCTACAACATTTCATGTCACAAAATATAGATAACTTAGTTCTGCAAATATCATTTTTAGTGAGAATTAGTTTTTTTAATTAACTATTTTGTGGGGGAGGGTCGAAAAATTAACGAAATCCTGTGACGTAATATGGTGACGACTCTTCTTAGTGTATGTATGCATATATAGTGCCGATAGCTATGGCCGAATGGCCTACACGAATCTGCATACTAAGGCTTTTTGTTTTTGTTCAATTCTTTTTACTAAACTAAATAGTCGAAATATATATAATATTCAAATAAATGTTAATTTACCTGTATATAACACTGTTTTTATATTCTTCCTCTTTTCCTTTCGTAAACACATCTTGAAACTCTAGACTTTTAACAGTAAAAGATTTACATATTTGCAGGAAATAAAGCTTTCAAATCTACGAAAACTGTTAACGACCCGAACAAATTATCCACAAAAAATGACGAGACGTTATCTTCTCCAGCAAAAACTGTTATATCTGACGACTCAACTAAAATTAATCAACCTGATTTAAAAAACACCGAGGAATCAGACAAGAATTCCACTTTATCAGTTACCAAAGACTCTAGTAAATCATCAAGAAATACGCAATCAATAATTGATACGAAAACAGATAAGATTCCTTCTATAGATTGTAAAAATTCTTCCAAAGAAAAAGATGCATTGTCTATAACCGGCTCAAAAGTTAATCCATCTCCATTAAGTCCAATGTTCGACTCTCTTTTAGATTCAGACAATAGTAAACTACAAAACGTTATGGATTGTATGCCTCTCAAATCGGAAATAATTGTAAATTCTCAGAAACCAGCAGATAAAAATTCAGAAGGTGTTGAAGTAACATATGTACCCGTGACAGGATATGAAAGACTTAAATACGTTACCACGTGTTTGCCAAAAGAGGTAATTAAGCCAGTGGCGGTCGTTCCACCAGAGCCAAAGATTCCAAAAGAGGTGGTCTCAAAACCTATGGCGAAGATTGCTCCGATACACTCCGAAGCCCCGCCTGAAGTTGCAAAGCCGCCAGTGATGCCTGAAATCGTCGAGCCCCCACGGATCAATTCGTTGGCCGTCAGGCCAATCGAAGAGGTTCCGAAAATGCCCGATGAACCTCCACCACCCGTTTCTTCGAGTGGTTCAAGATTCTCGCCTTTTGACTTGTTGTTCAGAATAATAACGTTTGCCGTCAAAGTCAGTTTGTACATTTTTTATTTTTCATTTTTTCCCGCTAATTAGATCGATGGGATAACGAAGAATGGTTTGAAGACCATTTAACTTTCGTTTTCGTATAAGGTAAAGTAGCTGAAAGAAGTTGAGAAGACTATTTCTTAACCATTTGCTCTACGACTAATTTTCAAGAAGGCAGTCAAAGACGAAGTGGAAATGGAGTAATCATAAAAGAAATGGATGTTATAAGATCACTCAACTTCTTTATTTTTTCATTGTGTAGACTAGAAGGACGGGTATAAAATCTCATTGAAAATTTACATGGATTATCAAAGAATATGTTATTTGATTTTATATATATAATTTAAGACATCGACTGAGGGTGCTTGATGGAATTTCAATATCAAATTTTATAATATATATAATATGTAGAAATGTCTGTATAGTAGTATTGACACGCCGACTAACAAAGCAGTAACTTACTATTGGGCATTTTACAGCAGAGCGAAACGCAATCTTAAAAACTACTGATTAAAAATGAAAATGTCAAAAATGAAAATGAATTCTTAGAGAATAACTTCTTATTTTCGCTATTCTACCAAATTATAAAGCAAGAGTAAGTTACTGCTTTGTTCGTTGGGCGTGCTAGTTTATGATGTGATTAAAATGATTTTTTTCCACAATACAAACGTAGAGTTCCAAGTAAATAAAATATAGTGCGTCCATTTTTAATATCATTATATAAATTTGGCCCCAGGAGATGATGATATGATGTCGATGACGTGAACTTACATGAGTATAGCATTGAAATTTAATGAATACTTTCAACCCTTGGTCATTACCGGCTCGAATCTTAAGATCTATGAAAAAGATACTGCATGTCGTAAGAGATAACAGTAAAACACTCTTTACTTTCCATATAAACCTCAGTCTAGTTTTTACAAGCACAAGGGTGATGTCATTCAGCACATCCTCGATTTTCTTTTCTTGCACATGTTTTTATTTAGATGTATATAATACATAAAAGCTTGGAGATTTTAAAATGTCAGATGTTTTATTAAACAGTAATTATTCGACCCAGTTACGCGGCTGCGTTCATGGACAAATGGTGTCAAAAACAACGCAAATGTGGAGCGAAAATATTTCTTCCATCACAATTACCTTATCTAATTTTAGTTGAACGTTACCAGGAAGTGGAGTTCATCATAGAAAATATTAATCACATCTAGAGACTAATTTATTATTTGGCTTTGAATTCGCGAAAAAGGATGTGTACTTCCTGTACTTGGGGCATAGCTATTGATAAATTAATGTTTGTCGAGATAGTCGAAAAATAAATTCTCGAATGTTGCACACCTTATGTGCGCATAGATAACAACTATGTGATATTAAGGTTGAAAGCGTGGTAGAAGATTTACTAAGTACGAATGGTATTATGTACTAATATTGCTGATACTATAACAGATATAACTTCCAAGATGACGTCTGTTATTCTTGCACCGTTGAACCATGGCTGTGTTTATTCATTTGAGATGAAAAACAATTTACTATAGCGGAAACAAATACAATATAATATACATTATTATTATAATGCCCACAGAAAAATAAGTTAGTCTGAATTTGTCATTTTGTAGAAAAGCCATTCGAAGTTCGAAACCAGAAGAACTCTGATGATGCATAAACAATTACACATTGTTTGTTTTTATGGGAAAACGTAAAGTTTTAACAACTGTTTTTTTTTCTAATCAAAGTATAAAGTAGTAAGTTCCACAAGAACTGTGCTATCAAGTTGATATATGTTTCTACATCACACCATCACCAGAATTATTTTATTACTTCGTTTCATGTTTTTATAATTCGTATTCAAAATTAAGAGTCGGTCGTATAATCGAAGACATGCAGTGATTTGTATAAATGATAGCCGTTGCTCAGTTGTATTAACCTTAAAATGCTCATTCGATCAGAGAAGAGGTTATCAACCTGTGGGGAATCTCAGAGTTCCAGGGGCATTGCAACCGCTTATTAAAAAAACAATAAGACAAATATGCATATTTTGAGTTAGGGCTACGTGCCGTCTTAGGTGGACGAAGGCTTTGAGAGGGTGAGGTGGCCCGGCGTAGCTCAAAAATATCAATCGTTCTCCGTCAATGGGAGGCACTAGGACACTCCTACGTGAGAGGTGACGAAAAGATGCGGCGCGCTGCTTCGACTGCGCGATCAGTTGGTTTGATATTTTCGAGCAACGTCGCGCCGCCTCACATTTGCAAAGACTTCATCCACCTGAGACGGTCCGTTAGACGTAATACTATCTTGGGTATGGGGAATTATATTCTGAACATTGGAGAATGGGGGGAACGGAGTGAAAACGGTCAGGAGCCCCTGGCTTAGAGAAACAAAACATGAACAAGAGGCACTAACCTTAATCATGCAAATGTTCCTTATATGTTTTTCGAGGTTTTCTACCACAATTTTTTTTTAATATTTCCTGTTCCCGGGATTCCGGAATTGAATTTACAAAATCCTGGTCGCACATTGCTCGAATTTAAATAAACATATTGATTAAGATCTATCTTTGTCTTCATAGCAATGTCTATCAAAATCACCTAGTCATCTCGTAACCAAAATATTTTTAAGATAATTTAGATGAGATGAATTCTTCAGCTTGCGATCGTCGGCGGAGCTGTCTGCTGGACCCAATCTGAAGGAGTGTGGGGTGACGGTGAGAAGTCTGAGAAGTGTTTGAGAAGATGGGCAGGATCCTTGCAGGAGCAGCACTGTGCGTGCATGCCGAGAAGCGACAGAGAACCGGTATATTTTACATCAAAAATTATATTATTATTTAACATTTTTTCAACCTCGTATACTCCCGATGGGGGAAGCATACTGCCTTATAATGAAGCATTGCATATTTGACGAGAACTGTTTTTTATTCAGTCACTCAGCCTCTCCTTTTCGGCGAGGGTATGGATAAAAGGATAGAGCTAGGAAAATACTAGTGGTGTACTAACTGTTCTTGCTACACCCATTTTTTAGTATCTGATATAAACATCGCAGACATTCATGCTTTCGAAAAAAAATACATACATAGATTGGTAAACATTTAATGTACGAAATTAATTGTCAAAACGGGGACTCGAACCAGTGAACAGCGTAACCGAATAGGACAAAGACCCGAGAGCTTTTCTTTAATTTAAAAAAAATCAGCTCACCAGATATTTTGATTTATTTAAATGAGATAAAGTCGACCCAGAACTAAATGATGCCAACGTACAGCTCTTACCAGTAGACCACAGATTTGACCACTCGGCTGCAGAATCGGCAAGAAGATTGTTTTGTACTTTTTACTGAAAATTAATCCTATTTCGTTATAACTGCTAATATGCTATTTTTCGTTATAACTATTATTATGTTATTTTTGGTAGATATAAAGTGTGGCGATTAGCAAATGATTCTTCCTTAATGGTGGATTTTTTAAAAATATCATTATTGCTCACACTTTGATGAAAAGAATTTATTATTATATACGTCATATTGGAGTCGTTCCTAAGTATGTATTTAATTGTGTGTATATTTTTTAGATTTACCCAACAATGAGCGAAATCACAGATAAAATCATCAACTCTTACAATAGTGCTGTTTCATATTGCATCCACAGTAAGAAAAAAAATCATACTAGATAAATATTTAGTCTTTCAATGAGAATAAACGTTTGTCTCAATTTAGAAAGTCTAGGAAAATAGGTGTAAGCTTTTTCATAAATAACATTCTGATTTTAGAAATATCGCCTACATACACATGCGGATGTGGAGGAATCAAGCAATGTGCTAATCAAAGCGACGAAGATTGAGAATAGTACATCTACGAAAACAGTGTTTGTCCTTGATTTAAACGCGTATCGTTAAATTCAAATAAAATTGCAGCACAAAAACGCTACATTTGCTCAAATCTTAAGAGAAGAACTTTTGTTTTTATTATATTGCGCTAATTCTTCCAACAACTTACGTTATTTTATATAAACATATATTGCAAAAAAACAAATGAAATTAATAAATAAATGCCTCCCCCATTATATTAACCTATACACTCTAGAACGATCAAATAAAACTATTAAAATGATTTTTTATAATGTACATACATAAAAAAATAAAAGATGTGTAGTTCTTATTCCATCTTTTTTTTTATTTAATATATTAAACGTGGGGTTTGCTTAACTAGTAAGTAATTTGTTAATAAACAATAACTGAAATGGGCTATTTCTATTCTTTTATTCTGAAGGGAATATGATATAATTGGTTTATGATAATAATTTGAAATCAAAGATTATTTCAGATATTAACACATGGAAGTAGTTTACTAACTCGCAAAATGAAACCGGTACTGAGCTTGGTGAATGCTTGTCTAATAAGCCGAAAATTGTACGACATTTTTTATTTGCAACACTTAACAAAAATTATGAAATTATTCAACAGAGTAGTTGCAATATATTTATTTCTATCTTTAGTTTACGAATTTCATATTTTTACTAAAAATATAAACATTATGAATAAAAAGTGTGAATTGCTGTTGTTTTACTAATGTTGACTTTTTTCCATGTAATTGCTATCACGTATATAATTCGTTTTTGTCTAATTAGCAAAGTATGTAATGTTTTTTTTAATTTAACGATTTAGTAAAGTAATATAAAAATTTCAAAGCTTTGTTTAGTACTGGACCTTTACCCAATACTTATGATTCTTTTTATTGTATATGATTAGAAATTTACGACCTTTACCTTGAAATTTAAAATGAAGCCCTCAATTAGCTACCCTATTCAAAAGAATTGTTGCCATTCAAAACCTTTGATAATTAAATATCGTATTTAATAATTAAGTTCTTATAAAATCGCATCGGAATAATTCAACTGAAAAATCGATAATCGGAACCAATGCTACCCAATAATAAATATTAAATATTCATATATTACGTAAGTCAATTTTATCTTATTATGTAACAATTTCATTATTTTTTATATAGGTGATTTGTACTTTATTTTTGATTTGTATTTGACACTTTCTTGTAGATTTTCCATCTCTTGTTACAAAATTTGATGCACACCAGAAAAATAATTCTTTGTCACTCCATCGAAGTGAAGTTTCAACAAGAAAGATATTATAACAAATTGCATGTATGAATAAAACAAACAATATGTATTATCAAGAAATCAATCGCATTAATTTTTCAAGTAAATTTGATAAATTAAAACAATGACGTTTCAACTCAAACTATTTTAGTTTATTTCTTAAATTATATACATTAAAACCACAAAAAATACGATCCATTAGGTATAATATTTGTATAAACATTAAAGATGCATTACCATTGGTACATTTATAAGAAACATAATTTATCTGAACATGTAACATTTTTTGTCCTTATCCTCTGTTGACACATAATATGAATTCTGCTATAGTATACGCGTTTGTGAATTCAATTCTATTATTTTCATTTCACTCTTCTAGCTATAGGTCGAAGAAGTAAACCGTTTATGTTATAATGTCTCATTGAATGGGATTTAATGAGTAAGTTATTCTGCGTAATATTTAATTATCACTTATCATAACGAAAAACACAAAGACTGCTGAACCAGCTTTCACGTATTTAGCAGAGATATCAGTTGGGGGAAAGTGGGGGTTTTTTGTTTAACATCGCAGCTCAGTGTCTATGAGAGTCATTCTCCTATCCTTAATATCTCCGAAAAAGAGGGGTTGAGGGACTAAATAACAAGCAGTTCTCGAAGAATAACTGTGAAGATAATCTCAAATATGATCCACATTGTGAGTGTATATATTCGTTATAAAAAAACATTCAATATAGAAAGGCTTACAATTAAATGCACTTTTTTTAGATGATATTCACTTTCGTAAAGATAGTTTTCACTTATAACAAATACATTCCACAAAAAATAAATTATTTCACTAAAAATAAAGTGATGCCACATAATAAAATATATTTAAACATTGAAGAAATATGTTGCACTCACGAAAAAATATTATCACATAGACAAAATAGTTTTCACTCAATATAAATACTCACAATTTGAAATCGATAGTTTCACAACGCTGTAATGAAATGTCACTTATTCTTTACTACTTTCAACATAGGATTTTCCACCATAGACTAGTTTACTTGTCGCAACTCTATATTAGGCTGCCTGTATTGTCTTTGCTCCACGCATTAGAATTTATTCACTAGTATATTATGGGATTGTGAAGAAGCAGGGTTCTAAGTAAACATGCAATATGTTAATATAATTTATTTCAATGTCCATAACAAACAAAATTAAAATAATCCGTTTCAAAGTCAAGCTATCAAAATTAGTCTGTGGTACTTTGTTAAAAGAATCCATTTCGTAGTGAAAACTATTAAAATCAAAGTTTGAGTGTACTAAGTTAATTTTATCTTATACAAAGTGCCAACTATTGAAATAAAAGTTCAAGTGTACCAAGTGAATACTACCTAACACAAAGTGCAATTATTTATAACCCATATAGAAATGCTCAAAACTCGTTGGTATATGACCGACTTTACGTTTTTGTCAGAACACTATATAACTTGGCGGAACATCATTGTTCTTAATTGTATAGAGCATGTTTTTTTTTTAAAAGACTTTCGGATAACTAATTCTCCTAACTTCTACCCATAATATGCTTCAATAATAAAAACTATTTAGATTGTTTTGCCGAACATGTCAAATCTCTGTTGAACAAAATAATGTTAATGTAATATTAAAGAATAAATTAAAAGCATAAACTACTGTTAAAAGTTTTTAAAACAACATTTTTATTTATTTGTAGTCAATAAATTGATAATGCTCGTGATGAGCGAAACCGGTCCTGATCATTATAAATATGTGGAAGTACCACAAATGAATTGTGTTTTATTTTTTAAATATAATGTCTTTCCACCAAGAATTGACAGTGAACACCTTAAAAGTGAAATATAATGTGTTGTATATTTATACGCTTTTAGGATATCAACGTATTCAAAACAAATTATATTCTAGAAAGTAGCAATCACACAGCGATGACATGCAAACTTATCAGTAAGTAAACTTAGTAGAACTCCATCAAATTCATTATAAGTACGCGTAAGTATTTCCGTACTGTTCAACGTGGTAGGTCGGCAGCACCTGTTGTTGCACAGGGGCGGCTCTAGTTCTGGGCGTTCTCCGCCTCAGTGCACTCGTACTACCACCGTCTGACCAGGTGGTACCGCCCATTGCAGTTGCTGGAGGCGCTGACACCATGTACTGTAAGTGTCTGATGTAGCATATGGCTATTCTGAAAATAAAATAGTTTCAATTAAATATAGTATATAGATCAATATGCAAATGATATTGTTAGATCGCCATACATTTTCGAAATCAAAAGTAGTTTTGACTGTCTAAGTTTGGAGACCACTGATATATTATGGATACATTCGATGAAATTTTTGCACGTGGTATGCGTTTCATGTAAAAAAGTCATGCAAAAAAGGCACGATGTTCCACGACTCGCAACCATTAAGCAGCATTGTCAAACTGCATGCGTTGAATAGGTCGCACTTGGTTCTGACGGAGTACAACCGTGAATCCACTTTCCGCATTAAGTTGAAACTTGATCCAGCTATCCATAATCGGATCGCGAGCTGTTTACGCGGATTTCCAAATCCCGTGAGTGTCCAGGCAGGCACTGTTGCAGATCACATTGGTTTTACTCGGTATAGTATGATGATGATAGTAAATAAAATTATTCTCACCTGAGACATTCGATTTTCGAATATTTTTTCTTCGATGGCTTCGTCACCGGAAGCTTCGATCTTAGCAAATCAAACGCTTTGTTCATATCTCTCATCCTGGTTCGCTCCCTGTCGCATGCTGACTTTTTATATTCTGTCAAAAATGTATCGATATTAGAGAATTGCTATTTTTTTACAATATTAAAATTACCCAAAACTATATGGACCATTTTTTGTGTGCAATAATTTTGTGTTTTTATAAAAAAAAATTGAAAAATATTATTTTACTATTATATACATCATATATTTAATTGAATTTTTCTCCGAGTTCTACAATAGAATTAAAAATTGTAATTGTACAGAATATTTGAGGCGCTTAAAAGCAAAAACTGATATTTCCACTTCGTAATATCTCTAGTAAACGACGTTTTTGTATTTCGCACAAAATTTTTAGTTTTATCTATTTTTCATCGTAATGTATTTCTAATTAAGAAATGTATGTACATTTTTAGTTGCCTTTTTAGTAGTTTAATCTAAATAAAATTGGACATATCGGTATTTGATTGTAACATTTAACTTATCGGATTCTGTATGTCATTATAAATCTAAGCATTGTTTTTCGTCATCTTTTGATAATTAGTTTTCATTACAGTCATATTTTTTTGGTTTTCATCACCTCATTTAAGAAAGTTATATTACATTCTACGCTGACAATATGACATCTACAACCCAAAACTTTTTACAGTGTAGAATATTTCTACAAAAGATGATTAACAGTAATCAATATTAAATTACTTCATCTTAAATTTCAAGTAATTCGTTCGACAATTCCGATTAATTAAAAAACTATTTTTTTCGTGGAAATTTAGAGATTGCAATATTGTTCTATTATTTTTTAATCACAGTAATTATAATAGGATATACAAAATTTATGCTTGTCACTGAATTGAGGATACAAAAAAAACAAAAACCGATGTTAACTAACTCACAATAAGCGGTTTCAATAAGGATTAAAATCAGCAAACCCACTTTGATAACTGCTTTTTATGTCAAATAAATGTAGTTTAGTTTAGTTTTTTCGACGATATATTTCAATACTAATTAGTATCTTGGAAACAGATTTAGAACCGAAGCTAAAGAAAACATTCCGATTCTTATGCGTAAAATTACGTCAACATACATAGTATAATTATATTATGTGCATAAGTATTGCGCGCCACATAATATTTATAAACAAACTCCTTTTTAATCATTAAAATATTTGAAACAGAATTTAAAAATTGTTAAGTAAAACTAATACTCTCTCGTTAGTACTATTTTTACGTAGAATTTAAACCGGAAAATATCTTTAGTTTACAAAATGAACTGTTTTCAATTTAATATCACCATATGGCGTCGTAAATAGTTGAAGAGAGCAACCTCTCTCCAGCTGAAGAGCCCTCTCTCTCCAAGAAAGGTTGTCAACCCTCACGATCGCGTGTTCAGTCTCCATGCCAACCCTCATCGGAGCGGGGCTCGTCATCTTCTCCAGGCAGCCGAACCCTTGAGGCCTATAATCCAAACCGTACTCTCCTGGCATATCCTTCTTCGTCACATCATTCGACAGGTCAAAACTCAAATGAAATGCGTCGTCGTTGTTATCGTGAATCTCTTGCAAATGAGTCCTTTCTTCGTTCATGTCGTGATCGTCGTACGCCCTGTCCCTAGAATCGTAATGTAAAGATCTCGAACCGTTAGATGGGCTGTCACTTCTGTATATTCGCTGATGCGGTGAAGTTTTATCATACTTCTTGTGATAAAAAGTTGGCATCAACGAGTCCTTACATTCCGGTCCACCAATCTCAAGAATTATCTTGTCATCGGTGTCTTCTGCGTTCACAGGATCTCCGTCGAAACTTTCAGAAACCCTCCGAGGGTAATTTGTTGTGCACACCGGCACTAAGGGCACTGTATCGTCGATGTAAAGTTCGCTATACGATGAAGAATTACTCATCTTTCAATAATGATTAATTGAAACACAAAGACTTTGATGATAACTCTTCTTGTGCAGCACGTGTGAAATTTAGTCACGGACTGAATCGCATTCATTATTTCGATTCGGGTTTTTAATATTGTGGATCAGACTCGAATTGTCTTTATTTGATTAAGAAATGTATACACAAGTGTTTATTAGAAAAATGATACGGTGTGTCGTTGGATTGTTGAATTTAATGCAGGTGAGTTTGACGCGGACCAAACATCCGCTTGTATTGTAAAATCCACACATCTTTTTGATACAATGAAAAGGAGGGCTTTTGTATTGTGGTTCATATCTTTTATTAGGGCTACCATATTCAGAACATAAGAAAAAAGACAAAAAGTACTAATAGGCAAGTAATATAATATAACGTGTGCGAGGATTGCGTATTTATATATTTTCAAATATTATTATACCATGACAAGAAAAACAATTCTTTTCAATTACAGATGATTAATAACTCAAACTGTCCCATTCTCCTTCCTGATTGGCCAGCTTAACGACGTCATATTGTAAAAGTGACAGTATAAAACATAACACCACATAATGGTAAACCCATCCCATGAGAATGTCCGGAGAATGGAGATGGACAATAAAAGAAAAGATTTACTTCATTCGGCCCATCTGACGGTCGGACTAGTAGGCCACTCCGAATCGGTTGCACAATTACTGTTATTTCCTTGATAGAACTCCACTATAATAAAGGAAAAAATATCAAATAATTAAATTCCACAAGAATGATGTCTTATAGCTGTTTCGTCAGAACTGTCTACATGACACTTCAAAATTCCTTTACTTTATATTTGCGTTCTATTCAATTGCATCTTAATTTCAATTACTACTGGCTGGAAATCAAGTCAGAATGTCAACTGGTTAATATTTAGTTTTAGTACTGACGATAACTTGACGACATCGACGCTGAATAGCTATCAATTGTATTACACAATTCTCGTGGACCTAAATGCTTTGCTATTTTTTCACATTCTTACAAAGCTACTACTCGGCCACGACTATCAACTAATAACAATTATTTTACCGCCCATAATACGGCATTTTCATTTTTTGCAGGGTAAGTTATTTTCTATCAACAATTGTTGGAATTGTATGCGCCAAAATGTTGATTGTCAAAATGTCTCTCTCGATAATTTATGATCTGAAAATCAAACGGTGTTCATAAAAAAATAAATGTTGCAACTCGCAACCCTAAATTATGCCATTTGCATTATTAGAAAATATTTTACGTAGAATAATAGGATTGATAGCAGGTGACTATGCATGTTCTTGATCGTAGTCAAATCATGAAATTCGAGAAGCAATAGTACTTAATCCGATTACGATTTTTAAAAATTCAAGCGCAAATATCTTCTAAAGATAAACATAATATGCATATAAAAAGAGTGTTTAGGTACTTTGATAGTAATAAAAACCAGACCCGTGCTTACTACCAAAAAATATTTATTTATAATTACAGTGGAAGACGTTTAAAGTAATAATAATTATGCGTAAGGATGAGAGTTTGTAATTGGTGTAACAATGACATCTATGTTTGAAAAGAATTGTTAATTATTGTTCTTTCGCAAACAATCGTTTAATTATTGATACCTATAATGTATGTTGCAGGTGGTTATAATTTTGAAAATGTAAAAATTCAGCAAAGTATTTCTTTTCCTCCACGATTGCCATGAGCCTTTGAGAAGTGAAGTGGGCCAAGTGTCAAAATGGCAAAACTTGTTTATTAACTTCTTTTGATCTCTTAACATCTTGTATTTACTTAGCTCACTTCACTTTTTATGATACTTTATGACATCTAGAATACCTGAACGCACCTAGCTCATTTTTTCTGTAAATAATTGTTGTCTCTTAATTGTCTTAGTGTTAAAAAAAATTGATATTTTAGTAGTATCTCACATTGATAGAGATGTCACTGTTACAGAAACTGAAGATCTCCTCTAATCCTTAAGAATAATAATCCAATCCCAAAAACACTGCTTTATGCCATACTCAAAAACTAAACATAAATGTTAGCTGATTTTTACAGGTGGTTGAATTTTTAACGTACAACTCACATATACACTCTTGTCTGCGCATCATTCACATCAAGCATATTAAGCGAATAGTGATAGTGGCTGATAGCACTGCCAAGAATTCATATTTAAATACGTTACCTACCTGTGATACTATGTTATTTCAAATATATCACCAATTTCAGTGCATGAGGAATGGAGAAAGAATGACAAAAAAATTGTAAAATATGTTTTTGAGAATTCATTTATTTATATTTTTGCAATGGTGAAAGTTGCAATATAAAATTATTGTTGCTAATGTAACATATTTATAAAAGTATATCTTTTAAACTTTCCGGGAGTAACTAATTAATTATGGCTGTGCTATGAGGAGTGACTTTCTTTTTTAGATAAAAATTAACTACATTTGTTTTATCAAATCAATGTAATGAAAAGAAAGAAGTGTTACAAAAAATCACACACACATATTACTATACTGACGTACAAGTACGTCCATACTCGCAGAAAGGTTAAGAAAATAAATTATTAAAAATTGTATATGGAAGTGTAACATTAATTATTTTAAGTAGTGTGGTCAGTGAAAATCAGTGATGCACAACCTGCGGCCGATCGACTAAATACTATGTTTCCTATGACGAATTCTCGATATTGACCTGTGAGAATTTTTTAATTGAGAAAAGTGATCTGCAGAATTTGTATAAGTGTCTCTCTGAAGAGTAATTTTCCATGCAGCGTAAGAAGACAATGTGAAGTCTTTTTATATGTATTATTACATTTGTAAGCTAGTGTTTTCCTTATTGAAACTAAATAAGCCGCAACACAAAAACCTCAGTGATATACTGAAGGTAGAATAATACCTTCTTTACCTGAAGTGAAGTAGCTTGCAAATTGTTTGCTTGAAATATGCAAAAAAGCAAAGTGGAGAGTGACTGGAGCATCAGTAATTATTATATTTTAAATACTTAAATGTATGTCTTAAATAGTGGGAGAAAATATCTGTACCTCAGAAGCAGACGAATGCAACTCCATTTTTTGCGAAAATGAGTTTTTGACGGATTCATCATGTTACAGGCATTATTTATTAGTGGCAGAGAGATGAAGTTCCTAGCTGCTATAATAAGAAAGATAGGCATAACATAAAGGTGCAAGTGCCATATTTATAATATAAGCAGAAGGATGCAAGTGGAGTTGCATCCTAATGCATTAGTTTAAAAATAAACTATTTAGATGCAACTCCACTTGCATCCTTCTGCCTCGCAATAATTTTGTGTCGGTGGGCATACTGTGCCGCGTACGTCATTATTCATAACCTTAAAATATACCATACTTGACGTTTTTCGAACAGAAGGAATATCCTAATAACTACTTTCTACTGTTATTTTCGTTGCAGTGACATATATAATCTTTTTTTGTCTAAATTAACCTGATTTATAACCTTAAACATCGATCATTTTGTAAACAATATCTTCGAGAGCATTCAAAATCTTACAAGTGGCAAAGCGTGCAAATTCTGACAATCCATCCGCGGTCGAAGAAATATCATTACAGAAAAGTAAGTTTTGATTCAATTACATATTTATGTTATGATTAGTAACTAAGTATTGATTTGTCTTATGTAGCTAATGCATTCATTTTCAATGTATTATGATATCGTAAAGAATACAATGTTGCAATGTTTTCTTTTGATAAAATCGTTTTGGTGTTGTCCCCCAGTTTGGTTCTACCACCAGATGGAAGAGGAAGACATTGTCCGGTATTGCTGTATGTGGAACAAAAACATTGGTGCAAAAGGCGCTAATGAAGTTTCATTCTGTTTACTTAAATGGATAATGAATAACATGGGCCAGGATATAGAAGAAATAACCATTTGGTCTGACAACTGGGCGGGACATAACCGGAATATATCCATTGCGGTGTTTTATGTGTGGACTGTATTACAAAATATTAAAACATTGAAGGTGATCAACCATAAAATTTTACTACCTGGTCATACACATTTAGAAGTGAACATAGCCCATCACTTAGTGATATAATTTAAGACATCGACTGAAGGTGCTTGATGGAATTTCAATATCAAATTTGGATTGAGATTTTGTACACTTCCATGTATGTAAATACATGGAAGTGTACAAAATCTCAATAATCCAAACTTAGTGATATTTTCACAAGAGCTAAGAAAGGAATGAAAACATTTGAGATTTTTTTGCCCCACGATTGGAAACAATTCATAAGATGTTTTAAGACCAGCAATCAAAATATAGTTCATTCCATGGACCTCGAAGACTTCAAAAACATCTCGGGCCTACACAATGACCTCCATCCCCATTTGTGAAACGTAAAAAGAACACGACTGGAGAGAACTCTTTAATATCTCAGGATGTTTGGTCGCATGCACAATCAGACATGCCTGGGGTGTTATAATATAAAAACAACTTCATTGACAACTTCAAAGCTGTGGATCTCCGTAGGAAAGAGAAAGAAACTTTAACAATTGTTTCACAGATACCGCAACTCAACATAAGTTCATTCCATTAAGAACGATTAAATTCATTGATTTGGGCGTAATGGATCCCACAATATCTGCATTATTTTTATAAAAATTTGCCACATAAGCCCAAGGTTTCCGAGTATCCTACTGCAAATTGTTGACGTGATCAACATGAAGACCAAGATAGCAATTAATAAACTTTCGTCTTCTATCATTTTTTTGAATTAATGTATTTTCTTTTTATTTCTTAGTTTTCAAAAAAATATTAGAATAGTAATTGGCTTATTATAAACGTAACTTTAATTATTATACATATTTGAGTTCATTTATGTGCTCGAATGCCTGAAGATGTCGGTGAAACCCGGGTCGTTAATGACAAAATACATGGAAATTTACAAAATTTCAACAATTCATATTTGATACGTCTTCGAATTTTGAACAACGTTTTTTGCTTTATGACATAAAAAAATATATTTTTCAAATGCAATATCTATTGTTTTATTTAAACCTTCATTTTTTTTAATTTATGCACATAAATTGTTTTATTCTAGACTAAATTACAAAAAGAGAAATGAGATGCAAATTCAGTGACATAATGTCTTTAGAAGCAGAAGGATGCAAATCCATGCTACTTTTTTTATTTATTTATTTTTACATATAAAATTGAATTTAATTCATTTCTTTATTACATATTACGGAAGAACTTTAATTGAATTAGAATAGAAAAAAATAATAATCGCATTCTGCATATTTTCTTTGAAGTTATGAGTATTAATTCAAAACATGAATTGTTTTTTGGCTCTCCTGAACAATTTTGGTATTTGGCAGTTGCATCCATCTGCCTCTAAGGTACAGATATCATTGTCCGTAGAACGTTTACCCTCTGTAGCATGCGAAGAATAAGAAAATGGTTATATCGGTCCCACTGTGATATAGGTTGTGCATTATCGGTGTAAATAAATACATAGCTATCTTCCTCTACAACAAAAAAACCTGATTTGCACAGTTTTATTCAATTTTGTTTCGCCATAACTGGAAAGTAAGGATTTTGAATAACCAAATAATCCCAATCCACATTGTATCATCTGTATCATGATATTTAACTTATTAAAATCTATTGAAGCAAAAAAAGTAATTTCGGGAAATTCAAAGAAGCATCTGTGATAAAAAAAACTTTATTCGTGATGCAGGTTCCAAACCTTCATATAATAAAATAGAGGACAATTTTTTTATTGCTACCAAATTATTTTTAATATCGAGGCGGTAAGGAAGCATAATTTTATCATATGCAAGATATTGAAAAAGTTTCTGGATTAATCTGGACAGATTTAAATGGATATGCAGTTAATAATAACAAGGAAACTGGGAATTGGTTGTGAATAAGTACAATGATCTTAAATTTATATAAATAAAATGATCATTATAATGCTAAATGAGAGAAAATTGTGCACCAAAGAATGATTGAATGATAGATTTTTGGCATCTTCTGGTAAAATGACGTATACATTGTTTGTGAACATAAAGTTTTTTAAATTTGCTATAACTGTCAATTGTGTATATTATATAGAATATTTTTTGAGCATTATCATTCATCTATTCTAGAAATGAGTCACGCATTTAATTCTATGGAAGTATTAGAATCATCGCAAATCACTTATGTCTCACTCTAACACTGCTGTCTATAGTACACAGAGTGAGAAAACAAATGAATCAGGGATAATTCAATAAGAATTAAATTGAAAATCATTTTTTTCCTACTCTAACAATACTTTGTCAATAGAAGGCAGAGTGAAGAAGCAAATGACGAATAAGATTCGAACCATATGACTCAAATGAACTAAATCAATTCATATGGCTGTTTTCAAGAAACCTGTTGACTATTCGATCTGAATCTAAGGTCATTGAATTAAATGAATGTTAAAGGAATGTACTCTACATACAACAATATTAAGATAAGGCCATCTTTCCATTTTATATAATGAAATCCAGAAACTTTTTGAATTCTGTAGAATATACATAGGTATATATGTAACAAATTCTCACAATTCTTTTCTTTCAGAAATAAGCAAAAGTTACAATTAAATAAATAAATATTCTATAAAAGCAGTCCTATTTGAAATCATATTTCAGTTTCCTAACAGTCATATATTGCTGTAATACTTCATCGGTTACTTTCGATCTTCTCTCTTGATATTCTGTGATGATGGGAGTTATGCAGTCTATAGCAGCCTTCTTTAATTCACCTGTCAACATTTCCCCGGAAAGGTAGTTCTTTCTGACCTGAAAAACAAATAATAAAGTTAACCAAATGCTATTTCATGAACCACAAATTCATGTCAGTTTTATTTCGTTGAAAACAGTGGCGACTTGTCCATATGGGCTGCAGTCCTCCAAGATAAAAATGATTGTTTCAGGTGTATAATTGACATTCTTATATAATTATAATTCCTATGCACGTCTTGAAATACACTTTGCTGTATTGATCATATTACTTATTCAATACATGCTGATTATTTTTACTTTTATGACTGCAGCCCGCCAATATGAACTCATACGGGCTATCAAAAATTAAGAGAACATATACCTCAGCCAACTTTTCATCGTCTTCTAAGAAAAATGAAAGATATTGATAAGAGATGTCAACATCAGGATTTCCTCCTTTTAATCTATGTTCCTCCACGGTCGTCTGTCCTCCAGAAAAGGCATGTTTGTTAATCTGGGAAATAAAATGTACTGTCAGTAAAATATGAATTGTATATTCGAACAAAAGCTTTGAAGATTGACATATTATATTATTACTGCCCTATTAACTTTAAAAACACTGGTACGCTATAAAGAAATGAAGTCAGTATCTTAAATATTTCCAGTCTCTTTTTTTTCAATCATGTCAGCTATCAACGGGGAGCACAAGGACTCTGGAGAGTGCAAAGGGTTTCATATGTTTTTATTAACTGTAAGAAATTGAGAAGCTTCAATTTATTTGCACGGAAATAAAACAGCAAAAACTTCCAGTGTTTAAAGAGTCAGTACCTTGTTCTTAATTTGTTTCGCTGTATCATTTAGGAAAATTGAAGCGTTGACGTCACTGGCTGACATCTTTGTCTGCGCTCCTTGCAGTGCTGGCAAGAATGTGGAATGCAAAAGTGCAGGCTTCGGGAACTTTAATCTAGCTGACACATCACGGGTCATTCTGAAGTAAGGATCCTGGTCAATGGCGCATGGAATCAAGACTGGTAGCTGCAAATATATATCATAATTAGGCATAATTAATTATTAAGTCAAGTGATTCCCAATTATATTTGGTCACAGAACCCCTGAAACATCTGAAGTGTTAACAGTATTGATGCTGTTTTTATTTGCGTCATAGTGCTTACCACTATTTTCCAAACATTACTTTGGCATTGTCACTGCACTTTTGTTCTAACGTATACGGTTTTTTATAAATCCATTGATAATCGTGAATGATTTTCGCACATTAGCAAATCTTCTTCACTCAAAATGCTATCTTATTCAACCATATCTACATTATTTTCAGTTTTGAATGTGTATATTATTTAATAGCTTTACGCCATAGAATCCTAGGGTTTCCTACTTTTGAAACACTGATCAAATCAATTGAATTACAATGATGGATTATCAATTCAGTAGAAAGAAAAACTCTCAATAAAGCCACCAATAATTATTGATACTAAACATAATTTTCAAGTAAATATATATACAGACACGTTAAATTACCTTTTGGGTTTTAAATATTGCAGGGAAACTCGTTGAGAAGGCTGGTGCTGCTTGAATCGTTGGGAACGTAATTTTTCCGACAACATCCGAATCACCGAAACCAAAGATACCTTTGACTTGATTGAATGTCACGCATTTTTGTATCCTTACCATATTTCTGTAAAATTCTGGACACTGTCTGAAAAAACATTACCGATTAAGCTATTAGAACTAATAATGCTACGCACGAAAAAGGTATTAATACTCGTTTCGGTGACCAGTATTTTTACCATTTTTGTAGTGTGCTCGCTATCATTGGATAAAGTATTCATACCCGCCATGTTTCGTTAAATGTTTTGCTTTCGCTATCTAGCAGGATCGATTTAAGTTATTTTCACAAAAAAGCATATACTGAAGGTACAGGATGGTTAGAAATAGATTGTTTTCAAACTGTATTGACTAGCACAAATCTAAGTTCATTACAAATTAATTTATTAAACTGGAATATAATAACTAGTAGATGCACATGCGTTTATTGCTTATCAGATTTTACAATACATAATTGGTACATTGTTTAGTTATATGTGGCTGGCATACAAATATTCAACATTAATTTAATTAAAACTAGTATTTGTGCCAAAAAGACAAAGATCATTATCTATTAATTATGAAATCATCATTGCCATGTTCAATTTCTATAAACAATATGAGAACGCTCGGTCGAAGAGGGGCGAATGCTTGGTTATCACCATCCAGGAAGTATAGAATCTCAATCAAAACACCACTTCAATCCGGTTAATCCCCTATTTATTGAAGATGCAGTCGTTCAATACACAAAAATTACCAGTACAACATAAAATTGAGTCTACATTTACACTTAACACATGAATTTACATCTAAATTTGAACACAATTGACACAAACAAATGATTCTAAATTTAACTTAAATCCAATTTCAAAACAAACCAAAACAATTTAAAATGACAATTGCCGGCGAGGCCTCTCGAAACAGACTATCTACCAAAATAAAAATTTAAACTTCAGACAATGTAGGCCCCCTCTCTTTTGTCAATGGCTGTCAACAGTTGTCAGGCGAACGAGACTATAAACAAGCGGCTGCTTTCTAATTTGGGCTTAGCCCATCGGTCGGTCGGCAACCAATTTATTTTTGACGACCATAATTCAGTTCAGCTAGATAATTAGATACCGATAATTTTTGTCATTAAAGCTGTTCGCAGTCAGTTCTGGATCCTTTTAAAACTTAAGCTTAACAAACGAAAACCAGGGCGTATCAAATAGTTGCGTTATTACTCACCCGATATACGTTAAATCGTTGAATATAAATGTTCTATCTAAATCAAATCCGACTGCAATAATATCTTTTGCGTTGTCTAAGGCCATTTTCATCGAAGTCTCAATAGTCATATCCTTCCACAGAGCTTTTTCGTCATCTGTCAGTTGGATGACAAGAGGAACGTCGAATACCTCTTGCAGCCATTTTGTAAATAAAAATGGAATCAAATGACCGAGATGCATTGAATCCGATGATGGTCCTCTCCCGGTATAAAGATAGAACGGCTTTCCAGCTTCGTGTAAGTTCAGAATCGTGTGCATATCTCTGTGCGAAAAGAACACTCCACGTTTCAGCAAATGATGAGCTAGAAAATGAATGCGATGATTATTTCATAACATTATAATATAATGTTATATTTGTTAAATTTAAACAACTTTGGTGAATTTGGTGGAAATTCATTTTTAATTTTATATTAACATGCTACTCATTTTCTACCTGAAAATTTACTTGACACAATGCAATGCTACAGAAAATTTAGTTGTAAATAAGATAATACCAGAAAACCAAACACGGAATCAAGGAAACCAATAATATAAGTGAACTACGACACATTAGTACGAAAATTCGTCGCCATATTATAAATTTGCTCTATGAATTGTTCTAAGAACAAACCATTTGACATATTATGGTGATTTTTTCATTTTTTTTTTTCCATGTCCGCTACCAATGTGGAGCATATGGTCTCCTAATGGAGGTATCTTGACAGAATTTTTTCTACAAGAACTGCTTGTCACTCAGTTGCTCAACCTCTCTTTTCTTTTTCGAAGAGAGTAGGGATAGAAGGATAGGGCTATGACAGGACTAGTGGTTAGCTAATCGCTCTCGTTACGCCCCGTGAGGATGGGATTGGTGGGAGGGAGGACTCAGACTATGAACAGAAATCCATAAATCGATTGAAAGATCAATCTATGAAAACCGTCCGCACCGGGAATTGAACCCGAGACATCCGTAACCGTAGCCAGCGACGAAACCAACTGCGCCACGGACGCCGATTTTTTCATACTGATATATTATATCAGTATTTAGAGTAAATTAACGGTTTCTCTTGTTACTGGCAGCATTACGTACATTTTTGAGTAGGAAAAGGGTGGCATATGTACCAATATTCTGAATGATAACAAAACACAGAAGCAGCGGGAATAGAGGAGACAATTGGTAGGTTTTGCCTTGCAACGGGTAGTATTTATATGATCTAAGTTCTAGTCGATGATCTAATGACTAAATAAAATGTATAGCAACTTACCAGGCTTCCCGGTGACCTTCTCAAACCTAGCAATCAGTTCATCGTCTACTTTCGTACTGCCAAACCGCTCTAAAAAATAATCAGCACATGAAACATCAGATATACAAGTTTGTGGACGATATTTTTACATCAATTAATTTAAGTAGAATGTTCTTACTTATGAGTTTTTCGTAGTCTACACCAGATCCGGATTTACTGGCTACATTCCATGGGTCAACTATGTCATCATCCTCTTCGGGAGATGCTGAGTTCACGTCCATTTTCTCCAAGTCGCTAGTGATACTGTTTTCATCAGCCATTTCACGTAAACTTGTATGCTGCTGGTCAACGACGATGGTGTGCACAGTTATGAGAAACTACTTGATATTTAATTGGTCAATATGGTCACACGTGTCAAAAATCTTTAACATCGAACGATTTTTACCACTTAACCGCAAACTTTACTGTCAGCTACCGCTCGTCTCTAGCTTCATGGCATACAAAACGTCAAAACTATTTTTTCACGAAAGACGTGTGGGTAAGTGAAATTAGTACTGTCGCAACGTAGGTATTCCAAAAACAATTTAGGAATACTGGAGCCGACAAAAAATTAACAACATTATTATCGCTGCACTCGATGTAGGTAGGTACTTATTACATCTTTTACCAGTATCTGTATATTTTAAAAATGTTCATTTTTTTCACTTTATCTTTTTCTGATAGTGACAATCCTATTAGGTAATTAGAATGTAGTTTTTAAAAGTAAAATTCGTGGAATACCCCTAGAACAAAATCAAAACTATTGTTATTAAAGTAACTATACGAATACCTATAACGAAAACGTTGCATTTTAACATTAAATCTTCAGTGCTACATATCTTATTTCATAATATTGCAGACAATCAGAACGCTACTAATTGAATTATTATCGCATTGTTTCTATTCTTAGAATGAAACTTATAATAGTTTTGAAGCATCGTGTGCTTACAACTAACACACATTTTTTTTTACAAAAACAAACATCGAATGCCTAAAACCTAATTACAGTAGCACTGAAGATAACCTTTTAATTAAATAGGGTATGCGATTGAAGTGACACAGAAAAAATGAATACCTAAATTTGTTACCTATCAAAATAATAATAATATACTAGTTGTGGCCTGTCATGTAGAATGACAACACTTTTTTTTGTTTTGATTGAATTGCCAGCAACAAAATTTTACGTTAGTCATAAAATGGCGTTGGTGGCTGCTGTATCGCTGATTCTTTAGTTATTTAAAATCCGTTGACGACGGCGGTGGGCCGCAATAAAGTTTTTAATTGTGATTAATGGTTTCTGGAGACGACTGTCATGTTGGCCGAAGCGTTCGAAAGAGTCAAAGCAAGTCGTCGAGTAGTAAATCCAGAAAGACTGAATCAGACGTAGTGAAATTTGTGACCTTGGGTAATAATGATCCCCAGCCCTCGGTCCACAAAAGGAATTTATACGTTGTTTCCCTCCCCGTAATCGTTCTTTTCAATATTCTTCGGTCTATCCTGTATCAGTTATTTGTTATTTTTAAGTATATCTACACAGCTTCATATAGAATTCTGCATAGACCTCGAAGAAATGGTGAATGTAACTTAGAAATTGTAGTAAGAGAGAAAAGCGATTCTACAGATCAATTGTTGACATCAGATACGATGTCTGTGCCAAGGACTAGTGGCCCAGGTCCTGGAGACCCTCTCCTGGCAAAGCAGAAGCATCATCACAGAAGAGCTTTTGAATACATATCAAAGGCTTTGAAGATCGACGAAGAAAATGAAGGTATATACTTGTGGATACTACCAAGCTAATTAATAATTTATTCAATAGTATTATAATGAATTACACCTCCAGTTACAAGCATATTACTTGCATAAAGTTATTTGGGGTATCTGTTCGTAATCTTTGTGTCAGAATAACGTAAATAAACAGCTCAATAGGGAACTATAAATACGACAACATAACAAAGATATTTTGAACGCATTCTTTTTTATCGACTGCATTTTAAGAACGTGTTTTTTTTCAATTTCAAATATAGGTATCTGCTTTTGTTTGAAGTTATGCCCAATATTGTGAAATTACAAGAAATGATTATTATCTTTACAACAAAGGTTTCATTCCGATAACAAAAAATAATCATGAATAATATAGGAATATAAATATTATCGTGTATTAAATTTAAATTATATTAATAAATTATGTATTTTTATGATTTTTAATTTTGTCGCAATAGATTATACTTTACATTTACGTAGTAGAAATTATATATGCTCGGATTACCGCACGTAGCCTAAAAATACTATTTTTACACCAAAAATTACGCGAAATTAAATGTTTTATGGTATAACAAACCAAACCTAACCTAACACAACCTAAGACATCATTTTGGCTAGTTTTCCTTGCAAAAAATAGAAAGTTTTAGCCCACGCCCGGTCCAAAACGAATAATTACGCAAATTTAATTCCCACTAAACTAATGACCAACACGCCGGATCTTTCAAAATTTTAAAATTACTTGATTTAAACTCGAGGAAAATTTCAACAGTCACTCAAAATATATCACAAATACCCATACCCGAGTAAATCCAATGTGAAATTGAAGAAATCAACATTCGAAATTGAAACCCTGACTTTAACCTTACGCATTCTAGATGATAAGTGGAGCTCTTACTGAAACAAAAATGAATAGGGTCATTTCGCCAGTGGTCGGCCAGTTAAGCTACAGGTGTACTTTCAAAAGAGATTTAGTTCAATGAATGATAAATACATATTTTTTCACTGTTATTCCATTAAACGGGGATTAAGTAATGTAACCAACTAAAAATAAAATAGTTAATATTGTACCAAGCATAAAATAATAGAAGTTTACAAAAAAATGCCAATTCTCCCAGTGGTCGGCCCCCAAAATCCAATGGTCGGTCTTTCGTTGCCCAGTGTTCGGCCATCACTATGAAACTTCATAAATATCTCGAATGAATACACTGAGAGTAGACAGAACAATAAAAAACATAATGGTGCAAAGCATGACAGTATAAAGTATATTTTGTTAGCAATCCCCGTACAACATGAATTTGTCGAAACTGCAAAGTAAAAATGTGCTTTTTTTTAATTACGTATTGTATCATATAGGTCAGTATAGTCCAGATATACATTGGCAAGTGGCAAGACTACCTACACGAATTAAAAACAATCTGTTTTTTTTTAAATGTATCCACTATTATTTAAGTTTTAAACTCAAAAGGCCGACCACTGGCGACTGTTGTTTTTAGGAACACTCACTCTATCAACCTTATTGATGGAAAAGGTTGAAATCCTTGGTTGTCAGATCTGATTTATTATTTTAATTTTATAATAACCAATTGCTATAATTGAATTGATGAATTACCATTTCCTTACTGTGCATGTGATCTAGGTTTGATTAAATATTTTATTAATTAATTTCTAAATAACGCCATATCAGCGGTAGGCAACCTTTTTTCCAATGGCTGTATTGATTGAAAAGAAATTTTATGTGGCTACATATAGTACATACATATAATTTAGTTATAATATTATGAAACAGGGCATCTCGAGAATAATTGGGAGGTTGTTTGATTTTTTTTATGTGATCTGTAACCAAGTGTCGGCGTCCGTGGCGCAGTTGGTTTCGCCACCGGCCACGGTTACGGATGTCTCGGGTTCAATTCCCGGTGCGGACGGTTTTCATAGATTGATCTTTCAATCGATTTATGGATTTCTGTTCGTAGTCTGAGTCCTCCCTCCCACCTATCCCATCCTCACAGGGCGTAACGAGAGCGATTAGCTAACCACTAGTCCTGTCATATCCCTATCCTTCTATCCCTACTCTCTTCAAAAAAAAAGAAAAGAGAGGTTGAGCAACTGAGTGACAAGCAGTTCTTGTAGAAAAAATTCTGTCAAGATACCTCCATTAGGAGACCATATGCTCCACATTGGGAGCGGACATGGAAAAAAAAAAAAAACCAAGTGGTCAACTATTTGGTTGCAGTGCGGGAACAAAGGCTGTGGCGGTTGCTCTGGAATCACTCCCGATTAAGGAAAATACCGTATGATTAAATTTGCTGTTGTATAAAGTTAACGGATGAGAAAATAGTGGAAGATGGCAAGTGATCCTTTCCTTACTAACTCAAGAGTGAGGTTGAGCACCTACCTATCAATCGGTTTTCGTAAAAATAAGTTATGTTAACCACTAGACAGCTATAACCACACCGGTGTGCGGTCTTCGTATGGGCCCTACACGCTGCACATGTTTTTTTACCATGAATGTACGTTATTTATCACTTTTAAATATATAACATTGGTACGTCATCAACCAACAGCTAGTAATATGTACATAACATATCCAGTTTCGCAGATTCAACAGAAAAAATTCAAAGAAAATCATATAGGTAATATCAGGGTTGTCAAAACCATAGATATGTTGAGATCCAATACGAGAAATAAATCATTTAGCCTATCAAAGATAGCCATTGTGAAATTATTGAAACAAATTGAATCATTCGGAAAATCTTATCTTGTTAGTGTTGTCTAAACAATGGTTAGGTCAAAATCCAATATAAGAAATAAATAATTTTGCATAATATCAGACATCACCTATGCAACATTTTTGAAACAGTTTGAAATAATGAAATTAACGATGTATTTGAAATGCCCACTGGAAATGTTTTTACTTGGACTGAGGGTGACTTTACGCCAAAAGTTCATGCATTCGATGATAGCATGTCTGGATGGAAAATGAATATAAATGAAAAAAAATAAGGAATTAGACTTTTTCAAATATTTCGTTGATGAATAATATTTTTTGTCACTGCTACGAATTTGAATTTTACAAGCGAAAATGAACACTAAGCTAGTAATCGTCTTTCAAAAATAAAACCAATTCTTGCTGTTCCGACGAAAAGTAAAGTGCGTAAAGTTTTTTTTGATCGTTCTAAAATTATAGAAATTGCTTGTGACAACCCTAAGTATATATTCTTAAATGTGTGGCTAGAAGCTTACTGATAAAGGAATTTCAATGATATTGTTATTGGTGAGGTCTGGTAAAATGAAGGAACCATAATTGACATAAATAAGTTGAGTTTTTGTAATTTTAAGGTATGTAAAAATTTGCCGCGGACAGAGACTGAATGGTATATTTTTCATAGCGGTTAAGTGGTTAAAATGCTTTGTTAGGAAGTCCATATGTTCCACATTGGGAGCGGACAGCTGTTTTTTTAACAAATGTTTTTTCATACTGTGACAGTGAGAAATCAGAAATAAGGCCTTGCTAACCATATAATTGGACTTCACCATAATAACTTAAAACATGTTAGTATGTATGTAACAAAATATTGACTTATTAAATTGCTTTTTTTTATTATAAGCAATAAGCAAGTTGTAAATTATGTTATCGAAAAATAATTATAATATTGCATTGCAGCCAAATGCATACTGTTGGATTTCTTTATGGTCCACATGCTATGTAGGTACATGCCTGCCTTTTTTTTCTAAACAGTTGAAGTCGCAGATTAACATATTCTATGAATGAATTTAAGTGGGCCCAACCAAGTGTGTAGGCAGGTATACGGGCAATGCTCAGTGTTGCAATTTTGCCTCTCAATAAAATATCCCGTAAAAGGAAACTGGTCACTATTTTGATGTGCCTTTTTTTATTTCACATGCTGTTAAACATTTGAATACAGTTAAAAACATCAATTTGAGTATTTCTGTACCAATGTTTTTAGTATTATAAAAGAACATGAGTACAGCGATAATTTATGGCAGGGTTTGAATTATTGGATATGGATTGCTCACAATCTGATATAGTTGAGAAAACTTGAATTCAAATTTCAAGGTATCACCTGCTGTTCGTTACTTGGCTTGATATTAAATATTATATTGATTTTTTAATATTGTACTACTTTTCCTGCCTAATTCGTTTGTTACCAAAATGCGTATTTATGCGAATGACATTAACTGTGAATTCTCACTTATGTAGAACTAAATAATTTGATATATTACCCTATTATACTGGAGTTCTACGAAGTAAATGCCAATTCAATCAATAATTCTCATTTCATTATATATCATTATATTAAAATAAAACATTCAGGATCTGAAAAATGCTTAGTTTTGACAGAAACGAATTCTTATACACGTATTTTAAAGTTGCAAATGTGCAACAAGAAATTCAACTCGTGTACCATTTCAGCAATGACGATAAGTAAAAAAGTACCAATTTCTGCATTTTGAATTAATTTTGAAGAAGGATTATGATTCAAATTATATCTATGGATATAAAAACAATGTATATTTTTAGTATTCAAATTCGGGTACTTATTAATGTATTTTTTGTAACCATGTCTGCTCCCATGAGTTTTTTTTTTCCATGTCCGCTCCCAATGTGGAGCATATGGTCTCCTAATGGAGGTATCTTGACAGAATTTTTTTCTACGAGAACTGCTTGTCACTCAGTTGCTCAACCTCTTTTTTCTTTTTCGAAGAGAGTAGGGATAGAAGGATAGGGCTATGACAGGACTAGTGGTTAGCTAATCGCTCTCGTTATGCCCCGTGAGGATGGGATTGGTGGGAGGGAGGATTCAGACTACGAACAGAAATCCATAAATCGATTGAAAAATCAATCTATGAAAACCGTCCGCAGCGGGAATTGAACCCGAGACATCCGTAACCGTAGCCAGCGACGAAACCAACTGCGCCACGGACGCCGTTCTAATGGAGCTTATCTTTGGATTTTGGACAGCCATGTCTCTGAAGACAAATTCGTAAATGGATTGGAAAATCAACACTATCACATTTCACCGGCCCACCTAATGCTGCGACTCAATGGGTTAAATAATTTCTGAAAATTTACATTACAAATTAAAAAATAAAGCTTTCAATAAAATTTTCCATTATCAACTTAAGCCATAATATGTTGACTAAGCGCACACTAATTAAATCAGCTCTCTGTGTTACACAGTATTGACCCTGCTTTCAGTAACAATTATCATTTTATATCTTTTTATATTATCTGACAGGCCAAAAGGACCTTGCCATCGAACTGTACAAGAAAGGAATCGGCGAGCTGGAGCAAGGTATCGCGGTGGAATGCTGGGGCGGACGGGGAGGAGCTTGGCAGAGGGCGCAGCGGTTGCACGACAAAATGCAAACCAACCTCGGCATGGCCAGAGACCGTCTCCACTTCTTGGGTATGATTGAATATTATTACTCCGTGCACAGCATCACACACAATCACAAGAAACCGAATGCAGGCATTGTTGTTTTTACCCAATCTTGTCAATGCAATCCCTTGATCGACATCCTGTAGAACTATTGTATAAATAATTCAATATAAAACGATATTTTATTGTCACACATCGCACCGTCAGTAAAATATTGCCATATGTCTTAATTGTCATTTTTGAGTTGTGGATATGGTTGGATTCTGATTTTTTGCTTTATCTCTTTATACTATACGTTCACATCTTCTATTAGAATAATAACACTCTAATAGTGAAAATATCTCCGTTTTTATTTATTTTAAAAACAATTAAAACTACAGTAGCAATCGCTCTTTCCCATAAGAAAAAAAAAATAGTTGATGCGTCCAGACTTCCTTTATATTTACAGCAAATTTTCGAAAACTTCGAATGCCTCCTGCAAAATTACTGTCGTCGAGACATGTTCACTTAAAACAAGATTTCAGCTTTACAATGATACTAACTTCGACAACTTTGAAAACCGCCAGACCACCGATTCGGGGCTTTCAAAGATGCAGGGAAATAATGACTCTCCTTTATCATATCAGCCGATATATTGTTATACAACTGATAAAATAGAAAGCATTTTTTACCAATATACTAACAAAGGAGTGGCCTATTTTTATGCTTGGATTCACCCAAATCAATTTACTGTACTCAGTACACTGTGATATCTTATTGGAAAACTTCTTTGAAAAATTCAGTTGCATAATGCAAATAATATCTGCATCAAATATGTAGCAATGATTCATTTTTAACCGGTTCGGACAACTTTGGCCCGAATATATGGCATAAACTGAATCATCTTCATTATACACGATCATAAGCCACCTACAAACAATTTTCTATTATTTTTTTATACCGGTTTCCTCTCATTCAAACTTAATATGTTATGCTATATTATGTAGATACGCCTCAATGAATACAGTGTAGGTGCTGCTAAATCAAATTTTAGCAGGTCAATCACTCCGGGTCACTGAATTTAGGTCCTAAATAATATCCTTGATAATGCTGTATAGTGTGAAGTATGCATTATTCCTCGAGTCTTATCCATTCAATGCACGACGCTACCGTTTGTCTTTATATTTTGCAAGTATTTTAAAGCAATGCTGCATTATTGTTATATTTTTTTGTTTTTATTAGTGGTTACTTTTATTTATTCTTACGATAATTGACCATACAAAATTAGCATAAAATGTCAACATTCATACTGTGATCAGTCATACTGGGATGGCAGGAAGAGGTGCGGTTTTCGTTTATTCTCTTTGTATTATGACTGTCGGCTCTGTCGAGCGATATCCAATTGTGAGAACAATTTAACGGAATCACCGTGCTGTGAAATTTTATGTGTTTACTGCTTCCTTTTCGTGTGAAATTTGGCTACTTTCAATTTCAAGAACAATTAATAATTATCCATCAGTCCGACCGGCATTGTTGCTTTGATAATTTATTTCACCTGAGAGCAATATTTTCTCACGGCTTATCATATAAAATTTCTTAATTTTATTTGTCTTTTACTCAATTAATGTCAATAAAAATAATTTCTGATTACTACTACTGTCCTGTCGGAAATGTACTTTCTTTTGATAAAATATTCATAACCTGCTTAATGTATTTCTTCAATTATAATATAAGACGTACTTTCATTTATAATAATACCAATGATAAAAATATAGTAAAAGCTTTATAATTTATAACTTTACAAAGGTTGTCAAATAATGACAATAAAAGGCATCCTTCTGTAGTATCAGATTATGAAATTCAACACCAGATTTTTCTGAATCAAATTTCGGCTCAGATGTGTGATTCCATTAAATATCATTTGATGTGCCATCAAAGATGTATTTATGGCAGTGATTATAAATGCATGTCGAATTCAGAAAGGCCAATATAGGAAAAAATATGCATCTTGTAATTGAGGAAATACAGTATATCAGGTCACTTGATGCGGACACATTAATTATATAAGAAGATAATTATTGCTGTATAGCTAGTTTGAAGATGACTCTCAAAACAGTGAATCATGTATAAAAGATAGGAACGTAAACGCTTTATTTAACCATTTGTAAATGTTTTATTGAAATGTCATTACCATAACATAACTGACGAAGCCGAAAAAAATAATTCTTGTCCAAATCACGCTGTTGAATTATTCTAAGCTACCTCAATACAGCAAGTAAAATCTGAAATATACGATAAAGTCTTTTGTAAATGCATGTGTTGTTTGCAATTTGATATTAATTAAGAGCACATGATATTTAGAAAGGTGTATTATTGTTGCAGATTTAACTTACTGTATGACCTAACCTGGCTAATATTTAATGCAATTGCAGGAATAAGTGTTTTTGTTGTACATTAAAACATAATGCTTTATTATTGTTTACAATCTCAAATAAGCTTCACCACAAGACCTTTAAGTTTTCATCAATATTATCATTGTCTTTATATATTATGTTGATTTGTTTTACTTTCCAAACTATCATAATTATATTGTTTTAGAACTGTTCGTAGCTGTGTATTCTTATTTTATATGTATGCTTTGCATTATCATTATTTTGCACTCGTTAAACATTAGCATATTGTTGTTGGACATGATTTTTTTTGTTACTTTATGAATGTAGAATATTATTTCGACCCCTTAGGGTCAAAGAAACGTATCTCAATTTTAGACGATTTCGGGTACCTTTTAGTATTGGACATAAAATGATATAATACTGTTAGTGAACTTATTAAAAGTATCAACAGATAGTTCTGTATTTTTTTTTTTTTGGAAAATCTTTATGCTAATAATTTTGATTACTTGGGAAGTCTTTTTGTTATCTCTTTTAACGTAAAGAAGAATTAGATAGGTTTCTTTGACCCTAAGGGGCCGATTTTCAAGTAGTAGATTTTATAGCAGTACATATCTATTTTATATTATTTTGTACCTATCTAACGACATGATAATTTATATGGTGATGGGCTATAATATTAATTGATACTGTATTATCAAAAATAATGCCAAGCTATGAATGAATGAATGACAAATTTACGATAATTATATCTCAATAGTAATGAAACCTGCTTTTGTCACCAAGGTATCATTCAGTTAATCTATGTTACAATGTGTTATTTACAACTCATATCACATAAGGCCGAGTGGAACGGTTGAGATTTTGATACAACGACACATATTAAAGAAAAAAATATTAAATTATTTTTTACAAACATCCATGAATTTATAAAATCTAGCCAACTAAATTGTTAAAAGCATATTAGTTGATGAAGGCATTCTAGTACAGTCAGTTATACTATTTTACTGTACGTTTACTGTGTATGACAGATAAGGCGCCAGTGGCATGCTCAAACATAAACCTATTCTTTTTTGATAAATCAATTCATTTCAGTCAAAATGCCCTATTTTATTTTGAAAAATTTATTTAACATTGACAAAAAAAACTAGATTAATATCACTGAATATTTTTTTATTTTTTTGTAGCAACAATAAAATAAAAAAAGATAATATATATATAAATAGTAATTTTTAAATAGATCTTTGTTATTTAGAAATGTTTTTATATTATAATTTCTATGAAAAAAAAATTAGAGACCATTGTGGAAGCACGCCACTGGTGCCCTAACCGCCCAAAACATTTATACTTAGTGGAATAGTATCACAAGGAATACCTTAATCAATTGAGAAAGATATTCAAAATAAAACTAGTATGTATTACAATTTCATGAATGTTTGTAAAAAAATGGTTTAACAATGTGTTTCATGAATTGATGTTGCCGTATCGAAGTATGAACCTTTTCACTCGCCCTTAATTATTATGCTGTCATTTCGACAAGGAAAATATAAATAAAATATTAAATTCAAATTTAGCTACAGTTTGCACTACAATAAAAAAAAGTGTTCAATACAAATATTCGACATCCTAAACCGCGGTTTAAAAAAGTGCAGCAAAACTAAAACACTCGTCATCTTTATATCCTTGTCTCTGCGTCCACGCACAGTTACCTTAGCGGAATTGGCCCGGCTCGGCTCGAAAGACACGAGAAACGATGCGGCCAAGGCGGCATCCAGGGCGGGGCGGTGCCGCCCGTTCATGTCCCGCCCCGGCAACACTATATTGGAGGGCGAGGAGGACACTCAAAAGCACCAACTCAATACCTATTCTTCCCCTCAGGCACCCTCGACTTCTACCAAAGCTCTAGAAGGTAATGCAATATCACTAAATGGGCATATTACGGCGCTTTAAGTTTAACATCAACTTAGATCTTAACACATTCTTTCGTCAATCGAGTGCTATTTTTGTTTGACCAATCACAGCCTTTTTCTGACCGTTTTAAGATAGAAAAATATGATTAAAGTATTCTTAAACCTACAGGAGTATTTCTAATATAACACAACTGTTTATATAGATATAATACTTGATTTTTTATAGAAAAACTCTTGCAGTTATTATGATTTATGTTTTTTTTTGTTACTATGTTGCTTCGCTCGTTGTTTGTAGAGTATATTTGCACTTTTTGTTTTTCCATTTTAATTTAATGCTTTTCCCTTGCATCTTGTCCTTACGAAATCCTGTCATACCGATATCATAAACAAATCCACTATTGATATTGTTTAGTTAGACCAGTATCATTCGTAGGTGGGACTTAATCAATATTTCAAATTTGTAATGGGATATTATTTGATTATTTTACACATTATCGGCCCATACGCGGTCTGTGACTCAAACCGTTTTGGGAACTCGTGGGAAATGACATTTGACAATATTCATCTAATTCAAACTGAAAATAGATTTTGTTTTTTTCCGCATTTACAACATATCTCTGAAAGCGCATATATTATTATAAACAGTATTTAAATTTATAACAAGCTCTTGACTCGTTTATCTCACTGGTGTGTCGCAAAAAGATTTCAATTTTTAATAGACCAAATGATCGCTTTGTTGAAAATTTCTTACCAAAAAGAAGCTCAAAATATTCCAAAAAATTAATGTGACAGAGATAAAAATTAACCTCTCACATATACAACGTAATCAACCGTAATTTTCCATCTTCGATTAACTAATTTTTGCTCTAGTCTTGTTGTACTGAATTGTATGTTATGATTCAGTATCGGGACGGAAACTGACTGTGGCCGGGAGACGAACCCCTGGGGCCGGTGGCATCATGTCAAAATCCCAAACTCTTCCGCGGTCGATGGGCCGAACGGTGGCCCCTTCGTCCCCGGGAACTTCACCTGGATCCGGACCCTGCTTGGCATATGGCAGCGGGAGACATCCGGTCAAACCTGCGGGTACTCCGCCAGCTGTTAAAAGACAACTTTCGGTGAGCTAATAATAAGAAAACTTTATCCTTGGTATTATTTAAGTCTTAAGGCAGTGCTCCTCAACCAGTGCCGATCCCAGGTGTGCCGCGACGCAGTGCGTCCAAAATGAGAAGAAATTCAGTATTTTTATATGTATCAGAAAAAATTAAATCCACTCGGTTGCTAAAATCTCTGTTTAAATTATGATGATGATTATTGGGAAGAATTCGAAATCATGTTGCTGTTTAACACAATGAAACAGATGTGTGGAGGGATGGCAAAGATTGAACTTCTGCAATTTATTCAAAAATATAATTTTATCCTCGCAACTGTTTTTTTGCTCTGAAAGGAGCTTTTCGAAGTTGAAATTAATAAAAAAAACTATTTAATATCGACAATGAGCAATTTACTATTGAAATTTTTGCAATACTTTCAATGAAACACCAACTGGAAGATAAAATAGATTCCTATAATGCTGCTGAAGGTTTCACTCTTATAAAATATTTATTTAAATGTTTTTTTTTGCGAATTGTTAGTAAAATCTGCTGAATATCATGTTATCAATTAATTTATAATTATTCGTTTTTATGTGCAATACATATCAATTAATGTATTTATACATAAATAATTTCGTGTTTCCATATTAATATTAAATTTAAAATTTTCGAAGATTGTAAAAATATAGTACATATTTTTCAAGAAATTATATTAATACATAAAAATTTTCTGCCTGCGACGCAACCTTCTGCATTGTCATGACGAAACAAATTTTGGAAGAAAAGTGGGGGAGGGCGGCAAACCCAACGACTGTCCCAGGCTTCACAACCTCTAGTTACGCCACTGCACGAGACTATTATTGAAAAGAGAAAGATTATTTTAGATTTGGTCAAACAAAAAAATCGGCAATACTTTTATTCACTCAACTTAGGTTAAATAATTTTTAGTAGTGAAGTTGAGTTCATTTTTTTATTTGCACTTTTACAAATCATTTTTTTCCAATTTGTAAATGTCCCATCACTTTGGTAGGATTAAATAGTTTATTGACTTTTATTAAAAAATATATGAGCCACTATTTCAAATTCATCAGATAAAAATAAATTAACAATTGTATGTTTTGTTTATGAAATTTACTTTTGGCTTTTAGTGTGCCGCGAAATATTTTTGAGTACTTAGGTGTGCCGTGGGTGAGAAAAGGTTGCGGAGCACTGACTTAGGGCATGAAAGCACCCTTGTCGGTGTTTCAAAAATCTCAGATGCTTTGTTGAATTTCAAATAAGCGATTGCGTATTGCGATGATACAATTAGTCATCTCTGTCAACACTTATGGGTCCGTATATCCGAGTTTTTCTGCATTAAAATCAAATTGATATAAATTAGCTCTTATTTCAAAAAATCTATTGCATGAAATTCATATAAACAATAGTGTAATTTTGAAATTTCGTTTTTGCTTGGAGGGAAGGGGTGTGTAGAAGACTAATTAATACGCAACACAGGCAAGCTGCCAACACTGAAAGAAAAAAAAACACCATCAATGGCTTCAATTAAATTTAGAAATGCTGATTTATATGGTCAAAATGTATCAATAGTATATTCGGAGACATTGTAATTTTATTTTACATCATGAATAATTTGAAACTACAAAAAAATTGACATGATAAACTCGTAGATTAGTTTGAATTCTGGATCAAAATTATTTCTATATGGCAGTTAAACTAGTTTTCAATTCATCTAGAATCGGTGTCACTTATGCTGCTTTATGTACCGCAGAAGTTTTGTAGTGCTTTGAGTTGAAGGCCATTGTAAATCGATACAGCCCCATTAAATAATGTATTAATTATTATCAGCTCCATCCAATGAAGACTCTCGATTTGAACCTTTGGTAGAAATGAATTTTGTTTATGGTCAACACTTTCAATTTTATTAGTCTGTACATGGCCATAAATGGAATGCTCCATGCTGCCATAATGGTAAACTTGTTTATACCATATTTGGCCTCAAATAACCAGATTGTTTTATATCATTAGATATGAGATGTATTGTTTATTGCATTGAAGTGTTCACTGCAGTGAATTGTATTATTAATCTATCATTGAAAGTGTGAGAAATAATTAGTCAGTATGGGCTTTCACGTAAATTAAATAATTTTTCACGGAGACATCTCAACAGGAGTTATTCTCTTTTTTGTCGAGAGTAAAGATAGAAGGATGGCGCTTGAACAGGACTAGTGGTTACCTAGTCACTCTCCCTACGCGTCTCATCTTCAGGATCGAATGGGTTGGAGAGAATTTAGATATCACAGACATCCATGCCTTCGAACACAATTCCATAGAATGATTAAAAAATAATTTATAAAACTGTCCATACTGGGATTTGAACCAGTGGACAAGGTCTCCGAAGAGCACGTGTTTTACTACTCGAATCTCGGCAAAGGGTCAATCACCATATTGTTGTCTTGTCTTTCTATATACATACTGAGTTGAACCTGCCTAATGATTTTTCTAGAATTCCACATAGTAACTGTACACAATCGGGCATGTTACGTAAAATTTTGTCATGGTGAACTGGTTAATAATCTGAATAATATTTTGTTAACCTTAATTTTATAAAATTCAACCAAGTATGTAATGGCCTTCTGAATAATTATGACATAATGGTTGCATTTCAAGTATCACAATAACAACATAACGTGCTGTAATGATAGATAAGATAAAGTGCAAAATATTATGGTCAGGGTACATCCTGTCAATGTCTCATTGTTAAATGTTTCTTATTAAAAGCAGGTCTCCGTTTTAACAGAAAGAGAAGAGACTCGCTGTGAGAAAATCTTTTTATAATACAGCATGTTGATATCGTAGTTTACCTATGGACTTTACCTTAATTAAAAAATAGGGGTTAATCCTTTATTTGTTACAAAAGTATGAATGTTGTCAACAAATAATATCATGTACTACACTGAAAATAAATGGTTTTCTTAATCGTTTGACTTTCCAAAACGTGAGAACAACTGACAAAACAACGTAATAAATGTAGAAAAGAAAAATTCAGATTGCAATTATTAATATGATTAATTGTATGATTTAGTCCTAAAGTAAAAATGCTGCATTACGAGTTGCTGATTAAAATGTATCATTTTCAGGTTGGCGGTAACGGCTCCCCTGTGAGGCGTGGCACGGGTCCCGGCGTAGTATCGAGCCGAGGAACGGCCGCTCGTCCTCGAACCCCGAGTCAAACGGGGACGACTCTTCGGGGAGTGGATCCCAAACTCGCTCAAGTCATTCTGGATGAGATCGTCGACGGAGGGGTCAAAGTGCAATGGGAGGATATTGCCGGACAAGAGGTCAGTACCATTGAATTAACCTTTTCTGTGCCACAGATATTTAATACAAATGTGTACGTCTTGTCACATACAATTTGCAGAAATAAAATCATTAATAATTTGTACATTTTTATCACAAATCATTAAAACTATAATCATAGTACATAAAACTTTTGTAGTAGTTTTTATTCCAAAAAATGAGTATTTAAAATTCATCATTAGTTCACAAATAAACGCACAATAAATACTAAGAAAATGGGTTCAATTCCCGGGTCGGACGGTTTCCATAAGTTGATCTTTCGATCGATTTATGGATTTCTGTTCGTAGTCGGAGTCCTCCCTCCTACCCATCCAATCCTCACGGGGCGTAGCGAGAGCGATTAGCTAACCACTAGTCCTGTCCTAGCCCTATCCTTCTATCCATACTCTCTTCGAAAAAAGAGAGGTTGAGCAACTGAGTAACAAGCAGTTCTCATAGAAAAATTCTGTTAACATGCCTCCATTAGGACATATGCTCCACATTGGAAGTGGACATGGGAAAAGAAATCTAACCAGTTCCCAGTTTGACTGATAGGCAAAATCATATAAACAGCTGTATGAGGTGATGTCCAGTTATCTCATTGGGAGCCATACCAGGCAGCTAGTATAATATTATATGAGACACCCTGGTTTTTTTTGTTAAGTTTGAGTTTTATTAGGGTCCATAACTGAAAACACAGCGTTAATGACAATGATTCCTAAAAGTCGACCAACTCTTGTTGTGAGGGGCTCAGTCAATAGCCGGTGGGCACGTTCTCTGAACGAGTCCATTTTTGACGGAAAGGGGTGGCCCGACGGGGCTTGAGTCCTTTTGATTTTATGTGTGACGAGTCGATTACCAGCCTTCGAGTGGAGGGGAGCTGCCGGCCAGCATGGCCGACACCGTTGACGTTGTGGATTTTTTGTGTTTGTTTTTAAATTGGACTTAATTTAAAATCGTTTGTCGTGTCACTTGCAGTATAACATAAAGTAAATTCAGTTGTTAAGTAAATGTAGATTCAATTCTATGTGTTAAGAATAAGAATATTTTTGTGTATTTTAAACCACTGCATCTTTAATCCAAAATAAATAAGTGTTGAACCGGATTTGAATGGTGTTTGTTTGAGATCCCAGCCCATCCAGGACGTCGATAACCAGCCTCTCTTCGATTCGGGTCTTCTCATATAGTATATAGTCTCCTAGGATTGCTCGTCATCCATCATTCAATCGCTTTGCTCCCTCCTGTAGCTTACCAGCACCCGTTAGTTCTGCTGTGTACCCTCTGTGGAGAGTACCATACTAAGGGTATAATATGATGATCCGAACTGATGGTATACAAACATTGCTAAACTCCACTGAAGAGTATGGTTGGATGGATATTTTATTAAATAATAATGATCACGTCAATACTATCTTTGAGAATAAGTATGTTGTATGAAATTTCAGTAGTTCTTTAGTAACCTTTCTCATTTTGTCATTGTTTAGGCAGCCAAACAAGCCCTCCAGGAGATGGTGGTGTTGCCAGCTCTTCGTCCTGAGCTTTTCACCGGACTCCGTGCACCAGCAAGGGGTCTTTTATTATTTGGACCACCCGGCAATGGTATGTGTTTATATTAGTTGAAAATGATGTATAATAAATCAGTTTGTCACTTTATTGCAGTTTTTCTCGCGACCTATTTTTCTTTCGCCATTTTGAACGTAGATGTTACAGCAATCCAGTAATAGACGAAGAAACGGAAAGTTGCTGATGAATTAAAGTCATTAATTAATTTTATTTACCAAGGATGCTTGGTGGAGGATCAATTTAGTAAAACTACAGAGTAATCATCGGATCCGTTCTATTCTTATTTGCCCCAATATAGCAACTAAATCTATATATCGATAAATATCCTTTTCGAGACTAAATAAACGTAAAATATTATTTTTAAAATAGTTCAGGGCTTGGGTAGTTAATAGCTGATAATTGCTTGTGAAACATTCCTAATCAGCAATTGAAATGTGCATAATTTAGGGTTATAGAAGCTGTCACTCATGTTAGTCGACAGTGCTATAAGTATATAGCTTAATGTCGCTATGTCTTTCGTCTAAACTGTTACTGTAGTTATAATAGATGATGTGGATGCATCTTCAAACACTTAAAAGTTTGTCATCATCATTGTTAAATCTTTTCTGCTTTATAGGCAAAACACTGCTGGCTCGGTGTGTCGCTGCGGAGTGTTCGGCAACTTTCTTTTCTATTTCGGCTGCCACGCTGACCAGCAAATATGTCGGTGATGGAGAAAAGATGGTTAGAGCGCTCTTCCAGATAGCTAGAGAACTCCAAGTGAGTATTGCTTTGATTGTGTTATAATATTTTTATCTCACCGGGTGAAATACAGTAGTTTGCTCAGCGGCCAACAGTTAATGATTTCTGGAAACCCTTCCAGAATGATGGTCAGATATTCTGAAAGTCATGTGTCAAATTTCTATGCATAAAATGTGGGAAATCGAGTTAATGAAAGATTGAATGTGTTTCATGAAAATGAAATCAAAATATACCTGTCTATTTCTCAAAAGGTAATCGTACCTACATATAGATGTAACAATTTAACTTGGCCGCAAGTGTGGGCTTCACTGTCGCGTTAGGAATGTTGCCATATTCAACCAAAATTATTTGTTTATTAGCAAATTTTAAAGACATAAATGAAAAAAAAACTTTATATGAATAATATTTCTTTATTAAAATATTTAAACTTATAATTAAATGGAAATACAATTTTAAATACTATCTTAAAAATATTTTTATATACTTTTATAAAAAGTGAAAAAATTAAAATTGCGTTAAAAAATGCAATGACAACGTGATCAATTTAAATTTTATATTGAAAATGTTTTTCCACAAATTAAAGGCTGTATCTATAGAATATTTAAAAATTCTTTATAAAAAATACAGGAGTATTTAATAACGAGTAACTTATGGAAATTATTGGTTATTTCCTAGATTTTTTACGTTTGCAAAACTGATATAGTTTACATATAACTTTTCAGTCTATCAAACAATACTTTTGCAAAAATAAATTATAATTGATATTTTGTGAAATACTGTCTTAATGCAAAAACAATACTCTTACAGCAACGATTATCAAAAGTAGACATAAATTTTCAAAAATATTTATTTTGCATAAAATGGCAATTGGGGAAATTTATCCTAGACTGAAAATGTTTATGCTATACATTTTTATATAGCTTCTGATATCTAACGAGTACTTCACTTATTCCAGCCTTCAATAATATTCATAGACGAGGTGGATTCGTTGTTAAGCGAGCGATGTACCGGAGAGCACGAAGCATCCCGTCGGTTAAAAACTGAGTTCTTAGTGGAGTTTGATGGCCTGCCGAGCGGTGGAGCCGATAAGGTTATCGTGATGGCCGCCACTAACAGGCCTCAGGAACTGGACGAGGCGGCTCTCAGGTACGGAAATATATTTGTATATTTATACACAAAGTGAATAAATACTTCACTGAGTACTTGTTTTTGTGTGGTTAAGTTAAGGACAAGTACGACTTTAGTTTGAGAAAAAGTTCAGGTCTGTGTACTTGAATTAATTGAACATTCATAAAAATATTTCATTTGTTTTGCCTGAAAAGTTTTGAGGACAAACATTTAAACACTGACTATCAGTCAGTGAATAGTATGAACTCTTCCTATACTACCTACTCCTAAAAATAGCATTTAGAGCCACATGTAATTTCATTTTCGATGATAATCTATGCCATTTTTTTTACCTTCATTGGTATTTGAATTCATTCACATAAAATGATTCATTCCCAGTGCCATGTTTGTCTATTCCACACCAAAATGGCGGACTTGTCTGACATTCGTGAGATGCTCCAAGAAACAGATGAAGATAAGGGTGAATACAAGTCTTCAAGTTTATAATAACATTGCTATATCTTTATCACTAATAATTGTGTGTTGGATTATAATAAATCTGGTTCTGGCCCACACAAATAATATCACTATCGATGATAATTAATGCCATTTTTTGACCTTTTTTGATATATGAATTCATTCTTGCAGACGATTCCCCAAGCGTGTTTACGTGTCGCTGCCCGATCACGAGACCCGTGCCAGCTTGTTGCGACGATTGCTTGAACGCCACGGTGCCCCGCTCGCTTCGGCAGATCTATCCAGACTCTCCAATCTCACCGATGGATATTCAGGAAGCGACCTTACGGCGCTGGCCAAAGACGCTGCCTTGGGACCTATCAGAGGTAAACTTACATATTTGTAATATCATACCTTTGATGTTCATCAACAGTTGAAAAGCTCTCAAAGTAAAAGAACTAATTGATTATATAAAACAATGATCATTACTTTACGGTTTCTTTTATAGCGAAAGTCCAGTAAAAACAAAGATATATAACTATTTTGCTTCTATACATATTTAGTTTGATTTAAATGTAATTTTTTAGAGTAAGTAAGTTGATATCTTCTCTACTATTTGAGTAGATATAGACTTAAAAACATTACTATTTTTACTCTGTATAAGTAATTGCCTATTCAAAAATTTTGTCAGGCTACAAATAGTGAAAATGTCCCCGGTATGGACTAATGATAATATAGGTTTGAGTCAATTTATGATGGATTTATATTTTCTATGTAGACTTGACATGCGTCATTCGTGAACACACGAATCCTAACGACCTAATCTTTATAGAGAACTCGAGTCACTCGCTTGCAATACTGTAAATATTGGAGTCATCCGAATAGTGAATCGTTACCTATACAAAAACACGTGTTCCGTAAGGATCTTCATTCAATATGTGAAATATTTTTGAAATACTGACCTGTACCAAAGAACTGTTCAAATGAACTTTTAACTTGTCAACTGTCAATTCTTGGTGGAAAGACATTATATTTTAAAGAATAAAACACAATTTGTTTGTACTACTTCCACATATTTATAATGATCAGAACGGCTTCGCCCATCACGAGCATTTTCAACTGATAAAAATACACACATAACTATTTATATAAAATTTAATGTTAAAAATTAAAAGTTATATAAAACAGTTGGTTGATGAACTAAGACAAGAATTTACTGATCATCAAACAAATTATACATAAACCAAATAAAATAGTCTACAATTAAAATGTTAAGGATCTCTTACAAATCAATAAATACTAATCTGAAATCAAAAATAAAGCTACATTAGTAATGAACTGTTTTAAATAGCTTTTAATTTTTAACATTCAATTTTATATAAATAGCCCTTTTATGTTTGTATTTTTATCAGTTGATAATGCTTGTGATGATCGAAACCGGTCCTGATCATTATAAACATGTGGAAGTAGTACAAACAAATTGTATTTTATTTTTTAAAAAACAAATGAACTTTGCCAAAGATCCCACAAAAAAATCATTTTGAAAAAGAATGGACGAATTTATCTCTTGTCTTTCTAAATAGGACAAGAGGCTATCTTTACATCCGTTCCATGTGTGAGGCTTTACGAAGAGTGTAATAATATATTCATCTAAACATAACAGTGGGTGGTAGATTGATGAAATAAAAATTACTTATTTCAGAACTCAACGCCGAACAAGTGAAATGCTTAGATCCCTCGGCAGTGAGAAATATTACCGTTGAAGATTTCCTGGAATCCCTCAAGAGAATAAGAAGATCGGTTTCGCCGCAGAGCCTGGTGGCTTACGAGAAATGGTCGCTCGAATACGGCGACGTGAGTATTTAAGATTAGCGCTGATTCTTTACCTGTTTTGCACAATGTGACTATTTATTTGCTCATCGCACCCTGTGTGTATTTTACTACTTGTTGATACGGCCTCAAATGTTATTTTAATATGTTGTTCCAAGAGGGTGAAACGTTTGTGGATAATTTAAGAAGTATTTTTAGTAACCTTTTTCGTTTTGCGAGAAGTGTCTTTGACGAGATTTAATTTTACTGCCAGCTATGATATTACTCTGCTGCCGTTTTAAATTTTGCCCTCAGTCTTAAGAATTACATTTAGGTTGTAGTGTGTTATTAGAATCATTGAAATGAAAAATGGAAAGAAGTTCGCCTGATTGTCTTTTTGGATGGATGGTTTTCAACGCGGTCGAAGATTATAAATATAAAATATTGTAACAAAAAATAATCACAAACCATGCGCATAAAGTATTTTTTTTATTACGTTGAATGGATATTCAAAACAACATTACTTCATTGTTACATAGTTTTAGCCGTTGTATTGTAGCAGAGTCGTCAAAGTCTTGGTCTTTGGTCGCCTTGTCCACTCTATCGAATCCCAGTTTACTTTAATTGACTTTTCAATTGATTTATAGATTTGCCTTCTATGCCTGAATAACAAGCATTTCTCAATGAACAACTTCTGTTGAGATACCTCCATTAGGAGTCCACATGCTCCATAATGTTTTTAGTAAATTATTTCAACAGCTAGAACCTATGTCTAATTTTTCCACATTAACTTTTTTTCGCAATGTTCCCTGAACCATCATATCCTCTGAGTAAAAAGAGAATTGGGTGTATCTGTTTTAGCAGACGTTAATATATAGTCGTGCTCAATATCTTCCAGCAGTATTCCAACAATATAGTGAAAGCTCAAGGTCTGTGAGGTGTTCACTGTATCGATGAAATAAAATAGCCCCAGAGTAGTATGGAGGACATCAATGTTTGTAAGAATACATAATATCTAAACTATTAATCTTGAGGGCAAAAGACAAAAATGGTCATCATTAAATAAAAATCACACTATATGGTTTTTTTCGGTTCACATTTTTCCCGTGAACGACCTTGATCTCTGGTCAAGTTTTTCAATTGTGATAAAAAAAAATATGGTTTGTTATGTATTAAAAGAGTTTTGTTGTTTCACAGATTAGATGATAATTACTTATTGTTTAACTCATTTTTAATGTACATATTACGGGGAGAAATGTCCTCCTTCTATGAGGTTAATAGTTACATAGTTATTGATAGTGTTTTATTTCCTGTTATTTTTTTTCGCCAATATGCATTTAGACCATTAGCACAGATAAATTTACTAAATTAGTTTTTATTATTGTAATGTATAGTTTTATTATTAGCTAAGGCATACTATTGTTGTGGATCGTTCATAACTGACTTGTGCAGATAGTGGGTTGTTCGAATTGACTACAAGTTTTAAAATGGCAATTAAAAAAAATGGTTTTGGTAAGAGAGGAGGATAAATTAGACAATGTTGCAAAAAAGAATTACAGTGAAACCTCTATTCTTTGCTTTTCGAGGGACCCTACAAAAACTGAGCTAGAGGCCTAACTGGCGTAAGGGGCATTTTTTTTGTATGTCAGAATAATTTACGATGATGACTATGAGACAAAAATGAACACTGACTGACTCCCCGAGATGACTGAACAGTCTATACGTAAGTGTTGATCAGCGGAAACATGAGCTGGCATCATATCAACAATACAAAGCTAGCAGACTCAGTCCCTTTTTTACGATAATGATTGAATGAGGTCACACATGCTTATGAACGGTATGACAAATACTTAACAAAAGCGATAGCGGCTGAATTGTGCATACTTCTATAAGGCCAGAACTATAAAAAATTAACGATAAATGGAAGAATGATAGATTGGGGTTCCACTGTTTTCTAGTTTTATTTGCAATATCATCTCAAATATAATATAACAAAAATCAAAGCCATCTCAGTTTTCTTTATGATTTATTATGAAACGGTGAAATTAACCCTTAATCCGTGTGGGTTGGGTATTTTAAATTATTCACCAAATATAACCAACAGTTTTTCATCTTTTCTTAACTATTGTAAAAAGAAATGTTTTTTACACCACATTATTACTGCCAAATGTATACTCAAACACCAGTCATATAACACTTTGGTTCTTCAGCTAGCCATCATTGCCTTCAAACCACTTCTGTATGCATACTATTGAGTATTGCAGTTAGTCATAAAAGACTTAACCGGCTGACCACATTGTAAAGTGTTGATACAGTGGATTTCACAAATTCGCTGACTCAATGGCAACCGACATTTTTCCACCTTATTTACCATATACTGTGAGAGTGAATCCAGAATTACAAAGAACTAACACTTCAACATATTGCCATAGCATAATCATATTTCAACAACTACGTAAACAAAAGCTTTGTACGATTGCTTATGAAGACATGTTTTTATTTATAGTTTGTTTCAATTTATTCAAGGCATTCTTCAGCCGCTGTAAAACCAACCTCTTCTCAGCTTGAATTGCTTCAAATCGTTGTTTCTTAATAGGAGTGTAAATGAATTTTATAAGTTCTTATATTTTTAAAATTTTCAAGGCACTCCCGCTATTCAAGTGGGAGATTGCATCGTTCACCACCCCTGTGAATCAATATCAGACGGGTGTGTTCAATCTGCATTAAAATCAGTATAATTTCTTTTTGCCTAATAGGGATTAACTGTTTACTTTCCTGCATTGAATAATTTTACTGTGTTATTTCAATACAGTTACGAAACATTGCTTTATATAGTATGTGAACGGAAATCAATATAATCTTTGACTAGTTGACATGTCAATAAATTTTTTTTTTCTATAGACTAGCTATGACCCATGTTTCACCTATGAGAAGCATCTTCAAACTAACTGTACTGTAATATTTTTAATTATAACGTAGATATTGATTGGAAGTCTTAATATTAATAATCTTTCTAATTATTTTACATGAGAAATTAAGAGGGAAGAGGGGGCGGATGCACACAATACTATTTATTCCTGGTGTGTAGGGAAAAGGAAATAATTTTAATGAAGAGTAAAATTCAAGCTAAGCCAATAAATGAATAAAAAAAAATTGCTATTCAACAGTGGTGGCGAACCAAAGAAATTTTATGATCCAAAATCTAATCTTGCAGACACAATGCATTCTCTAAGCTAACAGCTCAGAAGAGTTTGGCTAAAATACTGATTTTATAACCTTTGGTTTGCAGTCATGCAAAAAATTTCCCATAATTAATTTAAGTAAACTTGACACATTAGATCAGTGGTCGGCAACCATGTGCTCGCATATTTACTAAGTGCCTGCTTTTGGAACAGTGACGTTTATTAAAATTATACAAATATTATAGCTATGTAAAAGATACACTGAACAGCTTTATAAAATGTAGACAATGATGTTGGTATTCTATTTTTCACTTATCAAATTGTTTATCTCTCCTGCTCGAGTAGAGCGACCGATGAGTGCATCGGTCATTCGCGCATGGCAGTGTATGGGATATATGATTTGAATGTGGTTGGATTATAGTGATTTTCATCTGACATTAATCTTTACAACCCATGTAGAGCCCTCTGTCATAAGCAAGCCGTTTGATGTACCCTTATTAAAAACGTTCGCTGACCACTGCCTTAGATACTAACTACGACAGAACCGAGGTGGAAGAGATCATCGGTATTTGTTTTAAATTGTTATTTGATGTAATTTAATTTTCATATTTTAAGATGAGTGTGTATTGGATCTTGTTTTATTAAACATGCAGGTGCATGCCTTAAATGTTGTAATGTATTCTTGCCTCTTGGAGAAATGTTATATTGCTAATTTTATTTTAACTGGTGCTGCATTTTAAGAAACCGCTTGTCTCGGTCTTTGATGAAATTGTCTATTTTTACACGATATTTGCCAAAATGTGCTTTGGTGTACTTCTTGTCTCGATTGCTTAGTCTTTGGGTTATCAATTTTTATGTAAAATTGCACTAATAAGTTTTATAGCTGTATGTGGCTTGTATTGGGTTTTTTGATCTTATTTATTATAAAAATATACATAAACCGTTTTAATAAATAACACGACACAAGCCAAAATAATATATCTGTCTTCTTTGTGGTAAAATAAACAAATATCGATTGATATTTTTTTAAAAAATAATTATTTTTCATCATAATCATAAGTAATGATAAAAACTCGCAAGCCTATAATTTTAAAAAGTTTTATTTAATTTAAATGACACAGACAATTATTGTCAGCAACAGCGAGACAGTTCCATTAACAAAAACAAAAAAAAGAACAATCATTTTTTCATCTAATTGTTGCTTGCTTTAAATTTGCCGTGCTAATTACAGTTGGGAAGAACTTTCTTCTCTATAATAATGTTGTATTGAGAAATACATTAATTATGTATCACATTGTGGGTTTAGTTAACTTTAATTTTATTATACTAGCCATCGAGAAGAAGAACCCGTTCATGATCAATTTTGATGTTTTTAAGAATCTTAAAGAGGATACATCTGGAGCTTGTTTTAATTTTCTTCTGTTTTTATAATCTTCATATCATCGTCAGCCTCTCTCAGATTCTCATCTGATGAAAAGGTCTCGCGTGAGGAAGGTCAATTTAATGTTTAAACAAAATGCCAAAGTTCCATCATACTAACTGTGGAAGAATGCTCACATTGCAATACACTTATCAAACTTGTGATGTTATCATATCGCTACTTACTCGTGTCAATCAAGCTTAGTATGTAACGTTTTATTCTTTATTGAGAAAAGACTAATTTAAGCATTTTATAAACATTGCTGCCGAATTTCCGGGCGAACAGCTTCTTCGCACAGTAGTGGAACAAAACTGTTATTTTGAAAATACGCTACGGAATTTTTGGGTGTTTAAAAATAATATTCTACCCCTTACATATTCAGAATCAATCATTGTGTGACATTTTCATTTGTTTTGGTTGACTGTACCATAAGAAAATGACATGGCTATAATAAAATCAGTTATTTTATAACATTGTCTCAATGATGACTTTATATATTATAGAAATGAATTTTTTTAATTTGCATGTAAATTATATTAAAGGAAGTTACTGATGTGGTATTCACGATTCAGAACTTTAAACTATGATTCTTGTTTCTAAATGATGTATAATCTTCACTGTTTTCAAGAAAAGTACAGTCTTAACGATTGGTAACTAAAAAAACTGAGATTATTTCCTGACTTTCTTTTACTGTATTTGACGAGATACTTTCATAGCTACTATTTTAAGCTAAAAAATAATTTACAGTGACAATACGTCGAGTGAGATCGAAAATATTTTGAATATTTATATTATGAATGGCCGACTGTAGAATTACTCCAAAAACGTGGAAGAAAATCCAGTGGCGGTCTGTTTTTATTCACAGAGGACCAATCGATTGTCAAACACGTTAAAAGTTCAAATTTAGAAAGGTTTCTTTTAATCGATTACTTTAAAAAGTTTTATATATTATGTTAGCGTGCCTGCGGTTGATTTTTCGCATAAGCATAGTGTATCAACTAAAGTAATGTCGATAGGAATTAACAAAACGTAGAGCATTTAGCTATATGTTATCACTATGTTATCTTAGTTGTAATAAATAATGTATGGTACGATAGGTGAGTAAACTGTAGATGGCGATCTTTTCAGTTGCACGTGCAACATTTCTTCTTGTAATCTACAAATTGGGAGTTCCGTATTAATACTCAGCGTATGGTAAATCATTCCATAATAAATGTGCAGTGTATATTTTGTTTGGTGATATTGAATTGAATTATTCTTGGAAAACAACTAAGTATTCTCATAAATAATTTGAAAGCTATATCTCATGATGGATATACTAATCGGTAACTGTTGTAGCTTTCCCAGTATGCGCAGGTGACACACTTCTTATTTTACTGCATGGAATGTGTCTTGGGCAATATTTATTATTTTGAAGACTCAAATTTTCACAGGTGGAAGACTGTATGGGAAGTGTCAATATTATAAAGAGATAAAATACATATCTGACTCAGTCGAATGCAATACAGCCAAAATTTCAAATGAAGATTCATTGTTACATAATAATATATGCCATATTATTTAAATATTCTGATGTAACAGTACTTTTACGTTTATTTCTGTTCACAAAGCTCATTATCTTTTAAATTATTCATGGTCATTCCTTTGCATAATTACAACCAATTAAATTATGAATTGGCACATTTGATAACTTTAATTGCCATCTTACCTACCTAGCTGAGTTTACAGTTACTTTTGTCTAAGATAGTCTACGCTTTCAATAATTATATTTTCACTAAAAAATGCTGTCGAAAGCATACTACAAATTAAATGAATTACTTTTATACAATAGCTTGTCCAACATGGTGAGTGTTGAATTTTTTTTCATAAATTATGTTTACAGTCAAATTTGATTGTGAAATCAGCATCTGGTACTGTTAGGAAAGACAGATTAGTACCGTTGAGCTATTAAATTAACCGTAGCAGGGTTGGATTATAGTATTACCAACATTACCTGGCCGCTAGTGAGGGCGCCACCATTGCGTTAGGAATGTTGCCATTTTTTTCGTGATCTTTAGGAGACCATATGCTTTAACGTGAAGCATATATTCTCCTAATCAATTTATGAACAGTATGCACCCATTTCATTTCCATATTAAATAACGTAGACTATATTGTAATGCAGTGATTTTTTTTATGGTTGTAATTCACTTACTTCATTTCCGTTTGTTTTGCACATTTTAATAAATATTGATCTCTTTTACCTTTTATAGTGTGACAAATTTCATAATCTTCCATTTTCGAAGAATTAATATTTTTTAACCAAAAAAATCGATAAAATACAACCAAAAGATGAGAATTTACATGTTTTGTGAATCAAACGTGTATAATGGCGACCATATTGGATTATTTATATTCAAGGCCTGTGATTGGCTTCTCAGTCTTTCAGCCAATTTATTTTAAAACAATGGAACAAACTTTTAAAAAGTTCAAAAACTTTGGCTGATTTTGATACTCAGGCAATTTTAAAAGTCGATTTAATGAAAGTTCTGGATGATTTTGGTTCAATTTTATAGCTATAGGTGCAAAGAATTTAATGTCATACAAAACTAAATGTTAAAAAGTGCCTTTGGCTAACTTTGATACTGGGCGCCTCATTTCACAAAATATATAGCCTTTATAAAAAATACAGTAGTATTTAATAACTTCACTTGGCAACACTAAAAATTTGATTGTTTTGCAATTATGGCAGTTGAAACTGGTGTAAATTATTGGTTATTGACTAGATTTTTATGTTTACAGAACTGATAAATGTTACATATAACTTACCGGGCTTTCCTACAAATTCGTTTTGAACTATTTATCATACTGTAACCACTTATTTTCATTGTATTTTTAATAATAAAACTGTTTGTTACATGTACGCTGTAAGCTCATGTTTGACAGTTGCTAAGGAATAGTATCAACCTAGGATAAAACTGTTCTAAATTTACATCAACAAACTTTAATATTTATAAATCACCAATAAAAAAATAGTATTTTTTTATAGTACCATATCTTTACCTTAAAACAATAATTTTGCAAAAATAAATTATAATTGATATTTTGGTACAACACATCTTATCGTAAAAACAAAACTGATATTTTAGCAATGCTTATCAAAAGTAGACATTAATTTTCGAAAAATATTTATTTTGCATAAGATGACGATTGCAAATTCGACGGCGGCCAAGTAACGTTGGTAATACTATACAAACAAACCAAACTGAACTAGTTCACATATTTCCTTGATAACTCATATGTTTTCTTATGAATAACTCTGAAATGGTTTTTTGTTTGGTTTCTATGAACATATTTAGCCTTTGCTTTTGTAAAGAAATCATTTTAGAATAACTGCGCTGGAACTCTCAATTTTTAGAAAATAGCAGATTATGAATAGTGCTTAGATATTATATCCGTTTTAGGAAGAATGATAGAAGTTTCATTTTTTGTCTGCTTTCTTATATATTAATAGTGGCACCTTTTATTTGTCATATTTGCATATGTGATCTCCCATCGTGAGAGAGAGGAGCGATCAATATTCGTGAGCTTATGAATAACTTATTGTGATGCCAAATATGTGTTGCCGTTGCTGCAATTTGGCTTTTTTAAATTAAAAGTTAAGGAAAGCGAAGAAAAAGACTTGTGCGTTTCAATAAAAAAAGAATACTCAAATCTGTCTCCCGAAGCTTTTACACCGATTGATGTACACTGAGAGACCTATCCGCACTGTTAGCGTAACACTATGTATAACTATTTGTATGTGCATTATATGTATTATTAAATTTTATATTCAACTAATTTCACTGTTTTTGTTTACAAAAGTAATTGCCCATGTTTCAACCTTTTCTCCCTTTCCTGACAATCTTCAATCCATGCCCAATCGTTTTCAATTTGAATACACTGAAACTGATGTTTTTAAAATACATTATCAGATATCAAACATCATCCATCGTCATACAGGAGAAAGTGAAGTGGGAGAAGTTTTATGTTCAATGGAACATTTGTAGTCAATTTAAAAACATATCACTATTCTATTCACATTTTTGATTTAGTTTTTTGAAATTTGAGGGTATATGTATGTTATAACATTTTTTCCATACAATAATTTTCGACGAACGATGTCGAATAGTTGTTTATTCCAATATCGTAAAAAAGTACTAGGTCAATTTCTCTTGTGATAACGATCAATGCTGTTTCTTCTTGGAACATATCTGACTGCTCCCTATGTGGAGCATGTAGCCACCATCAAGATTCCCTGCTAATTCATTTCACGAAATGCTAGCATTATTTATTTCTACCGATTACACCCTACGGGTAATGCACAACGCCTGAAGAGGCAAAGAAGGCTGAGACATCTGCAGCATGCATCCCAAGGTTTCCACGATCACCTGACGTAACCGAGTGTGTTTCATGGTCCATTCCCTAATCTCTGAAGTCAAGATTAATAACGCTTGTCCGATTTAGTGGTGAAGTGGCTTGTGTCAATTAACAAAAGAAAATAAAATGTAATTAATTAACTAAAATATCACCTATGTAGGTAAGTAATTGTTTATCAGTGATAATAATATATGCAGAGTAAAATTTATTATTTCAATATATCTGATTTGCTTAGTTTAATTTTGTAAGCATTTAAAAACATAGTTGCCCATTGAACAAAAAAGTTTCAAGTACCACATAGATTGCGGCACCTGGGGGTCAGTTGTTCGGCGTCCTGACTATGCGACTCCGAGAATGAGAAGGTGAGCATAATAATTGCATTCACAGAATGAATCAAAGAGGAAACACAATGCTTTTCCCTTGTGTACTGGTACCACGCTCTTTGATTATTTTTGATAGCAAGTTGTCAATCCCACACTTTTGATACTATGCAAGAATATCTGAAATAATAACTTATCCAACTGTCTTCAGACACAAGAAGTTGATTGTAACATGGAATCGGATTAGTTATGAATCAAGAAAATAATCATTTATTATTTCTGAAATGACATGTGTCTTTAACATATATTTAATTTATTGCATTAGTAGATTGACATGGTATGATAAAATGAAAAAAACTATGTATAAGTACACATTTCAAATATTATTAAACAGTCAATACAAGTTAGATTTTTAACCATGGAATCCTAGAGCTCTTTTGGTCAACTATCATCGAGCTACTTTCGTCGATTCAAAATTATTCTGAAGCACCCGTATAGAGGGACAATGTAAAGGAAACAAGATACTCCCGAACCCACTGTTTTATTGACAAATCAGCACTTTTACAAAGATACAAAGGTATTTGATAGTTTTTAACGGCTAAAAAACGGTCGGTCCAATAACTTATCGAACGTATTAACGGTCAATGACCAAAACGTCCGGGGCGGGTCTCCCGAGACCGCGGCCGCTGGCGTCCGGTCGGGCCGTCCGCCGACAGTCGGCGACGGCCAATGGAATGGGCCTCCGCCTTCGCGTCCGCACTCTCCTCACTTTCACTTTCAATTATTTCATCACCTAACTAAAGCCGAGCGGTAACGGACGCCTCCCCCTCCGCGAGGCCCCCCTCGCCCCCCGCACTTGCCGCGCTCGGCCTTCTCATTCATCTTCATCACAATATACATATTTTAAAACATTATTTTATCATTGTCTGTCGCGACGGGGGACACCTCCCCACTGCGGTGGAGTGTTGTGCGGAGTGGAGAGAGAGGGGCAGCGGCGGGGGCGGCGGTCGGGGGGTCGGGGAGAGGGAGAGGGGGGAGAGAAGAGGTTCACTGTGAGGGGTATTGTTGCATGGCTGCATACATGACGGGCGGTTGCGCGGCGGCGGTCGCCGGTGCCGCGCCCCAGGCTCCGCCCATGCTCGGCTGCATCGTCATGCGGTAACCTGAACACACAAATAAACAATATTCATTTTCTACATACATTTTTATGTTTGAGAATTTTTCAGTCGTTACATCACAGATTATGTTCACAAAAAGTGAAAAAACCATTAGCAAATTCATACAAGGTGATGGCATGATTATTTTTAAATCAAAACTATTCTACAATAATTGAAGATATCAACTGAGGGTGCTTGATGAAATTTCAATATCAAATCTCAACCATTCAAATCTTATTCTACGCAAGCTGACTCTTCAATCATTTCGATACATAGGCCTTGACTATCAGGGTAAAAGTAACAATGCAAACAAAAACACTGAACATTTTCAAATTCAATCATAACTGCCACCAAAAATTCTCTTGATCTGTTGGCTGTTTTCGGCAGATATATATTGTGATAGCTCCAAATGCAGGGGATACTCTCAAGTTTATACAAGACGCCTACTCTGCTTTTTTGACCACATCGTCCTCAATCCTACCGACAATCTTGAGAGGCTCTTTGTCACAGGAAAGGTCGAATGCAGGAGACGCGAAAGGGGCCCGACTCGCTGGAGGGGCTGAGCGAAGGCCACATCGCAGACCACTACTTGCCGATGGCCCTCTGAGCAGCGGAGTCCAGTAGCGAAGGATCGTCAAAGAAAATGGTGATGTTGCGGTAGGCGGAAGTCACGACCCTCACACGTGAGGAATACGACTAACAAGACGAGTCTAGCGATTCAAATTTGCAGATTTTGATAAATTTCTAATTAAATTATAGCAAACCTGTTCCCGGATGTTTAGGTGCACCAAAATTGAGCAATCCGGATAAATTTAAAAATACCATGAAATCTTGCATAAATATTGGAAGATAAACAATGTACTGTTCAATGTGAAGTTACATACTTAATTTATTTGCGAAAATAGGAACAGTATGTGCATTAATTCTTATGTACATAGTGCATATTTGGTCAGAATAGCCTGATTTTCATATTAGAATTGTAATAGCTGAAATAATATTGAACTCACTGGCTGCCGCTTGTGGATTGTTATATGCTGCTGCATATTGTTGATAAGTGAAACCAGGCTGCATGTAGCCTCCTGCTTGCGCGTAACCCTGAAAATAAACAAAACAATATAAGTGCGTTTTAACAACCAATTTTGACATGTTTAGTGCTGAAAAAGCTGGTTTCTCTTTAATATGAAATTAAATTAAAAATTGATAACTTAGTTATTCCACTTGGTTTATCACTAACGTGACGCGTTTCGCCTCTTTAAGAAGCATCTTCAGACTAACCGTATCGCAAGGTTATTTATTTCTAAGGTAAACGATGATTTTAATTCTTAAAAGGGTGGGGGTGGGTTTTATTACATTCTACTGGACGTGTTGAGGGGGGTAAGCTATAAACACTGTTACACTATATACAAATCAATTACTGGCACCTGGATGTGAAAAACCCAAAGGGAACAAATTTAATAATGGCGAGCCGCCTGTTCTGTTTAAAATGTTGTTTACTAATCCTCCATTACTGTTAATGGTTTTATTGATTTCTAAAAATTCTAAGCTATTCATTTTAATACATTTTTTATTTACACGATGGAGTATTTCTACGTTATTATTTTTATTAAAAGTATGATCATTTTCAATTAAATGATTCGTAAACTGTTCTTTATATATGTTCTTTAACTCTAATATTAAAGCTTCTACCTGTCTGTCCTATATAGGAAGCTTGACAGTCTTTACAAGAGAGACGGTATATTCCACACTGTGACAATGATTCTATTCTACCTTTATTGTTCAATAAGATTTTACCTAAATTGTTAACTGTATAAAAAGCTGCCTGCAAGTTATCCGGTAACAGCTTTGACATTTTTAATGTCTCTCCAAAATAAATGATTCTACGCCAGCTAAAAGTTCTATTGTGTGTTTGGTCTTTATAAAGAAAATCTAGTATTAATTTATTTGATTGTTTTCGTTTTAATATATCATTAACTAACTCGGTGCTATAACCGTTATTGAAGGCAATTTGCTTTATGGTATTCAATTCTATTTCAAAATTTATCTGTGTTAAGGGGATGTTAATTAGTCTATTTATCATAGAGTGAAATGATGAAAGTTTTTGTGACCACAGATGCAATGACTCCGCAGAAATAACCACGTCGGTATACATAGGTTTTCTATAAATAGCAAACTCTAATTTATTTAAATTATTAATTTAAAGTAATGTCCAGAAAATTTAGCATTTTTTGATGTTCCGACTTCTAAAGCGAATTTAATGTCTTTGTGCATCGAGTTAATATGCTGCAGGAAGCTGTTTAGTTGTCTGTCCGTGCCTGTCCAAATGCAAAAGAAATCGTCGAGATAACGATACCATTTTTAAATGTTTTTGATTAAGGGATATTTAGATTTAAACTGGTTTCTCTTGCCTGTAGCAATGTCTATTTTACGAAATAGCATTGTGTCCAAAAGGACTTTTTTCATCTGGATCACTTTTTGAGTGCATTTTAGTGCAAAAATCAACAATATATTTTTAGTTTCATTAGCAGTGAATTTGTCGACAAATACCAACACCATTCCGATGCCTTTCCCAGAAAAAGGATTGACCATGTTTAGTAAACAAATAAATACATTAATCATTGAAAAATTCCGCTGTTATTATGTGGTCATTAGCCCAGTAGACTTTTTAGGATACAAACATTAATAATGGTTAATAATTATTTATAATGCAACATTTACTTTCTCATATAATCATATATATATATGCTTATTCTGTTGACTCCAAAAATACATAGATTGGTAACTGTACAAATAAATGCAATTATTTCATAAATTGACTTTGAATAAAACTAAATTTATACAACTTATTAATTGTTATGTATCTGTTCCAAGCATGCAAGAGGGTCAGCGCGATCAACGATGGCACGAGTTCAGAGCCGGCCAACGAGAGCGATTCCAAAATGTTCACACATACATAACAGTTAAAGTAATGGTAATGCATTCATTTTGTAATATGTACATTTGAATTTTATTTTTTAATTTGTTACGGGTCAATCTGGAAAGCATATTAAATATTTTTTCAAGTGGTAAATGAATTTTTGAAATATTAAAACGCATAGTAAAACTATTTTTTGATTATCAAATTTGAATTATTGAGATTTTGTATACGTCCATGTATTTTGTCACTAAGGACCAGGTTTCGCCTTTCTATATCTTCAGGCATTCGAGCGCACGAATGAACTCAATTGACAGACAGTAAACAGTGTCTAACGTTTATATAGAGGATACAAATACGACAAATATTATTTATGAGATAAAATATTATACATCTAGGATCCACACTGATACCTGAGTTAAAATTTCGAGAATCGCGTTAATCCTTATTTTGTAAACACAGATTAACAGAGTGGCGAATTGCCGCTTTCTAACTAATATTAGAATTACCAGTGATTTTACAATTATAATAGCATTGTGGGTTTCGACGGGATGCAATTCGTCAAATCATTCGACATTTAGTGGCATCTGTTAGGTGCTTCAACGTATAGCATACAGCAACGGGGAGTTTAGAAGGCTCAGCTGTTCGCTCAGAATTGGCAAGAAATTTAACAGGGCTCTATTGATTTCCAAAATTTCTTGATAAAATAATTTATGATCCCCCATGTTTTGATGTAACAATTTAACCCATCGAGTCCATCCGTGCGCTCGAATGCCTGAAGATGCCGAAAGGCGAAACCCGGGTCGTTAGTGACAAAATACATGGAAGTGTACAAAATCTCAATAATTCAAATTTGATATTGAAATTCCATCAAGTACCCTCAGTCGATGTCTTAAATTATTTTTTGATTGTTTTGATTAAACAGGATTTCCATTTCACCAGACAAGCAGTCTACTGTACGAGCATTATCATCAAACGGATTACATTATGGTTGATTTGAGTATGATTGATTTAATCGACTTTCATAAATGTAACATTAGGCCTTGCATGTTAAAAAGATCATTCATTGAGGGATAGAAAATAACAATGTTCCGAGATGTACCTGTGGATACCAATAGCTCATCTGCTGCTGCTGATAATAGGGGTATTGTGTTCCTTGTGCGGACATATCTTGCTGTTGTTGAGCATTTGCCATATTCTGAAAACAAAATCGATCAAGGTGTGATTATTTAGTCAATTAAAATTGAAGAGTCAGGGATCAATGCAACATGTTAATTATACTTCAACTGTGTGGACCATGTGTATTATTGACATATCTGATTGAGAAATACATCAAAACAAACTTTTAATATTTATATTTTAAAACTATATGATAGGCACTTGCTCAGTTTTAATTTTAATTCTGAATAACATACATATTAATTAAAAAAACCATTCCCACTTGTTTCTAAATTGAACTGTGTGCCGTTGACAGAAAAATTTTCACAAAACCGTACTTTTTTAAACTGACTGTAAACTAGTAATAGCTACATTGAAAGCGGATAAGTTGTGCATTAGGTCATTTTTATTACCACGGTGCGATAAAAAGTATTATAAAAGATTAACCTGACCAGAAGTAACAGTATACGTCATATTGTTGGGATTACAAACAAAAAAAAGAGCCATAAACACTAATAAAATAAAAGATTACGAAATTGCATCACTAATAAAAATCAATCTTTTAAAAAATGTAAAAAAAAAATGACACATTTCTGAGTATCGGCAACTTATCAGTGGTGAAAATGACACATCGCATGGTCTACCCTACCCGGTGCGACGTTTTTTATCAGTGAAATTATTCCTCAAATGAGAAAATATTTATGTCAACACAATTGCCTGATACCAAACTACTCAAAACTCAAACGTTACACATCATAATTTTATTGAATTGCTATAATAGCAGTTTTATTCGTGGATCCAGCCATTCGAAATTAAATGTACATCAATATTAACATGATATGATGTTGAACATAAAGTAGAGCAGTGTAAAACACATTAAAACGAATGTTTTAAAATATTTATTTACCAATGCAATCGTAATATAATTAAGTTAACGAGGCGAATTAACGTGAGATATAATTGGGACTCGGAGGGACATCTTTTTGATGTCGGTCTTCAATACATATAGACAAAGATCTCTCCATTTCATCCATCATTACTCAGACTGGCTGACTCAGGAAGTCGTACGAAGGGCCGGTTGAAGCAAAATATTCGCAGCTTTCAGTATACCTCATTATTTCCATCTTTGTATCGATCGTATGAAGACCTTAATTTTTTTTGTACGCATATGACACACCATCGTGTTCACAAATTTATAAACTAAATATTTACACATCCTTAAATAAATAAATTGGTAATATGACACATTATCAACAGAGATCAAAATTTTAACAAATGTACGAATATAGACCGAATGATTGCTCTGTGAAATGAATATACACTAGATTTAAGCTGTATCAATTTTTTTACAGCAAGATATAAATTAGAAAGGCGAAAAAAAAAATTCAGTATCCGGTTCATCCGCAACCAAAATTTCAACTGAAAAACAATAAAAAAGAACCATCACCTATGTGAGATTACAGAAATGAGACATCATGATTTTACACCTTTTGCCATGACGTAATTCAATATATGTTACAACTCGATTCAATATATGCAACCTTAAACTCAATGACAACGGACACCAAGGGTATGGATCAGTTTCGGCGTCTATCTAATCATATCAAATCAAGATATATGATTATTATTAAAAAAAGGCAGTGGTGAATAAAGTTATCACTAATAATTAATTAGCAAGGTTGGTGTCATCGGAATTTGAATATACAAGGGCCCACATTATGCTCATTGGTAGAGAAGGAAGACTTCTACTGCAATTTTAGGAAATTTTATAACTGTGAAGATTATGATAATTAGTACTCAGATATCAAAGAATACCCTTGTATTTTTTATTGATTTTACAACTAATGCATAAACTTAACCAAGACACATTTGAAAATTTTTAACTCTATGCTCTAGTCATACTTCAATCCATCAAAAGGATGATGCATCCACCTATTAAATTCTTCAGTAAAATAATTTAACAAGCTCATGTTTGCTCCATAAATACGATCACAAGGATCACTTGTGACTTTAGTGCAAGAAATTCAATACCTAGTGTATGAATTCTCCACTTACTCCAAATGGAAAGCACATGATATATCCTTAATATTATTGCACTTATTTCTGTAAACAATAAGCAAATATTATATATATTTGATTGAGAAATGCAAACGTGAAAATGTTTTGAATGATTGCACTGTGTCAAATAAATAGGATGTTAAATTTGGATTATTGAGATTTTGTACACTTCCATGTATTTTGTCACTAACGATCCGGGTTTCGCCTTTCGGCATCTTGTTCGGCATCGTGCGTTCGAATGCCTGAAGATGCCGAAATGGGAAATCCGGGTCGTTAGTGACAAAATACATGGAAGTGTACAAAATCTCAAATTTGATATTGAAATTCCATCTAGCACCCTCAGTCGATGTCTTAAATAGGATATTGTCTGTTTATTCTACATTTTGCTATTTTTCATACACATGTGTATCTCAACTCGTATCGTTAACAGAATTTATTACACAAATCACACCATAACTAACTGTGTTTTAATTTTTATCAGCATTTTACTTTAAATCTAACCGTCCACATTGGAACTGCTTGTTTACGGGGAAAAAACACCACAGTGAGCCAACTAAATGAGTGCAATCACTTATTTCAGAATTTTAAGCTCTTCGGTGGACAGTACAAGTACAAAAAAACAATAACTCGCGTAATAATGAGAGATATAATAGTGGCTATTGAGGAAATTGAATTAATTCGCTCTATAGAAACATTGACAACTCGATGACACATCAATTGAAAATTCAATAAATATAAATAAATACTAAAGAATGAGATTTTAAAACTACATCATAATTTTCACAATTTAAATATATTTTACTTGATAGCAAATATTCATTTATAAGAGAACAAAAGAATGACTTGATAAAAACAAAGGAATACTGATTAGTGATTGTCATACTAAGTGACAACATCTAACCTCAAATATTTGAATGTGCTTATTTGAAATGGATATTAATCCTGCAATAATTATTTTGCAATACCTAAATTGTGCACAACCCACAATATGAAGAAAATTATTCATTAATACTACAAAATACTCGAGTCTGATTTTTAAGGAAAATTTGTAGCAATATTATGAAGATATCAGGAAATGACAAAAAATTTTGTGATTGATATTGTAGCTTCATTTCAAATTGAATATAGAATCGCATTAGGCAGAGGTAAATTTTAATGAAAAGAGCAAGTTATCAATAATTGTTTAGATATTGAAGTTCAAGGCCACTCGATGCAAAATAATAAGTGCACTGTCCGAACATATTCCAAAGGGTAGGGAATAAAATCGGTATTTTATTATGTAGTCAATGGCATGTTAAAGGCTAATATGTTGTCAGTAGACAGGATATCATTCAGCAGCATGCTGAGAATAGTCTATTTCAGTCGAATTAGTTAACTGTGATACTTAACCTTTAAATTCATACTCACAAGGTGTAAAGTATGCCAGTATAAGGTCGAATACAAACGTTAGGTGTGAAGATTCAGTAATATTGATGTGCCGGAATTACCTGACTGTCGCTTCCTCCGTTTTCCTTTCCCCAAAAGCACTTGACAGTGTGGCCGCTTATTTCTGTATTGTGTGTCGTTTCTATGGCGTGAGTGGCTGCATCTTTGGTTGTAAACCTTATGAAGGCGTATCCCTTATCTTTAAAAACTCTAATATCTTGTATCGGGCCGAAGTTCGAGAATGTGTTTTGCATGAGATCTTCGGAAATTACGTTATTAGTGAAACCGCCGCAGTATACGGTGCAATTGGTGGGAGAGCTTTGGTTGTAGACCTCGTCGAAAGTGGGCTGCTTGCCGCGTTTGCTCGGGGGGCCGCCTTCGTTGGGTCTCGCCGCCGGCGGTTTCCTCGTCGACCAGTTCGTTCTTATCGAGCGGGATCCCAGCCATTGACCGTTCATGGACGAGATCGCTATCTCCGCCTCGGCCTTCTTCACGAAGGAGACGAAGGCGTATCCTTTGGACTTGAGAGTCTGCGGATCTCTGACGATGCGGCAGTTGGATATCTCGCCGAACGGAGCGAAGGCTTCGCGGAGAGTCTGCGTCTCTATCTCCGGCGACAGGTCGCCTACGAAGATGTGATGGTGGTTGCTGGTGTCCGTCTTGGGCTGGTTGCCGGGACTCGTAGCCCAGTTCACTTTTATTTCCTTGTCCAGGAACAGCCGTTTGTTCATGGCGGCCAGAGCGGTCGCGGCCGACGTGTGAGTCTGGAACTCGATGAACGCGTAAGGGTCATTGCCGGGCTCTCGAATTATCTTGCAACCCTTAACATGGCCTATTTGCGAAAACAATGCACATAGAAAATCTTCTGTCACCGACACGTCGAGATTACCCACGTAAAGAGTCTTGGGATGGCTTTCGTCGCCCATATTTAGATTAACCGTTAACTACTATAAACTTAAATACGACAATTAACACTAAGTTCAACGAATAAGACAAAATAAATATGTTATTTCATTCCACATATACACTAAAAGCGGGATATAGAACACGAAACGTCGGTACAGCGTCGAGTAATCACCGAAAGAAGTTGCTGTTGATTTGATGATCGGTCCGCTTATCGAAAGTGTACGCAACCATTTTAGATTTTAACTTCCTGTTCTGATTTTTGAAGAAAAACGCAATTTAATGGTTCATTGTAAGCTAGAATTGTAAAATACCTTTATTCTAAATATTAACATAAATATTTTTTCGAAATAGAAAATTAATATTATTTTATTCCTCCTTAAAAATAATTACCTACCTAGTAGGATATAACTATTTTAACATTGGTTCACAAAAACGTAGATTAAATCAGATTTAAAATTTTTTTCTTATAAATCAAATGCAATCAATTAATAACAAACGTTTATATAATTATAACTTTTTTTAAATCAAATTTTAACATGGCAGCACACCCGTTGACCAAGGCGCCGACCAAGTAGTCTATGGCCATATCTGTGTCTATGGTGCCGGCGGTCGTGGCAATGATGACAGAAGCGTAGAGTTATTTTTATTGTGACTGCCGTTAATCGGCAAATAGTTTTCGAAAAATGTTTTTGAAGTTTTCATTCAAGAAATATTTCTAAAATTATTTTAACTTTGCTTGCTTTTTTTAAGTTTAACCTTTGAAAACCAAAGATTGGAAAAATTAATAGGTTAGTTTTCAGTAAATACACGTAAGCAAAAATATGTCAATCTTGACTTCCCGAAACATTTAACGTTTCTAAGAAATATTTTCATTTTATTTCATTCTCATGAATGGTTTATTTCAAATTACCGTTTGTGGGCTGGAATTGTAATTGTTTTAATTTAGCAATATTTATAATGCCGTTATATCCTTCTATACATATTTATTGTGTTTTACAGGTAAAATGCTGCCTCTAACTCACAGAGAGAGCAGAGGCTTTCTAAGCCGCATGAAAGATAAGATCAGCGGATCCCTCCGACTAATATTATCAGATAGAAATTCTAGAAATCTTTTCCTATTCCTCTTACTAAATTTCTCTTTTGCATTTGTAGAATTATTTTATGGAGTATGGACCAATAGTTTAGGTAAGTCACTCATATATCATTTAATGGAATATCTAATCTATCGTAGTAGATAGAAGATTACATATCAAATCTGAAATTTTATTTTATTCTGTTTATTTGTATTCTTTGAAGCATATTACTGATGCAAAACAATATCCATTCTTTCATGAGATATTCTTATTCACATTCGAGAATTAAATAAAATGTAACTGAAGAAGAATTTTATTGTTTGACAAAGATGGCATTATTTTCAGCACTAAATTTAATTATTTAGTAGCATATCGATGAAATGATTGAATACCTGCCCATCTGCGATCTAAAGAATGCAAAACCGTTTTCAGAAGAGATTGTTGATGGTGATTCAATTTGGCACTTTTTCTATTAATTGCGTTATCACATTTATTATTTTTGCTTTAATAAATTTTTTCAATTAGGTACGTTTTATATAGGCATCATTAATGAATTACCATGTCGTCTTCAAAAATTCAGTTAGAGTGCAAGTAGTTTTGTAGTAAATGGCAATTCTTGTTTATTTTTTCACATTTTCTGAATCGATGGTATGTAATATTTGTTTGTTTATTTCTAGGCTTAATATCGGATGCGTTCCATATGTTCTTTGACTGCACAGGCCTATTGGCTGGCTTGGCGGCGTCTATTATTAGTAAATGGAGATCAAATGAAAAGTATTCCTACGGATACGTGCGGGCCGAAGTCCTCGCCGGCTTCGTCAATGGACTCTTTCTTGTTTTCATTGCGTTTTTCATATTGTCGGAAGCCGTGGAGAGAGCAATTGAACCACCAGAGGTAATTATTACATATTATTAAACAACCTTATAATCCACGCATGAAGTGGTAGAGCTTGGTTTTGATTGGTGCCATACTACAGTCATATGTAAAAGTTCACATGTTCTGAGCAATAAAACCTACTTAGTGATGTCAGCCTAAGTAAATTATTTTTTCCTAAATCCTAAGCCAAATTTCAATTTCAACAGACTGAATATTTTTTAATTTACTAAGGTTAAGGTAATTTCGCGATCGGAATACACTGGATAAAAGCATTCAAAATATGAATATTAGCTTACATAAATAATGACTGAGATACCGAACCATAATTTTATTTTCCGATTCAATAAATATTTTCTGTCACACTTAGTAATGCAAACATCTGCATTTCAAGGTCGTCGATATTCACCTGCCGGAAGTATAAAGTTGGTCTATGTAAAGACAAATGTTTTAAAAATTGTCATACCAAAAAAATATTTAATCTTTTTGTAATTTTAAGATTTAATATTAATAAATCAACAAGAAAAAGAATTTTTTTATAATATATCACTAACTTTACATTAAAACAATAATTTTGCAAAAATAAATTATAATTGGTATTTTAATACAACACTATCTTAATGTAAAAACAATACTCTGATATTTTAGCAATGATTATCAAAAGTATACATGAATTTTCCAAAGATATTTATTTTGCATAAAATGGCAATTGGGGAAATTTATCCTAGAGTGAGAATTTTAGTTCCAAATTCGACAGCGGTCAAGTAATGTTGGTAATACTATAATAATATAAGAATGCTAATAGAATAAGTCAGTAACTTACTTATTTATTTAGCTGAATTTGAAAGAGTAAATTGTTCAATGGTTTTTATTATATTTCCAGGTAAAACATGAAAGACTGTTTGTTGTGTCGGTACTAGGATTCCTCGTGAATCTGGTCGGAATATACGCCTTTCAACATGGCCACGGCCATTCCCACGGAGGAGGCGGTCACGGGCACTCTCACGGTAGCGGAGGAGCTAATCACAACCATTCCCATGATAATTCTCACGATAATCACTCGCACGTCCACGAGGTTCAAATCGAACACGACGCGCTCAGCGGAGACTCCCACATTATGAAAGGTGTCTTCCTTCACGTGTTGGCCGACACTCTCGGCTCCCTGGGAGTGATCATATCCGCACTGTTGATGCATCAATTCGGATGGATGAGAGCAGACCCCATCTGCTCCATGTTTATAGCTGTGTTAATAGCATTAAGTGTGCTTCCACTGTTGAAAGAGTCTATCATTATCCTGATGCAGAGACAGCCGACGGCTTTGGATAGAACATTACAGCACTGTTATCAAAAAGTCACGGGTCTAGCTGGAGTTTATTCGGTCCAAGAGCCGCACTTTTGGACCCTGTGCACGGATTCGTACGTCGGCGCGATCAAATTGGAAGTGTCCAAGAACGTGGACCCGAAGTATGTGGTCAGTCAGACTCAGAGAATATTCGCGGCAGTGGGAGTGCGGAGGGTGACGGTGCAGTTGGACTATTCTCCCATGTGATCGGCAGCCGCCCGTCCCTCGTCTGTTACCACGCCCGTTCGGTCACAACGCCCGTTTCCGCTGCACATTTTCTTCAACCCTCTTCAATATCTTTGCTCTCGAAAGAATTTCGTATGCGAGAGAAGAAAACATTTCCGTTTGGAAACCGTGTGACAGTGCTCCGGACTCCTTAACGTCGACTAGCGAAGAAACAAATAGTGCTTGATCTATTCATACCTTAACGCAATGTATTTATTAGTATTTATGTCATGTACAGGACTTCCGAGACATTCCTGAGATAGGAGTTTTTTTTTACGACTGAAATATACTAACATAATATAGACCATTGAGCTACTATCTTCCGAGTGGATCCTATAACTTAATTTTACATCATGAGATCATGTCATGCTTAACTGTGCATGAGATGAGACTACTCCATTCAACTACTCTCACCTAACCTTAATACAAAACGTCAAATTCTTCAAGTAATGTTATGCAAGTTAACCCATTCTGTGTGATACGCCTCCAATACACCTAGCATGTCCTTACAACCATTCACTCCTTTAAAACCCACCAAGCATGTCCACCTAAGTATATTGTTCAAATACTACAACAAAATTCTTAGCATTGGTAATCATAGCACATTGCATACACACGGTCAGTATCTCCGATGATTCGGTTGTTTTCGACCGTTTCGAAGTAATTTACAATTTCTAACCATGTAAAAACATTGAAAATTCTTAATTTTTGCAGCACTATACCATTTCGCAGAAAACTTATATTTAGCATGGCAAGCCTGGCACAAAATTCTAAGCGCAATGAAGTGGTTGTAGTTGCAAACTAAAAAATGTATGATGTTTGATTCACTTTTAGAGGATGGTTACTCAATGATATAGACAGGATTTATATGGATAAGAAAATATATGTCCCACAGTATTATGGGTGTGAATAATTTTGAGTTATGAAACGTTCATTTTGTGAAGCCATCCATTAGAAGCTTTTTATTTAGAAATTACAACTTGCAATACGAATCTTGAGGAGTTATTTTGATGTTTCTACAAAGTTGAATTTACTCTTCCATCTGTCAAGTTATTAGATGAATTAATTTTTTCCCCTTACGTTAGTTAATACTTGGTAATAATCTATGTAGCCAGTTTAATATCACGTCAAATAGCATCATTATGAAAAGATCACAAATAATTTTTGTAAAATTATTTTTTTATATTCTTTGATATCATTATTATTTGTTGTTTTTATCTAACACTATTATTGTTTTAAATCCAGTACAGATAATACAAAACTTTATATTTTCGTCATTAGCAAGATTTGTATAATTTATAGCATATGTGACATAGGAGTAGATAGATATTCAATTTCCAATATATATATGAAAAATATAAACTAGATTTTAAAATGGCTGCCCATTGCAAGACTCATTGTAATGTTGATCTGTCAAATTTTGTTTAAATATTTTAAAATTCGAAAATAGAATTGTCATATAAACTGCTGCTTTAGTTTTACCATAGATATTCGTAGAAGTTCGAATATGTTAAAATACTAATAACCAAATGAATGCCCACCAATAGATAATATTTCTCAAAAAAAATTTGCTTGTTATCTAAGAGTAAATTTTTTCAGAGTTCGAAACGAATGTTTTTATTTTATAAATATTCGTGATTTTACATCTGGGAAATGCAATAATATGCATGCTAATTTACCTTGCCTACATTCAGTTACATTATTTTCCTTCTTTAGATCAAGAATTCTATGGCTTCTGGTTTCCAATGGAACTTTTTTAATAATTGATTAAAGTTCACATAAAGTTGAGGAATGCATGACTACACATTTTAAGTAACACATAGTAAGGTGAAATGTCTGGCTGCTTCAGTATGTAACTCTTAAGGTTTCATATAAATGATTTTATATTTTTCTGTTATCAAACATCGATCATATCGATCATAGAAACGTAACTAAATATATGATGTATGGTCAGTATTCAATGAATTATTGAAAACAAAAATCAACAGATAAAATGGTTTCCAAAATTGTTTTCAATATTCAACTTGATTGGGTAATTTTTCACTCCATCTGTTTTCACGCCGTCCATTCAGTGCTTCAATATGGTCATTTCAGTTGCAATTGCTTTGCAGTTGAACTGTTATAACTTTTAATTAAAAAAATCATTGGGGGCAATGTTTTTTTCAAGTCTATTTTAAACTTTTAACATAAGTTTATATTAATAATCATTATCACTGATAAAATAATGTGCAAAGTTGTGACAATTCTCTAGGCCAGTTGTTTATTGCAGTCGGACAGAGATAGTGACTGAACAGACCGTCTAGAATAGTGTTTCTTAACACAAGGGGTAAGCGCTTGTGGAAATTTAAAAAATCTACAAGGTGTTTTTATATTTTTAACATTTGTGAAGCACTCGCGCATTGCGATAGTGCTGTCTCCATCGATCCTTGTGAAAGTGGCGTGCTAATTTCGTTGCATCAGTGTGTCCGAGTTCTTCTGCATTAAATCAGTTTTATATAAATTGGCCTTTAGTTGAAGAAATATCATTTAACACTAGTGTTTTTGAAATTTAGGTTTTATACGGTTTTAATAAGCTTAAGAAACACAAGTCTAGAATAGAAGCACTGTTGTTTGGCAGTTTAACCTTGAAATTATTCAATGATTCTTGCTCATATACATTATTATATCAAAGTAGAATATTTTTCAGTCTATCTTTAAGGAAATCAAATTTATACCTTTTCTAGATCAAACCATACAGTTTATACAATTAGGGCCTCATTATTTTATTGGATAAAGAACAATTATTGCTTCTTTTGATGCAAAACTCTTTATGTTCTTTGAGTTTTACATTGAATGGAGCAAATTGCAAGATGATGTTACTTAACCAAAATTATTGTACAAACATGTGATAAAATGCATTTTCATATTATTATTTTACTGTGTAATAATGTTCTTTTCATTGGCAATGTTGAAAGTGCATGACGGAGTAAAATTATTCGGGTATAGTAAAGTATAATATATTTACTAAGCCACTTGTTAAAAATACATAATTTGAGTTTTTATTTTGGAATCGATAATGTTGAGTATCGCCATCTTTATTTAAATTTTACGGTTGTGTTTAATAAATATTTTTCATGAAATCATACATTTGTTTTATTAATATCTTAATCAATGTATGGGTGTCTTTAGTAAATGTCGATTGAAACAAGCTGATAGATTCCATACTTACCAAGTTAGTTAAGATTGATATAAGTTTACCATAACTATGAAGCTCTAAACCTGAACAGGAGCTGCCAAAAACTGTTTATCAAAAGAACCCATAAATCTCTAAGTTACAGCAGAACTTTAAATTATTTTCTTTATTGTAACAGTCGTACTTCTCGCTGGAGTGAATTTTTTTAATAATCTGTCATTTTTTTTAATTTTTTCATAGAAGTCGTCGCATGTTATGTCAAAGTTTAGTTTATAGTAGAGTAACGCTCGTACAGTAGACTCCAGCATGCGGCTTCGATCATCTGACTAAATATGTTTCATTACGGAGAAAACATGCTCCAAAGGTGCGGACGTTCCTCTCATCGTGACGTGAAACAAAATACCAAACCGGCCGGGACGTATGGTAAGCCTAGTTAATACCCTGTTCAGTTTTAGAAGATGCAGCAGTGATTGATCAGTTCTTCGAGAGAACGAAGTTGAAGCAGTAATCTTGAACAGTCTCGGTTGAAAAGAACAACTACATAAATCTTTAATTAAATGTTTGACCAATGAGTATTCGGGCTACCACCGTGCTGTAAAAGTATAGGTGAGCTGAATAAAAAATATCAGTCGCCATTTTTGCATTTATTGATGTCATTGTGTGCTTGTTGAATTACAATCTACTATGTTTACAACAGTGTTGTGGTGACAATAAAAATTTGATTTGTCAAAGTGACATCACATATTTTACAAAAAACATGATCATGACTTTATTATCACTTGATTCGGTGTATGCAAGGTTTCCATAGCACACAAACGATATCAAGATGACATTCAAGTTTTGCTATGGTGAACAGTTTCTAATCTTCAAACTTATTTTTGCTATTTCAAATGAGACAAAAAAATATTTTTTGATTTTGAAACAATTTTATTACAAAAAAAAATACACTTACAAATACGCCGACACTGTATTATTTGTGTTGAAGATAATGAACCCGAAACGAAAATAAATACAATTGCTATGCGGTTGTGAAATTCAGCAGCAAATATTTAGTGAGGAATTTTTGAACGTTTATTTCACAGCAACAAACGATACACTGACACGGAGTTAAACTTTTAATTCATGATGGGCGGTTCTCTTTTTTAAAATGTTCGACCACATTTTGAACACAAACCATTTTGAGAATGTTTATACGGGTTGTCACTTTACTCGATGAGCTTCTTTGCCTTGAAGAAGCGACGTAGGTAGAGGACTTGCCATGTGGCCAAGCCCAACAGACAGCACATCGAGAATATGCTGAAGAACAAGACTCTGTTGTTTGTTGACTCTGCAACCAAAACAATAAATAAAAAAATTCAGAATCTTTGATTATATATATATGTATCAATTTTAGTCCAACAGCATCCGCTGAATATTCAGGTAATTATTAAATATTGTTTATTTTCTTATTCTTAAAAAATCATTTAAAATATCTTAATTGAATTGCAGGGGTTCAAGTTATATATTTTTAACTTCATTGTAGTTATTTTTTCATTCATGCGTGCAGGCTGCAGCTGTTCTAAGAAACAATGTTGGGAAATTTATACTAGGAAGATCGCAACTTTGCAAGATAGATGAGGTATCACAAGACCTACGTGTCTTGGGTGTCATCGATTGACCTAGTAGGACCGAATGTAGCGAAGGAGATTAAGGTCTGCAGCCTAGACTGTAGCGCCAGAAAAGAAGAAGTATTGTTGCGGACGACTCGAATTACAGAAAAGGCCTTTGTGTCTAAAGAGTGAACTACTCAATGGATAGTAAATTAAGTATTGGACACACTATAAAAAAAAACGATCTTAAAACTTAACAATGGATGAATTAAAAAAAAAACTATACCGTTTGTGTCTCTCATATCCTGTTCGGCTTTACGCATGTAGGAGAAATCAACGACAATAGATTCAGTCAGATCTTCCAGTTTCTTCAACTCAACTTCCATAGGCTTCAATTTTCCTGCTTCTCCGATCTAAAGCATACATCAAGAATGAGGAAACATATATTATAGTTGATTAAGATTATAATCATATCAATAAAGGTCAGGACAGAAGTAGGTCATTGTTTGATTTGTTGGTAGGTCCTATAATGCCGATACATGATTATAAAATACAGAACAGTTCTATGATTGCCACTAACTAGAAAGCAATAAAATTTATCAGGGGGTTATTAAAACACAAACAGTTTGTTAATATCTTTTCACAAACAAGATAAAAAGTAATATCATAAAAATGTTCACACAAGAAATCTACATAAGTGTTTTACTTTGACTGACCTTTGTAATACAAAATATCTCTTTCATTATGTTAGATGTATTAAAAGGGATAATGTATTTATTAAAAGTAAACGTTAGTATTTAAAACAATTGTTAAAGGATATTAAAACAAAGTATCAGGATTGTTAAAAATATTAACACGCATTCAGTAGAAGTTGGCAGAATTACCCAAAACTTTGTCTAGATGAGGAGATCAGAAACAGAAGAATTTGAAAAAAAGAAATAAACAAATTCATTTAACTTAATGTTGAAATCAGACGTGAACTTAATTATAAATTTTAAAATAAGGGAAGAAATATTTGATAAGATTAATAAAAGCAAACATCAACTGGCACCAGCATTCACTATTTCTATATATCAGATATTTCTATGTCAATTGATTTGGATCAATCATTACGTTGATATTCAATATTTCTTGCTGACCAATGAAGTAAAATCAAATACGAATTAAAGGATTAGAATTGCTTTAGGCTTCCATTCCGACTTAAGTACAATCTCATACGATGAAATAGTTATCTCAGGTTTTTTAAATAGTTTAAGAGTTATTGGTGTAATAGTTATCATCTTACCCCTTCGTAGTTTTTTGCTTCAACGCCACGTTTAAGAGTTAACGATATATCTTGGGGTTGACCTCGTTGATCTAAACAATAAACACATAAATTATTTGGTGTTCAGATGCGCAATGTATATTGTGTATATTATGCTACTGGGCGGTTTGATTAAATGTTTCGAACATTTAGGATTTCGGGGAATGTATGGACGTTTGAAGAGCAGAATGTCGAATATAACATAAGATGTTAACATTGTTAATACATTCACTGCTAAAGAGTCTTGGAATAAATTGACTTCACTGCTAAGTAATCTAACCAATATCACGAATAGTTCTGTGCTGAGGCTAACAACAAGAGATGAAGCTTAACTATTTTGTGAAGCAGCGATTGCAACAGACTGGATAAAGCTCTTAGCCCGGCGTTCATAGTTTAAAAAAATCGTTAGACGCGTTTTCAGCACTGAATATCGATGGTCTTTTGGCCAATTGATGGAACTTTCAAAAAATACGAAAATGAGTTAATGATTGAATCTCATTTTACAGGCGACAGAGCAGGTCTCAGCCAAATGGTGTAAATTAGAAAAATAAATTGACCACATGATGTAAGCCACTATTATATCGACACTCCCTACGTATAATACTGTATCTGCAAACATCAGAATTTACAGGAGTGCATTTCAAATATTCATAGCGCAACTCATCATATAATGTTTTCGATAAAAACAGTTTTTACTCTCTCCTGAACAATTTCAATTTTGAGGATTACATCAATTGGCCAAAACACAGTCGAAAAAACACTAATTATTTGTTTTCAGTATGTTTATACTTTCTCCTGTGACATCTACCAGCTTAATCAACATAGCTATAATATAAATTGTCTTGATTTATGCGTCTGTAATACATATCATTGCACTTGCACACAATGTACAAGGTGTATGTGAGGCATTGCCACCTGGTGTATAATATCGCTAGTGATAAATGATGGTAATACTTACGAGGGGGCACTCTGGAAATGAAGCATATCTCTACGATATCATATGTTTCAGTTACGAATGTGAACCTTCCCTTAGAAATGTCTTCTTTTTGGGAGAGAATGTGGCCCTTAGTGTCACGAGCCTGCAAAAGCACACGGTTAATTAAGAAACAGTTTAATTGAAACATATTTTTTTATCGAACCATGTGAATACTTAATAGAACATCTCAATAGAAATTGTTTATTGAAAACAGATTGCAGTCATTAAGTCTCGGCGTTCAAAAACATAATTATGAATTTTTGAACCATGTCTCCTCCTAATGTGAAGCATATGTACTCCCAAGCATCTCTAGAGAAGTTGTTAAATGAGAACTGGTTACAAGTCAATCACTCAACTTCTTCCTTCAGATACAGTAAGGAAAGAAGGATGGGGTTTAGGAAAAGAGCAGCAGTTAGTTTATCACTCTCTCTACAGATCAGATAAGATATTAGACAAGGGGTGCATGGGGTAGGTTGTAAATATCTGATAGAGCTAAGTCTTTTGAATACAAAGGTATAAATTGATTGAAAACTTAATGTATGAAAGTTTTCATTTCAGGATTGGAACGCTTGACTGTGCAACCACGTAGTACCAAAGATTAATAGCAGAACCACTCGGGTATGGGACAAATATTGACAGCATTAATAAACATTCTTAAAATATCAATGCACAAGGTTCGAGAGAAAGCTGATTATAACCAGCTGGAGAGTAGTTAGAATGTTTCAAATATTAACTGACTTACAATTCATTCATTAATAAGAATATATTAATATTATCAAATGGAAGCTACTTTACATGCTAACGTCAAGTAATATTTATATTTAATATCGTATAAGTCTAATATATGTGTCGTTGACAGCTCATCAATATCGAATGCAATACACGTTACCGAACTCTCCAATGATTATGAAACAAATTATATTATGATAGATCTAAATGTGTTGCGGTATTCTGTGAAAATGTACGTACAACATAATCAACTTTCTGTCCTGCTGCTTCCTCCACTTCGTAATCCCCGGTTACTAGAACTTTTTCTTTCAATTCTTCCTTTAAACATTTTTGTTGGTTAGGAGCTAAACTCCACATGATACACTGGGCATTGCCAATAAGGGCGACTAATAGAATCAACGCGTAATTTAACTCCATTTTCATACCGGTGCAAACCACACCAAAACCTAAAAATATTATAAAATTGACAACGATATCAAACTGACATTACGGAAAACGATGAGGTGGCCCTCGAAATAATGCTTGCCACACTGCAATTGTTATTAGCTTTTTCATTGCCAGGCTAGAAAATATTGAAAAACTATTGTTATTTAGCTTTGAACATGAGCTTCATTTTGAAATAGGTAAGAATAAATATAAAACATTAAGAAGACACTCTTATTTCTTGAGCAACATCTTTCAAAGATTTTTTTTATTCTACTATCATAAAATATACATCGCACAATTATTATTCATTCAAATTTAAATGAGTGTGTAATTGCTAAACCCAGCTCGCCAGATTGCTAGCCACAATTGGTTTGATATTACAATAGTACCTATGTCTTTAAAAGCAATTGAAGTATTTTTTTCTACTAGTGAATAATATAATAACTTCAAATTCTAATGAGCGCTGCAACTATATGGAAAACCCACTTTTCAACCTAATAGAATAAAAACGTAATTATGATTGCAAGTAATATTTATTATAACTGTAATAAGTGCCGGACATGTCGAACGGCGAACAGACAACTGCTTGACAATTGTAGTTATTCAGTGATACCCAAATGGCACTAAGCGGCTTCAGGGACGTCCCAAAACCCGCTAGATTGACAAACTTGTCAGGTTAGGTGGAAGTACGTGGCAGCGTAAAGCTAGGAACCGAGAATAGTGGAGGGAGCTGGGGGAGGCCTTCATTCAGCATTGGATCGACCCCGACTGAAAATGAATGACCACAATAAACAAAGTCAAAGTGTGAATTTTTTCTGAAAGAAAATTTTGCAAAGATATTTTCACGTGGAAAGCTAAGTTGAAATTACATATTACGAAAGAAGCTGACTTGCAGTTGAAGACTTACAAACTGTTTTCTCATACTCTTAGATAAATAATATAAATCTAGTAAATTTTTAATTTTTATCAAATCCAGGATTATTGAATTATAATAAAGGATGCATGCGATAAGTAAAGTTTCGAAATTATTATTTTATTCTACACCCGACAGGCAGCCATCTCCGCATTCCGTATAAAGTCATCGCAATAATATATTATCTACTATTTCTATGTGTTAATAATCATATTGAATTAATAAAATGGCACGACTAAATTCTACGATTATAACGTAAATACTGTTTTTAATACATCTTAAAGGTTTCAAAATGACAACTCTTGGATGTACGTGTTCCGATATCAATTAACTATTTTACCCTACTTACTTCGCTAGTGACTGTTAACGATAGACAATTTATTGAAATTTAAATAATTAAATAATTCAATCGAAATGTGCCAAAAATTATTACAAACAAAACGGTGAGAGAGCTATTTTAATAATGGAGTAAGGTCACCTGTATCAGTAGGATTTACTTACCCACCTTGAGAAGATATTTTTAGATCTGAAATACAGATAAACTGAAGTATACATTCACTTTCGCGGGACTTATTTTGTATGCATTCCACTGCAAGCTCGCAATTAATATATTTAAAGAAATGCACTTCTCCAGTAGCGTAGTAAGCTGACGTGTGGAGAGGATGATAAAGATTCCCTGTCGATCGCAATGATAAACACGCATACACCAGAAAACGGTTTTATTTTTAGGATTAAATTTAAATTAAGCATAACATAATAAATATTGGGTGCTTCAGATTGCTTGTCAGTCAAATTCTCTTTCTAGGAAGATGCAAAAGTGGGATTAGGAAAAGACTAGTAGCTAATCGCTCTGTAAAATCGGATTTATAAATGGGTTATCCATTTATGAAAGTATCCGTTCGGGGATTCAGGCCCGTGATCATCGTGCAACCGACTAGGTCGTACGCCCAAGATCGTCGACCACTCGGCTTCAGAGCTGTCAACATCATAATATTATCATTTTATATAATTTAAGATATTGACTTGCTTGATGTTTGGTGAAATTTTAATATCAAATTTGAACGATTCAAATAGTAAAGAGAGTGGTCAAACATTTCCAACTTTAATAAAAAAATCAAAAACAATACGTCAAAGAATATAATTATGTGAAAAGGTTTACTGAGCTCTATATTGAAAAATTCATAACAAACATGTGCAACCAACTACCTAGTCATATTATTAATATTGTGCTAGTCTAATAAATTTCCAATATGTGTTTGTTTTAATTCAAAATCTACGCCAAGGACTATTTTAGATTAACTATTTAAATCCCTCATTCCATGAAGCGATAATGTTGTATTAACCATGAAAATTCCACCCGAAGTGGGGCGACTTCGTCATAATATATTAAATAAACCAATTTTGTTTTGAAATTTGCTAAAGGAATCCAGTGCCGAGGCTTAAATGTGTTGCAAAATAACATTAAAAACAAAAGCTTGCGGTTTCAATGTTAACACTATTTCACTCTTTTCAATGTTTTACTGAAATCACAGTCGTATTTTGGACGCGTGCTTCATTTAATCAACATTGTCAGCTATTTTGGCTCAAAATAATATTGTTACACTGGGGCCTGTTCATGAACGATGTTATAAACATCTTGAAATACAATATTACATAATATAATGAAATACTTAACGAATATATACATTATTTGAAAAAATTGTTGATCTGAGAATAATAGCAATTTATTAAAAGTTGTATCAGACGCATAAATTGAGAAGTTTAAGGTAAAAAAAGAAATTACATCCCGAAGAAACGCTGAAACAAAATAAAATTGACAGAAAATTGCAGTCTGCTGTCAAACAGTTTTATATTCGTATTTTAAAAATAAAATTTGTGTTCCATTTCAAAATAGCATCTTTGCATAATATATGTACATAAAATAATAGAACAAAAGCTATTTTCTTGATAAAATAGCACGGCATCAATATAAATGGGTTATAAATAATTAAACTTTGTGTTAGATGGTATTCACTTGGTAAACTTCAACTTTTATTTCGATAGTTTTCACTTTGGATTAGATAGTATTAACTTAGTACACTCAAACTTTGATTTTAATAGTTTCCACTTAGTCACGGATTCTTTTGACAAAGTGAGTTAAGTTGTAGTAGGTTAGGTTAGGGTTGGTCGGTTTTGGTTTGTGTAATGTATTCTAATGCGTGGAGCAAAGACAATGTAGGCGGCCTGATATAGGATAGACGAATAAGTGACATTTCATTACAGCTTCGTGCAACTATCGATTTCAAAGTGTGAGTATTTATATTGAGTGAAAACTATTTTATCCATGTGAAAATATTTTTTCGTAATTGTAATATATTTCTTTGATGTTAAAATATATTTTATTATTTGGATCACTTTATTTTTAGTGAAAGAATTTGTTTTTGTGGAATGTATTTGTTATAAGTGAAAACTATTTTTATGAAAGTGAATATGATCTAAACAAGAGTGCATTTAATAAGACAATATAAATTATCTGGAAATATGATAAAGCTACTAAACTATAATTAAATTAATTTAAAGACTTAATGGTTCGTTTCGTTTTAAAGATGCTTTTGTTTGACTTATGCTTTAGGTTTTTAAACGCTTTTGTATTATATAGACATAAATATTTAGAATTTCACCACATTTATTTCGTATCTACTACCACTCGTTAAGTAAGATTTAGCGTTGTTTTAACAGTTTATCTACGATTGAGGATAAGAATTAAACTGAATAAAATAAGTATTAAACGTTTTATCACCGTAACCGAGCGAGATTTTGATCTTTCCACCGGATTGGCAATTAATCGTTCAAACGATTTATAAAATTGATGGTTGCGATGTTTGGATATATTTCCACGTAGGTACTCAACTTGATTCTGAAAGCAAGACGTAGAGAGCGATCAGCTTACATTACTTATGCCATTCTTCTGAATAGAGAAATTGTGCAACTGACGTACTACTAACAGTTCTCATAAAACACATTCTGTTGAAATTAATGCTTCATACTGAGTTTGGAAATGGGCTATATAATAAATTATCGATTTTAAATTCTTGTGGGAAAATACTTAATCATGAAACTTGCAAAAAAAAAAAACAATTATGATGACTACAAAATTCAGTGGAAAAATAAATCGACCGGAATTTCTTAAAATGGTTATTTCTTACTTGTACGCAGTGTTACCTAGTTGTTCAAGAATGGACTGCTGCAGACGTGCCCACCTATGTTTATTGTTTTTCTAGTGTGACGTACCGCCTAGAAACAGCGTCAATACGAAATGTTTGCCAATGTTTAGACAGTTTTCGACAGCATCCCACGTTTGACTTTCAATGGGAAATGTTACACGAGACTACGTCAAAGATTTATTCATCAGCGCTCTCTGTCATAGATTTGAATAGCTCGGGAGTAGTAATTGCTTTTTTCAATCGTCATCAAAATATGAATGTTTGGTGCATCAAAAAGAAAATTAGATGATACAATATAATTATTTTACAGACTCTGCTACAAATAATAGATGATTGCGATTTCAGTCCGTTTTTTCATCTATTGTAATATTTCAATTCGGGACTACGAGATAAGCTAACATAGTACTAAAAGCAATTTTGAAAATCAGTAAGTAATACGAACATTAATATATATTAAATATATCATTTAAGGAATATTTTCTTGTCATCATTGTTGCTTTTTATTTAAATTAAGTTATATATTTTTCCGCTGCCTAATAAACTGAGATTATGAAAAAATCTGTTATGATTTACTATACTAACTTCGATATAATATATTCATATGAAACAAATTTGATGAAAACACAGCTTAACATGAGAATTCTAAGACTGTTGTCAAAATAGTTGGTCAGTAAAAAAGTTTTTTGATCTGATTTTTTATCAAGACTTTCACAGTGATTGTGAAAAGAAAAATGGCGCATGATGTAAATTATATAGGATTGTGCAAGTAATTAAATAAGACAGTAATCCTGGGATTTGACATTAAATTCACAAGATCAGACAAAAAGTAGACGTGCGGAATTGTGAGATTGCAATTCGTGAATTTATGATGTCTTTGCGGCAACTTTTTCTATTCCAAAGAAAGAAAAATAAGACACGGAGGCTACGTAGGTCATGTCGGTTTATATAATATGATATGTCGCCGTGCTGACACCAAATCAAAACATTGTAATTTCTGCCGTTGAATGGAAAACATACACGCCATCCGAGCATGCTATTGTATTTAAATTTCCACCCCACATGTTAGAGGCCACGAAAAAAGAATAGATTTTTAAAAGAAAGATCTTAATAAATGAAATACAAATAAAAATATGTATGAAGTTGAGAATATAAATCGTTTTTTATTTGTTCAATTCAATAGGGATTTATAATACACACGAACGCTGATATAGCTAATTCTATGCTTAAATATTCAGCCCCATCTTCCATTTTTAAACAACATTCTTCCTGACGTCTTCAGCAATATCATCACCACACAACAACTTTGAGTCAGTTTAGGATGTGTAAATCAAGATTGCTTTGCCTGTTGGTAACCAGAGCTCAAGGGTTATTCTTTACATATACAACCCGCGCTTGCGACCCAAAATGACACTTATTGCGACCCGAGAACTAAACTTTCAGTAAATGCTAGTGGGAAGGTTATTATTACTGAGTTTTGTTATCAAGAACCAAAAATATGTGTCACAGTGTCTGAAATGCGGGTGTATTTTTTACTTTTCGGAAGCAATTACGTACTTTCCATTTGCTTATATTTAATTATTAGAGTAGATAAGGTATGGAGTATTTAGTATTGTATCTAGTATACCTTTTTAATTTTATAAATATACTAGTAGTCATAAAATTAAAAATTATACGATGTATGTCCAGACTTGGTAGAGATTATATTATCATAATTCATAGAACTCTTAACCTCTGTAGCCTGTGAAAAGTCGGTAAAGGATTAAAGTCTACTGTTCAATAGATTGTGCAACAATGTTTTTTATAGTCTTTACACCATCAAGCAGTCGGAGATGTTTTACCTCTTGTCAGCACCTTATCAATTGTTCATGCGTTGTACTTACATCGTATAATAAAACTATTTTATGAAAAACTTCAAAACTTTTTAGACAAACATTGTGAGTATTGTGACTATTAATTTAGAAAGCGATAACTTTTCTTTTTCTTCAGATCTTATCTAACTTTAATTGTGATTCTTCGAAATCGTAAAATAAAGGCGACGTAAAATTTCAGAAAAAGCATTATTTTAAAAGCATTATGTATTTCTTTTGCGAAGATGAATGAAATATGCTATTTTCATTTTATTCTACATATTAAAATATGTGTTATTTGGTGTACAACATTAGATAATCATTTATATCTCCGTTCTCACGTCTTGCGAAATATCTAATGGACTATTAAATTTCGACTGTTATGTGTTTTATAACATCAAATCAGTTTGATGTTGGATTAAAAAGTAATATACCTAAAAGCCTGTTTATTTTAATGCATAACTAAAGCAAAAACAAATATATAATCCCTAGGCTATGGTCGCAGATTGAAAAGTTCGGGTATTAAACTTAAAGTAATAATAATTTAAGATGTAAACTTAATGTCCGAATTTCAATACTATATTTGAAAAGCTAAATTTTTTTTCAGTCCATTTACTAAATAAACATTCCGTTCGGTTTATCGAATTAAGTGAAGTAATATCAACGTGTAAACAATAAAATACTATCTATCAAAACACCCACAGTTTTGCCTACAGTAACGGTATGTATTGTATTCATATGAGACGAGACAGACAATTTATTCTAGCAATGAAATATTGTCGATGGTGAAAATACTCTTTGGAAATTTAACGTCACTAATATCTTAGGAGGTATTTTGGGTTATATAATTTAAGACATCGACTGAGGGTGCTTGATGGAATTTTAATATCAAATTTGGATTATTGAGATTTTGTACACACGAATGCCTGAAGATGTCGAAAGGCGAAACCCGGATCGTTAGTGACAAAATACATGAAAGTGTACAAAATCTCAATAATAAAAATCTGGGTTATATGTTACATTTTATATCATATTATGCCTTTTTGAGTCTTCAATGTGAGGTTGAGCTTTTTTTACCCATTTGAAATATCCTGATATAAAATATATTCTATCTAAAGAAAAAATCTAAAAATTTAAAACAAATGAACATCGATTATGAGATTCAAATATTATGTTCTATTCGATGGATGCACCCGGTTTATCTAAGTTTTTTTTAAATGTTTGACAAATTGACAGCTTCTTAACATGTACTTTAAAGAATCTTCAGCCTAACTCTACCGTAAGGTTATTTTTAAAGTGCGTAAGGCGTACATCGATTCTAATTCTTAAATTAAAAATTACGAAACTGAAGGGTAGGGATTTTTCTTTTCACTGGATGAGGGGTGGAGATTATACAAGAACTAATTAAAAAAATAATTACTTGTGCTTGGATGGGTAAAAACAGATTTTTTTAATTACTAGTATTATGGTAATTAGTATTATTGCTATTTGTGTCCAGTTCCCACCCCTCTTCTAGTAGAAAGAAAAAATCCCCCTCTAAATTTTTGCAATGTGTAATTTAAGAGTTAGAATTAAAAAGTAATTGTCACTTCTTGGTGGAAAGGCATTATATTTAAAGAAATAAAACTCAATTTGTTTTGTACTACATCCACATTTTTTAAAACGTTCAGGACCGGTTATAATATTAATGTTTTTTTTTATTAACCCAGTGGTTTAATATGCATTAAGTGTATTACACTATGAATGAGTAATATTTCAATAATTTTTCAAATATTCGAATATTAAAAAACTGCCGATTATATTCCAATATTCGATTTGTTTCCATAAATACAACAGGTACGCTGTATATAATGTATTTAATGGTATTTTAGTCCATGTATCTGTTACGAATGCAGGGAGTAAGTTGTTTGTGTGCTGTGAAAGCAATTAGTAAACACAGAAGCTTCCACAATAGAAAAAGAAAGAACAGCTTCGCCATGAATAAGATCTATATAAAGAATACACTTACGCGTTGGTAGATGTATCATTTATCATAAATCTCCACCCCGCAGATTTTACTAGTGACAAAACGCTTTGCAATGTACAGTGCAGGATCTTGCTATTTTGGGCGAATCTTTATTTTTAACTACCGCTGTGAGTTGATGGCATTTTTCTCCGCCACAACTGAATCGAACCACTATGTTCCGTGACACAAAAGATAACAAAAGATAAACGATAATGATAAGTTTCTAAGATGGAAAAAGGCTCATCTTCATTGAGAGATTTAAAAAAAAGGGGTGAAACTTAAATGTTGAATTTAAATATAAGCCACGAAATACAACCCTTTTGAAAAATATTAATATATTTTTTAAATACTTTCACATCCAGTTTATTCCAGTATTCTTTGCTAAAATGTTTTTTTTTTATCTTAAAGATGTTTTGTACCACCTCTGGAGTGGCACTATAGATGTACTAATTTACGTTGGCCGCCAGTGAGGGCGCCACCGTCGTGTTAGGAATGTTGCCATACTCAATCAGAACTGAAATTCCAATAAATTTCAAAACTAATATTTTTGCGACGGTTATTGAAAGCAGACATGAATTTTCGAAAGATATTTATTTTGCACAAAATGGCAATTGGGAAGTTTATTCTAGACTGACAATTCTAGTTTCAAATTCGGCGGCGGCCGAGTAATGTCGGTAATAACTATACACATTTTCTATATAACAATCTGTGCTGCATATTACAGTTTCTGCTCCCTGACATAAGCCCACTGCTGAATCCTCCTGAATATCCTGCATGTTAATTATTCTCTTATTTTGATGCATACAATTTCATAGTTGCAAAGTATCATCGGCTTGTAAAATATTCCAGAGAAAATTTAAGTCATAAGGTAAATATATTAAAGTATTTAGTATATGGGGTGAAGCCGAAATAGCTATTAACTAAATCCTATATTTTTGTAAAGTAAATAATGTGATATTTTCACCTGATTATAATTGAATTGTACCAAGTGAGTGCCAATTCAATCAATAGAATTGAAGTCGTTTATATTGTTAATGCTTAATGCATTTAATATATTTTTTTACAATAAAGTATTAGCCGACTGCACCAGTGTTCTTCAACCTGTGGTCCGTGGACCATTATCGGTCGACGAAAACCTTCACCCGACTACACCGCTACACTATTCGGGGAATTCCTACTGTTGCGACTAAATCCATATAAAAAAACACCGGACTGTCTCTGGCAGCAATTATTCGTAAACATTAGGTCTTCCAATCCTGGGATCCCGAGAAATTAATCAATCCCGGGATTGAATTAATACAAATACCGGGATTTTGAGATTCGTTATAAAATATCAAAAATTAATTCATATTGAAAATATAAATTCGTAACCGATAAACTATTCGAGTAAAAAACGTTTCCGGTATAATTTATTTTGATTTATGTATGTTCATCATTTTTTACTATATACATAATTAATATTTGTATTGTGCTCTCCCTTTCAGTCATATTTCAAATCAGTTATAGACAGAAAAAGACAATTTTGATTGACAATTATTGTTTTTGCGACATTATCCACAAAAAACAGTTGGAATCATTTTTTATACGTGCCAACTGCATGTGGCTGGTGATGTTTTTGTCATCGTACTGTAGTGTTTTTAATTTTTGAATAATTGAAACTCTAAAAAATAAAATTTAAAATACAAAATTTTTCCAAAACAATAAACGCAATTTACTATGAATATTCCGTTCTGTGGAAATACTATTTGCGAGAAAGGGATGGACAATAAATGAAGTGTAAAAAGTGTTTAATTGAATTAACAACAAAAGGCGGATCTACTGAAGGTCTTCATGTTCAAATGAGTTCAATTTATAAAATGAATAAAATACAATTTCTGAACATTTATAATTTTAAACAACATTTTAATATGACATAATTACAAGGCAAGTGTTTATACACACAATTAAGTGACTTCTAAAATGTCTGAATGCAATATGTTTTCATTTAGTCACTTCTTGAACTAATTTTATACATAAATAAGAATATTCGAGATACAGTGTTTGATTAACTACACACTCTATTCATTATTATAGATCTCTTTGTATTACAAAAATCTTTTATGTCGAAAGGTAATAAATTTAATAAAATATTATTGACATCGTGTAAAATTTGTTCGAGTCCAACAAACAATAAGACTCACAAAATCTCAGCACCTAAAAAATCGAATGAGCGATACATATAATTTAAAAAATAAAAGAACATTATTTTATGTGATTGCACGTGTGTATACTTAATATTATTTGGTTGATATTATACCTGTAGTATATTCTGATGCGATAGTAAATAAGTATCATAAATGAGCTTTTACGCCGATCCGCAAAATACTTTTCCCATTTTCACCGGGCCGTGGATGTTAAAAGGTTGAAGAACACTGGACTACACTACTGATAAGAATTTCGATGCGTTGAAAGATGCCCTGAAAAAGTAAAGAAGAAATTCTGCTCATCCCCTTCCGACAAAAAATATATTCGCTTGTCTTCAGTTAGAGACTGCTAAAGTAAACTCTTAATGTTTAAAATCACGCTGCGATCAATTCGTTTTAATAATTGAACTTTTGTGTTTACTTAATACTCACACTCAGTATATATAAGAGGGTCTTCCTTAATGGTTTTCCTCATTCAAATCCTTCAGATGTAAAAATCTTTAGTTTACAGTATGCACTTAGCTAGAATACACTAAAAAGGGGGATATAAAGACTTGGTCAGTTGCAGGCTCCACATATAAATATATCAGGTAAATATTGGCTGGAATATTTTGTATCATGCATCATCATATAAAATTCAATGGAATACATTAGATTTGACTAGTTAATTTAGTTAAGTATTTCGTTAATTTTCAAACATTATTCTCAACTATTCAAGTAAGTTGTCACAACTGTCACGTACAGAACTGATGGCATACGAAGATTAGGAGAGCGAGGTTATAAAGAACTTCGTTTCCAATTTGATCCACTTCCAATTTTTTATAAATATGTCGGCTTAATAAAATTATGTCACTTTCTACCAAAGGTATTCAACGTTTGTCATAATGTTAAGGACACGTCCTTGGAGCTATTTCCATATAGCAGTAGCTTAGATCTGTCAAGTTGAATATGGAAAATGATGGATCCACTCCTGGGCAGTGTGACGTTACAGCTAAATGGTTACATCAATCAAATAACGAATGCTCATAGTCAGAAGTGGGAAATTTGGTTCACTAAGAAAATCGAGAAAATATATTCCAAAAATATGTCCGAGCGTCCGGTGCAATTCAGGGTTGTCGATCAATCTTTGCCAATGGCCAATTCGATATTATCAAATTTCATATGATAATCTGAAACTGCATTTGAAGCAGCTTTCACATATTAAACTTAAGTCCATATATGGCATCACACGATTTTGGGTATTTTAACCCTTGCACATAATCTCTCACATAATAACATAATCTTTTACCCCTGTCTATATTATTTCACATTTATGACACCCCTTTCTAAACGTTAAAAATCCGAAAAAATGTTTTTTTTAATATATTTATCTTTAAATCCCCGATCGCGGAATATTGTGTTTTCAGATCCCTTTTTTTTGTTTACGTCTACGTTTACGTTTGTGACGTCACATTTTCTCTGTCACCCCTCCCCCCTTTATCACAAATCATCACCCCCAAGAGCGTGACGTCATATCTGGATGGGCCTTAAGTTTGAATTTGCCATTTAGACATTTGAAGTTTTCAATGATTTCTTGTAAACACAAAAGCAATTTGGAAGCACAAACTATTGATTATTTTTCTTAAAAACATGATCTCTTGATAATAAATTGTAGTTTTAGTTTTATTTAACAAAATCAAAAATGGAGATATTTCTCTGACGCTGTTCGAGTTCAAGGTACACTTTTTATAAAATAGAGTAAATCATAGCAAAACATTGACAATTTCAGACATACAATAATATTTTATTGAACGTACTATATCGTTGCCTTGGGTAAATAAGGTAATGATCATGATAATGATCAGTTGATAATGTTCGTGATGAGCGAAACCGGTCCTGATCATTATAACTATGTGGAAGTAGTACAAATGAATTGTGTTTTATTTTTAAAAATATAATGTCTTTCAACCAAGAACTGACAGTTAACACCTTAAAAGTGATTTTAGAAAATGTAAACTTTTGTAGAAACAATATTCTAGGTTAAAAGTATATTCTTTCGAAGTGGTATTATAATCAAAAGGATATGTGTATTATACATAGTAATTTTAGCTTAATTATATAAATATATACAGTACACAAAATATCAAAAAGATTATTTTTTAAGAAGGTGCTTTCTTAGTAAAAAGTTAAATACATCGTGAAATATTATCCGAGAATTTCATTCAAAAGTTATAAAAATTACTGCGGCTTTATAAGAGTTTTCAGATTCGGCAGATTTAGTAGGAGGTATACGATAAGGTTCTTCCCTCCTTACACAGTAAAGGTATTTTGAAATACCTTTAGTTGGAAGTATTCCGTCGACATAAGAACTAAACGTAACAAAAACAAATTATGCCTAAGTAAAACTATGGATATACCTTTCAAAACGCTCTTAAGCTATCGTCTTAGTCAGTTGCATGGTAAAGGCTTGAAACCCGAAAAATGCACTCTCATAATTTGATATTTCAATATATTTATTGATTTTTGATGAACGGTATAAATTTCTGTGATCTTTCCATTCCAACATCTAACTCTTTAGAAAGGGACGCAGGAAGATTTTTTGCTAGCCTCATGCCTTTATGTCTTTAAAAAACATCTATTGCGTCACATCGGAAGCGGATATGGTTGAAAAAATATAAACTACTAATATGTTAAGAATGTAGTGCATTTATTTGAATCTACAATACTTGGCTTTAATGGCTCTTTTAAAAAGTATTGATTGTAAATTTCACCCGACTTTATTTAATATAAAATGCATTGGCTTCCATATTGAAATTGTTTCTAAAATCTTAAAAAAATGACAGACGACTGGCAAAGAGTCTTGTGACTCCCTGAATCATAACAATCACAACCGGTGGGAATTTTAAGGCGATGGCGTCTCAGGGTAGGGAATAGCAGCGTCGCGACGCCGATCTTCACAACACATTGAGACGCCGCGCCGACAATATCCCATCCACAATACCACTGTTGCACAACGATTCAAATACTAATTTAATTAAATTCAAGAGAGGCAAGAAATTTCGACAAGATGGTGTACGAAAGTGACTTTTATACCACCCGCAGGCCATACAGTCGCCCGTCTACGTATTCCCTAACGGTAAGTCCTTATTTTGACAAGTTTTCATAATGTGTTCCACTCCAATTTTTCTGGATTGGGACATTTGTGTACGTTAAAAAAGTGATTTATATGTTCTTCGCGAAAATCTTTGTTGGTATTCCCGCTTAACTGTCAAATTCGGTTTCAGTTCGAATTTTAAACTGCTGTGTTGGTTATGTGCGATTGTTGTGTTATTTCCGATTTGAAAAAAAGACTTTTCCTGCGATATAAAGTGACATTTCCAATCTCAATGCGTGAATAATAGCATTTATTAAAAGTGAAATAAGAAAAGTCAAATTATTATTTACAGACTCTGCATAAGTCACTTATTCATTTTAAAATTCGCTAGAAGATAGATATACTACATATTATAATGCTGGTCTAGAACGCTATCATTACTGGAATGACTGTCATATTAAACGTTGATTTGTGCAATTAATAATTCGGAAATAATTAATTCTAAGCTATACGATTGGTGAAATATACAGTAGATCTTATGGCTCTTAGAATTGCAAATCTGTAGTAACTTCTTTCGAAGTAAGTCTATTTAAATCTATCTATTCACTAGGCTGGAAAAATATTCGTTCATTTACCTGCGCTATATAATTTACCTGGGTTGAATTGGGAAATCTTTTTAATAGTTCAGTTATCATTCGTTAATCTTAATATCAAGCTAAGAAATAGGATCCTTTAACAAGCTCCGTTTAGTTGTAAAATTGGTTTATAAACAGTCATCTTTGAAATTGGAAACGTGGGTTTTCTTTGGAATAATGCCAGGATTAATAAATTCCACACCGTTGCGCAAATTTTGTAAACGGCCATAATATAAATGAAACGGACTCGGCTTTTGTTTTACATTCACGACAGTAGCTATAAATAATATGGAATATATTGTTATGAAAGACGTCAATCATCAAGTTCGAATGGTAAACATTCTTTCTCCCAATAACGAACGCGGTTTGGTCGACTTTTATTTCACTCTAAACATTTTGGCATAAACATTTAGTTCGCGCCGGCAGTTTCGCACGCCCGAATTTATGTATTTGAAATACAGCTAGCCGAGCTCCTCTCTCTTCTGAGAAATTAAAAAAAGGATTCTGTGAGCAGCTGCTAAGATTTCAATCTCGGAAACATTTTCTGGTCCAGCACTCCAAATTTAGCCACGAACGAGTGGACACGGGCTCGTTGGAAAGCTTATACATAGCGTAGCGTCACGCCACTCGGCGATACGCGTCGGAAAATTCGAAGGAAAATACCACAAAACACATAAAATAAACAACTCTTTCCAACACCGCACATTACAATCGTATCAATAACACTATTACGAAATGCGTTTCGCAAACAATCCCAACGATACAAGCAAATAAAAAGGAGAATAGATACTGTATTTTTTTATAAGATTTACTACAATGATCAATTTAGTAGTGTTGCAGCTTATTTTATTGACGATGGTTTCATGAATAAGTATATAAAAGCAATGCTTTTTATAAATACTACCAACCATTTAAGTAAATTGATTGAAAAGTAGTACAACTTGCATTTGTATGCAGTAACGCATACAAATACGAATCAATTTAAACTTATGTTTGCAAGTTCATAGTGATTGTTCACAAAATAAAACTGCTATATCTTCTTCTGTACTTCTATCGTAATAGATCAATATAAATTGATTCAATGCAAAACAAGAACACGGTATAGAAGTCAAAGTGCAATCGTAAAAATACTAACTAGGTAGGTATACTTTAGGATGTTTCTCTTGCAAATTGATACATATATCATGGAATCAAAACCTTAAATACTTAATTCTTTAAAAAAAAAAACAATGCGTTGAAACCCTAGTCAAAAATTATTTAATTTTCGGTTAAGATTAAAATATTATAATAGCTTGCTGTTACAGAATCGTTTGTAACATGTAACATCGACATGTCAAGCTCGACATTTAATTAGATATAAAATTGTCAAGTTTTGAGTTTGTGGCTTAAGTCCAGTCATGAATTAAAATTAATTTTGTTTCATGTTAAGATTTTGAGTAAATACGAAGCTACGCCTCGAGTAGTAAAGTCAGCTAACGTGCCGTGCGTAATTTCTTGGAGAGCGTTCAAGATAATATCGTTTACTTTATCTCATAATGTCTTTCAGTATTCAAAACAGAAATATTGGGTGTGATATTATGTAGGTATTATCTTGACTGTTCAGACAATTATTCGCTCACTATAATGATGTGCTACGATTTATCTTAAATCTTATATCAACAATGCTTTGTCCTTGTTTTTATTTATCGTTTAAAGTTAAATATGTATCTAATTTTAAAATATCCATTTGTATAAATAATTTTGAAGTTTTAAATTCTAGAAAATATTTTTAAATAAAAAATGTAGCTTTTTGTTTCAATAGTATCAAACGTAGACTTACATTAAAGCTTAGACATTATCTTTTCATCATATTATAAATACGTGAAGCATTGATTTTTGGCATACTGTTCTAATGTCTAATGAAAGAACTGCTTCTTGGCTCCTAAAGAGGCGATCGTTGACTTAACGGGACATGTATTTAATTATTTACTAATGTAATTTTTGTAACAAGGTCAATACAAATTTATGCTATAAACATCTAGGATTTTTTCTATTGAGGTTACACTGAAAATACCCCAGTGATAACTGCATTGCACTTCTTGACACTTCATCAAATAAACATATCTCATGAAAATACATGAATACTTTCCCAGTAACAAGCTTTTATCGTTGCTTAGTCAATGTTGTGTCTAATAATTAATTCTTTCAATTGTTGTACTTAATGGATATGCAATCAGTAAAAGTCGGTCAAACATAGTAACCGCTTTACGAAGGAGGATTTCTTTTCGGGGCCGCACAAGCATCCGCCTACTAACCGCCGACTTGTTCTGGCCATTCCAGAGGCAAACCCAAATGGACTGGGAGAAGGTGCCGTTCGTACCCCGACCGAGTCTCGTCGCGGACCCCATAACAGCTTTCGGAAAACGCGAGAAGACCACCCCCCGTCAGCAGCTCTACATCTTAACACCCCAAGGAAGAGCCAGCATCCGCCCTAGCCAAGTAGTCCTCAACCAGCCCCTGAAGCCTTACGTTTCAGCTAGAGATCTCACCAGGGAGAAGGTCTTCAGCGCCGTGAGAAGGCACGACCTCATTGTCGACGCTGGCGGCGAAGTTTCGGCGTTGACTGACAGACAACACATGGATGTCCTCCTGCCCAATGTTCACAGGACTACGTCGACATACGTACCAAGAAGGAGGGTTTTCTACAGCAACTATGCCACATATTAGTCATGGGAGCTTGCCAAAATTACGTCACATAATTTAGTTATGCTATACGCTTCATTAGAATAATAAAAACAACGAAATAAAACACCAAAAATAACGAACAGATCCGCTAAAAGCTTATTTTCCTTGACAATAACAAATCGAAGTAAACACATACCCAGAAAGTATTATAGTATTTTGTGCAACGCTTTTTTTAACCTTACAATGCCGCTGCAAACGAATATCCCTTCAAAGCTTTTAGCCAATAATTTAAATATGCAACCTGCAAACGAATATAAATGCGAAAAACGAACGATGCTTTTGATATTATCTATGCTTATTCCAATTTCCTAAGCGCAACCTATTTTTTATTCCTACACGCATACGCTTAATAAATCTAAGTAAATTTTGTACGCGCGCAAAATTATGGGAATCAATGTATATTCAATAAAGCGATTTGTAGATTAGTTCTGAGTGTATTTTATACCTAGTGCTCTTGTAATGCAAATTTCTGTTTTTGATATCTGATTACATTTAGAATTTTCATATTATTCAACAGGACGGTTTATTGAAAAACCATCATAAATAAAAAAATAATTAAGAAAATACCAAAGTTTTTTATTTCAACCTTCCACATTGATTAAAACTGAAACAATATCATGACAATGACATATTCACAAAATCAATTAAATTTAACTTGTGCGTGTCCTTACCAACAAAGATTTTCCGTTTTCACTGTCCAACATTGTTAGATATAAGAATTATTATTTTCTTGTTCATTCATTTTTTATTGTTATATTATTTCTTGATAATTCCACGTAGGCGACTATAACGAAATCTTACCTATTATTTCTTTTTAATAATATTAAGTGTAGAAATTTTAATTATATGCGACTCATTTCTTGTCGAATAATCAATCACAGCTAAGTTATTCTGTACATTTTATAACCGCTATGCAATAAAGTAGTTAGTTATGTTTGCTTCTTGATAAATGTATCAGTGTGAAGCCCTGTTTTCATGATTTTATTGGTTAAATCTACAAAAGATGATATATTTTACAAATTTTTCTTATTTCTGAATACTTTTCGATTTTTCATTTAATAATTAGACTACAGTTAACCTTTCTTGACCTTCGCAACATCGCGAGGGGGTAAATGAGTTAGCACTCTTACCAAATATGTAAATGCCTTTAAAGCTTATATGAAATAAAATTTGGATTATTGAGATTTTGTACACTTCCATTTATTTCGTCACTAACGACCCGGGTTTCGCCTTTCGGCATCTTCAGGCATTCGAGCACACGAATGCCTGAAGATGCCGAAAGGCGAAACCCGGGTCGTTAGTGACAAAATACATGGAAGTGTACAAAATCTCAATAATCCAAATTTGATATTGAAATTCCATCAAGCACCCTCAGTCGATGTCTTAAATTATATGAAATAGTTATGAAAGAATTCATTTACGTTTGTATCTTATTATTATTATTGAAAATGTAAAATATTTATTGATTTGTAAATACGGAATTATCAAGAATTAAGGAACACCTAGTCTTTATTATGTTGTATTCTTGTCTATTTGGTTTATGCATGGTTGTGAGAAGTCGCTTAGTTGAAAAAACTGTTTTTATTGAGTTTACCATCTGGTAACTAACCCTTTAACGACGGGTCGGGACTCTCCGCCACACTCGCAATTCTATCCATTTCACCCGCTTTGTTTCCTTCCAACGAGAGTTGCCTTCTGTTTCAGTTTGAAAACAAACCAATTTTGTAACGTAAAACACGCTACAGCCAATGGAAAATTATGTTAAAAGTCATACGGAGGAATCGTCGAAATTTTAATATTCCGTCGGAAAATCCTCGACCGCGAGTCGTCAAAGGGTTAAGAACCGGTATTTTCAATTTTATCATGATACAATCATACACGTCTTAGCGAAACACTGTTATTTTGTGGCACAGATTTATTCGTAGCAATTAATAAAATTCTCATTTTTTTTTTGAAACGTCTACACAAACATCATAAATGTTGGCAGTGAAATTTCTTTTAAATATTGAAATATTCACGTCGGATTACTTTTTTAATCCTGCAATTAGTAAAATAATTATTTAATTCCGAGCATTAAAAATGATTGGTTACTGAAATAATAATGGTCTGTTTTGCCGACCATTAAAGAAATGAAAAATTATTTGTTTTATTTTCCCAATCTTTGCCACGATATAACTGATGATTCTTTCTGCACAATAATGTAGCATAGATTTATTTCGACACGTGCCTGACTTGTGCCATATCTGTGTATACAACAGTGGCTAAGATTCGTTATATTGGAAAGAACGAAAGATTTGTTATGGTGTCCTCAACACTTGATAGGACGGAGAATTTACGGGGCAAATTTTTGCAGACGACACCCCGGCACTACGTCGTGGTGGACGCCCCCGATCGCACCAGGAGGGCCGACGAGCAGTACTCGTACTCCTACAACAGCAACACTACCTCCAGGGACGGCTACGGAGCCCCTAAGACCTCTTCCTACTCCAACGTCGTCGAGCGTCGCGGAGGATCCGGACCCAGCGCGTCCAACTACAATTACACCACCGAGAGGTCGTCCACCACAGGAGACGGACCCGGAGGATACCGTTCGAGCTACAGCTCCACAGCCTCCGGCCGCCTCCCGGGAGGCACCTCTTACCGCCATTACTCATACCGCGTATAATTTAATTGTAACTAACTTTTGCGGCCATCTTGTGTTTAATCGACAAAATGGCGTACGCGCGTTCTTATTTTGAATAATTACTCCCAGATCGACATAAACGATAAGAGATCAAAGGAGAGTCGCTTCTATATTAAACAATGTAACAAACTTAGTTCGCTTATTTAGATATTTTTTAAAATAGTTTTTTCTATTGTTTTATAACGAATACTTTTGTTAAGGGTTTATTTATTGGATATTTTTTTAGTAATTTTAATTAATGCTATTGAGAGATATATTCGGAGTTTCCTAATAAAGATGCTTTAAACTTGGCTCGTGTGCGTGTTTTATTTATGACTGTTTGGCAAACTGAAACAAAGAGACATTGAACCTATTGGCCGATCCATCCCGTTTCATCCAGTCCATTTTGTTTCCCGGGCGACCCTGGCCTCATAATCATTATCCGTTTAATCCTGATCTAACCAATTTTACGCAATTTCATACAAGATCCAAAAGTGTTCAAGTTCATCAAGCTAATATGTTGACATAACTAAACCCAAAAATCTTAAAATACGATGTTGCAAGAGAAACAAAAAAAAATGGTAAGGAGCCTTTGAGCACTCACAAATAAATGACAAAAAAAATAAATTTGCATCACGTGTCATTAAAATAAATGTATAAGATCGATTACTGAAAAGAAAAACTCATTAGATGCATTTTGAGAAAAAAAAAATAGATATTCTTTCTTGTAGTAATATTTATAGTAAAAGAATGTTTTTTTTTTCAACATATAAATAAGTAAATCTCTATCAAAACAGTACGAGATTGAAAAATATTAATTACCTTACAGATTTTGTCATTACACAAAGATGTCTTAAATTGGCTTTTCTTACAAGTTTACAAAATATTTGAATATGCAAGTTAACCAAGTAGTGCTGCCTGTTCATCATTATTTAATTCAGAGTTAAATGTCAAACATTTTATTTCTTGAGAAGGTTGATCAAATGTAAGCTTAAATTAATTACATCTATGCTCTAGAAGACTTTATCAATTATAATTAACAAGCACAAAATGTAGGTATAATATAAAAAGATATAAAGATTAGTCGACAGAATAAACTTGAGTAATTGATATGTGGAATATCTCGATTTCATTAATAATAAACTAGATTCATCATATAATCTACTAGCTTTCTCTATATACCGATATCAATTTGGATGGGGTGATACTTTTTTAATCGTATCACAAACAAACTATTTGATAGTAATATTTATATTAAATTGAGCAATGCTAAAGAGCGTGCTGTCAAATTACATTTTCAACAGTAAAATCGGTAAAGAAAGAAGTTTAATCGAACAACAATAGCACAACGGAATTTAATGCAAAGAAGATTTATAGTGGCGAACGACTTCCAATTTTACATATTTAAGAAAATGCTCTCCCCGATCTGGTAAAAAATTTTAAGTCGTACTTAGAGTTATTTATATAACTGTTCATTTTTCAAAGTTCTGTAAAGTGATAAAACATACAGATACAAAATTTGAACAATTCAAATTTAACATTCATTGAAATTATAATGAATCTTATAACAGATATTACATTTAAGATTTTTGAGTTCTTTAATTGATTGCTATTGAACGAATAAATATTCAACATCAATTTGCTCAAACCTAGCATTTTCCGACTTAACATTGTTTACCAGACCGACGGCGGTGTATAATATTGAAAGTATGCTGAATGAAAAATAAAGGTTTTGTAAATATCCCAATGTAAACAACTTCTGCACACGGCACCCAATAATCATTGAGTTATTATTAGCATTGTTAATTCTGGAGAAAGTTGAAGCTTAGGTAAGTACAAAAAGATTGATCTCAACGTGTAAAGTGTATTACATCGATAAATATAGCTTTTAATCTTAAACAATTGGATAAAAATAGTACTTACACAAATACACGCGCTATTTCTTAATTCACGATTTAAAAAAGCATTCTTTTTAACAGTTTTGGTTCACAGTGAGAACAAGAAGACGTGATAGATCTATTGATTAAGACAAGATAAAATTTCTGACAAAAATATCATTGTGACTATAATGTCTGCAATATTAGTTCAAATAAAACATTAATCATGTATTAAAATTAAAATATTTATAATGAAAAACTACAACACCGATTTTAAGGGAGTGTCGTTCTAATCTTTAAAATGAACCAAATTTAGTATTTTTTTTGCAACGTCTAAGAGCGTCTAATAATTCTAGCTAGTATATTCTAATTAAATAAACATATTTATTACGTAATAAATTTAATCAACGAAATCTATGAAGCTATGAGAAATTTGTAAGTAAAATAGTTTAAAATGCTAAAATTATTTACGAAAGAAGTATAGAATATTTTCAAATCTCGAAACAAATATTTTATAAGCAAATTCCTCAAGGTTTTTTTGTTTTGTTTTAATAAAAATCAAATAAAGATACATCAAAAGACAAAAAATTTAAAACGTAAAATCATAAATTATGAAAGAATTATCAAGAATGTATTGTTATTTCTGTATAGTATATGAAAACAAAAACGTAACACGATGAACGATTTCACTTTAATGTAAAGCTAATGTTAGCTTAAGAATTATGGAATGTTGAATATTCTTAATTTTCTAGATTTTAAATGATTAAATATTTGCCACATCGGTGTAGTTAATTACCGGAAGTAGATGTTTACATGTTTGCAAGCATTTCCCGGGATATTTTATTTTCAGAAACATTGCCAACTTTGTAAGTAGAAACTCTGGCATTTAGCAAGACAACAAAATAATATGATTCCAAAGACGATAATTGGTGTGAAATAATAAATCAGAAAATTCTTCGCGAGGAAGCATTATGTATTACACAATGCACAAGCTGGATTAAGAAAGATATTCATTAATAATCAATACAGTCAGCTACTTATGACAATACAGATAAATTATGACAGCAAAAAAACATCGTAACTCCGATTTGTTCTGGCGAAAAGAGTTTGCAATAATGCATACCTATGTAGATAAAATGATAAAATAAAATTTGTGAAAAAATCGAAAATAAGTATTATTGAACTAAAATTGATTAAAAATTAGTACTCGCACTTACTAAAAAACGACAAGCCGTTTTTTGAGTTATTTATACTAAAATTTTCCCTAAAAACACCCATGTCAAGAAACAATATAAAACCCTAAAGCAATTGAATCTTGTACCTAACTAGATTTATTGCTCTTAAGCGATTATTATTGGAATATTAGAATAATAAATTGTTGAATTATGATTGATACACAAATATTCAACATCCAATTCCTGACATTTTGTTCTTTGCCTGAACGACAATGATATTTTATAAACAAGAACTTCAGCAAAAAATCACTCATCTCATAATTAATCATGTTAAAAATCAAACATTTCAAATATAAAAATGATTAATGCCACACATAAATTGGCAAATTAACACCGAAACCTGTATATATGTCATCATATATTAATGAAAAATGTTTTCTTATTACTCCCACATCTCCATCGTCATTCGAATGCGGCCACTTCATCTCTCCTGTAATCCAATTGCTGAATCATCACGACGACCTGACACCAGACCGCACCGTTGAGGTACATCCCCTCCATCGGAAAGGTAAGTCACCAATTTCCAACTCAAAATAACATTTATTTATCTAAAAATATCACACGTGTCTTATAAAAGCTACGTGTTTTCATTTGACACACATATATATGCTTGGTTCCGCATGCTCGATAGTGCTTCTGGATCAGTGGCGCCGGCATTAGGCACACGAAATAAGTCACTTATGCGCGAATCCAACATTTTGAGTCGATTGCCCTCTTTGATACATATCACTGGGTAATGAAAACAAATGACTCGCGGCCCAATTCAAATTGGATTTACCATCATTTGTTTTCTAACTCTGCCTGCAATTGACAAAGTAGTGTCAGGATAGCAAGTGATTCGTAACGATTCTAAAATATTTACATAGAGGCGAAAGGTTTACTCTCTTTCACTACAAAAAATAATTCGTTTGGATTCGTACTTTCGAAAACGTCTCCGTTCTGTCTAGTAGACATACATATTGGGTACATAAACATTACACGAGAAAGGGGTTGATTGTTTTTTGACAATGTTATTCTTTGAATCAACATTTTCCAAAAAATCGTCATCATTTTCAGTCACGGTGCATTCATTGTATCATAAATTTACATTAAAATTATCTGGAGTGGTTGTGTCTGTCGCAAAGTGTTTCTTATTTTTTTTCAGTTGGGTTAAATTCATTAGTATTGTTCATAAGATTGTATGCAGAAAGAGATGGATTCCAATATCAAATTCCATTCTTAGAATGAGAATTTATTATGCAACCATAAGCCAATGCACGTAATTTTTATTTATATAATGTATTTTTGTCCTAGAATTGATTACCTGTATCGCACTGGTATAAATTCTGATTGCCTAGCTCAGTATTTCATTTTATTTAAGACGACTTCAAAGAACGTTTGTATACCTATTATTATATTTATAACATAGCTGTCTGTCTGATACCTAATTTTCGTAACATAGCTGACAATATTTCAAATTCAATTTTGTCAGTAAAAATTTACGCGTCGAAGCTATTTTCTGTGAACTTTTAATCATTGGCACCTATTTTATCCCACATGCCGTTAAAATAGTTACACATTACCACCCTAGCATAGAGAATCGTGATGAAACATTGTTTGCATTTGTTGTCATACCTATAAATACGCAATGGAGACGAAACAATAAAAGTGAAAGCCCTATTGAAAATATTCTGGAATTGGGGCCCAATTTTACAATATTAACACACACTATCTGTGCATAACTGCATATTTATATCTTTGCTGGTGGTCTGGTTTTTGTTATGAAAGAGTTTTTGAAGAAGATTTCTCTCACATGCATTTGTTTTAGCTTTAAAAGCAGATTAGTCAAAGACTAGCTAATGTTAATAAGCCCCAGGTCACGATAAATTGGAAAACAAAACGTGTTATGCCTACACAGAGTTAGGATTGAGTTATGAAGTGAATTTGCCAACTAATTTTGGCACCGATTTCGCGACTAGATAATTAAATTATTATGCCAAATGTCGTTTACAGACATAACTATTCTGCAAACAGCGTAATTATAATATATATGATAGATAGAGAGAGAAGACCGGCAATAAGTTTTCTCACATAGAAAATAACCAATGATTTAAGTTATATGTATGATACTAATTTCCAGCTTTTCGCTGGGTGCTAGCGGTGCCCTAAAACGTGACGTATTTTTTTCATTAAAACAGGGTAATAATATTATTAGTACCTAATTAGTTTCACACGAATTATGTAATATAGTTGATGGCTATTTCGGCATCCTGCCATAATCAGAACTATTGACGAACTAGATGGCGTGATATAGAAATGGCTATCAGCTATATAACATAATTCTTTACTAATTTTTCCCTACTATATTTGAATTCTATCTAGTAAATTAACGATTCAATCAATATTTTTTCTTTCTTTCAATATATCACTAAACTCAACAAAAACTATGTTCATTCTTCAATGTGGATAATATGGCCCCTAAAGCAGTGGTTTCCAACCAGGCGCGGACACTCGCCGAGGGAGGCGCCATTTTTTTTTAATTAATAAATAATTTTCATACCATAATATCTACAAATAAATAAAACTTCATATCCTAACATAACAGTAAAAATTCAATGATTGAATGTTTATTTTACTCATTGACAAAATATGCTCTTGGAGGCAGCATTTTTGAAAATTAACAGAAAATTCCGTGGATAATACAAAAATAAAAATAATCTAAGGAAATTATGAAGCTTAAATGTCGAGGCAGAAAGAAAAAATGTTGTTATCAGTCGCAAGATGCTGAATTATCATTTAATATCGACAGTGAGCAATTTGCGATAAAAAAATCTTGCAACACTTTCAATAGAAACTGACAAAACAAATAGATTTTGATAATGTTGCGAAGAGCAAAGCAAGGACAAATAATTTTGTTATATTGTGTTTCCGAATAGTTAATGTTGTGTTAGTACAATCTGCTGAATACCTTGTCCTAAATTAATTTACAATTTTAATGTACAATATATATATATATATAAATAATATATATAAAAATTATTTTAAACACTATCTTTTGACATATTTCAAGCACAAGCCTGCGGGAATCCACAATATTTACATTAAATATAACATTTGTAAATGACAAATTGTAAAAATTTAGTAATTTTATATATTTTTCAAGAAATTGTATTTACACCTACTTTAATTTTCTGTGCCGTTGATGGTTTATGATTTAAAATAAATAATAAGTAATTTTAAAGATACCATTAATTCAACACAATTGTAAATATTAAATCATTTATGGAGGAAAAATGGTGGGGACGGCAAAACCCCTAGCTATTCCACTTCATGTACGTAATGGCAAAATCTTGTTATTATTCTGTTAATTATAGTTACGTATCTGTTTATTTTAGTAAAGTTTTTATCATTTAAAAAGTGTTTATATTATTATATCGATTAAAAAAATAAAAGGTAGGGAGGCGCGGAAAAAAAATTTTTTTTAGTGGAGGCATTGTAGCATTAAGGTTGGAAGCCGTTGCTTTAATGTCATATTTTCAACAGTAGTTTGAACTTTAAAATGATATAATAAAACTGTTATAATTATTTATAGTAACACACTATTCCGGACCTATATAAGAAGTATTCATATAAACATTCACAAGTGGAACGGGTCTATAGTCCAATTTTCTAACCTTCTATATTATGTCGAAACAATAACTATTATAAATTCATAAGCTCTGATCTGAAAAGATTATTAGGTTTTACATACATTATTTAGTTTTGTCAATATTACTAGCTATGTTTTCACCCTATACTTTACAATGACTTAAATACGTTCCATGTATAACGAGAATGGGCATAATCTGGAAGAAATGGACGAATTAATGACATTACATTTATAATAGACTATTAGCAATATACATTCATTGACTTTTGTTTGATCAATATGCGAAAAATTGTCACTTTACTTCGAAAAACTCATAGGTATTATAGTTTGTGTCATAATTACCATTATTATTTGTCCACGCCGTCAGTCGCTTCAAAGACAGATCTTTCCAGAACCATTGGTTTGATACCGCCATTTTTGTTTGAAGATAATGAATATTATTGAAAACGCACTACGTACATAATTCAAATAATTCTCAATAAAATATTTCAAAAATGGAAAACTCTTTTTAATTATGGTTTCCATGCATACAATTAAATAATATCATATTCAAATAATCTAAAATGAAAGATATTTTTCATATTTACATGAAGCTTATAACAAAGCATATTTATAAGAAATCCTTTCGTAAGCACAATGCAAATTTCTCCTCTCTTTGCAATTTATATTTATTTTAAAGATACTCAATGACAAACGTTACCTTTGAATTCTTTTTTCAACTAGCCACACTTTTAATAAACCCTCAAATTGTATTACCTACTCAAAGATTTTACATCAAATTTTTTTTTTTTGATATAGCGTAAAATTATTACGCTGTTCATAATAATAAAATGTTAACACGCCCCCAGTCCGAAAGTCAGAAAAATTCCTTCGCCATGACTCGCTTTCTCGGCTTGTTTAAATTTAGAATTTTGTAATATATTACAGCGGGTAAGTTGGTATCGCGTATTTATATATATCACACCTTGAAGTGGTTGCAGTGGCGAATTAAAATGGTACAAACTAAACAAAAATAACCGCACAGTGCGTTGGATTACGAATAACAACATACTTTGTTCAATTGTTCGTTTCGGTACTTTTATTTTGCTGCATTTTAATTGTATGATGCCGTTGATTGCAAGGCATTACACAAAAACACGTATTTAAGTAATATTACATTTCATAATTCAATTCAAGATTTTAATTACATCAATCCATTACAATGGTATTCTAAGGGTCGTCATTTTGGAGGTGGACGGGGGGAGAGGAGCATTAGACCGCGCGGATACAAGACTGGTAACAATAATATTAAAATAAGCATAATAATTGTAAATGTCTGAATCTGGCCCTGATTGTTTGGCAAAACTTCGAGCATTTTACTTGATGTGGTGCCATTTTAATGTATAAATACGTACGTTATAAATCTGGCCAACTGGCGATGTGTAAAATTAATCATACTGCAAACGAAGTGCAAAACTCATTCTAAATGTTGCGAAAGCTTCCAACTTGATAATAAATTAAACAAATTATTGTCTATCGGCGAGATGAGCAACAGCATCGCTGATGAGCCATTCAGAAAACTATTCATCAATTAATTGCAACATTGAATTGTGTAACAAAACGATAAATTAATACTAGCTGATTGAATGATTTCCATTGAGATCAATCACAACTTTCAGTTTTTATAAGTTATTTTTACATATTGTCATCTTCAAGATGTAATACAGGAGAATTTGTCCAAGTGTAAAATAGCCAAATGTTCATTAGAACCGTTTGCCCATTTGTAATCAATCTACAATATAAGTCCGCCATGTTGCATTCACGTTTTTGATTTAGTTGTATGTGTTATGATATTCATGAACATTTTTTCTATACAACTATTATATTCGTAAGACGTTTAATAGTGATTGAATCAATTTTCGTGAAAAATGGACTTAATCTTGTATGATGATGATATTTTATATTTAATTATCCAAATACATTTTGACAGCATAAATGGAATGGGTGGTGAATATTTCTTAAAAGCAATAGTGTGTACTGTGATAATGAAGCATTCGCATATTTAAAAAGATATCTCAGTTCGTTTTGTTTTGATGCATCGTTCATTTTAGCGTAATATTATATGTAACTATACATTAGATTATTTTAATGTTTGCTACATAAACAGGTGGCCTCGAAAATATTCGAGAATATCTTAGAGGCCGTAAAAAGTTTAAGAAACAGTGTGCGATGAAAAATTCACAAGGGAGGCAAAAATAATACAAATGCCACTGAATTGGTTACTTTATAAATATCACTTGACAGTATTGCATTGATAAATATCTTCAGTCTATTGATTTGTGTCTAAAAGCTATATCTATAATTTTTTCATGACTGTTTATCCATCCTTTAAAATCCTGAAAACAGAGCGTAGAGAAAAGCGATTAGCCAAGCACTATTGTTTCTTTTCTGGGTCAAACTTTCTATCCGTACCATGTCTGAAAAAAGAGCGGTTGGGCGATTGAGCCGGTTTCCATGAAGCAACATCTATCGAGACACTCCGATCGTCAGTCATGTGTGTCTATTATATTTTCTTTTTTGAGTTACTAGCATATGTCAAATGTGTTTTTTGAATTTTCAGGTGCACACAGTGTCATCCTTCTATCCGTCCTATGGCCCCATCGGTCACAGACGCATGGTCATGTCGCGCGCGGCGCCACACTCCGTTGTCACCATCCGCGTCAGGCCCTCCGTGGTCATCAGGGAGATGGACCGTATCGAGCACAAAGTCCGCTCGAACTACGCCTACTCCCCCAGCGAGGACTTCCTCTGCTCAAACAGCTCCAAGGTAAATATGCTGGATTATGTATCTGACCTGGAAATTTCAATAGCTGCAATAGGAAAAATAAATTTCCTTACGAGAATTGAAAAATAGCATTTCATTTCCAACAATAGTTATTTTTATGCTAAAAATAAATCGTTTTCTGGCGATTGGCGAAGCATCAAGATAAACCATTATTTAATCTTGTAGGATGAGTTTTAAAAATGACAACAAACTTTTACAAGCTAAACAACGGTGTGTCGTAGGAATATCCATAGGGGCCGAATATAACTGTAATCTAAGAACTGTCAAAAAGACACTTGGATAATATCTATTGCCCAAAAAGAAGCTTATGAATAGTCCAAAAATGATGTTTATCGATTTTATCAATGACCATATCATATTAAACTGCCTCCAGCCCTTTGGTTGTGGTCATATATTTACATCATGCCCATTTATTGATTTTCAAAAAGGGTTATCTTGCACTTAACATAGACAGCTTCCCTGATAAGCTCATTGTATACAACAAAGTAGAATCTTTTTTTGTCATTTATTGTGTAAAACTATCACTTTCAACTAAATGTGAAAAAATGAAAAATTGTTTCACAGAAAGATTGACTGACAACAAAAAACAAAAATGAAATGGTTCAAAAAGCTTTTTCAGAATTCACAGATCATGCAGCAGTTGAAATTTCCAGTGTCAAGATACTTTTTATTATTTCAGAATAACATTTTTTCTATAATGGGTGTAACCACATCTACTGTGATGCTATCATGAAAGTTACAATAATTAATAGAACAATCTGTTTCAAAATATAATATTGAGAATTAAAACAGATTATAAGGAAATATAATATATAAAAGTTGACATACATGTCACCAGAAAGCAACTCTGTTGAATAGATCTAGTAAATATGACATTAAGAAGATACCATCCCTGATCTGGCAAAAACCGTTGATAGACAAGTTTGAGTTTGTCATCTATACCATTTTTTCTTTTTCCAACCACTTTTATCTGGCAAACTAAACATATTCATTAAAATAATAATTCTAATACCATTCATTCGTTGCTCAGCAGTTATTATTATTTTTTTGATATTGTACTTGATTGACACTAGGCTGGTAAATGAGACATTAGGGTGTGAAATGAAAACTGATGACAGTTTAAATCTAATTGGATTCTCCGCGAGTCATTGTTTTCACACTATGATTGCTATTAAAAGCATAAAAGTGAGAATATAAATGACATTTGACTTGATTCTAACTGGATTCTCTGTGCGTCAGTTACTTTCTCACTATTCCTGCTATTAAAAATAGAGTAGTTGAGTTGGATAGTGGGAACACAAGTGATTCAAGATGACTCGAATATATTCAACGAGGCGAACGAGTGACTCCTGTTCACTATGAAAATTACGCCGCTTATATTCATTAAACAAAAGCTTTTTTTTGCCAGAATAAGGATGATATTATAAAAACTATAAAAATATCTAAAAAAAAATGTAAACCTTACTAAGAAACAATTTTGTTCACTATTTTATTTGGTGTCTCACAAATATTAGAATGTGACAAAACTTCTTGGCCTAAACATGTGATTCAAGCAAATAATAAGTATTTATTGAAATTAAAATTGTAATTAAATTTGCTAATCACAATGTTTAGAATTCATATTTATATAAATAGTGACAAAAATGCTTTAAATAAGTACGTACATAACGAAGTTTGGTATTATTATAAATAACAAGGATATTATCAAAGGAATCAATCGAGGTCTCGCAACCGACAGAACACTCTTTACCCGAAGTGAAAAGTGCTTGAGAGATCTACAAGGCAATAAGAATACAATCAGTGATTTTGTACAAAACAAAATGTTGAATTTGTATGCAATTTGAGAATAAAGAATATTGATATATCTAAAGCAATGAAAAATAGTTGATTTGACAGAATCTGATACATATTTGTTACCATGCTTAGAGATGTTAATACCGATGGATGCAAGATGTATCAACTCCAAAAACAATTCATGGTAGATAAGAACAAAGTAAAAACTGGAGATAGCGCCCGAGAATAGCGCAATAGAGATGCTAAGGACGCCGTAAAATAAAAAACAGTAACTTGCAATGGTGAAAGTTTTACCGGGTCTTAATTTGGCATACTTTGAAAGGAGGGTTTAAATTTCCAGGTTCTGTCACTGTCCTCCCACTACCCGTACCCGTACTCGTACTACCCGTACTATAGACCCATCTTTACGCCAAAGCGTATAATTACCATCCGGTGGAAACCCTCGTATGTCAACGAGATAGAGCGCATCGATCGCAAGGTCAATTCCGCACTCTACCCCTATTATCCCAGTGAATATTTCTTCTACACCTTCAAGGTAAATAATTATACGAATTGAGTTCACCGTTTGTCAGCGACGACGTAATAAATAAAACATTGGTCGTGCTCTCATTCTATAACCAAACATCTTCGCATGCTTGGGATTCGGCAACGCTTCATTAGTAGATTAAATTAAAGCACTTTAAGTATAATTCTGTAGTTTGTTATAATATGCCCGAGCAGCGGTCGGTAGTCTTTCAGATATAAGAGATACTTTCAAAAAAATAAATCTGGATTTTCAATCGAGTCTTATTTGAATGTTGAATAAAAAAACAATTATTTTAAAGAAATGTAATAAAAAGCCTAATATCGGTAATGTAAAACTTTTAAAAAAAATATTAATATTTTATTATTTTTCAAATCAACTTGCACTGCTGTGCTCATAGCGCCCACACGCACTGGCGGCTAACCGCCTATTGTGTTTTGTAGGTAAAATTCTTCATCATATGAACTGTAACTCGACAGTTCATCAAATGCATTGGTTTTAATGTCAGGCGCAGGTACGCCTGCGATAGACAGTTAGAAGGCGGCTGACCACATTACTGATTACACGTCTTGTTTTTGTCAAAGCTTTAAATAAAATGTAGAAAAATGACCGTACTTAGGGAAAATGATTTTTTTTTAAATATTTGCATTCATTGGTCTGTGGAATGTAAGCCATTTATTGGCAAAAAATCTAAAAGCGCATTGCACATAACGGCGAGCTCTGCATTGTTTGTCATGTAAATATCAATTTTTAATTCTAAAAATGAAGAATAAACTATACATTTTGGAAGTAACTAAAAACTCTAGGCGGCTAGCCGCAAACATAACTGCGCGTGGGCACTTAAGCTGCTACATTTTTCTTGCTGATAAACATTATTTTTTATTTCGATATATCGTTGTTATCATATTGGAGAAATTGACCAAGTATTAAGTTGTAAAATATTCAAGAGAACTTTTTGAACATTTGTTATCAATCTAATAATCCCTCATAATGTATTTACAATTCTACTTAAATTTTTGCAATTGCTGGGTATACGGAATGTTATGTTGGATATTTCTTAAATGAAAAATGCACTCGGTCACTTTCTCTTGCATGATAAACTCGTTTGCTTAGATATTGCAGCAATACCATAACATAAGACTAATTCACTATTCGTTTTTATCAGAGAAAAAATGATATTCTTATTTTGATAGGATAAATTTTGTCATTACATTTTTAGTAAAAACAAAAACCCACGGCACTTGACATAAAATTATTTATTATATTGCTTAGACAGGTTAAAGTATTGAATAATATTTATACCTATCAGTGACACAAATCTTCAGAATCTTCAGAAGAAAAATCTTCAGAATCGATACCGACCACTGAATTGGAGTAAATCATTTATTTGCATTTTGTAGTCACTCGCTAGTTCTCTAAAAATTAATGCATCCAATTTCTTTATTGTGTCCCTTTTAGATCTTTAAGATTTTTCATTGTCATTGAAAAACTAGCCCAATAATATTTCACAATATTAGTAATAACCCCATTGCAAAGTCAGACTATAATCTCAACTGACATATTAGAATTTCATTTTTATACCTATATTCTATTGTGGTCTGGCAAGAAATGCCATCTGTAGTATAATATTTTCATCAAACAAGTTTTGGAGCTTTTTATCATTCATTCGCTTTTAAAATAATGAAGTTGACAAAATTACCATTTAATTAATTTAAAGTTGTAAGTATCGCTACGGTTTCAGCTTCATCTGTAAAATATGAAGGTTGGCAAAAAATTATAATAATGTAATATATAATCATATGTGAATGTCGAGTGTGTAGTGTAATTTTTCACGATACCGCTTTCATAATAAAATCTTGTCAAAATTCTGTATATATGCTTAGTGCTCAAAAGTTAATTATCATTTTGTAAATAGATCGTCATCGAACATTGCAAAAAGTTCTCATCGACACTCAAACAGAAGAAATGGTTAACGATAGAAATTGACATTGTCAGCCATAAGAAGAAACGAATAACAGTAACAGCTGGACTGAGTGCAAAAGAAAATGCGAAAACACAATAAGAAATATCTTTGGAAATATAAACTGTTGTGGAAATTTTCATTATAAATGGAAAATCCATTCGAAGAAGACCTGAAGACGCATCCAGAACGAACAGAAAGAGCACACTTGCTCGCTTAGTTGCTTTCCTTGCACTACACACACAATGCATCATGCATCCATATTAACCGCATACATAATATGTACATATATATGTATGCATGTGTATGTACGTGTATGTCTATACTTAGTATAATAATATAATAAATACTTGTTTTTATTTTAGTTATTTTTTTTCAATTTTATATATAACCCGTGATTTTTAATTGTTATTAAATATGTGATTTTACACAGGCCTAAATTAATTTGTAACGCTAATTTTTATAATTGTACATTATGTAAACATCTAATAAAGAAAAAAAATTAAATACACCTTTTGCTTCTGTTATTCCAATAATTTTGTAAGTCATAAACTCACGGCATATTTACATGCTGTGGATAACGGAATAATTCAATCAAAAATTGTTGAAATGTGTGTACAAATCATGTTGTTATCATTGGCAATCTATTATCGCTGACAATAATTTAATTATTGCCATGTCCAATTTTCAATTAGTTATATATCTGGAGAATCAGTGTCATATATTTTGTTACTTAACTAGACGCGGTAGACCGTACAGGTCCATGTCTGACTACACAGTCGTCCGACAGACATCTCTGTCCTGAGCTTTTTGCTTCCAACGGATGTCTTGTTTAAATTTTAAAGATTTTTTAATAAATACATTAGTATAATGTTTCCACTAAGATTACAGTACAAGTAAAATCATTGTAATCTATAAATAACATCAATTATCGATTGCTATTAGAGTCGTCCATAAATGACGTCACGCGTTTTTAAATATTTTTTTGGCCTCCTTTCCCTTTTCATTTATTTTTTCAATTTTCATTTCCTTTTTCTGATCCACGGAACGGTATAGTAAAATAAGGGAATATGTAATAAGGTATAAATATGGATGTAAATGGGTATATGATATCGCACAATGAGAGCATTAACATATACTCTCTACAAAGTTCACAACTGCAGCACTGGTGACATTATGTATGGACGACCGCTTATTAGAGAATGTGACACATAATTTTTACTGCACAATCCGCCTATATTTGATAAGAATGTATGAACTAGTGTAGTTAATTTCTGTGTTTAATCAGTATTACTATAACCAATTATCAAAATAATTATCTGCCATAATAACATGTATGGAAATGTATAATGGATACTAACTTGATGTGTTTTACAGAACTGGGAAGACGAGAGCCGCAAAATCAGGGCGCAAACAAACTCTCTTTTGCAGAGGGTGCATGCATCAGTCCCCAGAGCTAGCAGCGTCGTCTCATATACAACTCTTGCTAGGTGAGTGGCTTATGAAAGCGATTGGAACATATATATAGATAATACAGCCATCTTTAGGAATTTAGAATTCGACATTCTGTATGCTGGTCAAGTGTAACTAGTAAAAATATAATTTTTTGACAGGTTTCTTTTTAGATTCTAGTATTCTGATGATTAAGTTCCCTGAAAAGCTATCCAATATTTTAAAACTCATACTTGAAACAGCAATGTGATGATTTCGACATCCCCAACAAATAAAGCAGTAACTCACTTTTAATCATTTTGCAAGATAGCACAATGCAATGTTAATAAACAAAACCAAAGAAACATAAACTATTTCATGTAGAGATGTTCAAAATTTTGTGACAAATAGCAAAATTGTGACAATATTCACAAAATGCCCAAAGTCGGGAGATGTCATTTATGAATGACTTCTTACAATTATTTCTCTTTCACTTTCAAGGTATAACGAGCCGGTTTACCCAGCCAGGCTTTCTTGCGATAATTATTTGAGCCGACTTATAATGCCAATCCGAAATGTGGCCCGAGATATCAACAGCATGTCTTGGTACGCAGAGCCAGCAAAGAGATTCACAGGTATTTAATAAAAACAAACTCTCACACGAATTGAAGGATCATTTATTTCAATCGCCTCGTAAATATATTTTTCAATATTATGTATGAATCCTTATTCTGATATCTCAATTACATGGTAACAATTGCAAATAACTCAGTAACGATTTGTCATATCAAATTTTGAAAATAATTAATTTTTTGTTTTATATTTTAGTTGTTTATATTAATTTGTCGGTCGCAAGTAGAACTTTCATATAACGCAAAAGTGTTTTGTGTAATCCATATTAAAAACTTTTTGGTAAATCAATGAAAAGCAGCTAGTTAACCTATAAAGATTGTAAACATTAGTGGAATATCATTCTTTGCTTGACTGTTACGATATTATAACCTAACCTAGAAATTACTGACACTATGTTTCAAAATACAATATTCAGAATGTAAAAAGATTTTTATGAGCTTTCAATTATTCCTTGTTAAATTATTAGTAAGACAAACGTTAATAATTTAAGAATCAATGGTAAATTTGAAAAATATTTCCAAAATGTCATTTGACAAGTAGTGTTACTTTGAGAGTTTTAATTGTTCAAATGTATGAAAATATATGAATTTATATACAAGTGTTAAAGTAATTTCCTCTTTGAATGACAACTTTCTTAACAAATAGCATCTGCTGAGAAATCAAATTACTACCTTTTATCATTATTCAATATATATTTTTCTGAACAATAATTTAAACAAAATGTGATGTGAATAGTTTATAATAGTGCCTACATATCGTTGATCACTCAAATATATATTAAATTAAACACTTCACCAGAGTATAATAATAAGGAAAATCCTGTTTCGTATTTGAGTACGAGTGATAAGGTTCCGATTTTCAAACAGTGACATCTATTAATGAGAAAAAATGTAACAAAATACTGTTACAATCATTCATGCAATTGATAAAATATAGCCAACTAGAATTTTGAAAATGTTTCAGTTGACCTAAAAAATGATCTTTAATTTTTAACTAAAACACAATATTTAATTTCGCTAAATTTTGTTTATTCTTTCATTAGACATTCATAACTAATTAAATGTCAAAATAACGTTCAATTTTTAATAAAGTTTTTAAAATGTAACATAAATACTTTAGCTGAGATGAACTAATTCATTGAATAAAAAAATAGGTCCCTGATTAAGAATACCACTGACGCCCTGTCCCGCCACATACTTTAGACAATTAGTGGAATGGGATTCTAAGGAATACCTTTATCAACTGAGATGTTTTTGTCTGTCGCAGAATCTCAACCTTCCACTCAACCTTAAATGAAAAATGATCTGTTGATGTCAATAACATTTTCTAGATTTCAATTATTTGTTTTTTAATCTACGGGTAAAAGTGGTTCCCTATTGTAATTGGATTCTATCATTATATACCATAATCATTGTAAATATCATTATTTATGCAATATCTGTATTTTACAAACATAATGATAAGCAATTTTATTATATTAATTTCAAATACTGAAAGCTAAACATAAATAGATATAAAGTCTTTTATAATAAGTATGCTTGCATTCAGATGCTGATAAATGATTATTTTTTTATTAAACCTGTTCAGAAGATTATTGAAACACTATGCGTAGGCTACCATTCTTCCTCATTGATTGACCTGTGTTTCCCTTTTCAAACAACCTTTTAGGCAAAGGGCACCTGGCCTGCCTCAGATATTCCGGCAACAAGGCCTTCCCTAACCGCAGGGCCTTGTGCCAGGACATGAGCGTCAGGGACGATGTCAATCTGCTGTCGTTCTATGCCAAAAACAGGCTCGCCGCCGCCGGTTTGGCCCTCGATGCCATCACAGGTACTGTTCAAACTTGACGATAAACAAAACAATAGCGCAAAACCCTTCACATTTGGAGGTCTGCCTAAATGCTTCTATAATTATTAAATAAATAATTCCTTCCGGCGACAATGCTTTTTCGAACGTAAGGTTTTTTTAGCATATAGCAATTTTTCAACTTTACACTATCATGAAACTTTTAATACTTTGAAAACTTCAAGTTTCAGCTGTTATTCCTATCACTTTTTTCTTTCACTATCCTTATACTTTTTTGATAATACATACTTTAAATCGATTTTAACTTAAATAAAATATTATTTGATACATCGCTTTGTTTTATGAATTATAAAACAGAACGATAATAAAATGCATAACAATTATTTTTAGTCCAGTGAACGTAGAACTCAACTCTGATTCGCAGAGCATTGTAAGATCCACGTCAACTAATAATTCAACCCACCGAGTTGTTCTTTGTAACGGGATTTTCATCAAATAGTAATCAAAACAAAAAACTCTGCTTTTAAGAGTTTGGCATTCGTTTTTAAATATAATGGGGCTTTTTTTTATAATGTGGGATTCTTAAAGCTGTTTTATACAATAGAACCCCAATTATTGAATCAAATTACACACACGGGCGGTTGTCTGTACGTTCCCTTGTGGCTTTGCCGATCTGGGCCGCTATGAAAACAATAAGATAATTAGGGTTTTACTGTTAATTGAAACGTGGACTGAAAGTGATTGTTGAAAATTAAATATATATAAAAACTACCCCTCTAACCGTTCATTGCAAATCGTACTAAAATAGCATTTCCTAAGGCTTCTGTGCGATGGAAATATTATGAGCGTGCGAATGTTATGAATAAAGAGGGGACTTAAATCTTTTGTACTTAACCAACAGTGTGACCGTGTCTCTTACAGCGGCACCAGACCTGAAGGAACAACCCGCCTTGGTGGAATGCTCCTAATAACACAATATTACTCTACACCCTTCACCCTTCACCCGGTCACACGTCATCATTAATATTTATTCATCGTCCGATATAAATAACCTACGTAGGGCAGCTTTCTATTAACCTCATCTCTATCACAATCTACTCTCGAAACTGTCTCTTCCGACTCTTAGCAATTTTTACAGATCGATTTTTATTTATTAATAACTAAAATGTTGCCAACTGTCAATAACACTTGATGAAAAATATGTTTTTATTACTATTCAGTTTAACTGAGCAAGTATTTACATATGTAAATATGCTTATTTGTTCAATAAAACATAATAAGCGAGTTCAATAATAATGAAAACATTCATTTGGTTGTAATTTTTATAATGAACAATATCATTTTGTAAATACTTTTAGCATATGGTTACAACATTGTAAACAATGATGCTATTTGTGAAATAGAGACACCATGCAATATGGTATTTTATGAGAAATTATATAAATATTTTTTCCCACATGGATTAATCTTTTTTTCTACGAGGGCAGCACCGTTTGCATATTTGTAGTCTTACATAAATTTAATGATTAACGCTCTTAATTCTTTCATATAAAAGTGTAAACAACTTTTCATTTTACACATTTTCGATTAACACTGATTTTATAATTTTTGCTACAAATTCAGTGATAGCATTATCATAAAATGGATGTTCATAATAAAATAAAAACCAGCATACATACATTATTTTTCACAAGTTAATTTGGCAGCATGAAATAAACAAAATGGTATCTATCCATTAAGAGTTTTCTAATTGAGCGTTCAAATATAAGAATGAAATTTGTATTTCATTTTGAATATTGGTTTAGTTTTCCATTTTTGTTTTATAATAAATTATCTTGATAACTATATAAAACAATAAAAATATATTAAAAGCATCAATACAGAAAAGTTTAGATTTAGTTTTTGGCTATGTAGATGTAAATCAGGCAGCGTTGCATCGAGGCATTAATAAAATGTGGAAATCATCTCTGACTTCAATTGCTCTCCTGTAAATAAACATGTATACAGGGAGTTATATAAATTTATAGAAAGTAATATTATAAACGACCCATTGTGATACATAGGTTCATAATATTAAAAAATACGTAAATAGTTCACTAAACATTGAAAACATACAAACATGACTGACATATCTACAAACTTACATACTTTTTCTAGTAAATAACATTCGTTTTTCTGTGTAGGTAAGCAAATAGTTATTTATATTCTCTAGCAAAGCACTTTGTGACAGTTGTAGTATAAAAATATATTTTTTGAAATGTGTATTTACTTTTAAATAATTTAACTATCAAATAAGTAATTTATTTTTCATAAGGTGAATAAAAAAGTAATCAGAAAAAAAAACTTTAATTTTATTTTCCCCCTCTTTGTATGAATTTTATATATAGGATATGGGTTAACGATTAAATTTTGCATCGCACACGTGTTACTAGTAATCGATGTAGTGTAGAAAACTTTATTATTGATGCAAATAATATGGACCATCTAGCGTACTTTGACGATTGCGTCAACTTTTAGACTGAATACAACTCTGCCTCAATACATAAACGTCCATTTTTACAAACGAAACAGTGTTGGCAGAAAGTTATATTTGTTTAATTGATTTGGAGACGTTCAAATAGATATTCAAGGTTCTGTAAATCTGTTAGAATTTGTGCTTAACACCAGATACTTGTCAATAATATATTTTTACTGTTAGAAGAGTGAACTAATCAATATTTACAAAAAGATTACTATTTTACGGTTCCCGGAAACATAAAATATACTATATTTATAAGTTCATATTATATTATTATGTTCCCCTTCCAAAAGTACACTACCACAGCATGAGTTACCAGCGATACCTACTCGATTAATGCTTATTTTTTTCATTTTTAACGTTTTAACATGAAATGTTTTATTTTATTGTTTTTAAGCTTTGTGTTTATAATAAATTTCAACTTCTGTGTACCAGAACAAAAAAGGAATTTTAGGCATTTACAATCAAGTTATTTTCATGTTGGGATTTATAGAAAAATTGTAATAATATTCCCCTTTTGTTTCGATTGTTTCTTTTAAAAATCTGACAGGCTTTCTTATTCATAAATATTTATAACAAGTCACAATTCTACATTAAGACGAGGATAAACTTCAGAAGATTCACCCATCTTACGCATCTCAAATAACTATCAGCATGAATGATTGTAAATATGGCTGAAATAACGTCAAACACTTTCCCAACGGTTGCCAAACGTCTGGCAGCTTTATTGTTTTTGAAATACAAGTTAAATCATCCTCTTCGACTTCCCTGGGATCGGCCGATCGTCGAAAATACGTGAGTTTGAATTTAGTTATGTTTGTAAAGAAAGATAAAATCCATCACATCATCGAAATCCCTATGCTTTGTATGTCTAAATATCAATTCATTTTTACAAAGATTCTCTGTCCAAATTTGTCAATTATTCAACAGGTTTTTATAGGTTACATTTGAATTTTTAAAAATCTAATATCCCATGTAATATAATATAATGGATATCAAATTGATGAAGCAGATTGTCACAAAAATTATCGATTACAATTAAGATTATCAAACTATCACTGTAAGCATTTACTACTGGTTTTATGACATCCCGTAGCCAATTAAATATGTAGTTTTTTTTCAGCTATACTTGATATATCAATCACTTCAAGAAGAAAATATAGATGTAACATTTTATTTTAGAAAACATTTGAAAGAAATATTATAGAAAATGTACAAAAAGACATTTTTAAACTTCAATAAAAAATCAGGAGATGGACACATGCACTCTGGTCCGACAGCATTGCGAGGATAACTATTATAGATACCCTAAATTGAATAACTAAAGATGTTTTGTTAGGTAAAAGGTTTAAAATGCACATAAAACATATTTTTTTCCCTTCCTGTATTGGTCATCTGTCTGAAAATGTATTATAATATATTTAGTTACCGAATTATTGTGAACCTGGTCACAAGCTTTATTTATGATTGGATGAACAGTTCAGCTGCTGCCATACAGGCCAAGCAGGAAGTTCCAACCTCAGGCGCTCATGGAAGATCCCAGCAAGGATCTGAAGGCCTCCAAGGCTGAGAGGTTGGAGAGGTTTAACACCGCTCCGACCGCTGCTTCCGTGAATCCTGCCGAAGCCGAAAAGTTGGCTGAACGCAAGCAGAAGAGACAGGAGGAAGCTAAACTTGCAGAAGAGAGGTGAACCATTTTTTATTTTGCAATCGTTTATTATTTTGGGTGATCAAAATGTATATTTTGTTTTTAAATTATATATTGAAGGCTTAAATTAAACCAGCAATTTTTTTAAATGCTTCTATTGACTAACTTAATTGCGTATCTGCTCAAGCCAATAAAGCCAAAAATTAATTAAACAAGGCATCAGGTTTACTTAATGTCTTGTTATTTCTTCAGAACTAAAAATGTTTCTGTAAGAATTTTTTTACTAATGATTTAGATGCGAGAAATTAAGGTGTCAAATGGTCATTAAAATAATAATTTCATCAAAAATCAAGTTGCAGATAATGCAGTGCAGCTATAGAATTCGAAATCAGTAATAGCCCTTCCATGGGTTCATCAAGTGACATACTATTTTAAATTTAGTTAAATGTAAAATTAATATAAATAATGCATTACATTTACAGAGCCCTGCAAGAAGAGCTCGCCAAGAAGAAGGAGCTAGCCAAGCGCGAGGAAGCAACGCGCGCAGCTGAATTGGCTCGCCAGGAAGAACTCGCAGCGCAAGCCGCAGCCGAAAGGGCCGCCGAGCTCGACAGGAAAGCAGAAATCGCCAAACAGGTAAAATTCATTTATATCATTCTATTTTTACTTTTAAGGTGTTAACTGTCAATTCTTGGTGGAAAGACATTATATTTTAAAAAATAAAACACAATTCATTTGTATTACTTCCACATATTTATAATGATCAGTTGATAATGCTCGTGATGAGCGAAACCAGTCCTGATCATTATAAATATGTGGAAGTAGTACAAATGAATTGTTTTATCTAAAAAAAAAAAAAAATCATTCTATTTTCCGTTACCAATGTGGAATATAATGTTTGGTGTACCAAATGAAAATTTAATTTTTTTAATAACCAATTTAGATGGTCAATTGAGCTTTTGTTTATCAATTTTTTTCCACTTATTTGAAAGTTATTTTATTAAACAGAATCACCTTTTATGCTTCATACAAATAATATAATTTCCTTATTTTTATAGGCTGAAGAAGAAGCCAGACAGGCTGAAGAAGAAGCTGCCGTTCTCGCCGAACAAGTAAAACTAGCTGATGAAGCCAGATTAGCGGAAGAAGCCAGGGTTATTGAAGATGCCAGATTAGCCGAAGAAGCCAAAAAAGGACAAGAAGAAGCTGCAAAGAAGGCGGAGGAAGAAAGAATCGCCGCTGAAGAAGAAGAATCGAGGCAAAGGGAACTCGCTCGGTTAGAGGAGATCGAGAAACAGGCCGCCGAGGACAAGGAAGCTGAATTAGCCAGCCAGGTGAGACATTAATTTCTCTTCATACTAATGGAGTGTTCAATAAAATCTTAAAAAATAATGTTCAATGTGAAACCTTATCGAACATTTGAATTTATGCGAGAAACTAAATAACCTAATCCACAATAATTTCAGCTAAGAATAGTTAAATAGAACTCATTGATATTGTTTCATTCTCGCAGGCTGCTGAATTAGCCGAAATTGCGAGACAAGAATCCGAACTCGCCGCCCTCGCCAAGCAAGAAGCCGAATTGGCCGAACTCGACAGACAAGAGGCCGAACTCGCCGCCCTCGACGCTGAAGCCAAAGCCCTTGAAGACGAATCCGCCGCCTTGATCCAGAACGAGCAGGCCGAAGAGGAGAGCAACGCACCTGTCGTGGAAGAACCAGAAACACCCGAAGTCGAACAGCAGAATGATGAAGTCAGCGAATCGCAAGACGCAGAAGCTGAAGTAACAGAAGAGGAAGAAGAATAAATGCTATTTTATAATAGTTATATTTTTAAATTATCGTGTTCATGTTATTAATGAAGTGTATGATCGATTATTCTATAGGAACGAAAAACAAATCATCATCGTTTACCACGTTTAACTATTATTGGTAAAGAACAACTTCTTCCTTCAATCAGCCTGCAATACGTATGCCGGAATATGTTTTAGCGAAGTCTCTTCTGCGGACATCGCAAGCCTCCCCTGCCATCTTATTTTTGCTCACCTAATTTAAGAGTCGCCGATTCCAAACACTGTAGTCCTACGCCCGACCGTGATCGGTTAAGTATTATTGGCTGATAGAAAACACTATCGAGTCTCGGATAGTTAGAAATGCTAAATAAGCATCGGATAGAAATTCTATAGAAAATTATTTTTATAAACTTTGGTGATAACATGTATACTTAAACACTTTGCCGATGAGATTGGTGACATTTCTTTTCGGCGAAACAAATTCTCACGTAATGAAATTGTTGCGCATAGCATTTATAAAAAGTTGTTGATTTATTTTTGAGATGTTTTTCTATTTTAATTATTTCTTCACCCTGATTGATGAAAGCCATCTATCATTCTTTATTTACATTGTTATTTTGTTAAATGTCTTCTTGTTTAATTAGCAAGTAAAAAGAATACAATGTTAAACATCACACATTGTACTTCTTGCATTGTTCTTTTACTAAAGAACGGTGTTGACATTTTTTGTTGTCTTTACCTCTACAAAGACGTTATTATTTATTTTGTTGACTGTTAACATTTTAATAACACCTTTCCAACCCGACTTACATCAAATCTAAATAAACTAAATTTATAAATGTCCTTTATTTCATAAACAATATTCATTCTTGTTGTATGTAACCTTGACTCTCAAGAGAATGAATTACTTCAACATTGTTCATTATTTTAATATTGTTATTTAAATTATGTAATTATTATTATTACTAAAATGAAAATGTCCCCTGAGAGACCAAAATTATTTATGAAATATTTATTTTAGCAAGTTTTATATTATAATAAAACTGAACATAAATTTGGGGACAATTTATTTTAATTGTTTTATTATTTTTTTTTACACCATTTCCGCTCCCAATGTGGTTTTAACCTCTGACATGTTTTTTTTACGAGATCTGCCAGTTATTCAATGTCTCTTTTCCAAAGAGAGTAGAGATAGAAGAATAGGGTTAGGACAGGACTAATTGTTTCCTACATGCTATCACTACGCTCCGTTTTTAGTATCGGTAAGAGGAAATTAATACATCAAATACATCCGTGTTTTTGAACTGGAAGCAATAGAATCGATTGAATAGACAGTTTGACAGCACTAGGATTCAAACCTATGGGCACCGCAACTGAAGTCAAGGCCGTCGGCCACAGACCTGGCTATACCTTGTTAATTACAAATATTGATAAAAAATGGATCCAGCGACATGAATATTGCCACCAGTCAGAAAAAGAAGTTTCAGGAAGCGGTTGAAGCGCAAATATCTCACGAATATGATTTTATTTCTTACATTTGAATTACAATCATGGTAGTTATATATATATATATTTATTCTTATAATTCACGTTTATGTGAAAACTGTATATGTATTACAATAGCTTTTTCTATAAATTTAACTTAAAACAACTTAAAAATACTTCTAATTGAACGAAAATTACAATAATTCTTTCATACTGAGAGTCCTTTCCATATAAATTTGAAGTTACATTTCACAGAAATATAAATCAACTCTCACCGCGGTCCCGTTTACAATAGCCATACTATCATGATAACACTATCAGACAGAACCTGTTTATCAAACAGAAAACAAACAAAAAAATGGCATTAGATTGTAAATATATAACTTTTATGAGATACTTTAAAAAGTAGATACAGTATAAAAACTATGATTATTATCTTAAAAGCAATTTTACACATAATTCTTTTTACGCAAGAAATTTAATACCCAACACATAAAACCATGATTATACAATTTTTTTGAAACAATATGAATGCCTGCAATCTTTCCCTTTCGTTCAGAACGAATGACTATTAGCTAGCAGTCTGAAGATGCTTTTCAAACAGGCAAAATGCGTCACACCTAGCAACACCACCAGTGAAGTGACAAACTTATCAATTTTAATTTAATATTTACTCGGTTACCACCCTAAAAAAATTAAATCAAATCTTTTTTTTTTACCCTGTTCTCGTAACTTCTCCACTGTTTGAATACTTAGTAAAGAAAAGCAATCGAGCTATTTAAAGATAGACCAGTTTTACCGTAAAGTAAGATGAGCAATTTATTTAGTTCTACAAGAATTACGTATTGCAATTGATAGCTATTTTAGCATCACACCATGTCAGGATTATGACGTGATGCCGGAATAGATATTAGATAATTCATCTGTAACTAAAATACCATGCTATTTTTGATCTGACTATAATAAGGCTTATTATGTTGGTTAAACAGCAATCATTAGGAAAAGACAGTTAATAAATGACAAAAATCATATCTCGTTAAAAAATAGGTTTTATTTCTTTTTCACAAAAAGGAGATGATTTGATATTATCATGTCAAAATAATCATATAAATTTTATAAAAAATGATGTAATAAGGCGTTATAAAACTTGAAATATGATTTTTGGTAGTGGCTGCCTTTTTCTTACAGCGGTAGCAATCTAACTTCTTGCGATAACAGATTAAGCAAAGCGACTATTCTTGTTAAATAACCGCGGTTACCGATATTTAAATTCTTAATTCGCTTAAAATCAGCTTTGATTACTTTTCACACCTATGTTTTACAAACGGAAAGAATTGTTCAGGTACATTCAAAATTGAAACCGATTTGTTATCTAACTTATAGAAAATAACCATTATTAGTCACAAAAAATATATTTTGGACACTGTTGCCAAGTTAGATATTTTAGGAGCCGTTTTCGTTCATATAAAAATACGATATCTCTTCACGAAATATTACCGAGACACTACTGTTATACAACCCTCAAAGAGTCAAAGATTACTTTGTTTACAATGATGTATAATAAGCAAATTCGTATAAACCAGAATATATCAAAATTTTCTTCTTTTTAAACAAACATAAAAAATAAACAAAATACACAGGGTAACTATAAAGCACACAAACAAAAAGAATAAACCGATCTCAAGCAAATATATATTTAGTGTTATCTTAAAAATATTGACTCACATAACATTTTTTTTCAATTTAGAAATGATTCAAGAACACATTGTGTAATTTTGGCTGGATTCAGACTATTGCTATTTTAAAACTTATCGCTACAGACCTAATTAAAAGTACGTTTTCTTTTACATTGCATCTTTATATTACTAGCTTATAAATGTCTCCGAAGCTTTCGTCTCAATAAACACTCCCACAAGTGGAGTGCCTGCATATCAAATAATGTCTTTCGTGTTGTCTTAAAGTGCCGCATCTCAAAACTTACATACAATACTTAAAAGTGATGCGGCTTTGATAATCTGCGTTTGACGTATCTTTACATAAGGCACTACTTCGCCGGAGTTGAGTAAGCCATTTGGCTTATTTAAAACAGAGTGGTTTATTATATTTCTTTTCCGTTCTAAATGTAAAAAATACTATAATAACTTAATAAAGAATGATCTATAAAATATAAACTACTTATGTTATCTTAAAGACACTTTCTTCCAGTCTTCTATGTATGGATGCGATACAAATCAATGGATTAGTGTAAAACTGGCGTATCTCAAAAATTACATTTAAATAATGAAGGAAAACAAATACTTTTTTATCTTCCATCTAAAGGACGCACTACACTGTAAAAGAGGCTGAGTATTTTGAAATCCTACAGGTACTAGAAAAATTATATTATACATTTACAATGCAATAACGCATTGTTTTAAGTTACGTTTGTTTTACCCTAAGGCATTGAATTATCAACATCATATTACAATTAAATGCAGTATTATGAATGTGAAAATTATGCAATAAAAACGTAAAAGACAATAATGTTTCCGAAATATTGGTAAATGAAAAAGGCGATGAGCTTTGGTTTAGAACTTACGGACCTGATTGATAATTGAAACTGTAATATTTAAAAAAAACATACATTCTCAATCTCAAATGTAATTATGATACAGAATAGATACAGAATAATAGAAAAGTATCAGTATTGACACTAAAGACTAAGGTTACACAAAAGCAAGACAAGGAAAAGTCAAAAGATATTTTCTTTAAATAAAAATTTTGCAGCTGTAAAAATAATGACAACAAACAAAAATCAATTATGACGAATTTGGACTCGGTGTGTCGTGAGCAAACATTTAAATATTTCCCATTTAAGCTCGCTTACTTTGAAAATTCAAAAATCTTTTGTCATTTACATCTATTAATTTATTCACCAAAGTAACAATATTTATAATGAGAACACATGTATACGAATTCCACATTTTTTAATTAGTTAAAAAAAACCATGGAATGCGCCTTAAATATTTGTTTTCGTGACATTTCTAACAATGCTTTATCACCATAAAGATGATCCATAGAGAATATAAAATGTATACGTTAATATTATGCATAAATGCGTCAGTTTGCAACTACCAAACATTATTTTCGATTTTTTTGTAAATATTTGAATTTACTTTTTGGCGGTTATACTGTTATTTCTTTCCAACTGTGTTTTTGATTACGCTTGTTTGCGATGTGTAGTGGCCAAATAAAATATTGAGGTCAGACGATGATCGTTCACATGACATCTGGGTGTGTGCACACACATACTCGCCTGGCAAAACGACAGGTACGAATCGGTTACACACGCATTATGCACGCCCATTGTTACCCTTGAAACACGGTGGGCGGTTAATTCGGCTATCGTTTATAAACATACAGCAAAATAATCGGCGATAATTCGTGTAATTAGCGACGCAAGGTGAAAAGAGTGAGATTAAATCTAAAAATAAAAGCCGTGACACATTAATTAGACGTTGAAACGGAAGATTATCTCCGCAATGAAAGATAATGCATCACTCAATATTAAAGGATCAATGTATTCTGATGAAAGTTTTACAAACTGCAACTGCACAAGATAAATTTAGTACCGCAAATACGATAAAGATCATTCTTGTCTATAATTCGTTTATTGAACTTAATTGAAGTGTAGAACAGCAAAAAAATAAACACTTTTAACAACTTCATTTTAACACAAAGAAAGAGCTCGCTGTTTGTTTAGGAATAGCTGGCGCCGTATTTAACTAAATGCGGACACTTAAAACCAAATGCCATTTATTCAATCAATTCAAACGAATTCTACAGTGCTGCTTTACGGTATCAAATCACCTGATGAAAAATCGTACACATCTTCGAGAACACATGCTTCCATCGGATATTCGGGTAAAGTGGTTTGATATTCGTGAGATTGGTCTATCCATAGGATGTCACTCAGTGGAATTCGAGGATGCTGGCATGTCATGGGAGGAAGCGAACCGATTGACAGGTGACAAGGTATCAACATAGGAAGCGAATATGGTCCAAGACGAAAAAGTAGTTTGTTTTAATCTGCAATCTGATCTTTTCAATCTCACACTTAATTATAAATCCACCGTGTTGACATCCAATCAAACAATTCAGAGAAAACGTTAAATCTAACACAAAATGTTTACTTTCTTTTCTTTTCGTATTATACTAGAGATTCTAAATAATTGTCTTTCTCGAAGTTACATTATCAGTCAATTTTAAAGATTTTACTTATTTTTATTCAACAACGTAATTTGTAACAATAAAGTGAACGAATTTGAACGAGTGCACTGGATAATTATTGTACTATATTTACAGTAAATGCAAGACTATCACATCTCAAAATGTAAAAACTGCTTCAGTTCTAACTATTGATGAAGTGTTAATGTTTTTTTTTATTTAACAGATATATACACCATTATCAAAAGTGAGTAAAAAGCCAACATTCTAACATTATTCACATCGACTAATAGTTCGACATAACTATGGTTCATTTTATTTAAAAAAAAATGCCAGTAAAAAAGAGGAACCCAATGCAATTTTACATGATACCTTAAAGAGGTATAATTCATAGTTATAAGAGTTTGATCCAGAAATTATGAACACATTTTAGTAAAATAAAACGCATATAAGGTATACAAGTAGCATTTTACCGAATTATTATGCAAAGATGCTAACTTACCAAAATCCAATTTAACAGAAGAAACAAAAAATTGAAAAGAACTCGAATAGCTTTAAAAAATTGCACCCGTAATAACTTGTTTACAGTGTATGGGAGATTTTTTACGTGAAGCACTGTACTCAGTTTAATAATTAAAATGCAAGGTTCACACAGAACATAGGAAAGAGAACACTCACACATAATATACAATAATTTCATTTTTGGTGAAAACGTAGTTAGCCCTTTTTCACGGAAAATCGGCAATGTTTTAAAGATGAAAGCATTATTTTATTCAAAAAAATGGTTTTGTAAGCAGAAAATTACTCGAATCACAATTATTTATAAGGCGTATTATTGAAAAGGATACTATTTCATTGAGACTCAATATTAAAGAAAAAGTGTTTCTTAAACCTCTGATTTTAACCTCTTCATTTGTTAAGATTCAGCTGTACAACTATTGAGCAACTATCTTCCAGGAAATGAAGAAGTGAAGTGAGCTATGTGAAGTTTCAATTAATGTAAAAATACTTGAGTCGCCTAGAATTATATTTTGCATTTTTGATACATTTTATTTAAATAAGACAAGTGATTCTATATGCATTAATCCATACATAAAAATATAGTTGGGTGTTAGAAATTACTTTAAATCACAGGCAAAGATCAATATTTGTGTCAACACTAATATTTTACCGACAATGTGAGTCGGTTAGAAAGAATCAATCAGTGTTTCTTATAATGTAATGGCGTATTTCATATTATAAGAAGAATCTACTTTTCACTAGTGGTTAATATTCATGGTGTTTTATAAAGATACACAAATGTCATTTTCGTTACAAATAGCGCTAACAAACATCAAATCCAAATGAAGTGTTGGCGCAATCAAGAGTTGAACGAAGGTAATAATGCATAAGTATTAAGTTAAGCTCAGCTCTGTAAGATAATAGCCCAAGTTGCACAACATATCCGGGACAAAATTTTGAATTAACGTAATGTAAAAACCGTGTTTATTCTTTCGGCATCGGAGTCTTAGGCCGTTGACGACGGGCCGTAAAAGTCTCATGTGACCGACGTGACTCACAGTAACTGGAATGAGCTGGAAAAATCAACATTTTACAAACGAGCACACAAATATCCATAAATCAACACTTTCACCGGTGAAGTCCCGCAAAGTGCTGAGTCTCTTTCCGCAATCAGTCAGTTTGAATCCTGAGGTACGTCGCAGGATCGTTTTACACGGACGACTTCTCTCCAGAATGCTGATGCTGTATCGTTCTCAGCTGAGCCGTGGTCGTACAAAGCTCGTTGCTCAATTTTTCATTATGCTCTCGCAGATGTCGGATTAGATCGGCCTGAAAGGAAATTTGACATCGATCAATGCGAGAATTAGTGATTGGGTACTGCTTAGCTGTACTATAGAAATCATTGGCTCTGTATTACCAACAATGGGTGCAGTGGAAAGCACAACCGACGAGATATTGTTAAATAAAATCTTTATATGAGGATTTTAACACACTGCTGCCCCCAATAAAATAGTCACTATTCTGAATTTGTCATTTTGCAGGAGCGCCATTTTTAAGCTTTTATACAAAAGTAGTCTGAATGCACAAACTGTTGTTTGTTTTTATATGAAAATTTAACTTTTATTTAAAATTAGTGAGTACCCGGCATGCGATGCAATGCCACCCAAAGAAAGAAAGTGTTTATCGGAATCGGATGAACGGTATGGCAGTGCATAAGATACGAACAAACCCACATTGATTTTTATATATTTAAAATAAATAGAAATGGATATATTTTACTATCGATATTTTACTATAGATTTCAAAGTTTTTTCAAATACGATCAAATGAATTAAGGATCTTTTTACCGACACTATTCAGGTTCAAGATATCAGCACCGCACTGGCAGGAGTCGGTAAGTAACAAAATTGACAGACACTATGCAAGTCCACAATGAGATTCTTGGATATCAATTCTTTGTCTGGAATAACACAGTAGGTGCATTTACTATACCAGTTTAGAAAAAAACAGTAATTTATTTTATCTATAAGTATATTAATGCAGATTTATAGGCAAACAATTCTCATTGTTTATTGATACCCAACTTGATTGGTGTCAGATTGTCATAAATACATCTATATTTTGATATCATATATCTATGTAACATAAAATACCAAGGCTAGAGGCTTTATCTTATGAGCTGAAATTTTCATTCGCCGTTTACTCAGAACTGTCAATATGTTACTTACCAACTTCTGCCAGTATAGTGAAGATATTTTCTATAAAAAAATACAAATCCAACCATACTCATAACTCGAAAATGACAATTACAGAGTTGCAAAACTGTTTTACTGAAGGTGTGACATTGCCGTTAGGCCTTGTGCCCTCACTCTCTTTTGGCATTGCGTGCAATTTAATTGTACGTTTCTACGAATGACAACTCGTCAAGTACACAATATAATTTAGCCCACCATCTACTGCTAAATTAATTTTTTACCTCTCAATAGAAATTGTTTTTATAAACCTGTTGTAATTCGGCTAAACCTCTTTATCTTCTCGGAGAAGGTTAGAGTAGTAGTTAGCTAATCTGTACACCCCATTTTTAGTATTAGATAAGAGGTGGGTAGGAAGGAATGTAAGCTCACCGAAAAGTATTTTGTGGGCTTAATCAAGGTCAAGGTAATTTTTATCATTTCACATGGGACACGTTTTAGCTAAGTGCTAATACTGTGGCTTAATTGTTTGCATTCAACAGCTTTTGAAATAAATTATTGAAATATTCACAATGGAACGACTGACATATTCGCTTATTTCAAAAAGGTACAACTATATCGAATAATACTTCACAGCGTTTGAAGTTGTAGATCTTGGTATAATGTTGACTCTTCTTACAAGCTTATTTCGCATATTACTTCTATTGCTCTGCTGAACTGTTCAAATGAACACAGGATCGCAGTTCACAAATCGAATTTGTCGTGTGCGAACGTGAATTCTGATTTGCTAGTCGCGATCCCAGGTATAATACACCTTTATATTCATACCAATTTCATACGTTCGGCAAAATGAGCAGTACCAAATAAAAAAAGGTTAGTATGCGCATTAAACCAACAAGGCGAATCAAATGATCGATCACAGTGGCCAATTGACTCACAATTCACGAGTCGCCAATAATCGACTCATTTCCCAAGCCTTGTGTGCACTGTCAAGAATGTATTATATTTTATCTTGTATTAAATTAACATGGTTTCAGTTTAGTCTGCTGAACATGTCTACGTAAATAAGAGAGTTGTTTAAATTGTTTTCGTATGATAAAAGATAAAAAATCATTGATAAAAAGTGCGTCTCGTAGCTATCGCACAAACAACATTGAACTCAAATTTTCATTATCTCCGGAAGACTCATTGGAATCAAATTCATGCGTCGGATTCGCCTCCGATTATTGCATCTTTTTAATTCAAGTTGAATTTGGCTAGAGACGTTTGAACCAGTGTTTTTGCACTATGATCACTTCACATTGGTAACTTGTGGATTTAGTATGCAAACAATAACGTACATTGTCAGTTTCAAGTTGTTTCATTTCTTTTAACCGAGATTATTGCATGCATAGATTTCGTAAATAACCATTTTTACATGGCCCACATGAACTGATAACAAATATTGATATACAGACCCAAAAAACACCGAATCAATTGATATGTTGATAAAGTGTATGAATCACATTTTCCCGATAGCAGACTTTTTACTTATGATGGCAGTGTTGATATCAGTGCCTCAGTTTATATTAACACAGTATGTATAATTACCTGTCTAGCCAGCAAATCGGCGGTCTGCGTCAAGGTCTGGCTGAGCGGAGCGACAGCAGGTTGTATCTGATGATCGGACGCGGATGGCGGTGACGGTGACGGTCCCGACACCGTCGACTGAACCAGATGATCTCTCTGGACATCGGGACGGTGCTGCGACTTATTGAACCATGTCACTTTCTCTGTAGAAAAAGGAGATGCAGATGAATTTACGTTAGCAAATAAATCATTTTCGATCACTTTATGGTGTTAAATGTTCCCTTATTACTAATTCTCATTCTCAGTAGAAAAGCATTATATTTCTGGACACCAGTACGAGAAGCACCTATGTCATGACACGTTTTCAACATAGATCAACAGAGATACAAACTTCTTAAAGTAAATAATGTTAAATATTTTTTTATAAATGGTCATATTTCACTCGTTTTGTTTTATCAAAAATTTAAACATTTTCAAGTACTTAATTTTCAATACGCTTTTCGACGAATGCAAATCCGTCTCAAATACCCGGCTCAACAGTCATGTTTGAAATGTTTGATCTATAATACAAGCGGGGTAATCATAAGTTTTGCATAAAAAAATAATAGTGAAATAAAGTATTCAAAGATTAAATTTACTCTGCTGTCGGCATGGTTGGCATCATTCGATATAAGTGACCAAAAATGTTATCACACGAACATTTAGCGTGTGCAAGTTTTTACAATTGTGGATAACCGTTGTAATTTGATAGATCGTAATGAATACCACGCCGAAAAATGTATTGTTTACCCAGTCAGCAAATTTATTTCCCCTTAGTTCTCATAGCACAATCAGTTGTTTGTTTATATTATCACTGATCAAAGAATCAGATTCACGTTTGTGATCGCAATCAAAAGAATAATAAGAAACATTGGATTTTGTACAAAATACTACCTTTCTCGTACAGTAATTATTATGATACTGGTGAAATTATCAACGCGTGATGATGGTGAAAAATGTGTCGTAAATATCAGGTCTTTGGAGCCGTTAAAAAATATGACACTGACATTGAATATAACTAAAATTAATATGTCACTGTTTCATCACACTCTATACTTTAGAAATTAGCATAATTGTAAAGTATAATGCGTTGTAAAACCGTAATAACCTTCCAATGACATTAGATCTTTAATAAATGAGATCATTGATAGGCAGCAATAAAATTTACAGAACAGTGAAATAAAACATGCAACATCCGTGTAAACAAGGCGGTATAATGTGTCATTCAAAATAGTATCGCAAAGAAAATATTATTACAAACATTGTTAATTTCCGACATGAGATCCTGATGCTTATCTGTGGGATGACATAAATAAATGTAGCAATTTAATAATCTGGTAAGTCATTATCAAAGCCGACGGTCATCGATATATTTAGCATCAGTCGATGACGGACACTCCCAATTCAATGATGATTAATTTCCTATCGGACTACCTTGCCCTATTCCATCAGCAGATTGGTTCCACACCTTTCTAGGGATTACAATAGTGGCCGTAGTATTATTGCCGAAACCGAATCCTATTATTTTTACGAATCTTTTATGAGTGTTTATCCAACGAGCATTGAATCTGAGGTCTTTTACAGCCATATTTATTTGCGCGAAAATTCGATTGAAATTACCAGAGTCGCGCATTGATTAATCAGGTTTTTAAGGTCATATTTTAATTCAAAGAAACAAGGAATTTCATGTATTTATGAAAATCATCATTATATCTTAATCATGTTTTGGATATTTTTTTTATACCAGAATTTATTACGAAATTGATAATGCTCATGATGGGCGAAACAAATTCTGATCATTATAAAAACGTGGAAACCATACAACACAAATTGTTTTATTTTTAAAATAATATGAAACAGTTGGTTGATTTTTGCGGAAATTTCTGTTTCAATTAATCGATAGACATTGAAAAAAGAAAAAATATTAATCAACAGTCAATAATATCACTTTGAAGGTGTTAACTGTCAATTCTTGATGGAAAGGTATTATATTTTAAAATCAATCAACATTAACACTAAACAGCCATGGTAAATGGGAAACGAAGATCAGCCATGAGCATCCAAAAAAATATCATGAAGAATAAATTAAGAGACCAGAATCAATTTTTTATAATTTAACTTGTAAGAATTGATTCTGGTGTCTTAATCTATGTTTCAGATATTTTTGGATGCTCCTGGCTGATCTTCGTTCCCCATTTACCATGGCTATAATACCAATATAATACACATATACCCATATGTTAATTACGTGCTTAATATTTCATTATTTTAAATGGTTCACTAATTTCATTTTAAAAATTTCCCAATTTGCCATTTTGCTCAGTTAATGGATTGTTAATGTAGCTTTATTTTTGATTCCAGATTAGTATTTATTGATTTGTAAGAGATCCTTAACATTTTAATTGTAGACTATTTAATTTCGTTTATATATATTTTGTTTGATTACCTGTAAATTCTTGTCTTTAGTTCATAAACCAACTGTTTTATATACCTTGTAATTGTAAACATTCAATTTTATATACATAGCCCCTGTGACAATTGTATTTTTATCAGTTGATAATGCTCGTGATGAGTGAAACTTATCCTGATCATTATAAGCCTGTGGAAGTTAGTATAAACAAATTGTGCTTTATTTTTAAAATAGGTCTGCAATATGTGGCTAAAAATTGCGTATTCGTTTCAGTGATTGGTGAAATTATACTGTTTATACATGTGATCAGACAGGACCTGTCTATCTATCTTATATTTCCATAAGATTTGAATAACTGCTTTATAGAAGTTATCTCCTACAGTCATCTTAAAAAGTATCACCAATCTAATGAGCTCGGCCCCCACTAAAAAGCAATTAATCAGACAGTATAACCCCTCCCGACAGCAATCTACACAATAATGATAACAGCGAACATAACAATCAATGTTAACAGTGCGTTTACAATTAAAAAAATAACACACTTTGATAAGTTTACTTTCAGACAGATATGATTCATAATAAAATTGGTGTAATTAATTGATAACAGAATTTTAGGCATAATATAGCAATTAGAAATGCACTCCATTATATTATATTATACCATTATTGTATTTATTTTGTTAGCGATTTAATGCAGTTTCTTTTTCAAACAATAATAACTATTTCATGTAGGTAATTTCTCACGAACTTAACTTTGAACCATTTGACCCGTAACTATCGCTGTTATCATTGCATTATAAATATTTTTAATAATAAACATTTATTAAAACCAGCTGAGTATTTTTGATAAGTAAATTAAGCAAGAAAAAGAAAAAGCGGGTGGGCGGTAATATCAATCCCAGAAATAAATTCAACGATTAATAAGCGAATATAGATGGCACGCTGCCCAAAGAACTGACTTACAAATGTGCACTCGTAGCAAATTGCAACTGGTATTTTTTTGCGTTGTTTCTGTCGCTGAGCAGTCAATGCTCATGTGCTTTCGTCCTACTCGGTTACGGGGTCACCTTGATTCGAATCCCAGAATGGGAACTTTAATACAGTATGACTTTTTCAATCAATTTATGGCTTTGTATTCAAAGACATGAACTTTGATGTTCTTTATACGTGGAGCGTATGGCAACCACGCTGCACCTCCAGGATTCCGTGTCACCTGCCAATCACTCTGCATTCTCCCATGACATGCCAGCATTCTTCAGTTCTGTCGAGTACATCTGATGAATGTACCCGATGGGCGTCAAGGATGCTGGAATCCCACCAGAGGTAAGAAGTGGCAAGCGGGGTTGAGACTCTCAGGAGGCATTCGCTGCATGTTACCCAACCATTTTAAGACATCATCCGAGTATACGCATACCAAATTCAGAATCAAGAAAATACGGAAAAGTAACATGCATACGAGGAAATACGTTAACGTAATTTCCGAGTAATGTTGTCGCACTTTCTTGGCTGGAATGTTTGTGCATCCCATACTAGTTATTCTACGATAAAATATTGTCTAGGGGTCATCTTATCTACCGCCGGAGCCAGTTAGAAAGGAATTATTTACTATCAGTATAATAATATTATTATTACGGCTTGTGTACTTTAGGAAAAGAGTAAGAAAAATATTTATTTATATCAAAATGTAATGATTTAAATAACTCTTGTTTGATATATTGTTAAGTACAAATAGAAAGTTATTTATTGTTAATAATTATTACAATATTGCAAGAGTTTTATTAACCCTTTAACTACGGATGATATTAAGGATATCCTGATAGAACACATTGTCAGTTTTTGATGATTATCTGTTTCAAACGTCAAAATGTATGCAATTTAATGATCCACTTACTGGTAGAACACATGAAGTCATAGGATATACCTAATGGCTTTGAAAAAAAAATAGTATTATGTCATTTTGTTGTTTTAATATTCTGGCAAAAAGCATGATATTACTATAACCAAAGCAACCTTAAGTTACAAGCAATGCTATAAGAAAATTTACAATTTACGAGTAGTCCTAGGAGTCCCAGTGGAATAACTAAGTTATCAACCTTAATTTAATATTAAAAGACCAAAGTTTTCGCCGAATCCATCCAAATTATCTTTAATCATATTAACATTAAAGATACTACATTTAATTACCCACTATTTCACATTATTAAAATATGCTAGATTTCATCGTAATTAGTCCAAAATATCGATTTCATGACTCCGAAGTAAATGTAACGGACCACTCGTCTGCAAAAATACCAACTGACGGGCCGTACAGCATGGCTTGTAATTAAACAAAATCAAAGTTTTGTTGAATATTTTATTATACATTAATTATACACTTGAAGAAAATGAAGTGTCTTAGTTCCCGAGAGGTTAATCGTTCTCACACTTTGTATGATTTTGTCATTAAATGACCTGAGATTCACCTTAAGGCTTAAGGTGAACCAAAGTGCTGACCAGTAAACAGTTTATATATATTTCAGATATGTTGAGTCTTTGACATATTCACATTTATTTAATATGCAGAGTATTATACATATATATAAAATACGATAAAGATGGAGAACAGGGAAATTGTAAAGGAGCAAGAAATATTATAAATAAACAGAGCACAATCGGGACGGTCTGTCGAAGTGTAAGGATAATGAAAAATAACTTACTGATATACTGTCCGTGAATCAGTGTCAGCAGGAAAGTCTCCACCCAAATGAATCCGGTGATATACGATATCGGAGTTATGATGCCGTCTTTTACGCACTGACTCGAGAAGTCATCCGGGTAATAGTGCTGCGATGCGGTCTGGATGATCAGCAGAAATGCATTCCACAGAGACACTAGGTAGATGGGTGCCCTGTGAAGGGTGTAGGTCTTCTGGTAAAACTCCAAATAGCCGCTCACCCGCAAACTGTGGTGGGCCTTCTTCAGGATGTAATCTATTATCTAAAATAAAAAAAATGAATAAGAGGTGTATATCAAAACATGCAGACGGCGGAGCAATAAAATATATTTGATTTAACATCTGAGGTGAAAATGAAATGGCTTCAATTAAATCACAATTATCCCATCAAAGTCAAATTCAAAGTTGTGTTATAGATGCACTGGAAAATATTGGAATGCAATCGAATGTTTTTCAGCCGATCTTGAGTGTATTTTTACTATACATGCTAAAAGTGTATTGTGATTAAAATTAAATTTAAAAAGCATTTTATCTTTTTTATCACAATCAGTTGCTCGATCTCTCTTTTTCGAAGAGAGTAAGGATAGAAGGATGGGCTGTGACAGGACTGGTGGTTAGATAATCATTCTTGCTACAACTCGTTTTTAGAATCGAACAGGTGGGAGGTAATCTCAGATATCTCATGCTTTCGAGCAGAAACCGATAATTTGATTGAAAAACAACTTATGAAACTATCTGAAATGGGATTCGAACTAGTGAGTACCGCGACCGAAGCCAACGACGTTGACCACGGACCCAGCTGTATGCAAATTATTAAAATTTAATATTTGTGTAGATTTATCTGTCTCTCCGTAACAGCACAACACTGCGAACAATAAGCAACAGAGAGATAGTGCGAGTGTTAAGCAAATGTTGACGAGTGAGGCTGCCACCTGTTGTATAAGATTACTAGTTATAATAATAAATTTGGAAATCAGATACTTCTCCAGAATAGCAATAGCAAAAATCTGTATCCATTGTTTTTATGTATTTGAATATTACAGTACAAAAGTAAATGTAAAATAGTCGTTCTTTGGCACTAGTAATATATATATATATATATATATTGCAGAGTCCGCATAACCTAAGTAATTACTCAACATGGTTACTGTAACTCGACAGGATGTCTCACTTAAGGTGGCAATTCAGAACGATATGATTACATTTCTGCAAGGAATAACAATTATTGTGATGATTACTCGCTATTTTGGTATATCAAGTAATTGACGGTGACTGTAATTTGACAATTTGAATTAATCCAAATAAACGGCAGATAAAATTGCATTAGCGAATTACAATGTAAGTTGTTATTCGAGGGTTTTCTGATAGAGAGAATCAGCTTTTTTTTGAGATAGTGGTGCAATAATAATGCTATAAATTTGAATGTGCTTATCCAAAAAATGTTCAAGCCAAATTTGACTCAGATTCCTTTTTTATGGATGTCCCATTTTATTTTAATTACCTATTTATGTGTTGTATAAATAATGAATGTGTAGGATTTCCTGTGTTGACGGCGAGAATGAATGTATGCAGACCTGAGAGTAAAAGATTATTGCATAGAAGTATGTCGACATCTGTCTTTTTCTTGTTCTTTGATGAAATTTCCTACAACCATTTTGTTCCACATTTATTTATGTCTATCAATACCCACTTTTTTAGGTCAATACATAATATATTAGTACTAGTATAACCGTGCCCGTCATAGATGATGGTATTGGAATTGAAATACTGAATGTCTAAAGTAGTTAGTACGTCGGAACTGTGTGTGCGTTGCACCACGAACACTTACGTCACGAGAAAATTTCATACCTACATGTGATATGTGATAATAATAAAGCATCTACAGAGCGGTCTGGGCTATTACATATAAGATGCCATGGATTAGAGAGAAAATTGTAGAGGAAAAAATTCAAACTGACTGAAGAAATTTTGTTGAAGCTGTTAATCCTTGGTTGGAATATATTATAGAAATAATGAAGAAACTGTATTTACAAATAGAAAATGTTACCCTCAGTTAGTGAGCATTTCTGACTGATTTATGTAAATAAAAGTTTCATAAATTTAATATTATTTGCAGTAAATATAAAGTGGAAAAACAATTCGCAGAAATAATGACACAGGTTCACTCACCTACTGGACATTTTTAACTGATTTATAAAATCATCAGGTTAATTCGTATATGCATTAGTTAGAAATGGTTAATAACTGAGAGTAATCAGTTTCGTTTTCAAATAAAAATAGTGCAACCGATACAATATTTTGTTTTTTCGTTAGTTCTTACATACTTATATATTTGTACTTTCAATCATTTCATCTAATCAGTTGAAAATTATGGCGCTGAGTGAAACCGGCCCACGTATTCGTATTTTATTTTTATGTTTTCCCAAGAATTATTAACACTAGGTCTGGGCAAACTATGGCCCGCCGGCCACATGTGGCCCATCGCCTCATTAAAATGTTCCTCCAACGAATTATCATTAAAATATTTTGTAATTCTCATAAATTATCGGTTTCCTTGATTCCATTCCTTGATATTTAATGTTTTGACAATTTCGATCCGCAATTAAATCTTCCACTGAATTGCATAGTTTTTGGCAACATTAAGTATATTTTCAGGCAGGAAAAAGTAGCATGTTGAAAAGCATATTTACCAAAATAATATTTTACTTGCGCCTCGCAGTTCATTTTAAATGCCCTCATCCAAAAAGTTTACCCAGACCTGGTTAGCACCTTTAGTTATATTTGTACTTTTTCGTAACTTTTAAGTGTAAAATTATCTTACTTAATTTCTATTGATTATTAATCCAATTGCAAAGACTATAAATCTCAGACATTTATAAATGACATGATAGAAATATTTGGCACAGCAATGCACAATAATATATATTGGTTTTTATTTTTATTGATAACAACTTCAACAATGACACTAACGACACCAGACTCATGCAAAACAAAGGAGAAAGTTAGCTTTCAATAAGGAGCGACTTTTTAAACTTAATTGAACATCGATTAAAATAATGACACGTTAATTAATTAGAATAAAGTACTAAATGACTTACCAATGTAAAAAACCAGAAACCTGCGTGTAGGTAGAGCATAATGAAGTAGGCTCGACATTTGTGTTCGATGTCAGGTTCCCTCACGGCCAGCACGACCCCGACTATTGATATTGCCGTAGAAATGATAATATGGATTGTGGAAAAGGGAATCGTCGATAATGGGACGAAATGGTGAGGCTGGGTTGAAGTGGGATTCACTAATCTGCCATCTTCTTCAGACGAGTTAAAGAAAGTTGCACCCTAAAATGTAACAATTCCAATGTTTAAAAAAAACAGTTGTGACAATCATTTAAGTACTGTGTGAATTAATTAAATTGCGGCTAAGTGTGCAATTCAATGAAAGTGATTCACAAAGCAAAGATTTGCGTAACTTACTCACTACACAATGCAGGACGTTTCAAAATCGACTTACCGTCTGGCTGGTATTGAAGTTTTTATTTATGCTAACCATTTTGACACTTCACAGATACTTGAAAAAGTAAAATTAAATTTAAAAACGAAAGCACACACACATCACGGAGCTCGAATAAATGAGTTTTAATTTCTAACCGCGAGATAAGAGCTCATATGCTCGAACTCACAATAAACATCAACACAACTGTCGAAACTTTTATTTGATTTGAACACAGGCGAATTGCGCGTCCGACGCGTGCGACTATATAAGGTTGTCTCGCTTTTTTAGACAACAAAAACCCACTTTGCAAGTTCGCAACGTCACTATAAAAGAAAACAATTTTTTATTTGTATATTCACGGTACAATCGGCTATCAGTGAAAAATTTTACACACCGTGAGGTAAACTAACTTCTATTCATCTGGCTGATGGCGCATTAACATTAGCTGTAATGCCATGTATTGCACTTTTCATTTTACAATACCTAACATTTAAATTTAAATTAACTGAAATGTACAAATTGTGAATAATAAATTAATCTTTGACTACATTATTACAAACTAAAATTTATTTTCGATTATTTGTATGTAAATTGAGGGATGCTGGAGCTCATCCATTCTATTCTCAAATTAAATGGAAAAAATTAACAATAATGCAGAGTTCTCATAGATATAGTATCATCTATATGTATTTGACTATTGTATTATTGCTAACCCAACCACATACTAGCACCATTGCCAAATTGATAAGGTAACCTGATAGTATAATATATTACTTTATAAGGTAACCCAAGACAAAAACCAATGCGACGAGATAAATTTACATATTTCAAATCAGTCCAATCCAGAACTCCGGTTAATATTTGAAACGGGTTCACGCCTGAGTTCGGAATATTTTATAGATATAGGACTTCGTTGTGATGACCCTGTAAGATTAGTTCGAATACGTGTTCAATGAATGTCTTTTTCCTTCGACAAACTCACTGATTTGATAAAAAATGATTTTATGATTATCAAGGGAAAATTAAGTATATCTTTTATCTATTACATATCTTATTTCTTTTTACAAAATGTGGCTTCTGTTTGTTTTGTTTATATTTTAGGGTTTTTCCGTGAAAAAGACTTGAAAAGTCTGGCGTTAATATTAATAGGTTCTGGTCCATTTTGAGGGCTTCAATTTTACACTGTACACAAACTTCGTACGAACTTACCATAGACGATTATGAAATTTTCAATAGACAAGCAAAATGACGTTAGCCTTCTTTATGGCATTGAAACAAGAATGTTTTTTTATTTCTTTATTATTTAAAAATATTACGAATGATAACATGCTTTTTTTTATTAAGCAAGGACATGTGTTAAATATTTTAAAATCTAGAAAATTAATAAAAACGTATATTTTATAAAATTATTAATAAGAAAAAGAGGAGTGACAATTTTCGTTATCCTCTGTATGGGACTCTAGATGTTTAAATTATAAATCAGACACTGTCATAACTATTTCATAATTTCTTTCTTTATTGTGTCAACTGAGATTAAGTTTTACTACCGTTATAAATAAATAATTATTATAATCATTGTGTTAGCACCTAGTGGTTGATTGCTTTTTGTTGATTTACTGTAAAATAACTTAGTAAAATTATGTATTAAAGGTAATTAAGTTGTTTTATTAAATCCCAAATAGAACAATGTAAGACTAAAAAATAATTTTGTTAGGTATATAGAATAGGTATTCCAAATATTTTGAACAAACATTGTGGGAAATTGGTTTCTGGTAGTGAAATCTCAAATATTAATATTTCAATGGGATTGAATTTTTTACCTGAAAATGAATCAGAAGAGGATTTTTATTACAATTTCGTTCGAAAGAGGATATATTTTAATTAATCACCGTGCTTTTATTACATATCAATGTTGGGAGTGGCAACGTGACGATGTGGCAATTTGTTATCTCCGTCCATAGACAATAATATACTGTCAAAAGCTGTCAAAAATCAAAACACTGACTCATACCTGCTCGAAATTAATACAGAAATAGTTTTTTCTTAGAATAGATACGTCAAATAGTGAAAAATACGAGCCCTGCGTATGTCTGAAATCAAGATTACATAAAAGATTTCGCTCGCACGCAATTGATGAACACACGAGGTCCTGCCGGTATTTTATTGGATTTGTTTACAAGTCATATTTGTACTAACATTTCACTTTCAACCTCTCTCTAAATTTTCTTCCCTAGTGATTTTGTATGACCTTCATCTTTTCCATGCCAGTCATTCATAAACGAGGCTACTCCATCATCCTGCAGTTCTGAGCAGATCAGATATGCAGCCACAAAGAAAAAAACTTTATTCCTAACTTTATCCCCTACTAGATTTGGCTGACTTCTTCAAGGTCTTCAAAAATTGCATCAAGTCACGAAACACAAACTGCAATTCTAACCTTAGTGCGTATTTTTTGTAACTTTGTAACAGTAAATTGAAATGCTTACTCATTTTATTTCAAACGCCTACAATTAATTGTCTCACAAAAAATAAATTTTCAAATAATATTGAGGTGCACCCGTGGCTTAAGTTAATGATATCGTCATGAAAATAAATAAACAGTAACAGTTTGAAGTGCTAGTTTATAAAAGTTTATAATAGTAAAATTAAAAAGTTATCAATCGTTATTTAATTAGTTTTGTTCCTCTGTTGTGATGCTATTAAGAATCCCTATGCTCCATATAGGGAGTGTCGTAGTTAAAAAACAAATAGGCTCTATGAGCAAAGAACTCCATTGAAGGCCTTTAAACTGACACACCCTGGTTTTTCTTAAGTATAAGTGTCATTAGTGTCCCGAACTGAAATCGGCCTGCGGCAAAGAGCAATAATTCGCAGAATACGCTGTTTCTTGTTGTCAGGCGTTTAAGAAGCCCCCGGGCTTCGGCCGCTGGACGAGTCCATTTTTACGGAAAAGGGTAGCTCCAACTTTGCACGGAGTTTTTTTTGAATTTTGGTAGACAGTCGATGACGAGCTGCCGGAATCGGACGAACGAGGTCTCGTCGCGACGAAAGTGATGTGACGATGTGAACTGTTTGTTTGTTTTTGTGTTTTGATTTGCGTTGGATTTAATTTAAATTCGTTGTGTCATTTGTATTAAAACTTAAAGTAAATTCAGTTGCTAAGTAAATGTAAATGTAGAATCAATTTTATGTGTTAGATTTATATATTTGTGTAATGTTAAACCACTGCATCTTGAATGGATAATAAATAAGTTTTTAAACCGGATCTGAAATGGTGTTTGTCTGAGATCAGCCCTTCCAGGACTCCGGATAACCAGCCGCTCGCCTCTCTTCGATCCGGGGTCTTCTCATTTTGTCGCCCAACTTAGTGGCCATTGATGGTTTGTGACACCTCAGGATTCACCCCCTGAGGACTCATGCTCTGAAGATGCAGTGGCTTTGAACTGTGGTTCATGGCGCCCAACCGAATTTTAACGTAACTTCAAGAATTTCAAATCGCCGAACGCACACTAAGAATCCGGACCCTGCCCTGAAGGTGGACTTCAAGATCGGGACCAGACAACCAGTCAGCTTCCCGGCGTCTTACTATGAAACCCCAGCTTCAAAGGCGAAACTGGCGGGAGTCGTCGGTGAAAGGTGCCTGGCCTCTGTTACTTTTCACGAAGCCCTACTTCTCGACTAGCCGCTCTTGAAGTCGTTCGCGCTGACCTAGGAGGCCTGCTGGGCCTGTTGTGTTTTCAACCAGTGAGGCCTACAGTGGCTGTTTGTTTGCAATCCGCGAGGCCCGCTGTGCCTGTTAGAGTTGCAACCTGTGAGGCCTGCTGTGTTTGTTTTGTTGTCAACGAGTGACGCCCTACTGTGGCTGTTTGTTTGCAATCCGTGATGCCCGCTGTGCCTGTTATATTTGCAACCTGTGAGGCCTGCTGTGCCTGTTTTGTCTTCAACGAGTGAGGCCTACTGTGGCTGGTAGATTTGCGACCCGGGAGGCCGTTTTGCCTGCCATGCTGCCTGTAAAGACGAGAAGACGCTAACACACCT